>CM069436.1:74649370-75342774 GCA_035610365.1 Aquatica leii
GTTGTTCACGGATATTGCTATTATTAAGACTTATTAATAAATTTTCAATCGGAACGGTTTTCTTTAAATGTTAAACTTATTTTTGATTTTTGTATGAACATATGAACATTTTTAAAATCAGGATTTTTTTCTCTATCTTATGGCATAAAATTTTAAAATGACTACCATATGAAAAACAAAAGTTGGTATCGATATAAAGTAAAGTAATAACGATAACAAAAATTTATTGCCATCATCTAGAGCAGAAAAGGTTCTGTTAAGAAAGTTTTTTCAGTCATTAAATACCTCCCCAAATAACAATTTTAAAGCTAAAAATCAAAAACGCTAATTTTATTATTTTCCTCCATATTTCAGAAACTTTATAGAGGGGGTAAATTTTGTTTTTTGAATTTATTTAGGTATAACTTAAAGATCATTTTTGTCCATTTAACCAACTCTCTATCTCGGATAATAAACGAGCTCCCTGTACTTAACACGAAATTTGATACAGCCGTATATAAACAAAAACTATCAAGTTGAGTAAAAAACGTTTGAACACCTCAATTATTGCTTAAATTTTGTATTTAAAAAGATTCTTTTTAACCCCCCATCTCTCAACGTCTAAACGGTAGTAACCCCAAATTTAAACAATTAAAGATAAACCTACTGATACATTATTTGAAAGAATTTTAGATGGTAAATACAACAAAAAAGTTTTTTGAAGCACTGTCTTGTTGAAACCATGTTTTTTAAGCAAAAATGTCAAGATTTTTTTTATTTAGAAAGAAAACGGTTAGAACGGGAACCAGCTCAAAACGAAGAGAATCCAGATAGCTATCAGCGGTCAGAGTTTGATTCAAAAATTATGACCCCAATATTCTATCCCCTACTAAGCTTACCCATACATTGTTGATCTTTGGTGAATACTGAGTATGCACTTCTTCAGACCAGTGGGGATTTTGTGTTCACTAATATCGGGTTTGTTTACCACGCCATTTAAATAAAATGTCGATTCATAAAAAAATATTACGTTCCTGACAAAAAGTTGATTTTTATTGCAAATATTTTGCATTGTTTCACAAAACTGGTTTCTCTTGTTGAAATTATTTTTATTCAGTTCGTGTACAAGATGTACTTTAAATGATACGTATTAACAACAACTGTTACTCATTTCTGACATTTACTTGACAACTTCAATAAAGATAAAAAAAGAAAGTGTCATGGCACTAGTATATTCCTATATTTTGGCAAATATTTTCGTAATTGATGAACCAATTTTGAAAAAAAAATTTTATTGTATTCAGCATCAAAAGTAGTAAAAAGTAAATTAAAAACAAAAATAGACCTGTTTGAGCGTTTTTCGCACAACTTTTATCAATGTATACATATATAAAAAACAATTAAACGTAACAAATTCGAAGTATTTTTTTACTACATTCTTTTAAATAAAAAATGCAATAAAAACAATTGTTTTTCTTTTTTAAACCAAAAGTAATTTATTGTTAAGCCATATGTATATTTAAAGAATTAGATAAACCCGGATATTGTAAGATTAAACTGTACCGTAGTTTTACATTTAAAGATTGATCGAACCACGTTGTTTTTTTCATTTGTTGTGTACTATTTAATTGTTTTATATTGCAAATAGGCTAATTTGATGAAATTAGAACTTTCATCTGCCACAATTGTTATTATCGTTTATAATGGAAATTTTAATCGGTCATATACTATGTAGTTTATCAGTAACATAGTTTCTAGTAACAAACATAAATAAAAATTAATTGCTCAAAACACGCTTTTTCGTAATAAAATAATGTAGTTTTTTCAAGTACGTTGCATCATAACAACTTTAATATGCAAAACATTATTAAAAAATCAAAATTTATAAAACACGCACAATAATAAAATATTACCCAATGTTGCTCTAATTCTGTGTTAGAAACCAAAATAAAAAATAAAATTCTAGTACTTACTGAATTCCTTAACTGTATCAAATGGATAATTGACAACTAAAGCACCTCCATGTAAACTTGCAGATAATATAAACGGAATTTCGTTCATCCATTTTTGAACTGCTTGCGATTCCGGTTGTATTGGATACCTGTTTTCGATGTAATAATCCGGAAAATTTCGATTCAAATCCATATTTTTAACATTACATCTGCCGTGCTCGCCTATGCATATACCTTCGCTCGCTTTTTCAAATCCGTCAGGATTCATACTCGGTAAAATATGTATGTTTGTATTTTTCATTAACCAAGTCACGATCGGATCTTTTCCGTAACTTTCTCCTAGGTACTAAAAAAACGGTTTACGACAAATTTTAATCTTGGTATAATTACCTCGATCAGATGTAATAACAACTCCCGTCCAACAGCTTCATTTCCGTGGATGTTCCCAATTAATTTCACATTTGGAATAGCAGTTTTATTGGCACTGGCAGCTGTTAGTTTAAGCACCCATAAATTTCGTTCTGGAATTGACAACAAATACAATAATTAGAACGACTTTCAGTCATACGTACTTTCTCTAGATATTCCTATTGAATACAACTTCGGCGAGAGCTTGCTATAATACTCAGAGTAGTTTTGTAAAATTTGAGTTAAGTTCTTATATTTATGATAACCAAAATCTAATCCTCGCACTTCAAATACTAGGACAACTATCAGTATTAATTTAAGAAAACTTTGCATTGTAAATAACGAGATTGTCACTAGTAACAAGTAAACATATAAAACAAGTTGCAAGGAAAGCTTTTCACAGTATGATAAAGCTTTTGCGACTCCTATAGCGAACTTCAATGGTAACCCCTTCTACGAAGCCATGAAAAACACAAACACAATATATCAGTAGGTCGTCTACGTACTATAAACCACTAACTCGTAATACATAATTATATTGGGATACACTGTCCGTTATGTTTTTTTGTGTAAAAGTATTATATGTTTATACCAATATTTATCTTTTATCACAAAGGTATCCACATAACTGATTAATATACACCGGATTAAAAACCACAACGGATGTTTTCTGATATCCTTCGATATTTCTATGAATAATACAATATTTTACAGCACAGTTTCCAAGATTCAGAAGAAACGGCTAACCTTAGAACAATTCGACAGATTAGTAACATATTACATTGACTGTGACATTCAACTATTGCATACGTTATTACGTACCTACATTTTCGATCACCAATAACAACAAATTTATTAGTATTTTTAGAATTTCCTTGAATTAATTAGTTTTAACCTAGATTAGGTGCAACCCGCATCAATAAATTCAAAGTACAAGTTACTAAATTTTGCAAATTAACATACTTTTTCGATTACGTTTTATTTAAAAAAAATAATTTATTGTGTTGTTATTATTAAAAAAGAATTTGGGCATTGCTTTATTGAAAAAATCTGTCTGGAGCCTTCAATTAATACCACGCCGATTAAATACGTTTTTTGTACTTTTTGGTAACTTATAAAGAAGCAATAACAAGGTTTTTTCAATTTAATAAACACAAACAAAGAACTATTAATCAGCACTAAAAATATTAAATTACGTCATTTCAAGTGACTTACATCTTCAAACATTGGTTCTTCCTTATCTTCTAAGCGTGTAATCTTTGTCATGATTTGAACGCATTTGTTTTGGCGAACATTCCTTTGTAGCTTTTCCTAAATTGTTTCTTATGTATATCTTATTAATTTAATAAATGTACTTAGAAAGTAATAACATTATTATTTTACATGATGTAACAAATCTTAGTTGATTATAAATGCTGAAAAACTTTGTATTTAATTTGAGAACACAAAATAAGAAATAGGTATATGGAAATCAAAACAATTTAAAAACGTAGCTTTATATATTCTAAAAAGGTTAAAAAAACATCCTTTACATTAAGTTTTAGTTAAAAGTATATTTTTTAGCAAAAATACTATTATTCTAATTCAATGATTGTAATAGTATTTTGTACTAAACGACTACAGATAAGCTTAGTATACAATAAGTTTACGCTGTGTTTAATTTTCTGCCACACCATAAAATATTTGTTAAAAAAAAGACATATTCACAATTTTTGAAGAAATAAAACTTTTTTTTTTAAATAGCTACAACGTACTAAAGCAACACAACATAGAATAGTATAATAACAAATGGTGTTTCCACCTCGTGGCAATTTTCACATACTAAACAATTAAAGAAATTCATAGAATAGTATATTCTGTAACAAGGTTGAACTTAAAAATTTGATACGAGTGGAAAGTTCCGATCGCGAGCGTATGCGAGCGTGAAGAATCACGAGTATCGAATTTTTATTAGAACCGAGTAACAAACCATACTTTCTACACAGCCAAAAAAAATGACACATTTGAACGAAAACGTCATTCTTATTACATGGTATTAACATTTATATTTTATATTATAACATTTGTACAATTATTGAAATTAAAATGTAACTCTGCCTATGACAGAACTGGGTGGATTGAGTAGCTCAGTGACGTCATAGCCGGTCCCAAGCCCAGATAAAAGAGGAAGGTTTCAAGTGAGGCTAGCGACCTGCTTGGGGGAAAAAACAAGTGCTCCTAGAGTCAATAGTTTGGCCTCGGAACTGACTGGATTTAATAATGACAACCGGCGAGAAGAAGGAATAAGCGAATAGGAAAACCGACTATACCTAGAATTGGATGCTAGAATGTAACATCATTTAACAATAAAGACCAAGAAATCATACTTGAAATTAAAAGACACAAATTAGACATATGTACACTCTCGGAGACAAAAAAAAGGGCAAAGGAAACAGCAAATATGGAAACTACATTCTACTATACAACGGCAAGGATAAAAATGAAAGAGCAACATCAGGAGTTGGCATATTAATACATGAAAGATATGAAAATCAAATCAGCAATACAAGATACATTAGTGACAGAATACTACAGATGACAATCGAATTACAAAAATCAAGACTAACGCGTATAATAAGTATCTATGCACCCGAAACTAGCAAACCACAGGCGGAGACAGTCTTAGATAATATACCGAATGAAAATAAGATAAAATCTTAGGGGATTATAATGCAAGAATAGGCGATGAGGTTATACTTGGTATCAAAGCCGATTTAACGAAAAAATAATTAATGAGAGTAGCGAACAAATGATACAACAAACGAAGTAAAGCAAACTGGGAGAGGATACTAAATGGGTGATAAAGAAACAAAACTAATATGCTATGCTGATGACGCAGTGATCATATCGGAAGACGAAGATAACCTACAGAGGCTCCTGTATAAATTCCAACAAACATCAAAAACGTTCAACATGCAGATATCCACAAAGGAAACAAAATCCCTTACAATATCTAGAAAACCAAGAATGTGTAAATTAGCGATTTACAGTCAAAGTATAGAACAAGTGATGTCCTTCAAATATCTACGAGCAAACATAACAAGTAATAGGATCCTAAAGGACGAACTAAAAGCTGAAACAACAAAGGCATCATTAATATCAGGATACTTAAGAGATATCATTTGTCGGAATACACATATGAGCACAAGGAGTAAAGTCAGAATATATAAAACTTGCGTAAGACCGGTCATGACATATGCGATGGAAACCAGAGCAGAGAACACAACAACGAAACCACTTTTAAGAACAACAGAAATGCGAACACTAAGATCAATAACAGGACATACGCTATTTGACCGAAAGAAAAATGAAGAAATAAGGGACACATGTGAGATTCAAGATGTAGTAAGATGGGCAAGAAGCCGGAGAAGAGAATAGAAAGACCACGTGAACAGAATGACAAACGAACGGCTGACAAAAATTGCGAAAGAGAAAAAACCAAATACACCTCGACCACCTGGACGACCACCTATAAGATGATATGAAAGCTGGTCCTCAGCATGCCAACTACGCTTGGCAAACCATTGATGCAAACTCAGAACTTAGTCCTAACGTACGAAGAAGAAGAAGAAAAAGAAGAAGAAAAAAAGTGATATTAAATTTTTTTATAATCATATAAAAAGTTTAAAATTAGAACATCCCATGTATATTTGATAGTTTTGATATCTATAGTTACCTAATTTTGTTTAACTAGCGTCCAAATATTCATTCTCCCTTGTTATAGAATAAAAACATATGTAAAATAGATAAGATAGAAGTGTTTTAGAATAAATCTTCTATCTCAAAAATAAGAATGTTATTAAAAATGATTTCAGAAGATTTACAGTTAATAACAATAGAAATGGGTACAATTTGCCATTCTGGATAATTCTCGTGTTGTTGTTATAACACAAGCTAAGCTTTTATCACACGTCGCAGTGAACATCTTAAGAGCCTGGACTAAACTGATTGATTGCGTCGTAAAGTTTCGATTTTATCAATCGGCATCCGGTAATGGAAAAATTGAATCGGTTAATATTAAAAGAATTTTTAATTATTAAAATGGATTCTCTAATTTTTTGCCGATAATAATTAGAGATGTTAGCTAAAATCTTGGTGCTGTTAAATAATATTTGATGAGCCGTTTCTAGCAAGTGTTCCGCTACCGCTGACTTAAAAAGTTGTTTTTTAGAAGACTACATTTTTGATGCTTTTTAATACGATTTCCCACGCTTCTACCCGTTTCTCCTATGCATAAATGACCGCAAGAGCAAGGAATGTTATAAACGCCATTTTTACTACTATGTTGCTTGAAATATTGTGCTCGTTTAATAAAGATCTGATAATGTTAACTGAATCAAATACCGGCACGTTAGTAAATAATGACTCGACATCAAAACACACCAGAATGTCAGTTGTTTGCAAACCAAAATTTTGCAACTTCTGAACAAAATTCCCAGAAATGAGTATAAATGAATCAATCTTCCCTCCTAAAAGTTTTAAAAAACTTGCAAGATACTTACATATTTTATAAGTAGGTAAATTTATAACATTGACAATAGGTCGAAAGGGAAAATTAGGTTTATGAACTTTAAGCAATCTGTAAAATCGAGGAGTTTTAGAATCGTTTGGTATTAAACGGTTTTTATCGGTTTCATTAACGAGTTTCTATGTTATTTAATCTCAATTTATCAAAATATTTGTTTTACTATGGAATTAGAAATACTCTTTATCATTTTTGGAGGTTTTAGTTGATCGAAATGAAAATGGTTTATTATCGCATTCAGTTTATTATTTATATTTAAATGCATTATCTCACCATCACCCTTCTCAGAAATTATAAGTAGTGAATTCTTTAGTGTACAGTGCTGTTTCCTTAAATCAACCCCAAAATCATCAAAAATAGTTAAAGTATCTAACCAAAGTATTAATGTTCTTGGTTTACATTAAGTGGGTCCTAATTATATTCTTCAACAAAATATGAGCCACTTATCTAATAACCAGATTAGTCTAGCTAACAAATTTTTTTAGCTAATAAAAAATTGCAAAAGTTATAAAGAAATTAAAATAAAAAAGACATTTAGTTTTTCCCGAATAACTCAGATACTAAAAGATAATCAAAATCTAAAAATAGATTCTTAAAGAGGAAAGAATTTCCTATATGATTTTTTTAAATCATCTTTGACAAGCCTGTATAAAGTTGTTCTCTTCAACAGCTGATATTTCTTCTCAATTTGGCATAAGTCATGCCTTTTGAGATTAAAAGAAGCCGCACCCAATAATGAAATAGGTCCATAAAAAATAAAACATTTAGCTACTTGTTGCACGTCTACTTGTTTTGGCCAGTTAAAATTGTTGAGATTATGGTATAAAAATTTAAGTTGGTAGTTTTCTCTTCAATTTTTAATATTCTTCCTACATACCAACGATCCTCATAATATACTGCACAATATTTTTTCCTCAACCGGTGTTTCTATTGGTATTTCCTGCTTCTTGGAGATTTCCGAATCGGTTTCACTAAGTTCGGGAGCGAACTGTCCTCCACTGCTCTCAGATTCTGAACTGTACTCATTCTCAGTTTTCGTTTCACTCATTGTTTCGTTATCTTCTACGTCTTTTTGAAGTGAAACTTCTTTATCGGCGCGGCGTTGGAAAAAAATTTACCGTCACATTTTTTCCGTTACGCGCCATCTATTTTTCTGAAACGCAATAGCGACGTGATAAATAATATATCAATACTAAAGTGATCAACAAAATCAAAGGCTTTATTTTAATTCTAATTCCAGTGGATTTTTAACAAAAGTAAGTAATTATATCTATTTTTCTAATACTTGGGTGGAATTAGTTGACATAGAGTATAAATTCTGAAATATGTTATTAATTTAAATTTAAAATATTTAAGGTTAACCTCAGTTTCTGATTGAACGATGACATTTTAAATTTAATATATTTAAGGTTAACCTCAGTTTCTGATTGAACGATGACATTTTAAATTTAATATATTTAAGGTTAACCGCAGTTTCTGTTTGAACGATGACAATGATAGTAATAATTCTATTTCAATTAATAAAATGCTGTAATAATCTTAGTAGCAAAAAGTTAAAGTGAAATAATTGTATTATTTGTATTCATGTCTATTATAATAAAATCCTTTTTTTAAAAATTTATCTAATTTTAAATTTAAAATATTTAAGGTTAACCTCAGTTTCTTATTGTAACTATCGGTCAATGTATATGATTTCATTAAAATAGTATTTATTAATTAATAAGACTGCTAATTTAATGAACATCAATTAATTGATATACATGCAACTTTTCAGAAATTGGTTAAATAAAGTTAAATTAGATAAATTTTAAACAAAAGGATTTTATTATCATAGACATGAATACAAATAATACAATTATTTAACTTTATTAACTTTAACTTTTTGCTACTAAGATTATTACAGCATTTCATTAATTGTAATAGAATTATTACTATCATTGTCATCGTTATTATATATTTTTTAATTAATGGCTTATGGTAACTGAAATATGAAATTGAATCTACAAAAATTAGTTAATTGATTTACAAAAATTTGTATTCATGTCTATGATAATAAAATCCTTTTGTTTAAAATTTATCTAATTTAACTTTATTTAACCAATTTCTGAAAAGTTGCATGTAGATCATTTTGCGAAAAATAAGGCCATAAAGAAGTTTCACTTCTTACATGTGTACACTAGTACACGCCATAATTTTTTTATCTAAGTGGTTATTGGCATCGCTTTGGGTTATATTTCTTTTTTTACTTGTCTTTTATTCATATTTTAGCATTTTTTTTCTTTTTTGATTGTTGGAAAATTATTTTTAGAAACTCGAAGTTTTTGTGTTTGGAAAACCTTTTTGTACAGTACCTGGATAAGGTTTTTTCGTGCCCATCTTCTTGACTCTGTCCAATCGATCTGTCGATAAGCGGTTTTTATTTTCAGTAAAAAGCCAACAAAGGGTTGATTTTTTCACGCTCATAATTTTGAGTTTTATTTCTATAACGGAACCACTATTGGCCGGATTTTTTGCTGTAGTCTTTTAAATCCAGGCGACTCATATCTTCAAATATTGTTCTGGACTATATAATATTGGTGACGTCGGTTTCGGAATTGTAGTCTTTTTTTGGGTTTTTATTTGGACTATCGCTATCAGATTAACTGGAAAATTTACTCTTATCGTCTACTTCTTGATACATACAATAATCGATATCTGGTTTAATATGTATAGTAGAAAGAGCTTCATCTGTATTATTTAAACCAACCGCCAAACAATTGGTTAGTGCGTCAGACTTAGCTTTAAGGACAACTTCCTTTATTTCATTGATGGTTGGTAATTCCTTACGATCATTATCTTTCCCCGTGCCCAATTTTGAAGAAATGATTTCCCTTGGAAAAGTAAACGAATCTCCTATAATAAATCAAGCTATACAAAAATTTCCCGTTATTTCTTTAGAGAAACCTACCTATGTCAGTGACGATTTCATTAATAGTCTAGATCTATATCTTGGGTGTATAAAAAGTCAATTAAACCATATTATTTAAAAACGCGACATAACACCTTTATCCACTTACGTATTCAATTGTAACATTTAATATCAAGCACCCTACGCTTTTTTTACTCTGAATTGAATTATTTTGCGAATAACTTATGTTTTGCTATTATTTTATTTTGAGGTTATTAATAATGATTGATTATTAAACTTTCTATTGCTGTATCATAAGCTCTTCATAAGTAAACATTATTTTCTACTTTCTAGTTCGGTTTGCTATCAAAGCGTGTTTTTATTTTAGTTTTTTAAAACTATAATTTATTTTCTAATTTTTAGTCTCAAAATGATATCAAGAGTATTTATAATGAAAAGCTTTGATTTTAGAATATCTTTCGTGTGGCAATAAATTTAAGTTAATTTAATTTATGTTTACGTAACCTTTCCGTTTCATCTAACGCTTTACTATTACTTAATAATTCAAATAATTTCTAAAATGTACGTAGAAAGATGCCGTAATGACCAGGCGCGGCTCCAGAGGGGGGCCGGGGGGGCTATGCCCCCCCCCCCCCGACATTGAAAATAATACTGAACTTTTTCTTACTTTGTATGTAATACATTCGCTTTTTTTATAATTGTGTAATTTATGATGCTTTATCGCTTGCAAGTAAAAGCTTGGTGCATAACGAAGTGTTATTCAATTTTGTATTAACGCCATATTCAATACATTATTATTTAAAAATGTGATGAGCACCCCCCCCCCCGCTTTAAACTGATGGAGCCCCCACCGAAATAAACTGCTGGAGCCGCGCTTGGTAGTGACATCGGCAGTACCATACTTACCATTAAAATTGGTAAAGAAGAATAACATTTACCATCGTTCTGTAGATACAATACATTTATTAACCAGCAAACTTATCCAAATATTTTTCTTTTTATCTTGATAATCCTAGACAAACATTGGAACATAGTTACGAAATAATTGCGTTGTCATCAGTGTGCAAGTTTTCAAGTTAATCAGACTTTTGAAAATGGGTGAAAATTACGTTCAAAGATTCCGTTACATGCATAGATACATACAGGTCAATCTAATATGAGCCTGTGACGTGATATTCTTGAGTATACATATAAAAGAAGCTCTGAGAAGCAAAAAATTTTCATTGAATGCAATGGTGACTGAAGTCATAAAAAATTTCTTAGTTAACGATCAATTTTATTCCCTTTTTGTAACTTTTTAGAGGCATGTCAAAGATGATTAAAAAAAACATATTGGAAATTACCTTCTCTATAAGAGTTTTTATTTTCCTATAAGAAAAGTATAACGGTAGCAACTTTTTTTCAAAAAATTTTTATCCTGAATCAGAAAAATGTATTTTTGACAAAAACATTTTGAGTGTCTGTGTATGTGTGTGTGTCTGTGTGTCTGTGTGTAACGATGTACCGACGATAACTCTCAAACGAAAAATCCTGGTAACTTAAAATTTGGTGAAGATAAAAAAACCGGAAGTGGGTGTATCCGCCATTTTTTAACAGTTTTCTTATATAATTTTGTACGTATGTAAATTATTTGAATTATTTTTACAGTTTGTTATAGAGATCATTCTTCCTAACAATTTATTCAAATAAAAAAATTTCTAACATTAACAGTTTAGTAGATATTTAATTTGTAAATTGAAATGAATTCACAAATATAATATAGTTTCGAATTATGCCTGCGACGATTTTTTTTACTGATTTACTGAAGAGGTAAGTAATATCAAGGCGCACAAATATAAGGGTTAGTCGATATGATCTTAATTAAATCGAGGAGAAAAGTTTCAAAAAGTTAGAGCATGGTAGGAAATCAATACAAACGTGTACATATCACTTCAAAATGGTTTTATGACAACATAAGCTTAAAAAAATATGAAGGCATTCCTTCATCATTCCTTATAGAAAAGTCGTGTGGTGACCGTTTTTTTTAGATTTTGATTATCTCTTATAGTTTGTGAGTTATTTGCAAACAACTAAATGCCTTTTTTCATCTTCATTTGCTTATAACTTTTGCAATTTTGTATCTGCTAAAAATAGTATTTTACGTAGCAAGCGTCGAAAAATACATCGTAACATAACGGCCGAGCGTTGCATGTGAGTGAGTTATGCCATGAAATTTTTGACGAGAGTAACGTACATTGTTTTTTGTGTTGCCTTTTGTAAACTTATATTCTGTTTTGAAAAAATAAAAAAAACATCAGAAATATAATGTTGGTACTACAGTTATTAGCGTTATTACTAAATCTGTCAAATTAACATTAACTTTAATATCTATAAGGAAAGTATAACGATCGCATTTTTTGTTCAAAAAATTTTTATTGCATAATTTTACGTTTCAAGGTCTCCTGAATCAGAAAAATGTATTTCTGACCAAAAAATTGTGTGTGTGTGTAACTTGAAATTTAGTATGGAGCTGGCTTTTTATATTTTTTCGATTTTATCAAAAGATAAGATAAGAAACCTGAAGTAGGTGTATCCGCCATTTTTAACAATTTTTCTTATATAATTTCGTACGTATGTAAATTATTCGAATTTTTTTACAGTTTCTTATACAGTTAATTCTTCTTAACATTTTATTCAAATAAAATTGTTTACTAACATTAACAGTTTATTAGATATTTGATTTATAATTGAAAGTCAATTACATATATGATCCTAGGTTCGAATCCTGCCTGCAATTTTTTTTTAGAAAAAAATTCCATATTTTAAAGCGAAAGCAAGATACGTTAAAAAATAACAATTTTTCTTGTTTATATACGGAGTGCTGCATCTCATTTAACTTATCTTTGGATGTACCCACGATAACTCTCGAACCAAAAATCCTAATTAAAGTTTGGTATAGAGGTGGCTTTTCATATTTTCTTGATTCTATCAAAAGATGGGTTTGATAAAGAAACTGGAAGTGGGTGTATCCGCCATTTTTAACAGTTTTTCTTATATAATTTTGTACGTATGTAAATTATTTGAATAATTTTTACAGTTTCTTATAGAGTTAATTCTTCTTAATAATCTATTCCAATAAAAAAATTCTAACATTAACAGTTTATTAGATATTTAACTTGTTTATATACGGAGTGCTGCATCTTATTTAAATTATCTTTAGATGTACCCACGATAACTCTCGCACCAAAAGTCTTAGTAACTTGAAATTTGGTGTATAACTGGCTTTTTATATTCTCTTTGGGAAAAGATGGGTTTGATAAAGAAACCGGAAGTGAGTGTATTTGCCATTTTTAACAATTTTTCTTATATAATTTTGTACGTAAGCAAATTATTAAAATTCCTTATAGGAAAATCGTGTGGTGACCACACCAGTTTGTTTTTTTTTCAATTCTAACTGAAATTCAAGAATTTTTCAATTACTTTTCCACTTGTCGCATACGCGTTCTAATATATATTAATTGACTTTGAACACTTACTTTTATGTGGATTTCTAGTTTTCATTTTGCCACACTAGAGCTTACGTAACTACACCAACAAACGAATATCTATCTGCGTTTGAGATGTAGGCAATACAAAAAATATTTTGATACATTTTTCTAGACTTCATCCCAAATCCAATTTCAAGAATTAACACGTTTTTGAATTTGTCGACTAGACTAGATACCGCGCGCCAAATGGTAACTAGGGTTTTTCTACAATAACATCAAAACGTTAAAATCTAAAGAAGTCGATTAATGTAACTGCTAAGACGTGACTTTTGTACCAAAACTATACATTGTATTTCGAGGACCTGAAGAACCTTTACGTTGGCACACCAGTGCAACGTAATTTATGAACAACAGCTAATATCATACTTTTACTTTACACCTGTAATGCTCTACAAAGCACACTTTTTCTGCCGTCGTAAAAGTAAATGAATTAGTAAAGTAGATTTAAAAAAAAAAACTTAACAATACTAGACCTAGGAAATAAGCCATCATCCAATAGAACGACAAAAATGAATCATAGACATAAGATTAGCATCAGAAAACATAACCAAAAGAATAACAAACTAGAAAATACTAAATGGTGAAAACTTCAGTAATCACAATATCATAACTTTTGAACAAATATAAAATACTAAGATAACAGCTACAAACAAAAAGCGATAAATAGCAAGATAACAGATGAAAACAGCAAACGGTTAGTAAAAGACATCTCGTGACTAGAATTAGATAATCTAAAACAGTTAAAAAAACCAGCAAATCACCTAACAAAGATATTAACCAAAAAATGTGATAAATAGCTAAATTAAAAGAAACAAAACCAAATAAACAAAAAACCTATGTACTTCCGTCTCTTCTGCTATCCTGCTATCTATATTTCCGTATCTTCTGCTATTCCTGCTACTTGTTCTCTTAATGCTGCTACACTTTCTTCTTCTGTATCTACTTCTACTTCGAATACTTGCGTTCGTTGTCGTTCTTAAGGATAAACCTTTACGTACTATTCGCTCTCTTCTTTCGCTTCCTTCTAATTTCTTTTCAGTTTCTATAACTATTAGATTCGTCCTCCGAGTCTTCATCTGACTCATCTCGGTTTTCAGGAGATTCTATACAAACACGCTCAACAGCATCATTATCAAAATCTTCCTAGAAATCAGCGGATTCAAAGAGATCAGCAATATCTTGCAGAATTAAACTGAAACAACAAAAATATTTTGGTAGTCTGAGACTAGTGTGTCATATAAGTCACATCAACACTTAGATTAAATAATAAATCATCAATAGAAACATGACTTCAATATATGCATTTGTTGGTTATGTCAAATTTACAGGTAATGTATGTGTTCTCTATTACTAATTTGAACTAAAAATATTAAATAAATGTTCATTTTAGAACGAAGTTATCAGAAATTTTGCTTATTGTTTTCTGAAACTCATTATTTTACTGCCTGAATAGAACACCAAACTTTAACCAGTAAAACTACACTACAATGTGCATTTCTGTCTATAATAGCTTGTTTAAATAATTAATTCAAATTAGACACGTTTAATTTTTGTCTAACAATCTAATTACTCGTAAAGATGCACAGCATGACAATCTTTTACTGAATTATTATTACTCTTAACAAGAAACTATACAAACGCTTCCTTGTCATATTATATTAGTGTTTTGAGAAAGTTACTTAATACAAATGCTTATAAAAAGATAGAAAATTTTACAAATATATGTAAACAATCCATCGAAATACGAATTACCATCTACATACTACATACTTTCTGGTAGTAGTAGTTGCAATTTGGGCTTTATAAAAACTCAAAAACCATACAATTTAGACTGAATGTTTTTGTTTTTTAAACTAATTTTCTTAAATGTTTACCGATTTTTGAAACTTTTAACAAACATTTTTCTAAATGAATCAATATGTTTTGTTTTTTAAAAACCAACACAACCAGTGTGACTTTCTTGTTTTTTTTTTATGCACGTCGTTTAATTTCGTAAAGCAGCACCATATATTTAAATACCCCCTACATATTTTCTAAATTTTATTAATGTTTGACAACTTTGTATATGTAAAATTGCGACTTGTCAAATGAGTGCTGTCAGTAGAAACTTATTCTTGTCATTAAAACAAGATTTGCAAAGTTTAAGCAACACTCAACAAAAAATATTGCCTAACTTTCAATCTTTCAGCCTGAATTCATGGTTGCACCCTACAAAACAGTTTTGGGAAGTTGACAATACACAACTAGAAACGGTTCCTGAAAGTTTTCAGTACACGATGTTTTTAGAATTAATCGTTGATAAGTAACGTCACCAAATACATTTAATTATTTTTTGGACATTCACCGTTTTAGATTATATTTAATAATCCATTTACTGATTAATTACGTAAGTAATTTTTCAGTCCGCTCAACGCAAGAACAGATGCAAAAAAACATAAAACCTGTCAAATTGACTTTAGGAAGATCGATCGAGGTGTTATGGGACAAGCTTGAAAATGTTATGCGTGTAAGCGTTTGTATTTACTACGTTTCATTATTTTATGTTTTGTTATAGTTATCTAAGAGAGAATTACAGTCTATGAGTTTAGAAAGTTTTACGCAAACTATCAACGAAGAAAATTCGTATTCAGAATTTGTTATCCCCATGGTTAAAGAATTGATCACAGCTCTAGAATCTAATAGCTCATTTACCACTTTAAAAGCGGTCAAGTATGAGTAACAAAAGCTGTAACTCTATATTCAAAATGCCTTTATTAGGGAGAAACTGCAAGAAGACATTTACGGCTTAACCGACTATAGCTGCGTCAGTAAACTAACAAATGGTTTAATAGATGACGCTAAGAGATTAATTGAACAACGAACTTGTTTAGAAGAAAAAAACGCTAGAATTCAATCTAGATTAAAAGCATATTACTTACAACACCAGCACTCTGTTAAAACCATTGGCAAAATTAATAACTTGCATACGAAATTTAAAAAAATGTACAACGATGGTAAGTGTTGTAACCGTCTAAAACAAGATAAAAAAGAATTTTGTTTTAGAACTGAAAAAGAATAAAACTGCAACATCGAAAGTAAAGTTTTTAGAAGAAAAAGTTAAAGTACAAAAAAACAACATAAAAGAGTTTAAAGACAAAGTTAAATGTTTGGAACAAAAAGTTCAAGATAATGAAACGAGTTCAGATCTCTTGAAATACGACAACGAAGTGCTTCGTACCTCTAGTGATCAATTAAAAGTAAAAAATTGTCAATTCGAGGAAGAAATAGAGCTTTGGAAAAATAGATTTAGCGATGTTTACTTGGAAAATGCTCAGTTAGGTTTAAGCGCACAACTAGTTGAAAAGACACGCATTTTTAAAGATGCCATGGAAAACATACATGATAACTTTAAAAAAATTATGGAAAAACTTGAAACTCTCAATAGAAGAATTGATGAGAAGTCGAATCAATTAAAGGGCTTTATTCAAACATTTGTGGTTTGTACACACATATTTTTTATCGAATTATTTAGAAGCGTGTTTAGTTATTTTCTTAGAACTTTTGTAGGATGTTGCGGATTCCCAAGTGATAAAGGAAGCTGGTCGATTACGTCAGCACGAATCGTCGTTTATAGGTTTGTTAAAATTTATTTATAAGGATTTAGTTAAAAACAAGGCTTAAAGTATTTTTGTAACAACCACAATTATTTAGTTGCTACTTCAATTATTTTCAAAACTAAAACTAACGTTTCTTACATTGTCAAAAAATGTCAACTTAGAACAACTACATCAGTAGATCTATATTCTGCTATCTGCTGTGCTAAGTTTACTTTTGTTTTCTTTATTGGTTTCTTAATATTGGTTTTTCTAATTAGTTTTTTTATTCTGCTTTCATTCAAACTATTTCTTGTAATGCTGAGTCGTGCGTTATCTTCATTATAAAGTGGTAACAAAATGAAAATATTTTTATTATATAAGTAAGTCGACAGTTAAACAAAGAGTGATCAGACATCGACAAATGATAGAGCATCAAAGAAACGAAAATAGCTTAAATACAATCTTGAGAGAATCACTTTAATATGGTTAAAACTTTTCGCAAATTGTTCAGTAAAGAGTGTGTGTATACTAACAAACCTCAGTACCAAGCAGCTCACTGCTAACATCTTTTAAGATCGCATACCAGAGTTTGCAAAGTGCAAAAAATCCTCGTAAACAGAGCTTATTTTGTCGGCATGGCTAATATTAGGCTGAAATAATCTGCAAAAAAACTAATTCTATCCAACGACATTATTAAACGCAGAATCTATCAAATTTAGCCTGCAGCTTGATGAGACTACTGGCAGCAAAGACTCTAATTTGATTTAATACGCTTCCTATATGATTATATTGTTGAAAACCATTTGTTCCGCAAAAACATCATTAGAAGCGCAATAACTTAATGCCGCTCAAGTATCAAATGAAACAGTAGGTATATATATATTCTCTCACAAGAGTTTCGTTTTGTTTTATTTAAGAGGTAGTTCGTCTAGCGCCCATGCCATTTCCTTAGTTTTTTGTGCACCTCTGATTTATTACTCCCTCAGCAGTTCTATTTCATCAATGAAACGCAAAAGCTGATTCCAAGAGGCTTTTTTCAAACTCATCATCGGTTAGTTTTGGTTTGTCGAGAATCGTTGTGCGTTGCATTTGATATGCTTCGCATTTACACAGCAAATGCTGTGGAGTCTCATCGTCCTCCAAGCATCCGCTACATAAAGGGCTACTCTGCAGTTCCATTTTATGCATGTGTTCGTTAAAGTCACAGTGTCCTGTTATTAGTCCTGTGAGTTTCCTGAACTTTTGTCGACGTTTGCTGGATAGTGCATTTTGAGTGTTTGTGTGGCTCTGTAAGTAAGAGTTTTGTGTGCCTCATCCCTAAAGAGTTTTTTCGATAGTTTCTTATGCTGCGCTGTTAGTTTGCTGCGAATTATTTTTTTTTCCAATCTTGAAGGCGATTTCAAAAACGAGTTGAAGTCCGATATATGTCCCTGTTGCTGTGCTCTTTTTAGCTAGCTCATTTGTCATTAGACTTCCTTTAACACTCTAGTCTTTTGGTATCTAGATGAGCTATACTTGTTGGCAAGTTGCCAATATTTCTAAGCTGTTTATGCATGCCATAATCAGTTTTGACTTTATTACTGGCAATCTTAGTACCAGTAGTGCTGCTTGACTGTCAGACATGATCAATATCGGACCATTAGCGTATGATTTTGTGTCGATAATCTTTCTGACACACCAGTCAATAACAGCAATTTCAACTTGAAAAGTGAACGCATATTTACCCAAGGTCAGCAAAACTTGTTTTCCATGGTGCCTGTTTCCATATATACTTGCACTGGTACTTTTGTGATTTTTAACGCCATCGGTGTACCAGATAGTTCCTTTAACCGCGCCCGGGTTAATGTTTTTGGCACTCCTCGTAAAACTATATTATCACTATAAATTTCTTTAAGATGTGATAATATTTTATGAAGTCGGATCTCATTGTTTCTTCACGAAGCACGTTGTATATGGCCGGTTTGTTTTTCCCGGTAATTGACGTCTGTTCATTAATCTGCAGCCTGTATGCTGCTTGTCTTGCTTCCATCAGTACAATGAGGTGTAATGGTAGAAGTAGTAGTGTTTCCATGGCTGATGTGGGCGTAATTATCATCGCTCCTGTTATTAGCAGACATGCCATTCTCTGTACTTTACCTGGATTGGAAGCTGTGCTTTTCAGGTTGGTTCTCTCAACTCATACAAGTGCACCGTAGTGACAATAGGACTTGTCACCATGTGTCCAAGATAACAAGGGCCACTATGGGGATTTCGGAAACGGCAAGATATAGTTTCCGTTAAATGGGAGAAAAGCTGGGCATTTTGGAGTTTAGAGTAAAATGACGAAATTCCTAACCGTTCCGAAGTTATGCGACAAAAAGCGAATTTTCACGATTTCGTTTTTGACAAATTTGTACTTTGTGGTTGATGTTGAATAAAAAGTAAAATAATCTTCTACAGGTACATTTTAATGTCCTTTAATATGACTTGCAGCAAGTTGGCATCCGTTTCTAGTAACCATCAACTTTGATTTTTTAAATACGGTCCTGGTTTTTGTTATACATAATATTAGAAGAATTTTTTATTCTGTATTCAACCATGTATCACACTTTATGGTTTATTAGCTATTTTTGAAGTTATTTTACGATTATCGAAGAAAATCTAAGTATGAGCCTTCGATAAAAACAAACTAAATTTTATTCATAAATGAGCTTTTACTAACTGTACTTTCCTCATCAAATTAATGAAATGGCACCGAATTTTTCAATTTTGAATACAAATTTTATAACCAATTAATTACAATCAATCAACAACACATAAATTGACAGATAACATTTGATGACTAGAAAATTTAAACATAACACATAACAACAATTAAAAAAAAATTAAAATAAATGCTCAAAAAGCTCTCCTTCTTTCTCTAAACATAAAGTTTATGTAGAAGATTCCGTTACTTCTTATTTAACAGAAATCAAAAATCATGATTTTTAAAAACAAAACCGTAAAATTTACTTTTTGTCGCATAACTTCGAAACAGTTAGAAATTTGGTCAGTTTGAAAAATTCATTTTACTAAACTTCAAAATGCCCAACTTTTACCACATTTAACCGAAACTTTATATCTTACCGATTCCGAAATTACCGTAGTGACCCTGCTTATATTGGACACAGTGTATAACCATTTGGTCATTGTGGGTTTCAATCCTTATGCTTGCCCGACCATCCGTTTGGTTGTTTTAAGAATCCTGATGGCTTTCGTTGTGACTTTTACTAGATGAGTGTTAAAAGCACGTCTAGCATCAAGAGTAAGTCTTAGATATTTGACTGATTTTGTCATCGAGAGCGTGACTTCGACATCGTACGTAGTTTTATGTCATCTGTTTCCCGACGTTTGGCAAACAAAACGATTGTTGTCTTAGTTAAGTTCACTGATAATTCTTCTTTTTTCACTATTTTTCGACGGTGTTTAGTGCACTCTGCATTATGTTCGATACAGTCCCAAACATTCAGTTTGTCATAATGGTGAGATCATTGACGTATCCTAAAGCGAATACACCTCCCTCTTCTTATTCTTGTAGTAGAGCGTCCATGAGGAGACACCATTTTGGCTCCTACAGTGCTACCTTATTAAGTAGCTGTTACCGTCTGTCGCGGTGGACAAATGCGTTTTTTCTGATATTGTGTCTTGTACTTAAATTAAGTTTTACTCACTTTTTTTGGTGATTGAGCCAACAATTGTTCTTAGCGCACACACACTTTATTTAGCTATACACGACCGCACACTTTTCACTTCTATCCTCGCGTACGTATTCGTTCGTCCTTATCACTAATATATTAACAACTTGTGAGCGGAACGAACACCGTACAATACCTGATCATTGAGTTGACCCAGTTTCGCACTACAAGCGTGATGCCTTTTTTCTCCATTGCCCTTGCAATTGAGGTAAAGGTAGTATTGTCAAATACTCCTTCAATATCTAGAAAAGCACCCAATGCAATATCATTGTATTGAATTCTATTTTCGCATCTGCTTACTAGTTGGTCAATTGCCAGCTCGCAAGATTTTACGAATTGGTATGTAGACTGGTTTGGGTGCAAAAGCGAAGCCTTTAGTTCCCCGTCCCGTATATACCATATACCTGTCGACTACTTTCTCAAGTAGTTTTAACATGAAGAAAGTCAAACTGATCGGTCTGTAAGATTTTGCCTGGGCGTACGTAGATATCCTGACTTTGGTATAAATACCACCTTAACAATCCGACAGATGTTTGGTGTATGCGAAAGTACTAAAATGACTCTCTGAATTTTGCAAACTGCGTTTCGCAGAGCAGCAAATTCCTTTTGTAGCATTATCAGATAAATTCCATCGGTTCCCGGAGACTGAAATGGTTTAAACGTATTGATTCACCATTCTAGATATTCAGGATTTATTATTTTTCTTACTAATTCCCAGTTCCTTTTGGGTGCTCGTTTGTGTGGTACCTATAGGTCCTAGCGCCTAAGAACTTCAGTTAACGATGAACCTAGAAATTGTTTTTGCAATAATTCTTGCAGAGTACCTTCAACCGAGTCTGTAAACTTTCCGCTTTCGGTCAGCATAAAGCCGATGTTTCCAGTACGATGCATTCTCGAATTTTTTTGGAGGTGAGAACTTGTAGGTTCGTTTTCTATCTCCTTACAGTACCTCTTCCATGAGTCTTTTTTTGCTTTTTTAATGGAATTGTTGTATCTTGTGAGACTGGTTTTGTATTCATTCCATTCTCCGTTCATTTTGGCTGTTAAATAGCCTGTTTTTGTGTGTCCTTGTTATTCCCTGTTCCACCAAGTAACATTGTTGGAGATTCGCTTGATAGTTTTTGGGTAGCTTGCTTCAAATTCGGATTTTAATGAATTAACAATACTGCCCGTCATTAGTTCAAGCTCGGGATTTCATTTTGCAACTGAAGAACAGTCTCTGATTTAACGTGCTAAAGTTTCGTTAAACAACTCCCAGTCGATTTTTCTTGAGTTTCTGTACTCCATTACGAGTTTCTCATCTCATTTAACGTTGAATCGAATGAATCTATGATCAGATAAAAAAGGTTCATTTTTATCACTTTTCTCGCCTTTGGACTAGCAAACATAAGGTCAATAACTTTACTGCGACACGGTTAGAAAAGTAGACGCATCTCCGTTATTTATTATGCCTAAATTAGATTTTAGAATATATTCTAAAAGTTTTTTACCTATAGAATTTGTGTTCGTGCTCCCCCATAAGGTGTGGTGTGCACTGGCATCGCATCCACTCGTTGGATTTCCTCCGGCAGTGGTGATCTAGTCTGGTCGTAGGAAAGGTAACCCGATCCGACAATGAACTCCTTCCTAATGCCTTCCTCTACTGCAAACATTTTAGTTGCCACTAAGTCTCTAAAACATAAATCCCACAATGGCATTAAATTTAGTGCATTCTTTACATTATTGCGTGTGCGAAGGTTGTGCACAAGTTGGGCTGCAAGCAGTCATCTACCTGGACAGTTCGACTCTTTTATCGTTCCCTTGTAGATCCATGGCTCTTGAACAAGAGCAATATTAATATGTGTCACAATATAAGCATTGAGAGCCGCTGACGCTGCCTTGCAGTGATGTATACTTATCTGAACTACTTTGAGCATTAGATTTTTCGTCAATGCGTTCTTTCCGGCTATGGATTTACATCCGGTGCCTCGTCAACATGGTTTGTAGCATCCGGTTCTTTGCTGTCCTTTTTGGAGTCGGGTACCAAAGTGTAGTTGGTTGGCTAATGCATCCATTTTTTACCCAGGACCCCTTGTCCCTAGTATTGGGTTTCTTTTGAATTGAGTTTACTGTTAACGCTAAATATTTTATTCCATCCTAGTCAATATGGCTTGATTCCTACCAAAACGACGACTGACGCCGCCCGTCGCGTAATGACTTGAACGTTTCCAAGTACAGACTAGCTATTTTCATAGACATTTTTGGAGCGCTCAATAACCTATAGTGACCTTCTATAATAGACGCTCTCGTTATTATGAGAAAAGTACCTTCTGACGCTACGCGCGTCATTCGTAGCTATTTATCGAATAGATCGATAACATACTCTGCGTATGCCTCACGTTCAGTTTTCACCAAACGACTGACGAAGGATTGTCCACCAGGCTCGGTTTTAGGCCGACCTTGTGAAACTTAGTTGTCAATGATCAATTCCCGGCGAGTTTTGGATGCAAAATCTAACTTGTGCCTAGAATTGTGACTAGTTGGGCTAGCAGCAATAAGCTAAATATTTCCACAGACATGACTAACGGCCGGTTCCACCAACACGACTTAAACTTAAGCACAATTGTTGCTATGGTTTTAACAATTGTATCTCAGTTTTTAAGCTTTGCTTAAGTTTAATTCGTGTTGGTGGAACCGACCGTTAGTTCATGGTTTTTCACTCCACGCTAAGATGAAATCCTTTACTGCGCTTCCACGATTCTCCTGTCCGTAAGGTTTACGACTTCAAGTACCTCGGACTACTGCTTGACGACAAACTGAGTTTGGTAAAACATTGCGCTTTCGTGGTTGACAAGTTTAAGTGTGTCTTTCACTTGTTCCACAAATACTTACGTTTGAAATGAAACTTACACAAAAAACATCTTGTGAATATCTTTGACAATGCAGTCATTCCCATGCTCACATATGACCAAGACATTTGGTACCACAGACTTCAACATTCCCACATGGTCAAGAAGCCTCGCTTTATCCCTATTCTTAAAAACCATCCTTGAGGCTTATCGCAGCTTTCTCGTCGATACCCTCGGTGTCATATGCAAGCATCGTCTCCTACATCTTCTTTAGCAGAAAATTTACTGCTCCAAAGTTCTTGGCAAAGCTGGCGCGTGCAACTTCCTTGACTAGCACGTTTCGCTAAACGATTTTTCGTCTTTTTTAGCTGCTAAACACTACCTCAAAGTCTTGATTTTAACCGAATGGCAGCGGCTGTAGAAAACTTCTCAAAAAGGGCGTAATGCCTATTTCATCATACAAACTATCTTTACCTAAGTCAAATTGCTCCACGTCCCTGCACGAGAGGCCGTTCAGATATCATCATACGGCTGATTTCATTATCTAAAACGCATTAGCGTTTTACATGACGACAGGTGTCCGCTGTCGCAAATTTGATGATGACCGGAATGGCCTATCATCCACTGTCAACTTCAATCCCAATTCCCCTCAGGCCATCCTCGAACTGCTGCCTGATGTTGACGTTTATAGACAGTTCGCTCGGAGAAACCAAAGCCTACAATAAAAGAATTATAATTTACTTTTTAACGTGTTTGCATGGTTTCAGTTTATTTTCTTACAAGTATGCGACGGCAAAGTAGGTATTTAGTTTTTAATTTATTAACAGCATAAAGTTTATTTTAGAATAATTTATTTTATTATGTTTAGTTGAATAACCTTTTAGTTTCTTTTTCGCCGTATCTACTTAGACTAACTCTGCCTTTTTTGATTCCTTCACGATCACTTAAGTCCCTTTTCCTGTCAATTTGGTTTTATGCCTCAGAAGCAAGGATAAGCTGTAAAGGAAGTGCCTCGCTGAACCGCGTGCTCTCAAACCACGTTTCTGTTACCTAGTCCATCCAACTGAGTCTAACTAGACGCTCCTTCTAAATGATACATTTCCTATTTTTAGCTATCCGTTTTGTGGCAAACTTGTACCAAGCAAGTTCGGGTGGTTTGGTGGGTCTACATCCTTCTACTCCTCCAGTAGTTTCTTTTTGTTTGCCGTACCGAATAGCCACTTCCTGGTTGCCTCGACGGCGTACGTTATTTTCAAGAATCCCCCTTTATAGGTACATTCCTAAAAACGCAGAGAAGCTTGTCCCTTCTCCAGTTCGTCAATCCATCCGAGTAGCAAAGTTTTTATCACTTCGGATTCTTAAAGACTGATAGTGTTTTCAGAAAACCCTTTTGGTATGATTGCAAGAGCAATTCTCGTCAGAGTATCCTTGAATGTCTTTTTTTGGGTTCCTTCGACATCTCAACTTTGTTTTACCGATCCTTAATGTGACGCCGGTGTGCTAGTGCTGGAAAGATTGCGTTTTTGCATCCCTGTTGTTTCTGCAGTTGGCACAATTACGTGCGCCGTCTGGTGCCGCTGTTGGGTTCTTGATGTGTCCGCCTTTGCTTCCTATATATGTAAAACCGGTTGCCTAAGCTCCCTATTCTTTTTGTTTTTTTTTCATATTCGTCTTGCCGCGCCCCACAGCTTTTTAAGTTTTTTGGGTTCGCGCTTAGCATCAATTGATATTTTTTGGTTCTGCTTAAAGTCTCCGCACTGAAGGCTATATATAACTGAGTTCGCCTAGTGTCCTAGTTTTTAATGAGGTTCTCTCCTCTTGGTACAGACTATTAAGCCAAGACCCCCCAGCACTGTTTGCCCGTAGTCATGTCGACATCAATAAGAGGTTTGGGTTTGGCTGCTGTGCCTGCTGACCAAAGTCAGTGGAATTGCGACAGGCATCGTTGTCCCAGTGTTGGCTCTTGCCACGACACTACAGCTTGAGCTAGAAAAGCTGGTTCGTATAACAGTAGCATTAAAGTACGTATGGATTTTAAACGGCGACTCCAACACCTGCCAAGGTAAACAAAGCTGTCTCGGCTTAGCTAATAACGCTGTGTACCGTGACACCTTATTTACCCTCCGCTGTAATAGAACTTGCGATCATTTTTCATCGCTACTATGGGCAAAGAAGAATGTATAGTACAAGATGAGCCAGAAAGAACTCTTTCAAACAACAGTCGTTTGTGAATAATAAAACATAAATTTAAAAAAAATAAAAACGATGTCATTTAATTAAAAAAATGTATTGTTTAAACAAGACATTCAAGAGATAGTTGCAACGTTGTTTTTTACATGCCCCATAAAAAAACAGCAGTGTTAAATTGAGGCTACTTGGCGGTTAAACAAACTCTGTATTGTGCAAAATTTGAATTTGAAAACTTTTCTTTTAGCAGCATTGACACCTCGCTATGAAGGTGAGCAGTGGCACCGTCTTGCTAAAACGAAGTATGTGGGTTGTTGTTGTTTTCGTCATAGAAAATGATTAAAGTTTATCGTTGATGGTGCCGTGCATCTATAACTTAGACATTTGGTACGATCGACTAAAGCTGAGGCTTACGCATGTAGTCTTTGTTTTCTATTTCTTTGTATACTTTACAGTAGCAAATTTTTGTTTTATCGCTAAACATTTTTGCAGCACTTTCTTTAGCACAAAATTTACTGTAACAAAAGTTTTTTATAACCTGACACGTGTAGGTACATTTTTTTGGCCAGCATATCATTATCGCTTTCTTATTCGGTCGAAAATGTCGAAGCATTTCTACTCTATGGTTCTTACTATCTAATAATCGATCTAAATGACTCATGTATCGTAAATGATTCACATTTTAAAACTAATTTAAGCTTTGGATTATAATCAATGCTTTACGTACGAATAATACAGCGCATAAAAGTTTTGAATGTAGCCAAAATCTTAATTTCTTATCAATTTTTATGTATTTTATATAAATTTGTTGCGTGAGTGTACAAAAACTATAGTCCAAGATTTACTTAGAATTACTTTTATTTATTTATTAGTTGTAGGTGATCCAATATCGGATATGCGCCAGCAAATAGAATTTAACAAAAACACAATCAAACAACTAGAAAGCGATAATTTTCAACTGTCAGAAACAATTGCAAGAATTCAATCTGCGGCTTTGCAAGTTTAACACTTTGGCAGTTTTAAGTTTAATTTCATTATATGTATTAATGCAAGTAAATTGATAATTAAACATAATATGAAATAAAAACATATTTTAAAAATAATCTCATTTTTTTAAAGATAGTGAAAATTATTGAATTTTCACTAAAAATTAGGGTATTGATAATTGATGCCACAGCATCGTAGAAATAAAGATGCCGTATCGAATCTCAAGTAAGTAACAAGTGATAAAGAAACAAAAAATAGCTGACAAAGTTTATACTACAATATTATGGATACGTTTATGTTTTACTCTCAATAAACTACAATTATTGTACCTAATAATAGTCTTAACTATCTGTGTCCAACTATAAAATTTTATTTTCTACTTTTCAAGTCAATATCATTTTATAATGTCAATGTTTTGGTTGTCTGGAACCGAATTTAAGGACGACATTGCAAATCAAACACATACAATGTTTAATTACAAATGCTATTTGCATTACGCCTTATATCTACACCACACTAACACTTTTATACAGGAAAGTACTTTAAAAAGAATCATAAAGAGTATAAATTCAGAACTATTCCTAAAGGTTGGCCGTAACAGATCTAACCTAGAAAAAATTGTGAAACCAATAGAAACCAATACAAGATAAAATACATTTCGCAGTAGAGTTTCTAGGTTTTTTAAATATAATTCGCTCTACGCAATATTTTAAATAGATCCTATAGATGTTTATGTGTTAATCCATGTTTAATCAATAATTAAATACTCATCAAATTTTAATAATTTTTAATGGGTTTGTATCAATAAATATTTAATAAGTAATTGCAAATCAAATTGGAAAAAAGAATTACTGATTAAAATAGTGACAATGTTAACTCGCACGTAGCTTGAGAAAAAATTATTTGAGTAAAAGTCCTAATGAAAGTATCACCTCTGTCCCAAGCTGGTTCTCGTAAAAAAACAAAACTTGTTCGGCATCAAGATGCCGCAGATAAAAAGAAGAAAAGGGTTAATGTTGCGGAACTACAGAAGAGAGATTTTCTATTGGTAGCATTGAAAATAAAAAAAAAACAAAAAAGGTTATTATATCTTAAAAAAATGGATAACAACGAAAATGAAGAGGAAGCGACTATCAAAAGAAAACAACTTGGAAGGAAACCTGTGCTGACCTCTAAATTAGAAAAGGAACTAGTCGAATATTGTATGGAAATGGAGAGAATTTTTTTTGGTTTAACTAGAAATAACGGAAAGCAGATGGCCTTCCAACTTGCTTTAATGAACAATCTTCCACATCCCTTCTCTAAAACTACAAATATTGCAGCCCGAAAGCGACTGAACTTGTTTTTGAAAAGAAATACTTCCCAGTTGACAATAAGAACTCCTCAGTCATTGTCAAGAGCCCGAATATTGGGGTTCACTGCAGACAATGTCAAATGTTTTTTTAATATGCTTAAAGGGGAACTTCAAAAGATCAAGTACAATCCTGCTAGAACTTTTAACGTTGATGAAACTGGCATAACGACAGTACAAAGCAAAAATGTACAAATTATTTGCACGAAAGGAAAATCCACAGTCTACAAAATGTCTTCTGCAGAAAGAGGAAAGCTCAATACTATTGTCACCTGCATGTCTGCTGCTGGCCAGTACGTGCCCCCCATGATAGTTTTTCCCAGGAAAAAGCAATACATGAAACTAATGAAGGGAGCTCCTCCAGGAGCTATTTCAGGGTTTCACCCCTCAGGATGGATCCAGAGTGATTTGTTTACCAAGTGGATGAAGCATTTTACTTTTTGTGTCAAACCTACACCAGAAGACCCTGTTGTAGTGATTACTCGCACACAAGGAACTTGGATGTGATAAACTTTGTCAGACAAAATCACATCATAATGGTATGCCTATCACCTCACAGCACGCATAGAATGCAGCCATTAGATGTTGCTTTTCTGAAACCATTTAACACATTCTATAATCAAGAAATCGAAAAATGGCTTTCTAGTAATAAGGGACAAATTGTAACCCAGTATGAAGTCGCCGAATTGATGAGTAAAGCGTACATTAGAGCAGCAACCATGAGTAATGCTGTGGTTTTCGTGCTTTTGGTATCTACCCCTTTAATGACTCAATATTTACCGAAGCAGATTTTATTGATGAACGCAACTCAAGCCGTCCGGAATCATTTCAAGTACCGGAAACCAGAGTTGATCCATCAAATAATGATAGCCAATCCCAAGTTGATAATCAGACTGCTCCTCCATTCCAGTTGGACTCTCCATCCGCTTCCTCACCACTCCACTCTTTTGTCTCACCGAAGAATATAAAAGCAATTCTATAAATGCAACCACCATCTCGCAAACAAAAGGGTGGAAAGAGCGTGGTGTTGACTAGCTCGCCTTATAAGAAGGAGCTTGAAGACTTTTATAATGCTAAAAGTCAGAAAAATTCTACTCATGTATCAACCAGTGGAACTGCACCAAAACCAAAGTCAATTAATCCTACAAAGAAAAGCGTTGTAGGATGTAAACGAAAAATTGCAAGTTCATCTGACAGTGAGGATTCTGATGAACCTCCACAGATAATGATCTAGATGAAGATCCCAACGATCGCTCCTCCATGGACGCTACTTGTCAAGAGAATTATTCAGATGATTTCAGTGGACAGGATTGGCTTCAGTGCAGTTCGTGCTTCAACTGGAATCACAGATTGTGTGATGCAGCAAGTGGCGAGCGCAAACATTACAAATGCTCGTATTGTCTAAACAACTGAATATGTTTCTTATTGTTTAATAAAAGTTTCATTTTTCCAAAAAAATTGTAACATTTTTTTTTCCAGAATCCTTGCCTCCAGAATCCCTGCTCTAAAATTCTTGTTCTTATTTTCGCCAGTTGGTGATATTAAGAACAAGGGTAGGCGGTATAAAGAACACCTTTGTGTAAAATTCCCTTAGGTATTTTTTTTTAAATGTTACTATTTAATGTAAACTACAGTTTATTAGAAGTGATTTGAGATCTGCAGTATAATGCAGAATAATTCTCAGTGATATTAATCTAAATTCCAACTTGAAATTTCAAAATAGGAGGTTAATATAGAGCGACTTTGTTACAGTAGGCGATATTTGGGGCACTAACCCTAGCTGCTATTGTTGACTATCAGTTGTGGTTCAATTTAAGAGACCAAGTGGTCTAATTTATCAGACTAGTCTTGGAAATTATATATTATATATATCATGAAGGACATGAAATTTTTATGAAACTTGCTCAAGATGATAAGGTATAAAACTGATACAATAAGCAACTTGAAAAACCATTACATACCTCAGGCAAAAATCAGGTGCAAAATGACCCAATTTACCCGACTTTCCTCTACACTTAAAACTTTTGAGAACTTTGACAATGTTCGATGGCATACAATATACCAGGTTACACAAATGTAAGGAAACATTGTCATATCTTTTGAACCAAGCATGTTAGGGAAATAATGAAATGCGCGTTGTAAATAGGATTATTTCAGAAATTTGAAGAGGTAATTGTGGGCGTAATTTGATTATTCGTTATTGCGTAACAGACAATTACTTTGGTTTTTTTAAATGAGGACCTATAGTTTTTATCCCAAAATATGATTTATTAATGTAATTTGTGGATGAATCCAATAAAACATATGTATTCGGAAAAGATTTAAACGCGCATGTCTGGTTAGTTATTTGTTATAACACATAAATATAAATACAGGTAAGTAAAAAGTGGGTCTTGCTGATAACGTTAGGACGTACTTAAATAATAAATAATCAAATAGAAATCAGCATTCAAATACTGTACGCACTATATAAATTGCGTTTTTAATTAAATCTGTTCCAAATACACATAATATTTTATTGAATTCATAGACAAATTACATCGATGAATCATATTAGAGAATAAAAACAATACGTTCTTATTAAAAAAAACAAAAGTAATTGTCTGTTGCGCAATAACTAATGATCAAATCACGATTAAAATTACTTCTTCAAATTTCTTAAAGAACCCCATTTAAAACACACTTTTTATTATTTCGAAAACATGCTTGCTTCAAAAAATATGAAGATGTTTCCATGCATTTGCCTAAGTCTAGAAAGTTTTATAAATTTCTCAATAGTCTCATTTTATTATTGAATATTCTATGTGCCGTTTCAAAATCTAGAAATACTCGAAGCCGCTATGTCTGTCTGTTCTGACAGGAGTGCCCCCTAGCGCCTTTAAAAAGCACGATTTTAGATACGAGAACGCTTTATCTACAAATAGGTAAAGTAAATACTTCATAATATTGTTGTCAAAAACGACAGACCTGTTACATTTGATCAAACATTTTTGTTGCAAAGACATTGACCTAGAAACAATTAACCGTTTAAACCAAGAACACGCAATTATTACCACTAGATTTTAAAGTTGAAATGCACCAATACCAGAGTTTAAAAACCGCATCATAATGTGTTAGCTATAATAAAAATATCGTAAGCTAAAGTGTTAAAGCTAATGCTCGTGTAACAAAAGACCACGTCATGGTATTAAACCATTATTATAAACTTTTAAAAGCGCAATAAAGTTTAAAACTTAGACATAAAAGTAATGAGCTCATCCTCTATAGTGTCTGAAACAAACCCTACATGTTTCGTTCAAGTTCAGAGTACAAAGCCATCTAACTAATCACTGCACTATCTTATATATGATATATAAAGATAAAGAACATTTTTATTGCTGTTTTTATCTTTTATTGATCATCAGTCGAAGTTGCCTGTTTTCGTCTACAACATTTAGACCGTTTCAAACGAACTAAAAAGTTACCATAATCGTTTCAGATAGTTTCAATTCACAATAATCGATTTGACATTTTTGCTAACCAACGATCAGAATGGTACGTAAAAAACTAGTAGGTACCATCGAAAACTTGACCAAACTGATACTGTAACGAACTAAGTTCTATCAAATACCACGCTTTCATCTTTACTCCAGCTGACATATGTTAAGGAAGTGGCGTCCTCGCAAAAGTCTTCTTTTGCATTCAGTGCCTTACTATCGGATGAAAGAACCGAAATAAGTATGGAGGAAAAGCATCTCCTAAACACAATGTTGATTTTAAATGAGCAAGTGTCTGCAGCTTCTGGAGAACCAACGCCATATATGGAATATATTATTAACACTAGAGAATATGCGCTTACAGCGATAGACCGCAAAAAGCTGACATTTCGAGAAATGAGTTGGACCGTTTATTACAGCGAAATATTATAGAAGAGTTCAAATCGCCATGTGCTTGTACTATAAAAAAACTTGGCGCACGCCAGTTATGCGTGAACTATCGCAAGTTGAATACGATTACTGATTACGACTGATATCCTCTTCCTAGAATGGATAATATGTTGCACTAAGCAAGATACAATTCGAAACGTTTTACGATTTCTGTAACTGGCGGTTACACAACTTTGCCAACATCGACGCGCAAATACGAGTCACATAAGGTAGTTTAGTATTGAGCCGTCAGTTAGTTCGATTTCTCGCCGATCACAATCGTTTTACGTTGTGTGTAACTATAGTTAGGACGTAAAAGGATCGGTAAAGGATGCAGTTTTTGTCATCGACATCCGTCTTATAGATACTGTTCTTTTAGTAAATCCTTTTTTCATGCGTCGTATTTGAAGGTTGAACGAGCGACGGAAATATATTTTCGAGTCACCTCTTCGGAGATCGCATTGTAGGTTATTACCTGCGTGTTTTACACGTGGTTGCTTTTCGCAAACTATTTTTTGCTTATTGTAGCTCCTGTTTATACCCCAATACGTCCATCCAAGTACTATGTTTGCACTATGGTGGTAAATAGTAATTCTCAACGCAATTACCTGAAACAAAAACCGGTGTAATCTTTAAGAAAAAGAAAATGCTAACACCGAGAGATGCTTTACGGCGTCATATCATATCGCAAAATAGTTATAGACTTTCTGTAAATTCGATGGTAAACAGAACTGGGAAACGCGTAGATATACCTCAAAACAATGGCGTGCTATAGTGTATCACGTATTGGAGTTCGCCTTTAACGATTTGAAGTTCTGCGGTGAACACACACTTTTGTGCGCGTCTACTAATTTCATTGTTACAAATGTAAAATATTTTATTACGATATCAGAAACACTCCATTGTGCATGTTTCTAATTTAAATATAAAATTAACAAGGATTACGTCAATTGTTATCATACTGTAAAAATTTCTCTGTAAAGGAATTAGAAGCGGCGCGACGCTTGTGAACACTTACAGGGTAATTCAAACCCCGTTACAATATCTCACTCCTACGCTTGACGTCAAGTACTACGGGTAGATGTTTATTTTTAGTAATAATGTATCGTGAACGCGTTTAGTTTTAGAACCACCGTCATTACTTACTTGAGGCGATATGTTAAACTAGGAACGAACGCTTGTTGATTTTATGTATAGTTTATATTAGGAGTGTACCGACAACTACATTGTAATTGAAACGTTACCTTGGATCCTCTCTTCTTCTTCTTTAAAATTGATTGTGCAGTTTCGATATGGAAATAAACAAAACTTTCTGTCTGTGATAACTCGATATTTTATTGCTTTACGAACATTTAAAAATTGCAGGTTTGGTATATTTACTTTTCTCTAGCCCAGACGTTCGTTTTCTTATGAGAATTGCTACACGAAAGAAAAGATGGCGTGAGGGCACGGCTCACCGGAAAAAAATTTAGTTACTAATAATCTGACTCACGACCGTCTGCAAAGGACGGTAAGCCGAATACCTATAAAAAAAAATTTCCACCTCCCAAGTTTGTGCGTGACAGCGTTTAATGGACAATTTTCGTCGAGGTTTAAGTCAGGTTTTAGTGTTAGCACATCTTCATAAATCGTGTTAACAAAAACTTTTGACAATCATTTAAGACTTACAACCCGACTAATTCAGTTCAAGCATGCAAAAATTCTCGTTTGTGTGTGTGTGTATCGGTTAGAAGTCTTGGACATTTGCTTACAACTTAAAGTATTCAGGTTCACTCTGACAAAACTATACGAATTGTCAATCGCAATGTACCGCAAAATGTTAAAACCGTTGAATTCTTTTTACAGGCATCGAAAGTTTATTGATGATTTTGCCGAAATAGCTCGCCCATTGTCGAAACTCACAAAGAAAAATATTACGTTTACATGGGGATCTCTTCAGCAAAAAGTAGTAGTTGTTAGTTACTGCCCATATCCTTAGAGCAATAACACTTTGCCGTATACAATAAGAACTGATGCTAGCGCATATGCAATTGGCGCTGTGAGAATTCTAACGAACACCCTGTTGAGTACGTTAGCAGTTCTCACAAAAGCTGAGCGCAGGTATTCAACTGAGCTTTAGAAATTCAGAAGGTATATGGAATGTTCACCCATAATAGTTTCTACTGATCACCAACTGCTTCAGTTGTAAGGTAAAGTAAAAGACGTGACAACATGGCAAGTGTCAACCATTACAGTGTGAGCTGGCGGTAGAGTATTAAGAATGATGTACATGAATGTAATGTTTAACATAATAAATATACATATAATACATCAGTGGCTTATGAGTATTAGGTGTGCACCCAGGTAACACTAACTACGACGTGACAATGACGTCAATATGAGATTCTTCGGCATCTGGTAAACTGGAAGATTAGATCGGTGGGCATTTTCTAGTCAAAGTAACATCAGAATTGAGTATCCACCTGGAAAACGAAACGTGATAGCTGATATGTTATCGAGACCTCCTTGTGACCACGTAGACTCAACTACATGCGATGTCTGCGTTCTGACCATAGATCTTCCAGTGGCGAGGAAATACGCCAAAGCCAGTTGAAGATCTAGATTTTCGTATAATTATTGACCGTTTCGAAGATCGCAAAAACAATTGTTTAGCAAATGACCTAAAAGAGGTTACATAATGTCAAGAATATTGCATAAATATTCGTCAGAAGATGCCAAAAAAGTACAATTGGTTGTACCAGTACAAGAAAGAGTATTGCTTGAATGTCACGACGCCCCTTCCGCTTCGCGCTATGGTGCTGTGCGCCCTTACCCACGAATTGAAAAACGATACTTTTTCTCAGGCATGCACCGCTATATTGCTGATTACGTAAAATCCTGTACAGGTTATCAAAGGTACAAGACAACAAATCAAAAGCCAGCAAGTCTGATTCCGACACCCATGTATGCTCAATATTTAGAGACTTTGTCAGTGGATCTATTCGGACCGCTTCCCGAGACTAACACAGGACATACGTAAATTTTATTTATTAAGGATGCGTTTTCTAAATGGGCGGAACTTTTAGTACGTCTTCGGACTACCACAGAAGAATGTGCGCGAGTGCTGATAGATATTGTTTCTTCAATACGGTATTCCCAGACGACTTCGTAGTGATAACAATAGACAATTCATCTTTCACATTATGCAGCAAATTTGGTACATTCTTAAAATCTCATAGTCTTACACTGGTGTATCATCCGTCATCTAACATAGTGGAATGCAAGAATCGTGATTTCAAGTCACGACTTGCTATGTTACTGCGTGAGAAACATATTACCTGGCTTGAGCACCTACCTGTAATACGGTTTGCTCTTAACACAACTCCATCTAAAACTGCTAACCATACCGCCGCGTATTTGACGTTTGGGAGAGAATTGCGTACGATTGATGATGTGACTATTGTATTATTACAAAATTTCATTCCACAGATTACTTCGTATTTGAGAAACTTGGGCGATATCTGGTATGACTCTAAAATAACCAATAAGACTCATAACGATGCACAGAAAAAATATGCTGATCAGAACAGACGCAATGTTAAACCATACAGAGTGAGAGGCTTACTTAGTGTGGATAAACACAAACGTACTAAGTGATTCATCAAAACAATTTACTTCCAAATTTGCACCTAAACCGGACAGACCGTATATACTAGGCTGGTGTCACCCGTAAACTATGAAGTTGCTAGTCAGTTACTTTCTTTAGAAACTTATTATGTATCTGCTCTCAAGCCGGTCGTTGGAAAAAACACACAACGCCCGTGAAGGAGTTACGCCGTCGAGGTCAACTTCATACGAAAACTTTAATTGTCAACCAGGCTAGTTCTTCATCGAGGCGATCTTAAGAGCTTGGGAGGGGTTAGTAACGGACCAACTTCTACTACATGCCACGCTTTAATCTTTACCCCAGCTGACGGACGTTAAGGAGGTGACCCCTAACGAAAGTGTGGAGTGCAGGTAATTAAGACCGTAAAGAACGCTGACTATTATTAACATTAGAGTTTCTTTTACGGTACCATATGTAACATTGTTTTATTGTTACCTAAAAAATAAAGCTACGTTATAATCCTAAATTCCAAACAATAGAATTTGCGTTCCAGCAACTGAGCCAGGAAAGGGTCGGGGCGGGCACACGCTCATCCTGTTTATCAGAGTGCCTACTTAAATTGGAGAAAACAATTTTTCAATGAAATTGATTTTATCAATAAACAAGATTTTTAAAAACTTTTAAATAATTTTACGTAAATCTAAAAAAGCTAGCGCTGTCCCTGTTAAGTTGTATACCAAGATAAGACTACAAAATTAATAGGCTAAACAAAGTAGTCCATCGACTTAAACACGCCTTTACGGAATACATAACGATTAAAATACATACGTTTTTCATTCTTGCGTTAAATGTGAATATTTTCCAAATAGTTGAAACACTAAGAACTTGATCACAATTCTCAACCCTGTGAAGAGAAATCGCATCAACAGCAATCCATACCGTTCCATCACACTATTATCTGTACTCAACTCATTCAACAAGTAATTTTAAAAAAGATTTACAACTAATATGGCTTCGTCTTTACAAAGCAACGACATACAATAATCGTAGATTAGAAACTAACGTACGTTATCAAACCTTAACTTTCTCTTCTGCAAAAATGTATTGCTCTAAAGTTTTTATCAAAATTAGTACTTAGCTAATCATAAACCAGAACTTTTCAATCAAACCTTTTTTCTTCATTTCCGTCCGCCTTGTCTTCTTCAGTTCTTCTCTTGCCTTAACGGCAAGTGCTGTATGCAGATCGGAAACGCATTGGTAAACTATAATATTTTATAATGGATTTTGCATGGCATATTATTTTATTTTAGAGCAAAAGCACCATAGCATTGCTTTTATGTTTTTATTCCCACTCCTCAATATCAGACAAATTTGTTATTTCAAAAGCTGACGAGAAACTTATGGAAAAACAAGTTGAACAAAGAGCAGAGTCGTAGTTGTTAACTTAAGTTTCGTTCTAAACTTACGTTGAGAGAAAATTGTTTTATATTTCAACCAACTGATCACAATAGACCATGCAGTAAACAAAAAAAAACTTTTCAGGAACAAGATCTCTATTACGTCCCCATTGTACCAAAAATATTTTTTGTAACAATGCCCTTTACTTATTATTTTTTAATTTTCGTCAAAGAGGTGATGGTCATCAAAAGAAAACTCAATAAATTTACTCATTTATTTTTTACTAAGAAAAATATTTTTATTGCAAAATAATTCTATTTACTCTTTCCATGAAACCGCTTTTAAGGAACAATTAACATCCTCTACTATACCTTTACATACCTTCAAATACACCTGGATAAAAAATTAAACTTCGCTATTCCAGATTGATTACCACAGCATGATGTTTTAGTTAATTATACAAAGATAAAAGATAACAGCTTCTTATTAACCTAATATTTACAACTTGATATCAAATGAAATGTTGTCTCAGCTTTACTAATAATGTTTTAAATGTAATAAATTACGTCAAATTGTTTATAAAACAAAACGTTAAATTTTGAACATTGAAACAGTTTTGTTCCGTTTCATGGTTGGCAGGTTGATTTAGCAAAAGCCGGTACAATAAAATAAACTTCAAGTTATTTAAAGAATCCTTTTGATCTTCAAATCGTAAACACATCTGAGAAATGTAAAAGATAACACAATCTGGGAAACTTATATAACGACCATTCAGTCGCAACCTTTATTTACACAAATGTTTGTGTGTACAAAATCATGTATAATAAATCGATATACAATCTGTACAACAGTAGAGCAATAAACTTTTTTACATATCGCATTATACTCAGTCGAGACCAGCTCGAATCACGAAATATTATGCATAAATAACAAATATTAATGAAATGTAATACCACTACACACATGTGGCAAGTGAAAAAAAATTTCTAACAACTAAAATGAATAGACGTATTGTGATAACACTCAGAACTTATTATAGAGGCTATTTCCTCTTTTGTGTTAGTCGGAAATACCTGAAGCTCGTTCAGAGCTGACCTCAACATATAATGTAAAATACTATTACGTATTTACATTGCATCATTTATATATAGTTATTTAATCACAGGTCTTTTGAGGGGGGAAGACAAATAGGCGACAAAACAACACATCTATAAACTATCGAATGGAAACAGCAAAATAAGCAGTCAAAAAAAAAAAATATGAAAAAAGAATTTTCAGCCTCTATACTTACTTATTTCTACTTAAATCGTAATTACATAAAATAAAGTTTTACATAATTACAAATATATAACTTATAAAGATAGAAAACTAAGCACATGTGATGGGAAATTAGTCTATTGCGTGAGAAATAGAGAAATAGAACATGTATGGGATTCTGAAGAAACTTGAAAATTTATTGCCATTTATCAATAACTTCTTCTCCAACTGCAACAAAAAATAAATGCAAAGCTAATTGGCTAAGAAGTTCTAGCGCTGAAAGCATCTAGATTCTAAAAGTATTAAATCAAAATTCTTTTGGGTGTTAGTACAAAAAAAAGTAATTAAAACTGTTAAAAGAAACTGGTTGACTGTTATTTTGTAGGTATCTTCAGGTTGCACATTGTCAACTTCTGCTTGTACTTCAGTATTGGTACATGCCGTGTCATACAACGGTGTTATGCTCTAAATTGGGCTGGGTTTACTGCGAAAAACGAAACAGTTTTAATATAAGAAATTTTACAAAACATGGAATGTCAACTTAAATAAATACATTGCTTATAGATACTTACTTGTTCGGCTCATTGGAAGTCGTCCCACTTACCATTCAAAGACAATGCACATCAACTAATAGTACACTACAGTGGTAGAAAGAACTGCACACACATAAATTTTGTTAGACATATTTACATGCAAATTATGTTTAGGTTAAAAAAACTTCCTTTTTTCTTATTCTCCAACGATTTTTGAACAATAGAAACATGTTTTAATTATTTTTTAACTAAATTGGAACTTTTTTATATTATTTAGTCACAACTTTTAAAGGGATATTCGTTTAAAAAACTTTTGTTGCATTTATGTACCTATGATTCTTCTTTTTTTCATTATATTTATATTAAATTGATGGTAGTGAACTGATTTTCTTTACCAATTGTCACCGACGTAACTAAGGGGAGCCTGGGTGGGCCAGGCACTCCACCCCAAAAATATATTTGTATATATATATTTTATGAACAATTGAACCTAGCGCATGCCAATATTGTTATATATCGTTTTAAAGATTATACGCTATTCATTCATTCTTAAATCGTACTATTCACGTGTTGTCAAAACAAGAATTAAAAAATATTTTTCTTTACAATGATAAACTCAACGGTAATGCTGCGGAAGTAACTAAAATATCAACAATGCATGGGAAGACAAAAACGAGATCAAAGCGTATGACAGCGGGAGCGTCCATTTGACATTTAAAATAATCAATTGAAGTAAAAATACTTAAAGCCGTCTCCTACAAAACTAAACTAAAATTGCTGAGAAACTGAAAGCTCGCCAACTCAACTTAAAAAAATTTGGATTTATAATGTCCACCCATGGGTCGCGGAGTCAAAGCCAACGAACGAGTTATGAGATTATTCTTCCACGCGCCCCATGTTCACCGGATCTCTCGCCAACTTACTATCACTTTTTACACGAAACATGCTCCAACTTGCAAGATACTAAAAAACGTCTTCCGAGAATTTGTCAAGTGCAATACCTCCTGGGTTTACAAAATCAAAACAGAAAAATATATATAAATTTCAAAAAACTAAATTTTCAAGTAAATATATTTTTTAATTCTAAAACAGAGAACTTATAAACGATAAAAAGCAACCGAACTCAAAAAAACGGTAAAATTGCTAGTGCATCTCAGAGCATCAAATAAAAACATTAATTTTAGTAATATTTAGCTACTAAGTACAGAAAGTTTTTCACACCATAAGTTGCCTTCATCGAATTTTATTAATTGAAAGCGTGGGAGAAGAATTTGAAGCAAAAACAAAACAGCTGATTAGTTGCATGTTTGTAGGATAGTTAGTATTTTCAAGTTTAGATGCAACGAAAGTCAGGCAAACTCAAACATGCCTATCCGCTATACAAAAATCTGCCATAATATATCTGCGCTGATGTGGCGCTCTAAGGTAATATTATAGAAGACAAATATCGTACCAATGACATAGAGTAAAATGAGGAAATACTAACTGATCGAAATTAGTTACTTTTATACTAAGAAACTGGAATGCTATAAGATACATATCAACAAGCAACTCTTAAAAAAGTGATAGTTGACAATTTATTGGCAGAGTAGTAGCTGTCATAAGCGCCCAAGACAAGATTTAAATCCAAAACTTATTTTCTGAGTCAGTCTGCCCAGAAGTATGATAACATAACTCTGCAAACTATGAAAAAAAAAATTTACGCAGAATGGAAGAAGACTTTTGGTAACAGTTAATGTCCATAAAAAAATAGCTACTGTCATGAGTTAGTTTTTCGGATTTTGTGGTTTGTGTACGATCATAAGTTATAGCAGACGTAGGTAAAAGATATGTATGTCCAAATAAATGCTAGTCAAATACCTACGTTTTTATTTGTCACTTGCCAGTGATAATTAAAAAAATGTTGACATAGTACAAACCAATCCAAATAATTTGATTGACAAAAATATTTACACTGAAACTTGATTATCTTTAAATACATTTTTATCTGAATAATCAAAACAAAATAATTCTAAAATTTAGTCTTAATGTTGAATGCAGACGCATTATTCTAAAATACGTAATTTGAAAGCCATAACTTTAAAATGAATTCCATTTCAAACCAAATATTTGAAAAAATATTATTAGCAATTGGTTAATTTCAAAGTACTGTCAAACTTTTTTAAGTCGAGCTTGTGTATGTCGAATGTCAAATATTTAAGACGAGCTTTGCATTAAGTTTAGAATTGTTTAATTTTTTAATTTATTCAAAACCGGACCGGACCTCAAAAATACAATTTCGCTGAACCAACTTTTGCAGTAACCAGCGAAGATTATGCATTTACGACACCTGGTATTTCGTTAAGTTCCGACAAGAAAATGAGGCCGCAATGTACATGAATCGTTTTGTTTATATAAATACTCAAAAAATGCAATATTTGAGTTATTATGCATAGAAAGAAGGCAAATGCCTAAGGCACATGAAACGTGTCAACATAAATTCTTCGCGTTCGCCGGTAAGCGGCAGTAGTGTCGTTTTTCTATTTTTAATTGTAGTACCAAATATCATGAACAGAAACACAACTCCAATTACAACTTGTCTGGTGTAGATTATGCATTCACACCAAAAAAGATTATACTAAACAAAAGATAGAAAACAATTTTATTACCCTTTTACAGTAATTTAATTGTATCCGTCCTATATGTAGGACGTTACTCAAATGTGATAATAGATTGCAAATATTATTGCATTTGATATAATTTGATAAAAATCATGTATTTTAAGGTTTAACGCTAACGGAGGCGTTGGCAATGATAGAAGACGATAACTTTCCACATCCTGGAGTCGAGATAGCGCTATTTCCCCCAGTAAAAATTCATGTGAAAACATTACTGATGACGATTCTGCAAATAAAGACAATCTTCATTCTAACAATCTATACCATCTAGTCAACTAAAGGTTCCTGCCAAAATAAGGTTTATTCAAGCTGACAAGGATAACACAGCAACATTTGGTGAAAATGATATTCTATTTGCTTAGTTACAACCGGTTTCTTCCACCAGTGCGCATAATATAAAAAAAAAACAAATATTAACACGTATACAAATGGGTGCGTGGAGATTTTGAAGTTTATAATACTAAAAAATGACATAGCAGAGACGAATAGAAACGATAAGTTTGCAAAATTGAGACCAATGTTCACTCATCTCAATAAATATTTTTTTAATTTTGCACAATTACAAGAACACCACAGCGTCGATGAAGCGATGGTTCCGTATTACAGGCGCCATAATGGATGCAAGCAATACATTCATGGTAAGCCTATCCGTTATGGGTACAAGCGGTACAAGTTCTAGATGGACGGTACTCGTTTAGGTTAAGTCAATTGGTTCGAACCTTATCAGGGAGTATCAACTCATACTGATACAGAATATTGACATCTTGGCATATGTGCTGGCGTGGTGCTTACCAATGCTGACGCTTTCAAAGCAAGATGGCCATATGCAAAATTTAATGTATAGTTTGAATAATTTTTTCAATGTATTGCCACTTCTAAATACTTTGTCTAAGATAAACTTTGAAGGAACGAGAACGATTAGTACCAATAAGGTTCCAAACAATTCATTTTCTTCAATACATATGAAGAAGAAACCTCGTGGACACTATGAGAACAAAATATGCAGCTAACCCAAAGTAGTCGCAACACAATGGAACGATAACAGTATAGTAACAATTTACTCAAATGCAACCCATTCACAATGTTAAAAGATTTTCTTAGCGAGAGAAATATTTGTGCATGTCGATTAACCCGATATGGTTCGATTATATGTCAATATCGGTGGCGTGGACCGTTGCAATGAGAATGTCAGTCTTTACAGAACATCGATAAGAAGAAAAAATGGTAATTCCCGTTGATATCACAATGCGTAGATATGACTGTACACAATGCCTGACAGTTATATAAATACAACAATGGTACGATGAACCATCTTACCTTCAGACGACGTATAGCTATGAACTTGGAACAAAATAACAAAGAAACAAGAAGTTTTTCCAGAGGACGACCCAGTCAAAGGAAGAATTCAGAAATACATGACAGGATCGATCACTATGTTATTCCCCAGGATAAACAAACTAACTGTCGGCACTGTCATGGCAAAACTACTACTAGATGTCAAAAATGAAACATCGGCCTTGTAATAACTAGTTATGATGATGGTTGAAAATTGTTTAATGACAAATATCGTAGTCCATATTCCTAACGACCTAAATATAGGACCTACCAAAATTTACTTTGACTTTTTAACAACTTTTTTGTAGTCTTTGTTTAGAATTAATAGATTTAAAACAAGAAACTTTATCGCCGCAAAAATTTTAGACATATCTGGGTTAAATCGGTGCCACTGTTCATAGTAAAGGCAAAGGGTAGTGGAAATGCTCATTTCGAAGAAAACAAGAACAAAAAACCTTCTAGTATGTTAAACAGTCGTACTATACAATAGACTCACAATAGGAGAATACTACAAACTCCTTTTTAAATAATGAACATGATGTAATTAGTATAGAAGATTCGGGTAATATTTTGTGCACCTAATGTATGATTTGCGTATAGTAATAGCCATTACAAAGAAGCAGTATAACATCATTTCACAAAGTACACGAAAAATTGAAGATGTGTTGCATGAACACCTTAGTTCTTCCACTTCATCAAGTTCATCTGGCTCATTAAGTTTATCTGTCTCATCAAGTCACGCATACTCAGACGATAGCGTGGCTGAACCTAACTATAACTCAAATGATTCTTCGACATCCAGCGATGACAGTTTTAAACAATGCTGACTTAAATCGAGCAAAAAGGTGTGTGGCAAATCCTAAACAATGGCAAAAAATATAGCAAATAGCGCGCGCAATAGTGTTAAATCTTATACTTCGTCTTTGACATCTACAAAAGTTTTTCAAGAAAGAAGAGTATCGTCAGGAACACCAAAAAGTGTAGATTAAAATGTTCTACAGAAATTAACGAAGATGTACAAACTCAAATTTTTTATGACTATCGGGCTCTAAGTAAAAGTTAATCCAAAGTGTCACAATGCTTTTTGTTTTGAGATTACTAATAAAAAAAGTGTGTTAATTACTGACATACGAATAAAAACGGTTCTGAAAAAACAAACTTAATTTACTGGCAACATGATTTCTGCTGACTTTCGAGGAAAAGATGAAAATCACACCAAAATAGATGAGATTAAAGATGATGTCAGGATTCACATTAGTTCTATTCCGTAAATACCAAGCGACTACTGTCCCGCTGGAATAACCAGAAAATACATAAAAAAATCATTTGGGAATAAGCCGACATGATGTTTTCTCAGATTTTTAACCAAGAATTTAACATTGTGTTTTTCATTCCCAAGAAAAAAGACCAGTGTGAACTTTGCGTTTAGTACTTGAATTCTGATGGTGAAGCAAAAGCCGATTTAGAGTCCAAGTATCAAAATCCATTTAAAAAAAGTTAATCTATCACGAAAAGAGACAAAAGTATCAAAACACGGTTGTCGCTGTGTTTGATCTTCAGGCTGTTCTACCATTTCGTTCTGGTCAGGTTGGAAAGTTTTATTACGTCTCGAAACCTAGCGTTTTCAATTTCACAATGTTCAATTTCAAAACGTTTGGCACGAAGTTGAAAACCATAAAGAAGCAAACGAGATTGGCTCATGTGTCAAGAAATACGTTAAAAACCTGAAAGAAAGAAAGCAAAATAAACGTAATTTTTTTCTCAGACAATTGCGCTGAGCAACATAAGAAAACATTTTTCATAGCTATGTATTTCTATATGGTATCAAAAGTATAACTCAAAAGTTTTTGATAAAGAGACAATCAAAACGAGAGTAACAACGCACACTCTGTAATTAAACGACAGATTAACAGTTAAAGACCTTCACGTAACAGAGATATATCATGTTATTTTAGATTTGAAAGATTTAGTTACTGATCTTGGACGGGCACAAGAAACCAAAACAGAAACTTTAAGCTAACTGAAGTAAAAGTTTTCAAAGTGATGAAGGGGATAATGGTATAAAATTGTTTTACAAAATAAGTTATGAAGAGGAGACATTTCTGGCGGTAAACTTAATTAAACGTACAAGTAGTACACCTAATAATTTCGACATTGAGAAGCAGTGGGGGCGCATTTCGACTCAGTTACGATGCTTCCACCCGCCATTGGGTTTCAATGAACTGAAGCCATTGAGTATACACGTAGTAACTGTAAGGGCAACAACGTAAGCAGGAAGCGAGATAAGTGTGAAAGTAAGGGTTGCCATCTTTGTTCACAACATAAAAATCCGGATGTAGCCAGAAAACCTCAAATGATTAATGAATTACTATCTGAAATCAAATCATAGTCAGAGTTTTTTTATCCATAGTGCAGTTTTGCAAGATTAACAATTTTAACATTTCACAAAAGTTTCAACAGACACGGAAAAGAAAAAAAAGAAAAATGGCGGAAGAGCAAGCCGAACATGACGCATTTTCAAGATGTCAAAACTCAATTTAAAACAGTCGTTTTGCAGGTTTTGAATTCCATCATTATCTAGCTCAATAATCGATTTGGGGCTCTAAATTGCAAAGAGATGTAACAACTAAATAAAATGGCTACAGACTTATGCGATAAAATACAATACCGATTTAGTTCCATATGAATTTGCTTCAGAAATTGAAAGTTTTAAATTCCAAGCAGGTGTGTTACTTCAAGACTTTTAAAAATGAGCCATTTGATCTATTGCAAGGAATACATCTACCATCACTAGAAAACATCTATCCAAACTTAATCACCATTGCGAACTTGATGAGTATTGTTATTTTAGACAAAAATTAAACTTATTTTACAAGAAAAGTAACATAAGTCCAAAAAAGTAGTGAACATTCAAGGTATGTATAAATTATTTCCAATTTAAATATAATATGATAAAGTTAGGTAACAGCAATTGAAAACCTTGTTATGGATCTACCAGTAGTAATTCAAATCACCTAACTTAAATCATTTCCGGGAAACAGTATTTTTATTTTTCTTCCAGGGTGATGATAGTTATTTTCAGCAAAAATGTCCGCTTTAGGAAAAAATAAATGAATCATTTTTATAAAATTTTGTTAATGAGAATTTACCCCTACTAATACCAATAATATTCATTTGATACACTTTTTTTCAATTTTCAATAAAGCAAAGCTTGAGTACTACTCCCAAATTGTTTTTATCAAAATTAAACTAGTGGACCCAGCTTGGCAATAATAAAATTGGTTTTTAAATTCGTTAATAGCAATCGCAACCATTTCAGGTACAATAAGTCTTCTGAAATGAGGAAGAGCTCCATTTTGCAGCAACTATACCTTATTATAACGTTTATCAGAATCTTCGTTTGAAAATAAATCAACCTAAGGTAAAACTAACTCGGATTGTAAGAAATATTATATTACTTATGTAAGAAATTACGATAAACATCTGGTGTTAAAAATGTTTTCAAAAACTTTTGTACTCTGCTGGTATCTAAAATGCCCTTCTAAAGACAAACCTAGTTTTGTGACTACCAGTAACGTGTTTTGTTACTTAATTGTACCATTCAGTTGACTCAACAGCAAAGTTTATAAATATTTAAATATCCCTCAAGTTGATTTTCTTCACAAACTACTACCTTCGAGCAACATTGCAAGTAAATAATAGTTGAACTATACAAGCTTCTTAATAGTACCACTGCTCTTTTATTAAAGAACAATTAAAGCATTGTATGCAGAGAATTTTGTTACATTACGGTCCCGAGCGATTCCTCAAACAGAAATTTATGAATTCTCAGTCATGATCACATTTTCGTGTTCTGAGCTTGTAATTTTCACCAGTTTTAAGCTTAAAATTTTTGCCAGATCTTACCGAAATACGTTCTCTATCAAATCAATTTTTTAAATTTAAAATAGCATAAACAATCAGTTTTATGATTTTTTTTAAACATGAATACCCTCTTAAAAGTGACCAAAAAAGATTCCAATCATGCTAAACAACAGACAACAGAGAAAAGTAACTTATGAGCGAGAAAGAGTTCAAATCATTTCGTTTGTAATAAGTCTTTATAAGAATAAAACCACACAATAGCGTTACTATATTAGAAAAGCGTTTGTAAAAAAGTGTAAGGAGAGAAGGAATAACATGTAAGTATGTCAGGCGAGTTATTAATAGGAAACACACTAAAACAACACATCAAACATGAATAAAAACGTCCATAACTTTATTATTAGTTTTTAACACTTGCCCAATATAAATATATACAAAACTAGAGATTACGAAAATTAATAATGGACAAACAGTTTCACGCTAAACCTTCTCTAAAAAACAGACAAAATATAAATAATGATATAAATTAAAATATTTACTACTTAATTTAATAGTTTTTTTTCTTGACTGCAAAAGCAGAATATTCTTAGATTAGTGATCTATTTACTGATTTTATGTCGCAAGTAGTTAGCTATTTTCTACAATAATTTAATAAATAAATAATTTTAGAAACCATTTGTCAATGTATTGTAGATTTTTCACGAGCTGTTACTACCACGATGAAAGTAATAAATTTCAAATTCGCTTAAAACAAAGTTATTCGATTGATATGTCGAACTTGTTGAAATTTATTCCATTCACCAAAGAAAAATTTTGAAAATTAGCTACACTTATATAAAACAAGTGTAAGTTAATTTGCCAGTAATACAAGTTACCAATATTAATTACTACAAATGGTAAGTATTTAAATTTGCTCAGTTTTTCCGTAAGTACAAAATTTTGAAACATTGGAGAAAGGAAAACTGATCAAATCGTTAACTATTGTATTACCTAAATGGAACATTTTGCAACATGTATATTTTCCAATAGGGTTCGTTGCAAGTTTGCCATCAGTCTTTTGGTTCATCAAAAAAAAAAAAAAATCATGCACTCGAGGTTTATACACGTAAAATCACAACACTTGAGAGGTCTCCATGCGACACACTAACTTGCCTGTTTATAGAAATATCCTTTTGCTTCGATAATTTGTGCATTGTCCATAACAATAATTAGAATACAAAACACAGCTTCTAACCAATAATTACAATTAAGCTGTGTTGTATACTCAAAAAAATTCTATTAATTGTTTAATAAAAAAAAATTTCCTAACAATTAGTGGCTAGCGCAGCTTACACACAGCAAATATATTGGGTGACGAGTCAAGGGATGCTGTAAACTTCATTTTCCGCATTGGCTCCTATTTTTTTACTTAATGACCAATTATGGTTCTAAATAAAACACGTTTGAAGCAATTAAATTTGTGTTTACAAGATCATGCATACATGCCTGTGGGCATTTCTGACTTGTAGCAATTTTCGTTGCTCCTACATGCTTAATTAGTTTAGAAATAAAGCGAGTTATTGTCACTAGTTCAAACTAAAGCTTAAAAATTTTTCATACAAATGATTTTAATGAGTTTCAATTTTACATCCCGACGACTCTACGGATCAGACAATGTGAATAAGAGACTAGATACTGCGATAGAAAAGAACATACATTTTTTTGCTGTTTGTGAACTAGCTAGCTACATGTCACTCCTATTAGCACCCACTTTTCACATTTCACTGGCCTCGTCAGATGAGGCTATTACACTTAGAAAGGCCATGTGTAAATTATACCAAACCAAATAGCCCACATTAATATTATTCCGTGCACAGTATAAATGGGATTCTCACCATCTGTTATCTTTCTCGCAACAAACTTCAAAGATTCATCTAGTAATATCACTGGTATCGAGAATTTCATTACAGTCAGCCATTCCTCAACTGTAAGAGGACATACTTGGAATACAGCCTAAAAACATAAAACGTTAGAAAACTTCAAACACGTCAATGAATACTTACAGAAAGAACATCAATGTACAAAATAACAAAATGAAGTGTGAAAGACAAAACCATTGAACCCAGCAACCAATAATTACACCACGGTGGCATAACCAATAGAGACTGATTTTCGGATAAACTAAAACAAACAAAAATTTAATCTGTAAAACGACACAATTAATATCACCAAATACCTGTTCATGGCGTTTAACATTTCAATTGTAACGAGTACTGAGAGAGCCATTGTCATGGGATGAGGATCGTCAAATACTTTGCAATCAATACCCTTGAAGTCTTCGGGAGTTGTGATGCACGATAAATGATGCGTCTATATATTAACAATTTAGAAACAAAAGTTTACAACATATAGTACTCACTAATTGGTAATAAGACATTTGAGGTCCATATTCTGAGTACATGTACCACCAAGCAGCAGCTCCAACAGTAGCAGCACCCACATATCCGCCAATAGCCATGTACCTAAAGAACAACCACCCAGAAATAAGTGATTCGTCGGCTTTACGTGGTGGTTTATTCATGATATCCAAATCGGGTGGATTAAAACCAAGTGCAGTAGCTGGTAAACCGTCTGTTACTAAATTAACCCACAACAATTGGACGGGAATTAAAGCTTCTGGTAGACCAAGAGCGGCCGTTAAAAAGATCGAAACGACTTCGCCGATGTTTGAAGAAATCAAATAACGAATAAATTGTTTCATGTTGTTGTAAATAGCCCGACCTTCTTCGACGGCAGCTACAATAGATGAAAAATTATCGTCAGCCAACACCATCTCAGAAGCAGATTTCGCTACAGCAGTGCCAGAACCCATTGCAATACCAATTTCAGCCTTTTTCAAGGCAGGAGCGTCATTGACACCGTCGCCTGTCTATAAACATGTTATTTGAAATACAACTAGTAAGTTTGTACTATAAACTTACCATAGCTGAGATTTCGTTCATACTTTGAAGATATTCAACAATTTTAGATTTGTGAGCAGGTTCCACGCGCGAGAATAACCTGGCACGAGCGCATGCTGCCTTTTGCTCTGAAGCAGGTAAATCGTCGAATTCGCGTCCAGAATAAGATTTACCAGTAGTATCTTCTTCTTCGGTAAATATACCGATACGTCTGCAAATAGCTTCGGCAGTAGCTTTGTTATCGCCAGTGATTACGATTACACGTATACCAGCGGCTCTGCATCTAACGATAGAATCAAAAACTTCTTTACGGGGTGGATCTAACATACCAACGACCCCAACAAAGGTTAGATTAACTTCGTACGTATAGAATTTGCTAGAGTCTCCTAAATCCATATCTTCGGGTTTCAAAGGATTATCGGCGGTGGCTAAAGCTAAACAACGTAAAGTATCTCGTCCAGTACCGTACTGTCTTGTTAATTCTAAAATGCGATTCTTTAATGTAGATGTAAGAGGAACTTTTTGTGAGCCGACGCGAGCGTGCGTGCATCTTTCGAGAACGCCTTCAGTAGCACCTTTAACGAATAATTTAGGTCCGTTGCCCAATTTAGTAGGTTTAAGTGGAGAACAATACGAAGACATCGATTTACGATCTCGAGAGAATTCCAAAGTAAATTCTTTCTTCCATTTTGTTTCCATATCTTGTCTACATACGATAGCGGCAGCGCGTCGATCGCCACTCTTTGAAACGCCAAATGGATTCATTTTTTCTGCAAGAACAATAAGTGCAGTTTCGGTAGCTTCGCCAACTTTTTCAAACGCTTGTTTGAATTCGTTGAAATCAATAGCGGAATCGTTGCACATAATACAAATAGTTCCTAATTCGTGTAAAATTTCGTAATCAGCGCCTTTAACTTTTTGGCCTTTTAAGAACACTTCGCCAATTGGTTCGTACGTCGATCCGGTAATTTCAAATTCGTGGAAGCTACTGTCACTGCCTTCTACTTTATCGAAAACGAACATACGAGATACCGACATTTGATTTGTGGTCAAAGTGCCAGTTTTATCTGAGCAAATAACAGAAGTACAACCTAAAGTTTCTACGGAAGGTAACGATCTAACAATGGCATTTTTCTTGGCCATACGGCGCGTTCCTAAAGCCAGACAAGTTGTAATTACAGCGGGTAAACCTTCTGGAATAGCAGCCACTGCCAAAGCAACCGCTATCTTGAAATAGTAAATAGCGCCCTTAATCCACGAACCTCCATGAGCGGGATCGTTAAAATGACCAATGTTGATTGCCCACACGGCTACGCAAATAACGGAAATAACTTTAGATAATTGTTCGCCGAATTCATCAAGTTTTTGTTGCAAAGGAGTTTTAATTTCTTCGGTTTCAGACATTTCAGTACGAATTTTACCAATGGCAGTGTTCAAGCCAGTACCAACAACGACTCCACGTGCTTTACCTGCAGCTACATTGGTACCAGAAAATAGAATATTCTTTTTGTCTTGATTTACGGCGCGAGGATCAGGTATAGGATCTGTATGTTTAATTACAGAGACGGATTCACCGGTTAAGATAGATTGATCAATTCTAAGTGTAGTTGAGAAAATTTTTGTAATTCTAATGTCAGCTGGAATTTTGTCCCCTACGGATATTTCCACTAAATCACCGGGTACTATTTCTTTCGCTCTGATTTTCTGTACACCGGATTTATCTCCTCTAACGACTTTACCCATTTCGGGTTCATACTCTTTAAGCGCTTCAATGGCTGATTCGGCATTTCGTTCCTAAAGAGGATTATTACTATTCCATGCGACCACCGACGTTTGTTGTGCTTACCTGCCAAACACCAACCACAGCGTTTGCAATTAAGATAAGAAGAATTACAAAAGGTTCTACAAATGCGCTGAATGCTCCATCGTGTTCTTCAAATAACGCAAGAACCTGTAATGAATAAATATTGTAACTAACAATTTGGCGAATTGCAAGATATCGCTTGTTGTTTCATCAATCCATTAGAAATTTGTTACGAAGCAATTAAGATTAAATGAATATAATGCGTGTTCGGTTGTGTTTGTACGCAACATAATATAAAAGATAAATTTTTCTTCAAGTACCAGCTATGTTAATGCAATATGTCTATTACCGTCTTCCTATTGCTACTTGTGTTTAATAACGGCTATTATCATAAAAGCTTTGATAGCAAACATCATATAAACGCCTGGAAACGAATCCGCAAAAGGGAAGCGGTAAAAAACTTTTAAATTAATCGATAACAACTAAATTTATAGATGCCTAATCGCAAAGTTCAAATAGAAATCTAATAATACAAAACACTTATACTTACAAACGAAATTATTGCGGCTAATAATAAAATCTTGACTAGAAGATCGTCGAATTGTTCTAAAACTAATTGCCATATCGATTTTCCTGAAAAGTTTAAGGTTGAAATCAATCAATAATTAAACGTAATTTTATATTCACAAACACTTCATTTTTTCAACGCTGCTATAAAATTGTTTACTTTGAACGTATACAAATGAATACAAAAAAATGGTAGGTAAGTTACAATTAGAACAATTTTTATTTGTGTGCATATATCCTTCTTCAAATTTACACAACACACTTACCTAATCTTATCAATGTTGTGTATGAGGACATGCAAAGTATTATTTAATTACTATGCGTTTTAACACGTTTTTGACTTTACTCATTAAATTCATTTACGTTCACGCACAATACAAGTTTTAATTTTAATTTATAATCACATTTCAATTGAATGTTTCATTTTAAAGTCTGATTTCTTCTAGAACATGAGTTCATGCACCGTGAGAAAATTACTTTTAACCGTAAAAAGTTATGGTCAAAAAGATGTTATTATTTTTATTTATACATTGTGACTTGGCTCAACATTGTAAAGTAAAAATTAACCACTTCCGCCTTTTCCTATACAAGTAATTAATCGAGAATATTCGTAGTTATTGTTTTTCTACAGTTATTATCGGTACATTTATCTCCTTTTTCCTGAACAAAATAGTAAATTTATAAATTCAAAATAGGTAATAAATGTATTTGTGTAGAAACCTATAATTATTTTTGAAAAAATTTTGACATTAACCTTTATTAGAGAAATAGGTTATAGCAAAAAAAATCGTTTATCGCGACCTAATTTTTTTAAAACAAGATAGTAGATACAAATATTAAAATACCATGTGGTTTTCCATGACTGTCATAAATAGCATGGAGTGTGTTTATTTTTTTAAACATTTTTACATTGCACAGTACAAAATATCTGCGACTATTTAGCCAAAATTGGAAGCTTTCTGACTACGATGTCTCGTCTTTCTGGAAACAATGTTAAAATTAGTTTAAGAATTAATCTAAGTTTGTTTTTTGCTATTCTTATTTTAACCCGGCCAAAATTATTGTTAGCTACGCATCGCATACTAAAAAACTATTACAAAAGCCATTATTTTTTAAACTATTTACAGAACTAATTAGATTTTATAATTTTAACTACCGACAAGTTTCTAAATTTAATAATTGCTCCTGATAAGAAAACATAATTCAACTGTGTTTTCCGTCACAAAAACGATTATAAGAAATCGTATTTTTTATTGAATCCAATAAACGTTGAACTGTTTCAATATCCTACAAATTGATCGGTCTACACTACAGTTTTAAAGGACTTTTAAAATCCTGTTTTCGAGTAATTGAAGCAACATCGATCAGACAGAATTTTTTTCCAATATCGGTGTTTATTATTATTTGATAGAAAAATAAGAGACAATGTTTGAGTGTAGTAATTATGTCGAAAATTTAAAAATAATATACGCACGGTGAGTTTCAGTAATAAATTAATATACCAAGCTCTATTTTATGAATATAGAGCAGAACGACTGCCGCAATAAAAAACTGTCGATTTTATATTTTTTCGTTCATGTAAAAATGTAATGTATGTCAAGCTGACACACTTGGCCTTATTATGGACTACACACTCCATTTACATACGACAGGTAGAGAAGATGCCAACGTTAGATATAAATACAGTTGCGATTACGTTTGCAACACAGGAATTCGCATACAAATTAAATCTGCAATGACGTCAATGAATGTAATTTCGAATATCTTCAGATTTCGATCTGAAGACAAAAGAATTACATAATTGATACATTTCAATTTATATATAATTTTTGCAAAAATCTAAATCACCTCGATGTTCTAATTTAAAATTAAATATTGGCTTATGCCAAATATTTATTTTCAGTAGATTAAACTAAAAATAATCAAGAGCAATTTTCTCCATCCATAGTGTATGTCTCGCACTACCATATACTCAACTACAATCAATACACGTGTTCTCATTTACCCGAATTTAAGATGATTTAAATGTCAGATATCGGTACTTACCCTCTTCCGCGGGAAGCTCTGAAACAGAAATAAATAAATTAGTGATTGAGTCACGTGATATAATAGAAATACATTAATAATCCGTTTAAATTAGTTAAATTAATCTCACGATAAGAATTAATTAATAGGTAATTAGATGATTAGGCGAAATTAAATTATGTGCTTACGACCAGCATCAATTTCTTTGAAGTTTTCCCCTATAAGCAGTCGGTTATTGTGTAAGATAAAGTAATTTGCATATCAGACTTTGAACAATGTGTAAAAATGTATTGGTTTTGAAAGTACATAATTAAAATGTGTAAATCCGAACATTATGAGTGGCACTACACATGTAGCTGACAAAAGGCATTTACAAATTTATAATAACGATATTTACTAATCCTTGTTTACGATCTACAAGAAACTACAAAATCCTTTTTGGTATTAAGGTTTAATCTCCACGTCACCAAGGTCTTGCAACAAAAACTTTGACGTTAGTTTGTTTGCTGACGCAATAACAAAATTCCACGTCAACCATGTAGAAAATCGTACGATCTTCTTACTTAAAATACCAACCACAGTACTTGAACCACGTGTATTTTCTTCTTTCAAATTACGTGGCTTTAATATACTTACGTATATTTGATAAACTCAAAATAATTTTATGGCATTAACATATGGTTTTAAATTATGTACATACACTTAAATCTATTAGTACGTAAAGAAATTTTAAAATAGAATCAACATAAACCCTAAATTAAATTTAGAAAAGGAGCTTTAGTTTATTGTTTATTCTTAAAAGTTATGAAAATTTTTCAAAACCTGATTTCACGTACTAACTGCTAATTGAAAAGCAAATTTTGTTAACCTCTAAGAAAAATGAAATAATTATATAAACAAATTGTTAAGATGACATTGTCGATATTTTCCTAAAATTTAAAAGCTAAATTAGATCAAGATGCCACCTCCATTGATTTTAAAGTAAAATGCTGATGTGTACACAAAAATTAAGTCATAGTCTGTAGTTACCACAAATAAAACAGATTCAACGGATTAAAGTAGGTCATAACATCACTTTATTATTAAATTCATTCATTTTGTACAGTCAGCAAACAAATCCCATTGAACAATCGACACACTACATAAAGGAAAAGTTTTATTTCCAAAAAAAATACTGAGAAAAACTTGAGACGACGGTATAATCAAGATTCTAATTCATATTCTGACGTAGTGTATTTTGATTTTAAACACAACCCCACTAATGGCCCATAAACGTGTGCAGCAACGCAGAAAAATTACCCTGTTGAGTATAGTGACACCTTTTAAAATAAATAATGACTCCTCACTTCAGAATATAACAACTCAAAGCATTTAATGAAGTTAATACTTTCAGAATATTAAATAAAAACTATAATTTACTAAGTTGCATTAACGAAATTGTCAAGTACATGAATCAAACATCGAACGAAAAAGTAATTACTAGTATTAGCCTAATGTATTATTAACTCGACAGTTTATGGAAATTGACGGTTATATGATTACAGAATTTTCACTTCGATTTATCTAAATAGTATTGAAACAATTTTCGGAGAATTAACAAATTGTTTTGATTAAAAAGCGCGGTTAAATAGTAATTTACGAGTAGAAATAATTATTTGAAATTCGTAGTCAAAATTATAGACTCCGATTGTATATAGAATCTAAAAAAACATACTTTTTCCTACACGTAGATTACACGATCAAATACACCTGAAACGATGACACATTTATCAAATAAAAGCGAAATGTACAATGTCAAAGCATGTATCCAAATAAACGTAATCAGCATAACTACGTTCATTAAGTTAAAAACTACTTACATCCTGGAAACCAAAAGGGACTAATTACGTCGATGTTTTGTTATACAAAACGTGGACAAAGTTTGTCAAATAAAATTATTACCATTTCCCACTTATAAGTAATACAAATATGTTCAATCGTCAAAGTAATAAATAAATTAACCGATGCTCTATATAAAAACGAACAAATTTAGAAACGAATTAGACGTTTCCTCAGTATTATTGAATAATTAATTAAAGAATAGAACCAACCCTTCTTGTGTACCAAAATTAAATTTTCTTAAAAAATTTCGTACACTAAAAATTATAATTGATTGAAATAATAACCCGAAAGAGCTTAAAAGCTTTTATCATTTGGTTTGAAACCTCAATACTAATTAGATTTGGGAATTGTAAACACTCCTAGAGCATAATAATTATGCAAATCTCTTGTTCAAATTGTACAACGTGAATTCGTATATATTCGTATCGCTTTGTATGACTACGAATTTAAATTATTTTATTTTCAGCATCCCCACAAGGTTGAATGGAAAAAAAGCGTGTGATACTTGAACAACTTCAGTCAAATTTGTAAATTCCACGAATAAATAAATTACCTATATATACGTATTTGAAATTCTAATTACAATATTAAAAAAAACATCAGTAATATACAATCGATAAAGACGGTAGAATATAAACAAGAATAAACCTTATTAGTGCAGAGAATCTCCTTTAATTTACAGCACTTAGGCACGACAGGAAAAGTGGTGGTTCTGACACAAGTTTTATTAATGTTCGCCATAAATTTTAGGAGTATTTACGATTGTTGTAATTTTATCTGCCCAATTAAACATACTGGCTTTCTAGAATTTTCCAACAATTAAATTTATTCGACAAGTTAACTTACATGTCATCAAAAACAACTATGAAACAATTAACTATATAATAAATAACCATTTGAATAAAATAAAAGATTTTTGTTTCCAAATTGTATCAGTTTATCACGACGAAGTTCCGAGATAATCATTGATCTTGCCATGAACGAATTTTATTGTCGCGATAAGTTATCGCTCTTCAAAAAACATCTTAAATTGGTTTTTCATTGAAATACACTTGGAGATTTGCTCGTTTCCTTTTTTTTGAAATAAACTTTTAGCGACGTATCCGTTTAAACTTTTAAGAAACTCAAAGAGCTCTGCTCTCTTTGCCACTGACGAACAGATAGGCGTATGTATATCTCATTTTAGTTACTAACAGCCGCTAAATTTGTACTTTTTTACTTAGCGCATTTCCTTTCCATTCTAAAATAAAAATATTTCATTTGTTAAGTATGTATTGTTTTATAAATTAACAACAACTAAAGAAGTTTCACGCCCCCTGCGAGGCTTACGTTTATATTTTTTTGCTCTTAAGAGATTTGATTTTACACAGCCTGCAACTATTGTGCCACGGCCGCTCCGCGAACAAGCCATAACACGTTTATGTATTGCAACTGAATTTTCTTAAATGTCATTCAATATCCATGGAATCCTCTTGAGACAGATTTTTACACTCAAACATCGCGACGTACGAAGCAAAAATCTGCGACCGTTTACCGTCCTGCATGCTTAAAAACTACAATCTAAACTCAATTTATAAAAGACATCTTTGTAACTAACTCTGAGAGAGTGCAAGTATGGTATCGAGTTTTTGATTAAAAAAAAAGCATGGAATTCTGAAAGAACCGACAGAAAAAACGGATTTGTGATCAAGTTTAGCATGTAGCAACAAAAACCCAAACCACAACCAACCGCACACCGAAAAGAAGCTTCGTTTATGACCCAATCCTCTATCCTGATAAACGAAACACAAAATGAAACAGAAACGAACGCCCTTTACCAAGTACCTACTTTATTTACCCAAAAAATAAACAAAAGCATAGCTTCTCTGATTACGAATTCCTATTTAGTTCTTGTCGGGTGAGTTTTTAGCTAAATATTTCGAAAACAAGCGCAACTCCGTGAATTGCAAAAGTTTCAAAACATCAAAAGCAACAAACAAAAGGAACATCGCTCCGCGAGCCCAAAAAGCACAATACGAAAAGTAAATGCAAATGCAGTTCTGTTAGAAAAACATGGTGCGACATACGAAAGGATCCCATCGAAAACTGTTATTGTGAAAAGAGTCTTCTGGCTTATTTTTGGTATTAATCAAAAGAAAAATGTGGTCTTGTTATTCAATATTTAAGACCACTATCAAGGCCAACCACAACATAGATACAAGCAGTTACTCGACCTTATTCGTGTTTTTAAAGAGGAAATCTGATGGATTTAAACCCAAAAAGTCAAAGGTTTTACCATAGAAGAGATAGAAGCTTTTATACACCAAGCTCCAGATAAAATATATTTATAATAGCAAAGTAAATGAATTTATTGTAATTTAGAAAGGTTTAACGATTTTTAAAAACAGGTAGCTTTAATAATTGGAATAGCTGGAGCATGCCGTAAACAAGAGCTGGTTCAGTTAGAAGTTGATGATTATCAGGATCTGTAATCCTCATTACTGATTACTATTCGAGATACTAAAACCAGAAAAAATCGAATGTTAAACAAAAAGTACAATTTTCGATGTCTAATAAGTTTGGTTAATTGTTCTAATTATTTTGTTAACATAAATTACCCACGAGAAATTTTCAATAAAAAATACGATTGCTATTTCTAATACAAACTTTTTTGTACTGCCAAAATCGCAAACGTCAATATTCGTTCGTTGGTGTAGTTACGTAATGGGCGAAAAAAGCTATAAGATGACAAAATGAAAACTAGAAATCCACATAAAACTAAGTGATCAAAGTCAATTAATATATTAGAACGAGTATGTGACAGGTGGAAGTCATTTAAAAAATCTTGAAATTCAGTTAAAAAACCGATGTTTAAGTTAATGTCAAATTTGACAGATTTAGTAATCTAATAACATAATATTTCTAATGTTTTTTTTAATTTTTTTAAAAAAGAATGTAATTTGTACAAAATCTTGCGTTAAAGCAAATGATTTATACTTTATTACACTAAGAAATTTATATTTATTATATTACACTTAAATTATATAAGTTGCGTGTGATTTGGGCTTTTTAAAGACAACGAATACAAAAATTGTATTTAATCCCGTGGGTGTGGTTTAGCTATTCCTGTTCCTTGAATGCACTCTTGACGACAAAGAACTGTATTTGAACAACAGACTCATCTAAAAAACCATTAATGCAATGTTTGCGTTTTTCCAAAGACAAAACGTAGACAGAAACTTTCTCTTTAAGAGCACTAAAATGTCTATTCTAGAACAATTATTATTATGTGAAGAAAATTTAGGTAACACGGTATCGTAAACAACGTTAAATAATATATTATAAACTTCAGAAATTGTTGCCTACATGCGATTAATAACCATCGTAGATAATATTATGTATGCCATTGAAGCATTTTTTCTCTCAGTTGAACTAGATTACTTCTTCACCTTATTACGAAGTTTTCAACAAGCAAAACAATTTTCCGTATACAGTGTAATCGTTTATCCAATAGGAAATGTGTGTGAAATAGTGACATCTGCAAGTGAAAGCAAAATTTTTCAAAATGCAAAATTGACTCAAAACTCAAACATAAAAAATGTCTCAAATATTAACATTAATACTTAATTACTCCTGCACTAAGATTTTGACTTAAAGTGTATTCAGCGTCAAGCCACCCTTCAGATTTTACAAAAAACTATAAAAAAAAAGAAAAATGAAAAAAGCAAAAAAAGATAATGTTGTCGATAAGTTTTTTTAAATTGAACTTTGGGAAGGGGGGGTCGTCGGCTGTTCGACAATTATGGCAGCACTAGCCTAATAGCAAATATTTCCCTACACAAACTTGTTTAAACAAATGCAAGTTATTTTACAATATAGAAACACATCTAAAAAATGAGCGCATCCAAATCTTGAATTAACACACCCAAAAAAATTCAAAAAGTTCGTCTGTTCCTCCCTATATGTTATCGGTTGAGCGACAATGATCGGTAGATTTGATTCTAACGGAACTTTACGCATCTTGTGCAGTACGCTATCTTACCAACATACAAATAATCAGACAAAGGTCTTATAGCGTGTATTTTTTGTGGTTGAGTGCTGAATGTTTTGTTCCTCTCAGTATTTAATATGAAAAGCTTGGTGACCTTTGAGAGTTTTTTCAGAGAAACTCATTGGATGTACAGCATAATGAAAATAATTTAGCTGGCACTGCTGGTAAGTAGAGAAAGTTGTGCTGCTCCAATGTCAAAATTTCAAATTCAGAAATTCCTCCTGAATGTTTAGTCGACCCTTAAAAGAATTCACACTCAAAATGATTTTCCTTTAACAAGATACAACTCAAAATAGGTCATTATGTTTATTATACAGTACCAAAGATTATAACTATCTGGAATACAACATAGAATGTGTATTTTGTTATTGTTGACGATTGTTTGTTAGCAAAATACGAATTAAACAGTCTTTACCAAATCTGGTTTAAGTAATTGACGAAAATTTAAAATGGCGCTCCTGTGATTCACCTACCAAAAATTCTGGATTTCAACAAACAAAAAAGCAAAGGTCTATGATTTAACAAATTTCCTCTCTATCCACCGAGATTTTATCACACAAAACCAGAAATATTTTAAAACAAGGACTGATATAGTGTTGACAAGCCATTGCTTTAAGAGGTCACAGCGAAAGGGAAAGTTCGCCAAATCAAGAAAACGTAAGAGAAATGTGCGAATTGTTTTGCCGACATAATATTTCTTTTTCAGAGTAATAAATATTTTAATTTGAGTAACTCACAAATTTAAAATAAGATAAATGCTCTAACAAACGAGATGCCATAAGCATAGGCAACATCGAAAGTGTTCAAAGATTTTTTAACACAATGGAGGCACTGTATGAGCATTTTTTCCAACCCTCATTGCATGAAATCTATACAACTCTTCAAAAGAAAATAAAACCTAGTCACTGAATTAACAATAGTGAGTGATACCAAGTGGCATCGCAAAGCAGAAAACTGTCAAGGAGTTAAGAAGAATATGCCGCTATCATTCGATTATTAAAAGAGAAAGTTTTACAAAATTCAAATAAAAATGCTTTTGAAGCTGTTGGGTTTTTGAATTGCATTAGAACGGGTAAATTCTTACCACATTTCTAGATTTTGACAGATTTATAGAGTCTCATCAACGTTTTGAGCAAAAAAGGAGGAGTGGCAATCTTTTTGCCTATATGAAAAGAAATTAAAGTTACTGCTTCAAAGAATAACATTGATATAAAACCTACAAACATTTTCAAAAAGAAAAAGAAATGCTTCAGTTATTAAAAGATTTTGTTATCTATACAGATATGTGCAAATATATTAGATACCTCCAAGCTTTTGTTCAATAGAAAGACAATTGTAGCTTAAATGAAAACTATTGACATATTTCAACTAAAAGTGATATTTTATTGAAAAATTTAATATTTTATTGAGCCACCATGCTTTAATGTGTTACAAAATTGTACACATTAACTTGTAGCATAATTCTTCAGGTATGGACTGCTTCTTTGTATATTTTTTGCAATTAATGTTTTGATGCGCAATAATGTCATTCTGCAACTCTCCTTTTTAATGTGCCACAAATTTTTAATAAGAGATAAGTAAGGCGATTGTGGTTACCAATCAACCAGAAGCAATTTTGTTGTTGGCACATCACGGCATTGTCGCATTGTCATATTAATATCTCAGTATCTTTTCCGCAAAGTTGGAGTATCTAAGCCTCCAAACTATTTTGCAGCATAACGCTAACTGTTCATGAGTCTCTCGCAAACAAACATTACACCGACCCCTGAAGCTGACATGCAATCCCAAAGCATGATAGTTCCACTTTTAAACTTCACTGTAGATATCAATCATTCCGGATTGTATGCTTTACCCCGTCTCCGGCGCACATACTGAGCCCCAGCACTCCCAAAATCCGTAAAAGATACCGCAAAAATGATAAAATGAACCTTCTGTCATTGAATGGGCTATAGTTTAGTTGATATATCTCTTATTCAATACCCTTATGTTGGATTCGTTATAAAAATCACATTCGACGAGTTCTCAACTTTCCAGTTTGCGTACTTTAGAGCCCACGCGAATCGTTTTTTCTTATGCTCCCCTGTAAACAAGGGCTTTCGACGACTATGAAACCATGCAAACTTACTCTCCTTGGTCGTATTCTAATGATACTAGCTGAAACTAACAACCCTTGTGCACTGCTTAATTATTTTGACGATTTTCGTTGATTTTGTAAGTTTGATTTTCATAACTTTAAGCTTTTTGTATAATTTTAAAGTTGTTTGCACGGCACATCATTTTTTTAGCAATTTGAACTTGCCTAAACCCATGTGTATTCAAAGTAAGATATTTGATCGGTCAGCTACACTCAACTCCTGTTGTTTGGGCTTTATTAGATAAAGAACATAAATTAACACCAAAAAATCACAAATAATGTCTTGTATTTTCAAATACTACCCCTTTACAGTACACGCAGTCGATAATAACTTAAGTTCTAAAAGACATTATTGTCGTATACTTAGGTAATAAAAAAAACTTTTAAGAAATCCAATAAAACTGAGATCAGGAAAGTTTTAATAACAAATCATTTTATTAGGGGCGTCTAATACATTTGCACGTAGCTGTATAATTAAATCAAGCACATCGATCTTAACTCCTCCACTGATGCGAATAACTCTTGACGCAGTCACTGACGCTCGAATCAGCCTGTGACCCAATTTTTTGAAACTCAATTTAAAAGATAGTTCTAGTTTTGTGAATCATTATTCCTCCACTATTGGAATAAACAGAGATATTCTGCGAGTGAAAATTTTTATTCTAAAGAATACAGTGATGAACGACAGGGAATTAACATTTGGCAATTATAAACTTTTCAGTTTTGCCAATTAACTCAGCATCTTTCTGCAATGAAACGAATACAAAATTGGCTACAAAGTACAATGAGTCAAAATCGTTTCAGTGATTCTTAATGAGCGGATCAAAAGTATCAACCATAAGGATGTCTTTCAGGTATTCATCAGCAAAACGAACAAAACATAAGAAAACACCATTGGTATTTTAAAATTCTACCTATTATAACAGATCTGTTCTGTTTTTTATGCCCGATTTTTATAGTATGATACTGACAAAATATGCCCAATTTTAAAAAAATGATTTTTTCCCGTCTTCGGTGACAGATGACGACGCGCCACTAGACTGAAGTTTGGAGACCTAATTGTGCTTCTGAATATCAGACTTGCAATTAATGGATGAAAATAAGCATGCTGATCATTGATCTAGAAAGTTAAAAAATATATGCGTTTAAAGATAGCGTTCTCTCTCCAGATAACGTTTTTCTTCGAGATTCAATCATCGTTTGACATTTCTCTGATATCGAAGTTTGTTACCCTTATTTCGTTTCCTCTACATTTACTAAAATTTTTATTTATGGACGGAGATCACCATAAAGTTACATGTGAAGACGAGAAACGGGAAAAATTTTAGTGCGTCTCAAAAGAAAATAAAACTTGGTGATAAAGTGACCGCTCGATTTCAAAGACATGATTTTAATATTTATTCAAATATTTTCCGCTCTTTCACACTTTGTGCTAAACATTTTCACAATGGCGAATACATAAATTATATTTTAGACGGCAACGGAAAAATAGATGATATAAAAAAAGAATCTAGAACACGTATAAAAGCGAATGAGCAATCGGTTACACGAAAATTATGACCAAACCATTTGGAGAATCAGCACCTTGCGGTAGTGCACTTCCTGTTAAAAGTTGTACACATCTGCCTGTATTTTTAACAAATGTAACATTACACTTCTGAAGATTTTTTTGGCATTGCGCGGTGCCTTGTGGCCCAAGTGTTTACGATCCCATTGCGAAAAACAGCAAATACCCGAGTTACAATTGCCGAGCAGCGCGCGCACGCGGCCTCTAAAGTAAATGACTCATAGACAACACCAACCCAATGTTCTGAAGATGGAGGAAAACGCAGAAGACTTTTTTATGACTCTGAACTAGAAAAACTATGAAATTCATAGACTTCAAACTTGAAACGTGATTATCTCTAAACTGTTTTTTAAAAATACGGTTGGGGTGACCAGTTTTGTAAAAACTATTGCACCAATCAAACTATAATTTTACAGGCATTTGTTATTACAATAGGGAATGTCTGAACGAAGAATTGCTTATTTCGGTTAAAATTTCCTTGTGTATTGGAAAAGAACCAGCATCGGTATCTCTCGAAATATTGACTTTTCCGTAAAATTCTTGTCATTTTTGTAAATATTAAAATTTTACCAAACCCTTCGTCCATGCCCTTAATTCGGAATATACTAACGCAATATTTTTTATTTTGATTTCAAATAAAAAGAAACTAACCTCGGAGAACAGCAATAATTTCTGATAGTGTTTCGTGAATTTCAATAAATACTTATTAAAAAAGCAAAAAAATTCTTGAAAATCACGTAATTTTCCCGATTTCAAGTAGGCATACCCCTTTGATATTTTTTTTCTGCTACAAACTGTGAAGTAAATTAAATTGGTCAGTCAACAAGTATATGCATACAGTTGACTTCACCCTGATAGCAATGTTGAATTAGAATAGTGAATCGGTAGATAAAGTCTCCATCAACAACAAATTATTATGAAATTTATAGAAGAACGTAAACTTGCAAATTCCTGTAGTCACTAAAAACCAACGTATGTATGCAATTACGGATAAACTAGCTTAGAGAGTGTAGCAAGTAAAAATATTTTTTTCAAATAACTTAACTAAGTATGAATAATTCTGAGAAAATAACCGGATAACGAAATAACCGTTTAATTTTCATGTAAACATGTACGTACGATTGAGATTTTTTTTGACATTTTGCAATCATCTTAATTAGCTCTAAAACGCGATGGATGTTGTATTTATGCTTAATTAGGAAAGTAATTTAAGAAAAAGAACATGTATTTAAAATTTGCATATTTATTTATTACAATTAACTATATTACCATACCAAATTTCACCAAAAATACTGGCGCTTTGATTTGTATTCCGGTCACAGTTATATCCTATAATGGCGGGTTTAAGCGATATAGAAAAACTGTGATTTTAACATTCAAATAACTGATTTTTTTTGCCTAACTCAGAATATATTTGTACTAAGGAAAAAAATGAAAATAAGACAAAGATGAGTTATCTATATCATCAATTGCAAAGCCAAATTCTTCTTAACACCTACGAAAAAAAGTCTGTAACAATTCCCTGTGTGAGAAAGTTTAGCTAGCAGAACCAACAAATTAAAAATTTACTAATTGTCGTCTACATGTAATTAAAAACTAACGTATCTATATTGGAGAATTTTTTTTGGCTCAGTTGACCTAAATTATTTTGGAACCTACGTACGAAATTTACAGATGTTTTCAATTTGCCAAACAATTTTAGAAGATGGAGCTTAAATCCTTACACTTAATCTGTGTAATCATTTTTCCAACATAAACTCAAAATGTCTTTAGTAATGACGGAAAAAGTGAAGATTAGCATCTTGCTTGCGGAAAAATGTACTGTCAAGAAATTTTATGACGAAAATACACGCATTTGAAATTTGTAGCAGTCTAGAGTATGCGTCATAATTAACGACCGGAACCATGTAACTGCTAGTTAAAAAGTGAGTATAGTTACGCATCTAATTCCTTTAACCTTTCTTGATATCAAACAATGTAGGTATTTACGTTAAAACTAGCAATCAACAAGATTCGTCCAAAAGTAGACAATGCTAAACCAGGTAATGACGCAAAAAGTCAATATCCCAATTCAACTTCTACACGTGTCGATTAGTCTAATGATAAAATCATTAGATTGCAATATTCTCATACTTCCAAGGATAAAATTTAGATTATTACCTTAACTTGAAACGAATCAGTTCTAATTAAACTCTGGTAAATCCTACAGAAACAATGAAACGTCATAACAATACTATATAAATCCAAAACTTTGCACATCGTAGTACATACCACAATTGCTGGCCAAAATACAGTTGGCAAATAAAATAAATGATTTATGCAACAGTATTTCGAAAATTACCGAGAACACATTTACTATGAAAAATTAGGTGTAGTAGACTGAAATATTGGCAAAATTGATCTCATAAAACTTGACAAGCAAAATACCAAACAAATGTTTAACGTTAAAAAAAAACTAAGATTTGTATATGAATCTTCATATTTTACTCGAAACTTTTAATCCTAGGCCACTTATACCTTTAGTTAACGGAATAAAAGAACCTTTCATACTATCAAAACAGTAATGAATAACTATTTTTCAGACAGACTTAAGTGAAGCCTTAGTAAGGCAGAGAATCCTCTTATAACTCTTAGTGAAAAACAAAGCATGTTAACACTTACTAATAAGAGTGAATATTTTAGTGAACAGAAAAATGTGTCAAGCGGATTTTTTCGCTGCCAACGGAGTTGGCACTACAATAAAATCATTAAAAAACTTAATATTGAATTCGGCCAGGTGAAAACTACTAGTACAAAAAAATGTTCTATGCTCAACATAATCTACAGAAAAATTTAAAACAAACTGATTCGAACAAAGATATAAAGTAAACCCATCAGCAGTCATTCGATGAGCTCAAAAGCACATCTAATAAATCGTACAAAATATACAAGTGTCGTAACATATTGAATAGGAAAAACTGAGGTAGAAATTATAACTTGGCACAATAATGATAAACAATTTGGCACGTTAATAAAGTCCCAAATTGACAGTAATGTCATATGTTCGCATTTAAAAATATCATCTGGTAGAGACGAGATTTTTTACAAATCCCTTCAACGACACTCAATGCAACGAGATCGCATGCTTGAAAACCATTTGGTCTATGTAATAACAATCATTACATCAACAAGACTTCAATTTGATTGACTTATCCTAATGGAAAACGGTTTCTAGTATTCCACCCACTATCACACATCAAACGAGTTCTTATATTTATAGGTTGTATAAACCGATTCTTTGTATAACAAAACGCTAAACGAAACTCAATATTTGCTTTTTAGTATTTTACCTTTGGCACACAATCGAGATGGCCGATAGCCAACAACAGCGTTATAAGATGCAGGTCAAGTTTATTTGGCAGTAATTTTTCATTAGCTGTTTATTTTTAATTTCTTTGTTTCCATAATAATAATAGGAATACCTTATTACGGTATAACAATTAAATGAGTACTTACCATTAGGTCCATATTTTTCTTGGCTCCTTTTAATTTGATCTATAGTTAATCCTCTTTCAGGATCTACGGAAAAGTATTTGACAACTTCATCCACGGATTTCATGTGGCCATCCTCCATCGTGTCGGGTTAATTTTCTGTAAGAAATATTAATGTAAAACATAAGTTTAAGTGAGGTTATAAGGGGTGTCTTAATATCTTCAAGTTTAACTGAGGGATAATTCGATGTTGCAGGAAGTAACCTCAATTTCTTTCGCGTGTTTTGTGTCGTAATATTAAGCAATTACGGCGTGGATTTAAGAAACACTCACCGTTTTATACAAAAACAGCATAAATCCTTAAACGTGGAAATAAATAAGATTTAATAGAATAAAACCGCGTGGGGCGTAATAAAGTGAACCGACTAATGAGAAATGAATTTTTCACAAGTACTTTTTTCGAAAACACTTAAATCGCGCACAAGCATTTTATAAAAAAAAAACTAAAATACTTTTATTATCACTGTTTGGCACACGCACTATAAAAATATCTAAGAAAATATTAGAAAAAAACGTGGCGTTCTTAGAGTTACGAAAAAGTCGTGCGATTATAACCTAACCTTTGTTGTTCTATGAAATAAAAGAGTAAAGCAAAATTGTGAGTAAACCCCACGCAACTTGAAAACTGATATTAACTACTGACGTTTCAGAAACAATTGAATACGTTATAGCATGTGGACGTGTGCGATTGGCCAACGCCGGTCATGTGATCGATACAGTTAGGGCGCGTAATTTCAATTTATCTTCAAAACACGATGGCGCTCGTAAGAAAATAATAGACACGTATTACGAGTAAAAAGTAAATTTAGAAGGACATTTATTTAAATATTTATCGCTTTACATAACTTTACTACTTTATTTTGAGAACGTACGACGTCAAACACCGTATAATACAACCGACCAGGAGCAGGTTCCCGGTTCGGGCGTTTTGCCAGCGCGCCAGCGGACGCTTTTAGCACGACGCGACTTTCATAATTTGGCAAGGACTCTTCAATCTCCAAAGTCCCTGACAAAATCCAAAACATTGTTTGGCTCGTATAACAAAACCCCGAAAAAAACGACACACGTAATTATATAACCAAAAGAAACAACAAGAAAAAAGCGTACAACTAAACCACCACGATTTAAACTGACCGTTTTAATCTTCCACTATCGAATTTCTTTAACCCACTTCACTTCACTAAACTTACCCCTACACAAAAAAAGTGGTCCCTTAGTGACACTGGACGATCACTACAAAACAAATACGAAAATGATAACACGGGGGTTTTAGCACCCCATGAGAAGCTCTTGAATCGTTGTTATACAGACGGCTGGCTAAATGCAAATGTTGAGGTTTTTATAATCTCGGTGCTACTACCTGTCGCAAATGGGATACGCGTTTTTGGATATTTGCCAAAACCCGGGCCTTTGCCTCACTCTTCGCTCTTTAACCGAAGATACACTTTTTCAATTATGAATTTTTTCATATCAGAAAATGCGAAAAAGTGCACCGCGCAAATTACATTCAAAATAGACGCAGCGTGTAACGTACTCATCCGTAAAGCGCCACCCTCAAAGACGCAACCCTCAAGCTTTATCCACCAAATCGAAAAACTCCTTTAACGCAATTTTTTTTTTCATTAAACTAAGAAAAATTTAAATTACTTTTGCAATCAGCTGAGTGTCTAAATATAGTGTAAATAATTGCGTAGGCATAGCATATGCACTTTAACAGGTCTCAGTACTTAAAATAACATGCAAAAACAAGAAATTGGCTTTTCTCGTATTAACACCAACTACTTATTACTCTATAAAATGTTTTTTTTATTGTTTAATAATATGAATACACCATAAACATGCGTTTAACTGCACCTTGTCAGCCAGTTGATTTATTACAAAGGTAGTTCAAAAATTTGGCCTCATCGTACTCAACATTGTTAGATCTTGTTTCTAATTTTTGGCAACGTGTTATAGTTTAAATCGTTTATCTGGCACGTTTTTATTGCGTATTTTATTTTTAAAGAATAGTATAAAATTAATTTATATATAAATATTACATTTTGTAGATTTTTTTTTTTTAATCGCAAGTGTGTATAATGGTATTACTTTATTTGCGGATTATTTACAGATAAAACTAACGCTGATGTAGTAGGGGATGTAGCTCAGTGGTAGAGCGTTCGCTTTGCATGTGAAAGGCCCCGGGTTCGATCCCCGGCATCTCCAATTTTTTAAATCATAAATTCAATTTCTTTTGTATTAAGTTTGTTGTTTGTGAATTTACGTATTAATACATACGTCATTTATTAATTGGCTTTGTCATACAATTTAAGTGCTTTATCAGTAATTCTTAAAACCGTCTTTTTGCATCGTAATAATTTCTCAAGTCCTCCTATGACTATATAAACGTTCTAAGAATTAAAATTTTTATCTATTATCGCTAGAAAGTTTATAATAAACAATTGGAACTATGGTAGAATACATTATCGTATTAAAACATTCTCCAACTTCAAGAATATTCAAGGCGATCTAAGAAATAAACAGAATATTCTAGTCGAAGATAAGACAAAGTATAAACAGTATTTAAAAAATAACTAGTGTTAAATAAATAACCGCATATTCAGTAAGGTTGATGTTTTTCAAAGTGCTATTGGGCATTCTGGTTTATATAGACTTAGTACTAATAGTTAGAATCAGTGTTTATTTAGCACGTGGTGTTGTTGCGTCGTATTCCTTAACAATTTGGTTAAGAAACACGAGGTAAGTGAATGGCTTGATTTGTTCGAATTTCGGAACGTATGCAATTAAAATAGGTTTGGTTCACTTTTCAATATACATTATTATGTGATTTCAATTAATCCAAGTAAATTTTTATAGTGCAAACGTTTAAAATAGCAGTGGCCACTAATGGAACACGAATTTATATTACTGTACCATATGTGGCCCTTTTAGTGACTGCAAATGGCGAGTGACAAGCAGTTGTGACCACATATTAGAATGAGATGATAAAAAGTAAAGCCGATGAAATAAAAAAGGATGCAAAACTACTTTTTTTACAGAAACCATCATGTCTTGAAAACTTTTTCAATACACAGAAGGCGCCATGTAAGATGCTTTAAAATGCGTAAGGGAACAAAATATGCCTGTAGCTACGGCCTGCAAAGAATTTCATGTTCTAAGGACATCTGTAAGAAATAGATTAGCAGGCAAAACATCGGATGAAAACCGACGAGTTGGACCAATATGCGTTTTAGGTCCAGATAATGAAACAAAGTTAGTAAATTGAATACTTGATTGTGCTTCAAGAGGTTTTCCTATTAATAAAAAAGGCCTCTAATATTCAGTACAAAAGTTATTGCAGAAATGCAATATTGACACCAAGTTCTTTAAGGATAAGACACCCGGAAGAAAATGGTTTGATTCTTTCATGAAACGCAAGAACGTTTACGATGTCGGTACTTCCGACAAAGATAATATCACCACCCTCATTGCAGCGAATGCTGCAGGGGCAATTGCGACCCCACTTACAATTTACAAATTCAAACTTTTACCAAAGGTATACGCCGAAGCAGCTCCTAAATACTGGTCAATCGGGATTTCGGACTCGGGTTGGATGCAAAGTAAACAATTCTATAAATATTTTCCCAATGTTTTCATTCCGTTTTTAGAAACCACTGCTATTCCTTTACCAGTAATTCTATTCGTAGATGGCCATGGTTCACATTTATCGTTCAACTTCAGTAACCTGTGTCGAGCAAATGGGATTATCTTAAATTTGTCTACCCCCTAATACAACTCACTTATTACAGCCTCTTGATGTTGCCTTCTTTTTTCCATTAAAGCAGGCGTGGAAAAAATTAACCCGTAAATGGTTGTTTGACCACGAAAGAAAAAGTATTCAGAAAAAAGACATTCCTTCGGTTTTAAATACAATTTTAACACAACAAGACTTTTCCAATACGATTGCATCTGGATTTCGTACATGTGGCCTCTATCCATTTAACGAAAATTCTCCCAATTATGATAAATGTACATATTAGGAAGGATTTAGTAACTTCATATGAGAAGCCCATGAAAAATCCAAGCAAGGGTGACACAATCTCTCATTCTGAATATTTGGAAGAACGAATAGATCCGGCTGTGCTACAAATGTTTAACGATACCTATCTTACTGATTATTACTGGCAAGAGGAACAACGGTTTTTGAAATTGTACAATTTATGGCAACGTATTAAAGATGAAGCTGCATTAGAATCACGCTCGACAATGTTACCACCTGACAAAGAAAAAGATAAAAACATTGAAGACGATTTAGCGGTATTAGAACCATGCTCGAGAATTTCATTACCTAAAGAGGAAAGAGTTGAAAATACTGAAGAGGAATTTGCTACACTAGACACGCTCCGAAATATGGACGTTGCCGAAGATGTGAATAATACAGAAGATGTCTTTGTTTTTGATTTTCCAGAATTTATAAACACAGACGAGACCGCTGTTAATAATAATAATAAGAAGCGAATCAATGTTCTCCAAGAGATTGTTATACAATCAGCTCCCGAAATCACGAATAATGACATAAGAACCTTGAAAAAGAGGTCAGTTAGTGATGTCCTGAAAGATGTGGAAAGAAGGCCTGATGAAAATAATTCCCCTCAGGAAAAAAAAAGAAAAAAAAAGTAGTTTACCATCAGTGACCACTTCCGACAACTGGGTTCAACCAAGCACAAGAAAATGAAAAAGAGGCTATCGCTAAAGCATAAGCCGAAAAAAATAGAGCGTCTCTATTAAAGACCACCAAGAAAAAGACTGGAAAACTGAAGATTACAAAAGAAAACACTACTAATGAGAAAATTACCGAAACAAAAACTGTCGAAAAAGATAATACCGAGGAAAAACCAGCTGCAGAAGAGACCAACAAAAACACCACTGAAGAATCTACTTTTAAGGATAATAAAACTGAAAAAAAAACGTTTGCCGAAGAGAACCTTGTTGAGAAAGAGGCTACTGTAGAAAACACTGCTGAAGAAATATCTGCTGCAAAAAACACAACGGGCGAAAAGACTATTAAAGGAAAGATTACTATAGAAATGCCACCAGAAGAACAGACTTCTAAAGACCCGAGTATAGACCTAAATTTAAAAAAAAGTCAACCATTGAGAGTCAGATCATTTGTGGTTCTTCGTTATGATAAGAAATTCTATCCAGCTAAAATTGTTAATGAAGACAAAGCAAATCATGAATATTACTATTGTGCAATGAGGAAAAGTGGAAAAAAACTGGAAATGGCCCAATCCACCAGACCTTCTCTGGTACCAGGAACAAGATATTTTCTTACAAATTAAGGAACCGGAAGCTACAAACGTAAGATGTGTTTATCAGCTTATCTTGTACCTGAAACGGAAAACTTTGTATGAATAATGGTTTACCTATCATAGATACGTATTACCTACTTAAACTAAAGGAATTTTTATTTTTTGTTACTTAAATGAAAGGAATTTTTATTTTTTATTATTTTTCTAAATCTTGCTTTTTTAAAACACTAGGTATTAACAATATATTTGTTTTATTTAGTTAAAATCCTTTAACCACAACTGGTACATTTCCTGACCATAACTGGTACAAAGGTGGCGACAACTAGCAAAACTGTATTTAAACAAGATTTTTTAAATTTAGCTCTCTCTAGTGTATTATTATCTATACCTTACGTCCTTTTTCAATGCAATAATATTGGTCGATTCCATTTACGTACGTAAGTTAAAAAACTGTTTAAAAGGTAATTAAATGTGGTATATCAAAGAGGCGGAATCTCTAAAAGTGGCCACAACCAGGGTATCTACCCTATCGTAACGTTTTAATCTCTTTATAACTTCTAGTCTTCTCCGCAGTGGTAATAATATTATTGTGGCGAAGACTAAAAGTTTTTCTTTGTGTTAACAAATTTTAACCTACGATCATACCTGTTATAAGATGTACATAAACCACCTTATCACATGGTATTTTCATATCAATAAAAAATCTTCGCAAATGTTATAAATGTCACGTGTCTATTACAAGAAAATTCTCCTCCTCAAAAAAAACTGAGTACCACGTGAGACGTATTTTGATTTTTCTACTTAATTTTAAAATCTTAATATAGTTTACTTAATTTTCACTTTTTGTCTCTTATAAAACTTAAGATAATTTGTCAACACAAAATAATATTCATTACGTTATTGCAAAGATAATTCTTTAGAAAGGTAATACGGGTAGTATTATTAGTATCAAAGATTTTTATATATTAGTCATATTCACTGCATATGCCTCATTCACTTGTTCTGCTTATATTTAATTTTGTTTTTCCAATAACATTCAATCTAAGTAAAAAATGACCGATATAAAGTATTGGATATGTGTTAATCATGTGCTTTAGTATTTCAAATGAATATTCTTTTTAGGTGTTAGTAACATTTTAATGTGCTAGAAACTATGTGTTTTAATATACAGGGTATCCCAGAATATGTGGAAAATTTCCCGGATTCAGATATGACACGAGTTCATAACGGACGCTTCTGTAAATCGTTTGTTTTTAAATAACTCTTGAAGTGTACTAAGTGTGATTTAATAATTTTGTAAAATAATGGTTACTAGGTAGTAAGTCTCTTTAACAAGAACTTTTTTATTCACATTCCGCTTACAGTAGAATAAATGCAGAGCTGTTTCTTTAAGTCAACCCTAAAATTTTCAAAAAGCAATAAATTATTTAACCAAGATGTTAATCGCGAATAATTACAATAGAAAAAGTATTAAACAATATTTACGTCTGCGAAATCAAGAGTAACAGCGGAATCTATGTCTCGACCAGTGTCTATGGTTTATCTACCCAATGTCAAGGGTACCACGGACTGTATATAAGAAAAATGACGACTAAACACAACCTTGTTACTCGGTGTTGAGTCAACTTCATAATCCGGTAAAAAACGTTATTCCTTTTCAATCTTACGGCGTTTATAGCATTTCTTGCTCGTGTGGTCGTGCATACATAGAAGAAACGAATACAAGCATCAGAATTCGTATTAAGAAGCATCAAAAATGTAGTCGTTTTACACAATCTTCAAAATCAGCGAGAAAGAAACACGTGCTAGAAACGGGTCATCAAATTATGTTTGGAAACACTTAGATTTTAGTTAATGTTTCTAATTACAATCATCGAAAAATTAGGGAATTTATTGAAATAATTAAATATCTTAAGCGAGATTCTAGTTTTTCTTTATTGGAGATTTGGAAACCAGTTTTATTAATCGGGGACCGTTCTATAACAGCGATACTTCACGGCGCAATTAATCAGTTTGTTCCGGAATTTGAAGATGTCTACTGTGAAGTGTGACGAAAACTCATTTTGTGTAACAACGACAACACGGTAATTATCCAGAATGGAAAACTGTATTACACATTAGGCTTATTTTGTTTGCCAGAGACGAGCTTGCTCTAACACGGGAATGCTATTTTTTACACCGTGTACGATAAAGATACAACGGTAACAACTTAAACCTTCAACTAAAAAAAAAGATACTTTTGATCAACCTCGATAATATGAACGGTTTACGAAAACAAAATATTTTTGTTCAATGTGGTGTTCATTGAATAATTTTGTGTGTTTTAGCTCTAAGAATTGAAAATTGTTAGACCTACCACAATTACTCCTTATTTCGCAACAAGGGAAATTAATCATTTCTAATAAGTTTTCCTGATTGTTCATTGGATTAGCATAGACCAAAGTTTTTAAGTAACTCTACAAAAAAATGGATTTAGATAAGATGATCGAAGAAGCCAAGCTACTTCTTATCCATCAATTTTCTATGTTCCTGTTTAGATGTTCTCGAACTACTAGCCTAAAATCTAGTATGGCCTCATCATGTGTAAATCATATACCACACGTCGCACAGTGGGCCAGCTCACTGCAAAACCTGGACAGGAAAAAACAAGTCCTCGTTCGAACTTTAGTTGTTTGTAAGATACATACCGTGAAAGTTGCTGGAAAACAGAGACCCGGAAATTTTTACGCATTTCTAATTCGTCGTGTTTAACGAGTGAAAGTGATCGGACCCATTTTTCGCGATCACACACGATGGGTAGCACCCCAAAAGGTAAGTTTATTACATTTCTAACCCTTTTATTAAAGTACATTTATAAATGTATCGCGTAACACCAAAATTTTCAAAAATCATTAGTTACAAAATGTTCTCCGCGTTGCTCCACTTCACTAAGTAGCTCTACTACTTCCTAAATAGTGTAATTTAACAAATCAAAAGAAATCGCGTGCAGCCGTTTGAAGCTGTTTGGTGGACGATCGTTTTTCTGTGGCGCGGAAGTGCCTGGCATGCGCGCTATGCGTCACTGTATTGTTAGACTGCCCCGTGCACATTGTGTACTTGCATTATATACCAGCTGATGAATGATTACAAATAGTTACCCAACAAACACAAAGATGTTCCAAGGACGTCCCGGGGACATGATGTTGCGGATCACTGAATGTCCCAAAGTCATCCCATTTTGGTTCTGTGCACGTCCTAAAGACATTCATAGGACGTTCTTTTTTCACAAATGTGTGCATCCCTACGATGTCCTTATAGGACATCTTAGCGCATCCGCAACCCTTCTCTTTTCTACATATTGAATTGGAAAAATATTTATATATAGCATAGGTATAGTAATTACAAGAACTCGAGCACAGATTGTACTCTGTGGTTCGAGTATGACTCAGTTAAGTAAAAAACAAGAATTGAGAAAAGAAATAGCTACCAATATGTCGATCGATACTTTCAATGCAACGTGTGTTGGGCGAGATACGTTTTCTGTTGTTTAATTTATACGTTTTTAAGCAATAAGTTACTCGAGTTCTCGTAATTACTACTATACATGTATATTATATTTTTATCAAGAAAAGTACTGTTTCCAGTTAAAAGTTTAATTAAAATAAATTTTGATTATTTCATTTTTTTATCTTCTCGATCCCGACATTCTTTGGCCCTCCTTAGCGAGTTTTTTATATTTTCTTCCAGATTTTTTTAAGTGGCGCCTGAAACAATGCAACTACATAAGAGATGGTAATTGTCATGTACAGTCGATAAAAAAGTTATTTATTTTGGTATTTCTATGTAATCAGAGTTTACATTTTTCTAAATTAAAGAATTGATAAATTGATACTTCTTTTGTAGAATTATTGATTGATGTTTTTGACGATTCTATTATTGATTAAGTCATAAGAGATGATCGATTATAACGATTAAAAATTGTTTAAATCGTTTTTTAAAAAAAATTTTATAAACACGTCAGTTTTGCAAATTCATTAGGAATTTTTATACGTTTCGCATTTACATTTCATCAGAGGAATTTTGTAAAAACAAATTTATTTCTAGACGTATTTTTAACTACCTAACTAATTATTGTAGAAATGGTAATACAATACGAGAAATCTGCACACTAATCATAACTATGAACTAATGTTACCAAGAACGCGATGACGTATAGTTTCTTGGTTAGATTAGCGATTTTGTGCCTTATCGGTCATGTTGACAGGTAGTGGGTGAATTTTTGGATGACTTATTGTAAATCGCGACGATAAAAGTCGTAAGATAACGTCACGCTTTTAAACCTTTAATACAAAGAAAATATTTTTTAAATAATTTTTTGAGTAAAAAAAAATTTTTTTTGTATAAAATAAATATTTTCAATTCACCGCATAGGTATGCGCGCGTGATGGGGTTTTAAATCGCCATTATTAATAATTGTGATCTTTTAATTTCAATAAACTCTTTATTAATTTTTAGTAATTCAAAATAATAATTATAAATGATGATTTTTATACATTATAAATAAATACAAGGTACCAAAAACTTACCTAATAAATAAAGATAAGATAAGATACAAGATAAATAAAGTAGTCAGAACACAAACAAAAACAAATACAGAGTGCAAACGGTGCAAACAGAGTGTACCACTTTGATATACCAAAGGAGCGTACGGGTGTTGAGTAAGCACCAGAGAACAAGAAGGGAAGTGGGCACGCGCACTAAGTTTGCATTTGTTTTCCCGCATAGGAGATCCCATCGTACGTTCTTCACTGACATCCTGAGGACGTCCTATTAAAGACATCCTAAAGAGGTCCGTTTTAAAGCCCGGGATGTAAAGACATCATTTGGACATAAAACGAACGTCTCTGAGACGTCGTGTGTTTACTAGGTAACTAATTAATTATTAATTATACGCGATTGTTCAATTTGATGTTTTTTCATTTAAATGAATAAAATTGATTTTTCTCATCTAAATCAAAATAATCATAATTTTAATAAAAACTTGTTTGTTTTATTTACCATTGCAGCAACATGTTTGTTCGAATTCGACATTACTTTACGATATAGCCTGTAAAATTTAACATTTTCAGTTTCGGATTAGCGCTTTATTTAACACCGACATATATACACTATTGCCGTTTCCTTCTTACATGTAGGATTTCATCAAGTAAAGCGAGCACGTACATTAGTTATCTGAATTAAGAATTACACTACACGTTTGAAAGTATTCGTCATAACAACCATTAGGTTAGAAAGAAATACCAAATAAAGCAACCATGCGCTTTCTTAAACACATTTAAAAATTTTACAAACAAGTTTTGAATGAATAATCCCATTCAAAACTTGTTTGTAAAATAATGTCAGGTAAAATAACTCGTGATACGGGATGTGACAAATAAGAACCGGCGTGCATCCGTGTATTCGTTTTACGCCAAAATATTTCCAGTTAAACAGCGTTGTTATCCGCCAAAATCGAGAATCGCGATATCTGTTCAGCTGGACCATATTTTTCTAAGGTTGATTGATATGACGAAAGACACAATTAACGCGATAGGTAACGACTTCCTTGACAATTGTACCTTCGTTTGTAAATGAGGCTGTGATGGATCAAGCGGTCAAATGTACAAATACAAGTTGGGTGACGAGAACGAAAGTGATGCAGATGTATTTTTCACTTCGGCGGTACCTATGGAGCTTACTGCTGTTTTTGAGAAAGTTGTTATTTGGAAAAATCTAGGGTCATCTTTGACGCATTTTTGCAAACCGCTCAAACTGAAATTTTTAAAAGAGTCTTCTGACAATAATCGCGTTGAAAAACAATATTTTGACGACCAGATGAACTCTCGGTGTATTCTCACTCCATGCCTGGATAAGGTTTATGGTTTATCGTACATTTAGCTTACAAAAACGGCGATGACAAAACGAAAAAAAGTGGCAGGCTCGGTCTGTAAACTCGTAAAACGAGAATTGAAAGCTATTGTAAACGCAGTATCGATTTGCTGATTGACATTTCCAAACAGGAATCAGGTACTACTTCAAGACGTGTCCGTGACTGCAAAAATGTTGGGGATTGTTTAGGAGTTGATGGCGAAGAGTAAAGTAATACTGCAGACGATGTCAAAAAATTTTGAATGTACTGCTTGAATGTCGCCATCAGTCCACATTGTTCTGCTGCATGGATATGCCTTAGTTGAAGTTGCTCCACTATCAATTGGTAGGCTATCTGAAGATACGCATGAAGCTCGCAATAAGGACATCCAGCGTTACCGAAATTTTACGCATAAATATTCTCGGGAATAAACGATGTACGACGTGTTCCATCGACTTCTGGCATTTTCGGATTCTTTAATTTCGAGCTTCCAGCAGGGGGCAATCGCTGAAGAAAGAAAGATTCCACTTGAGGTGAAAGATATTTTTTCGTTGAGTCATCTCCCTGCAAATAACCCGATAGCGACTCTAATTACAGCGAAATAGATGCAAGCGACGAATTTATATTTTTTAAATAGCATTTTTAATTTTACACATCTGACATCAAATTCGTTATCAGCAACCCTAAAAACTTATACATAAATAGTTTTGTAGGTTTTTGTATGCATGTTCTCCCTATGTCCATGTTTTGCATAAATATTTATTAGTTAGAAAGCAGTAGATACATACAGCGTATATCTGATTAACAGGTTGTTAATATAAGAGGTAAAATTATAGCACCAATACAAGCAAAAATGTCAAAATAAATGTTTAAAACATTTAAAAATTCAAAGTTTTAAGACAAATGAATCGAAAATTACGGAGCTATTGCATTAAATAGTTTATTTACATCGTTAATAAAAAATAACTACGCATTTCTTCTCAGTAATTTTCTGATACTAAAAATATAAATAAATATAAAATAATATTATCACATAAGACGTAGTTAAACTAAGTTATTATTCTAAGAGCTGCACATTCGTTCCAAGTACACTGAAAATATAAAGTAACTCGAAGTTTAAATCAGATAATGACAAAATAAATAAATAACATTGGAACAAGAATTTTTTATGGTACAATGATTAAATTTTTCCCGCTAAACTTTCGGTATAAGTGGAAGTAGCGTCACGTTAAAAATATTTTACGAGAGCTAAACAGTTTCTCTAACATATATACGCAAAATCCAAAAAAAAGTTATATTTGTAATTTTTGGCAAACAAATGGTATCACATAGAAAGAATATGATATGTATGTGATTTTCTTAATTTCTTTCTATAATGTTACTTATTAGCCAAATAAACTTCTTCAAGCTTCTGTTATTAGAAAAACATTCTTTAATTTACAATTTTTGTTAGGATTAAAATAAAATGAACAATAGAATATTATAACATTAAACTTATCAAAGGTATGAAAACGTTACAAAATCATTAACTTAAAAAAACTGAATAATACTAAGTTTAGAATTATTTTATAATTTTCAATATTTATCCAGCGGCAGATCGCCATCAAGCAAATTTATTTTTAATAAACTTTAACATTTTTTGTAAGTTCATTAAGGTTTATTTTAGAAATTTTGTGTGTGCAATAAATTTTTCTTCTGTTTAAAATTAAATCGTTATCGGTCCTTATGATTTATTTTAATCAACTGGTTGAACGTTCAGCATCTTCAAAAGTTGATTTTGTTTGAAATACATTAAAATTTGCACAAGTAGTATTTTATAGAAGCCTTATATTTTTTTATTCGTTTGATTATCTCCCTGATAAAAAAAGTTATTTTAGACAGCTCACACGATGTGAAAAATCAATAGGGAACCAACATTATAGACAAATACACACAACTAATAGTTGTTAAAGTAGAATTTTTTTTAGAAATGTGGAAACAGCTAAAAAAATTAAATTAAAAAAATCACTAGCAAAGTCTGCTTCATCGTCATTAACATCTTTAATCTTTCTATTGCCTTTTTCTTGGTCAATCAAATGGTTTTTTGCTTTTCTTGATAATATTTTTTTTCTATTATCTTATTTTTTCGTCTTCTTCTTTTTTTGATTTGTCTATGTCAGTTTGCTTTATATATCTGGTTTTCTGTGTTTTTTATAAGTTCTAAGATGCAGTTTTTAAATATCATGTTGGTATTTTTTTAGCAGAAATGTACTTAAAGTGTGTATCTCTTCAGTGTAGGTATTCTAATGTTGAAGTTGTAACTTTGGCTTTATATATTCTGGGGGTTTAGTATTTGGTGCGTTAAATTCAATATTTACATAGAATGAAACATCTCTCCAAATACGTTTTTATTGAACGGATATACTATTCTAATTTTGGCAAAAGCATGTGTTGCAAGTCAACTACTTGAAAATGTGTCGCAAAGTTTTTAATTGAGCTACGTATAAATTTTTTGTTTGTAGTAGGTTTGCAAAAGTAGATAAAATGCTACATCTTATTGTTAAACACGATGGGTACACGTTTAGAAAAGTAAATTAAATTTACACTATAATAGTGTATTATAAGATTTCTATGCTTTTGTGGCTATTGCGAGCGTCTACTCTAGAAAAAGTAAAGTTTTCTTTTAATTATTTTGTGTAATATCAAAAATATTCTATCGCTCTTTTCTTATTCTTTTTCTAGATAATATAAACGCTGGTACCACAAACGTACCCATAGCATGTATATAACATGCTACAGTTAAGTGTTGCCTTTGTTCAGCGCTAGTCTATGTTCCAACTTACTTTCGTCTTCTTTGTAGCAAACATTTTTGTGGTGGTTTTTAAATTGTATTAAAACCAGACTTCTCAGCATTTTAGATACCTATATGTTTTCTAATAAAAATTTGAATTTTTTAAATTATTTTCTCAAAGCTTTAAAAGCCAGTAATCACGATTATCGATAGTGGAAAAAAAACGATTTCTCACTTTTAATTTTTGCAAAGCTCGGATAAAGTTGCACCAAAATCAAAGTGTAATACAAATGTTTTCTGTATGATACAAAAATTGTTACTACATTAGCTAAATATAAAATACAAATTTAATCTATTGAAACGTCCGAGAAATTACTTGCAAATGCAAGAGCCTTCTAGAACTGTTATCTAGTTTCTAGAAAATATAGCGAAAAGTGAGGAACGATCGAGAAGAATTCGCTGATGTCTATAAAAGCCGAAGATGGAAATCGTAGGTCAGTTATTGCTGGAATGTGAATGCATGCAGTATTCAGAAGATTAAGCAAGTGAAGATAAATAAGTGATTAGCACGTGCGGACGTTTTAAATAAATAACAGTGTACACCGAATCGAGTGAACGTGACTTATAGTGTAAACAAATCCGAGGACGTTATCTTAAGTGTTATACAACGGTGATACATAAATTCGTGTAAGTGTTTTTATTATTAGATTTAATTAGTTCGGTTAATTTAAAAGTATACATATTTGTAGATTAAGTAAACGTAGTTTTAATCGTTTTAAATAAATTAGTTTTTAAGTAATAAATTCGTTACAAATTGGTGTCAGGTGTTCGGTTTTAAACCCGTGGAAAACGTGTAAATAGATAAAGCTGTTCGCGATTTTTATTAGTGTAAATACCATTAAGTAATCTAATATTGCTTCATAATAAAAACATTGATTGTGACAATAACTCTTAAATTCGAGATACGCGTGTTTATTTATAAAGTGTAATCATAGTTAAATTCGTTTCCGTACACTAGTGGTTTAATATTAATAAGTAGACTACAGGCAACTAAACGACGTGACCAAAAAGGACAGCTACCCTTTACCCAGAATTGACGATACGCTAGACACCCTGTCAGGATCCCAGTGGTTTTCTACGTTAGATTTAAAGAGTGGATACTGGCAGGTAGAATTAGAATCCAAGGATCGTGAAAAAACAGCTTTTACGATCGGAACTGGTTTGTGGCAGTTCACTGTAATGCCCTTCGGCCTGTGTAACGCTCCTGCAACGTTCGAGCGCTTGATGGAGACCATCTTGCGCGGATTGTCTTGGAAGACGTGCTTGGTCTACCTGGACGACGTGATCGTGGTTGGAAGGTCGTTTGAAGAGCACTTAAACAACTTGAAGGAAGTGTTCCAGAGATTACGTGGGGCTAACCTCAAACTGAGCCCAAAGAAGTGCCACGTATTTAAGAAGGAAGTCCAATACCTTGGCCACGTCGTATCTAGAGACGGAGTAAGGGCTGACCCAGACAAAATCCGAGCAGTGCAAGCATGGCCAAGACCGATCGACAAACATCAGGTCCGAAGTTTCCTTGGGTTGTGCACTTATTATAGAAGATTTGTCCCCGGATTTGCCAATATTGCCAAACCATTGACAAAACTAACCGAAGAAAAAGCAGAATTTAGATGGAATGAAGACTGCGAAAATTCTTTTAATCAACTAAAACAGGCCCTAGTCACTTCGCCAATTTTGAGTTATCCAAGAGAAGATGGAAAGTTTGTTTTGGATACCGACGCAAGCAATCTGGCCATAGGCGCGGTCCTTTCGCAGATTCAAGATGGACAAGAAAAGGTTATCGCGTATTTTAGCAAGGTTTTGTCCAGGCCAGAAAGGAATTATTGCGTGACTAGGAGGGAGCTGTTAGCAGTCGTTAAGTCCATCGAACATTTCTACAGGTATTTGTATGGACGAAAATTTTTACTGAGAACAGACCACGCCGCTTTAAAATGGCTACTACAGTTCCGTAACCCAGAAGGACAAGTGGCAAGATGGATCGAGAGACTGCAAGAGTATGACTACGACACAGAACACCGTGCCGGAAGCAGTCATCGGAACGCTGATGCCTTGTCCAGAAGACCATGTCCGGCGGACTGCAGCCATTGTTCGCGACTGGAAGAAAAAGTCGAATGCCTCCGGAGAACTGCTATGGTTGATGATGAGTGGGAACCTGAGCAGTTACGTCGCGAACAAAGGCGCGATCCTGAAATAAGACTACTCCTCGACTGGAAAGAAAGCGGCCGACGACCAACCTGGGAAGAAGTGAGTGCTTTGGGCAAAAATATCAAAGCGTACTGGGCGCAGTGGGACTCCTTGATAGTAGAAGACGGTCTTCTTAAGCGATCCCTAGAAAGTGCCGAGGGCACGGGAAACAGACTACAGCTGGTAGTGCCAAAGAGCAGGGTGACCGAAGTGTTGAAGCATCTCCACGATGGGACATAGGGAGGACACTTTGGCATTAAGAAGACGTTGGGTAAAGTGCGAGAACGATTCTACTGGATGAACTGCAAAGAGGACGTCATGAAATGGTGCCGTAAATGCACAGTCTGCGCATCAGGAAATGGTCCAGCGAGAAAGCGCAAAGCACCCATGAAACAATATAACGTAGGAAGCCCGTTGGAAAGAGTTGCGATTGACATCGCAGGGCCGTTCCCAGAATCCGATTCGGGAAATAAATACATCCTGGTGGCGATGGATTATTTCACGAAATGGACGGAGGCTTACGCCATACCCAACCAGGAAGCAGCTACAGTCGCAGACGTATTGGTAAAAGAATTTTTCTGCCGGTTTGGAGTTCCGTTGGAATTACACTCCGATCAAGGCCGCAATTTTGAGTCTGGGCTGTTTCAAGAAGTTTGCCGACTGTTAGGAATTAAAAAGACTAGGACAACGCCTCTCCATCCTCAGTCTGATGGCATGGTTGAACGGATGAATCGAACAATGGGCAAGTACTTAGCCAAGGTAGTGTCCGAACATCAAAGAGACTGGGATCAGTACTTGCACCTCTTCTTAATGGCGTACCGATCATCCGTTCACGAAAGCACAGGCCAAACACCATCCTGTGTCATGCTCGGTCGTGAGATAAGATTACCATGCGATCTTCAATTTGGACGAAGGCCGGAAGAAGAAGTCGCTGGAGAAGATTACGTCAGCAAGCTGGCAAAGAGGCTAGACGAAGTACATGAAGAGGTTCGTAAAAACACACAAATTGCCAGCGACAGGATGAAAACAAGATATGACGTCAAGGCGCAAAATGGTGGGTTTCAACCTGGCGATATGGTTTGGTTGTATAACCCTCAAAGGAGACGTGGTTTGTCGCCGAAGCTGCAAAGGCAATGGGAGGGCCCCTATGAAGTCGTGCAGCGTATTAACGACGTTATATACCGCATCCGAAAACCGCCCAGAGGCAAGCCAAAAGTGGTCCACGTCGATCGTCTAGCCCCGTTTGCTGGCGATAACCACAATCCGCAAGTTCAGGTCCGAACCAGAGTAATAAGTAGCAGAACCAGGAATCCAATCGAAGAAATGGAGTTCGAAAAGTTTATGAACTTATACGGAGGTTCTGGAAAAGCTAGGTTCGGAGTTACCACCGAGGAACAACAAGACCTGTTCCAGACACAAAAGATTACGCCATCGCACATTGCGTGAGCGAGGAGCTTGACATGTCCAAAGGGGTTGCAGTCGTGTTTAAAAAGAAGTTTGGACAGCTAGATGAATTACGAAGACAGCAACCGGCAGTCGGAAAGGTTTTAGGACTACGTGGTGACGGACGCTTCGTTTTCTATCTGGTCACCAAGAAATACTCACGTGTCAAGCCGTTATACAAAGATCTGTGGCGAACATTATGGAGTCTCAAGAGACAAATGGAGTTCCATCATGTTAAGAAATTGGCAGTACCCAAGCTTGGTTGTGGCTTAGACCAACTGAATTGGAGGACAGTTCGAAACATGTTGGAGGTCGTCTTCCGAGGAACAGGCATTCAAGTGTTGGTCTGTAGTTACCAACCGAGGAGAGTATTGGGTCAGGAAAAGTCCATTGACTGTTACTTTTATGGTCAAGGAAGTTGCCGAAATGGAGGAAGCTGCCGCTATCGCCACGATCCCTTTTACCGGTGTCGCATCCAGTCTCCTGTTCTGGGACAGAACAGTCCTAAGAAGGGGGCAGTGAAACGTCCGAGAAATTACTTGCAAATGCAAGAGCCTTCTAGAACTGTTATCTAGTTTCTAGAAAATATAGCGAAAAGTGAGGAACGATCGAGAAGAATTCGCTGATGTCTATAAAAGCCGAAGATGGAAATCGTAGGTCAGTTATTGCTGGAATGTGAATGCATGCAGTATTCAGAAGATTAAGCAAGTGAAGATAAATAAGTGATTAGCACGTGCGGACGTTTTAAATAAATAACAGTGTACACCGAATCGAGTGAACGTGACTTATAGTGTAAACAAATCCGAGGACGTTATCTTAAGTGTTATACAACGGTGATACATAAATTCGTGTAAGTGTTTTTATTATTAGATTTAATTAGTTCGGTTAATTTAAAAGTATACATATTTGTAGATTAAGTAAACGTAGTTTTAATCGTTTTAAATAAATTAGTTTTTAAGTAATAAATTCGTTACACTATCATTATTTACTATGAGAACCATACAACTCTCCAAAAACTTAATAGCTTGGTAGTGATTCTATGCGACAATAGATCTTTCGATGTGGAGGATAGGCACAACTCAGAAAGAAAACTCTGTAGTAATTGTGGCTACGTTTTGTTGGCTATTGTGCCAACTTCATCAGGCCAATCTAACAGAAAGAACGTTTAATTTTTGCCCATATATACATATAATTAAAACATAGACAAAGAAGGTAAGCACGAAGACATATATCTGAGTTGTGACTATCCTCCACATCGAAGGATCTATGGTCGCATAGAATCACTATCAATCTATCATGATTATTCACGTTTGTATTCAATTAGCGTAGTTTCCAATTGTTATAAATAAGTATTATTAATATGAATTTAAAACTTAATTTGTTTTAACTATTTACTCGATTATTGATTATTATAAATAACTAATTTAACTGAAATGAAATACAATACAACGAACGCTATTAAAATTTATAGCTAACCAACTTTATTAAAAACAACTTTTAATAATTTATATATTACTGAAACTCTACATGTTCGCGATAAGATAAGCTGTTATATGTTATATTTATCCACACTGGCAGACGCGTGAATACAGCGAATTTACACCGGTGAATCTTCTTAACGACTGATAAATTCTGAATTCCGTATTATCTTAGAGTAGAATATTCTGTCTGTTCTGTAAAGCGCCTTGAATATTTTTGAGAATTCGGAAATGTTTCAGTATCTTAAGGAAGTAATTGTAATATGTATTGTAGTGAATTTTAATTTGAAAGTAAACTTGTTTGTTTTCTGAAGTAAAAGCTTATAGATTACTTTTGAAAAACAATCGCAAATAATCGAATTTTAAGCGATACTGAGATCACTATCCAATGAGCGTGGCTGCAATCACTGCGTATTCTTAATAGAAAAAAATTAATCATCGATTTTGAGAAACTAAAAGCTTGTTACCGAGCTGCTAAGTTGTTTTCAGGTCTTTTGAGATAAATCTGTAGATTCAGTTTTAAAAACTGATAGTTATTTGTTGAACGAGTTTTTAATATTATTTTTATTTGCAAACTCGAAAGTTGTTTTTGTAAACTTATAAGTCAAACCAAAAATTTAGTTTCTATATCTTTGATGTGTCGAACAAATGCATCTTTTATCTCCCGACCAAATACCGATTTTTAATCACGCAAATTTCCGTTTGTACGTTTAATTTATTTTTGCCATTTATCATTCCATTTATTTTTATCGTACATTCTTCCAGGCGCGAATAAAAGATTTTGTTTAAGGGAAGGGAAGCAATTTTTGTCTGGTTTTACCTAGATTTCAGAAACACACTTAAAAAATTTTAAAATTGGTCAAACTAAAGTGTTTCGGTCGTGAGTCAAGGGGAGGAGCAATTGCATTCATTGCCCCCTTGGATTCAGGCCTGAATTCTTTACGCTACCGCTATGTTTTCCTTTGGGAATTTGAGCTTTTTGCCATCTTGGTTGTATGACTGAAATAATACAAAATTGTTATAAAAACAAAGTTTTCTAATTTTGGTACAATAAAATATTTATATCAGGATAAAAGAATACTACTCAGCAAAGAAATAACCTCTACAAAATTCGCTTTTTTGTTGAAAGTATAAGAACCGGAAACTTAAAAAAAACTGAAATAATTACAAAGGCTAGTTGTATAGGGGGTTCTCTATAATTAGAGAAATTTCTCAGGGAAGTGAGCAATCTGCAAAACATTTCATTTCTTGTCGCGCTTCTGTTCTTTGTTTTTACATAAAAACTATGTATTTATAAAGACACATATCAAGAGCGCACTTGTGCCCCTTGTTATAAATAATTGATAGTACGTTTATCATGTGCCCTCAAAATTCGCTTAAAATTGCCTAAAATTGCTTCGTTTTCTACTGATTTTTTATATTTTTGTCTTCAAAATTACACAAAATGTCTCAAGACGGCTATACAATTAAACTTTGTATTTATTTCAGTTTTTTCCAGTTTCTAGCTCTTATACTTTCAACGCAAAAGTAATTCTGTAGAGGCTTGCAACTCATCTAAAGCAGCCGTTTTAGAACACCCTTAAGCATCACATTGAAGAAAATTTCTTTGACTTCAATTAAATCAACAGTAAATGCAACTAATATATTGAAAATGTCTCTTCAATTGGTGCCATTAACTCATGCTAATCGGTTGTTCATGTTGTTGTACTTATTTACAAAGTCGACACTTTAAAAGGGCGGCAGAAATTTATTCATCGGCATTTGTTTTGAAACCGACTACTAACAAAAAGTTAAACTATTTTCATGAAAGTGGAGAAAATAATTTTTTTACAATAAACCGAAAAACATAAACACATTTCTAAGAAAAAAATTTGAAAAAGATTTATTTTACTGTGTTTTTTTCTTCAAAACCAAAATGGTTTGTTTCGTCTTTAACTTCATGGCTGTCTTGTGGTTGTACAGACAAAATCTAAAAAATATTATTTCAGAGTCATAGTTAGTAGCGGTTTCAAAACTTTTAGGACTTTAAGCACATATACAATTTAAGGCCTTTCTTCCCATAATGACACGCATATATCCATTCCATTTTACAAAATTGAAAGTACGTCTGTGCCCCCGTGGATGTCGGTAGTGGCGTAGCTACATATTCAGCGTTCTGAAGCAAGTTAAATCTGTGCGCCCTCGTTTTTTCTCGCAAGAGTTCCAACAAAATATTATTATATTTATCTTTTTATTTCAATTTTAAACATTACTTAATTACAATGTTTTTAAAATATAAGCCATATTTAAATTAAGTAACATTAAGAAAGCATGAGAATTTTGTGGCTAAACTAGGCAGACAAGTTTAGCTACTTACTTAGAGGTAGTAAATGATTAAAAAAGAAAAGGAACAAAGATGAATATAATTTTTATTTAATAATGTATTGGTCCTTTTCCTATTGGCTTCGCACTCTTTCACTATTCGTGCCATCGATTCCAGCAAGTGATCGATTTCCTCTTGAGTTATTTTATCCTAAACAACTTTCAATTCATTCCAGAAGACTTCCTGCGTATGTGGCGGATGCGTTAAGTTCCTCGGTCATCTACTTATAATGTCTCACACATGTTCAATAGGCGAAAGATCGGTAGATAGCAAGAGATTAACATTAGTTTTTTTTTCATCAGTCCTTAGAGTGTCTTGCTATGTGGGAACAAGCATTATTCTGCTAGAAAAGTTGGTCGTCTAACTGCTAAAGGAATGGAAGTAGATGAGGTTAACAAACGAGAATTAGTCTCATAGACTATAGCACCCCATACGATTACTCCCACAGTGTGGTGTAGGTACTCAACAGAAAGATAAATATTGCTCCGTTCCCCACGTCTTCGTTTGACTCTCATACGGCCATTATGCATCTTCTAACAGAATCAGGATTCATTACTGAAGACTACTCTATGCCATTCTAAATTTTAATAGAATCGCAACCACTACTCCAAACATTGATGTCGGTGTTGAACCGCCAGTGGTAGCAAAAGATGTGACCGCTAAGATCTAAAACTTTTGATTTAATGGTAAACTGTTCAAAACGATACAGGACAACCTTCATTTCCTAGCCATTAATCGGCGACTGAAATAGTACTGTAAAATCGGCTTCAAATTACCATAAGTCAAAAATAGCGGTCCTGCATCTCTTTGTTTTCTTCTGTTCTCTAGTTCTTTGTCTACAACGACACAAGAAACAAAAATATTAAAATTAACCAAGACTCGTTACCACTTGTTCTGTTTGAATAAAATTTTAATTATTTACTACCTCTGAGGTGAGTAACTAAACCTTTCCGCCAAATTTAGTCATAACATTCACATCACTTCTTGGTGTTGCAATTTCAACGTCACAGAGTATATTATATAAAAAACGTATTTGTTCATTAAGTATTGTCAAATTGTGTACACGTATATTGATAATTGATAAAACATCTTTTCAAAATTTGCATCACTCTGGCCTGCGTGCTCTCAAAATTCGTGCACTCGGAGCAGTTCGCTCCAACTGCTCCATAGTAGTTACGCCCCTGGATGCCGGGGACCGGGCGCGCGCTCGATGTTCCCGTGCAGAACTGGTCAGAGTAAGCAAATTTAACAATTAATAAATCCTAGAAACGTTATTAATTTTATAAACAACCAATGTCGGACAGTAAAACAAAAAAAATTGTCTGGTTATCAGTATAAGAAAAAAAAACTGGTGTGGTCACCACACGACTTTCTTATAAGGAACGAAGAAAGAATTTTAAGGTTATGTTGTCATAAAACCCATCTTTTGATAGAACAGAGAAAATATGAAAAACCAGCTCCATACCAAATTTCAAGTTACTAGCAATTTTGGCTGAAGCGTTATCGTGGGTACATCGTTACACACACATAGACACACAAACGCACGGACAGACGCCCAAAATTTTTTTGATTTATGAGACCTTGAAATGTAAACTTAGGCAAAAAAATTTTGAAAAAAAATGGCGATCGCTATACTGTCTTTATAGGAAAGTAAAAAAGAATTATTAAAAAATATTTACTAAAACGAAATCCTTTTTTAAATGAAATATGTAGCAATAGAAACTCAAGGAAAACTAATTTCAGAAGTCCCAAATATCTCTAAAATTGCAAGTCTTTGGTACAGAAAGTTGGTATTGTGAGTGTTACAACAATATAAGTTAAAAGATGGTAAAGAAGTAGAACTTCTTCAAGTGAAAACATCAAAAGTACAAAATCTCAAAACGATAGTAATAGATACAAAAATGAAACATTACCAAGAACCAACACTTGATGACTGCTTAACCGATTCAGGAAAGTCTAACAGAGTAATTGAATGTTTATTTAAAACTAAGCAGATCAAATTGTATCAGTTTCTTAGAAATACTTTACATAAAATTTGTTTTATTAGTTTTATCTACCGTACATTAAAAAATAATGAAAATGGTAGTATCCTGTATTCTAAAAGTAAAGACGTTTTTTTCCTTTTGTTTGAAAATGTTTGGTATAATTAAAATAAAACTAACAGATATTAACCGCTACAGATCATATGGTTCCTCATTTAGTACAAGTACGTAATATGTATCTACAGTGTGCATACATTAAAGTACAGTACAGGGCATGTACTTATACAAACAATGTACGCTCAATGTACGTAGACTCATTGTAAGTACCTAGCACATAAAAATCAAATAAAATGTTATTCTTAATTTTGAATTTAAGATTGAAAGCTAGTTAAAACTATCACAATGTCTATAACCAAAATTTTTGCACATTAACGTACATGCAGTGCACGTACATATTACATAGTACAGTTTACGTATATTCATTTTATTTCCTCGTACTTAAAAGATAGAGTACAAAAAAATATATGTTGCTCGATGTGCGTAATCATCCAGTAACGCCAGTGCTGATTACACAATTTTATTTTTTTCTTTATGTAATATAAAAACTAAGAATGAACAATTATTTTAGTTTCTATTTTACTAAATTTACTAGTTCATACATATACAAGTTACCGTTCATATATATAGTGTTCTACAACAATAAATAATTAAACGTTTAATCAGCTATTCGGCAGAATTAAGTTTACTATGATAATAAATGTACAAGAATTATACCCAAATTCCTAAATATATTGAAGAAAATAAACAAAAAAAATAGAAAATCTGTTATTATCTAAATCTAAACAAAAATATGAAATAAAATATTATTATTTTTGAGGGTGTAATGAGAGTGCGCGAGCGTTATAAATTCATAACGCCTCGGTTATGTATATGTTGACGTATCTCGTATCCTAGGCATTTTGAGTAAATTATAACGAAGTGAAAAATAAATAACTATTGTTGTGTTATTGCTATACGCGTTTAACGTGTAAATAATTATATGATTCATAAAAACAAGACGTTTTCTGGTAAACTAACAAAGGCGCCAAAGACTCTTAACGCGGGTCTGATTAACTTTAGCGTAATAAAATGATTTACTATGTCAAAATTACTTATCAAAATTTTGTTTGTTTTTTTTTCAAATGTTAAAAAACTATCTGAACCACTCACTAATTTTTAAGTACCTAAGTTTTACCGCTAAACTTTATTTTTAATAGGTCTTCTCAGTATACCATCATATCATATCATATGCATGTTTTTCCTTTATAGACAAAAGAACATTAACAGTCGGTAGATTGTTGCACAAATAGACTACACAATTGTATAACTACGTACCAAAAGATCGTTCACAAAAAATTGCTTAAAAGTTTAGATTAACATGAGATAATACGCCTTACTATAAATATAAACCAAAAGATGCATTAGAAAATCTCCGACCGAGACATCAAAACTATTGCCAACAGTCTGAACAATCACCTACAAGCGAGCCTACAAGTAAAAATAATTAATGTAGCAAAATATATAAATATAATGTAAATATATATTACATAATAAATATACATATATTATTCGCTGAGTAGTAAACGTAAAAAAGACTGTCCCAATTATGTATTTCGAGCTTCTCTTTGAATTTTAAAGTTTTGAAAGATTTTTCAAAAACAAATCAGCAGGTTTTACTTAAACATAAATTCCAATATAATCAAAATGTTTATTTAAATTTAACTTACTGAAATTAAAACTATAAAACTACTATTTCTATATTAAAAGATTTTATTTGTCAAATATGTTAAAGAAAAACAAGCTCGTTATCCCGTGCGAGCTAATTGCGATTGTTTTATCAATATTTGAATAGCATATTTTTGAGAGTCATATTGTTTATACTTTTAGTTTCTAGTTTACTTTGCTACTGCTGTTTTTCACAAAGAAAAAACAGTTGTATTATAAACATTTACGCACGACGTCGTAAATGTGTAAATAATTACATACATACCTTCTTTTATTGCTGATGTTTTATGGTCACATCTCATTGGTACTAGACCATGTAGTGAAGAGCTAAAATTCTAAAAACATGAAATAAGTATATTTTATTTTTTTCTTATCGTTATTCTTATTACAATGTTAATTCTTGCATGTTGGTATTTCGTTTTAAAATTTATATTTGATTATATCTTTGATGAATTTAAACTTCTAGTAAGATATAATTAAATGTAGTTTTGTAAAGCGTTTAGTTAAATTTTTTCTAAGTTAAAATGTTTCCGGTGCTACATAAATACATATTTAACTCTGTTGCAAGTTAGTAGAAAGTCTCAAAACCAGTGCAACTGTAAACTTCATTATAAACGGCTCACCTGTTAATCAATTTGTTAGTAAAGTTATATATGTTTGCAACATACGGATACGAGTATACTAAAACCCTACTTAATACTCAACTTTAGGTAATCTGAGTCAAGTTGTTCTTAGCAAAATTGTCGACTTTAATTTATAAATCCATTTACTACACAATTTAATTTATTAGTTTCAATTCTTATAAACAACAAGAAATTTTTGAGTAACTACAACTACAGATTTAGTTCAGAAAAAAGTGAAATATTGTTTTGTAAATTGCTGCATTAGTAGTTGAGTATATAAAATTTGTTATTATTACGCACTATGTAACGTGAATAACATGAAAAGTGCATCAAAGAAATAATTACAATAATCAAATAACATGTAGGGTGGTTGCGTAAAATACATTAAACATCAGTTCGAACTTATCGACACTGGAAAATTCGCTAAGGTGTATTACAAAGCAAGGCCGGATCTATAATATGGCTTTTTGGGCTGCAGCCCAGGGCCCCGCACATATAAGGGGCCCCCAGCCCCCATTGAAAACAATGGACAATATTGCGAATTAAATAAAAATAATCTAAAATCATAAGGTCAGTAACGCTCACGTCAATCAACCCGTGTGGGCGGTGTGCGCGCTAATCGAGCGGAAGTTTTCGGTGTATTTTTTCGCAAACGCATTCAAACTCAAACAGACTTTATGCATCAGTTTATCAACTTCTGTACGCGACCTCAAAGTAAAAATTGACTAAGCGTTTTTGTTTATAGTGTACTATATTTACAGTTAGTTAAAAGTTATATAAAGACCTGATTTTCTCGTATTTTATTTTACTTATAAGATAAGATTATTATACCTGCTTTTAGTAAGTAAATATGAATCACACATACATCGATTATATTTCTCGCTCGATTTATTTTCAGAAAAATATCTAAATCGTATTTTATAACATGTCTGCTAGAAAATATAGAAATGGAGCTAAAAAACGAAAATTACAGTTAGATCGAGAAAATGAAAGAAATAAATGTGCAAAAATTGAAACTTTTTTTAAATTAGAATCAGAACATAAAGACGGGAATGTAATAGCTACAAATTCATTAACAAGCGAAAATGAAGGGACCTTAGCCGAAGAAAATCCAACCAAAGGAAGCGGAAAATCGCAAGACCAAGAAAAAAATACCAATGAAGAAAATGTGCAAGATCTTGACCACCATCAACCCTATGATCCCTCTAAGAACGATATTGTTGTTCAGCAAGAGGACAGTAATACCGAGGCGGAAAGAAATTTAGAAAATATTGAGTTTGAGTTTGAGAAATATGTTGACGTGGGCTTGTGGCCAGTATTGCTAAATAATGTTTTCGGGGAAGAGTGTATGTTTCATATCGGGTTATGTATCGTTGATTAAAATTAGTAGTCATACTGGCTTATATTTATTTAATATTCTACAAGACTTTTTAGAAACAAATGGACTCTTACTGGATAATTGTAGGGGGCAGTCTTATGACAACGCTGCTAATATGGCGGGTCACTACAATGGTGTACAAGCACTACTACAACAACAAAATAAATCCGCGGATTATGTGCCGTGTGTTGCACATTCCCTTAACCTAGTTGTTCAAGAATCCGTTAAGGTTGTAACCGAAATAGTGAACTTTTTTGGAGTTGTGCAAAAAATATACGTTTTCTTTTCTGCTTCGACCCATAGATGGGAACTTCTAACTCGCGAAACAAAACTAAAATTTACATTAAAAAGTTTAAGCCAGACCAGATGGTCTTGTGACTATGATGCTGTCAAAGCTTTAAAAAATAATTATGATAATATTATGAAAATTTTCAAAAGTTTTAGTGAAAATGAGGGTGAGAAAATCGATTTTCGAAATGAAGCACGAAATTTATTTAATAAACTGGCAAAACTCGATACCGCAATTTTAATTATTTTTTGGGAAGAAATTTTAGAGAGATTCAATTTAGTTAACAAAAAATTATAGAGTCCTGGTTTGGATATTTGTGAAGGTAACAAGTTAATTATGTCATTAAAAGAGTTCGTGAGCAACATACGACATCAATCAGATCAGAAACTAAAGGAATACGAAGAGAAAGCTAAAAAATTAAGTACCAGTGTGGGAACAGAATACAGTGACATAAACAAGAGACGCATTACTTCAAAATTTTCAGATAAATCTACAGATAAAATCTCAGTTTACGGCGCAGAAAATTTTAAAAGAGACACGCTAAACGTTGCTTTAGATAAGCTGATTATGGATTTAAATAGAAGAAGCCAAGTATAGTAGACATATAGTAAGAAATTCAAATTTTTAATGGATTTGCAAGACAATAATATGGAAAACATAGATCTGGAAAATGTACGTAATATTATTGATTATTATCCAGATGACGTCAACGAACATTTAGAGAATGAGTGCATTCAGTTTAAGTCTTACTTACTACAATCTAAGCTAGAGTCTTACACCTCTTGCAGTGAAATGTTTAAGCTAATTTATGAAAAGAAATTTATTGATGTTTTCCCAAATTGCTACACTATGTTAAAGATTTTTTTAACGTTGCCAATCACTAGCTGTGAAGCGGAGCGCTCCTTCTCCAGGATGTCCTATATAGAAAACAAATATAGGACAACAATGTCGAACAATCGACTAAATTATTTATCGGTTCTGTCCATAAATTCAGATTTAACAAAGGACTTACAATGTGATGAGCAAATAAAGGAATTTGCAGCACAGAAATGCAGAAAGGTTGCTGTATAAAATTTAACTATAAACATGTTAAATTATTTTGCAATAGTCTTACAATTGCGGTCTGTGTAAGTCATACTCATATTAAATTAAAAAAAATATTTCATTGCCCTAATATTTTCCTATATCGTATACTTATACATCATTATAAAAAACAGTTTTTGACAAAATGGCAAATAGTTTGATTAATTAGGTAGGCCCCCAAGTAGTGTTAGCCCAGGGCCCCACAAACTCCCGGTCCGCCTCTGTTACAAAGTGAAAACTGAAAATCGAATTTCATTAAAAAGCGTTTCAGACGCGAGTAGCTCAAAGACTAAAGTTGAAAATAAGTAAAATGAAAAGTCTTATTAATTAAAAAAAAACGATTTACGATTCTTACGGACGTCCTATTGAGCGCAGCGAGCGAGATCTTAATACCGTCGAGATTGTTAATCGCCGATTACAAAAGGAGCTGGTTTTTAAGTTTTTTCGTTGATCGTATATTATTGATCTTGACATTTTTTTATCATGCTTTAATTGATTTTTTTTAAAACGTCAACGAATACAATCTACATAGTCTTATACAAATTTTAATTCTTTTTGAAGATTTCAATAGTTAAGAAAAATTGTATGATATTAAAAACTTGTTGATTGATGATAATGGGAGTTATTACCGGTATTATTCTGATACATTATTATACATTAATATAAGTATTTAAAAACGATCAACGAGAAAAAAATTTGTACTGCCAGCATCGCAAACGTAATATCAATTCAATCAATATCAATCAAATATAAATTCAAAATCAATATTAGTTTGTTAGTGTATTTACGTAATGAGCGAAAAAAGCTCTAAAGTGGGAAAATGAAAAGTAGAAATCTATAAAACTATGTGTTTACAGTCAATTATTATATGTATTTGAACGACGACAAGTGAAAAAGTGATTTAAAAAAACGATGTTAAAGTTAATGTCAAAATTACCAAATTTAGGCCCGCGCCTAGGACTTTTGGCGCTCTTGTGCAAATTTAAAATAACGCTCAAAATTTGTATTACGTTCATATGTGAGTACACATACGGGTTAAGTTAGATATTATTATCCACTATTGAAAAATAATTTTAAAAAGTATTTTCATAAAATTATTTTTAATTTTATATTTTACAAGTACAAGCCATAAGCCATACAAGTATTTTTTCATTGTGGTACTTAACATAATTATGAACTTATAGAAAACAGAAATATATTCAACAGTATTACAACTCAAATTTTTTTTAGTTTCAAATGTAATATATGATACAAAAGCTCAAGAAATAAAAAAAATATTTAAAACATTAAAAATACTAGTTTATATATCACAGGACGAAACTGATCGACAAATAAAAACAAAACAATATATTATTTTAATAATGCAACATGTCACCTTTTAAAGGTTAATATCCAGATAGTAGGTATTGTTATTAATATTTTAGCTAAGTGAATTGAGCTTTCCGTGCTTTAATTTTTGCAAACTGTTTATTTAAATCTTTAATGTCTAACTCTTTTAGCTGGTCCGTTTCTATTGAAATGATAGCAAGATTACTTAGTCGGTTTCGCCCCATGGTCGATCTTAAATAATTTTTTATTATTTTGAGTTTTGAAAAAGATCGTTCTGCGGTAGCAACAGAAACCGGCATTGTAAATAAAATACGAAGTATTATGCTCGTATTAAGAAAAGAATCCACTAAGTTGTTAATTGTTATATAATTTAAAGTTTCTTCTGTAGACGTAATAACTTTTTCATCAAAATTTTGTAAATATTGCAATTCTTTAACAAGTTCTACAGCAGTTATGTCTCGTTCATTGCGACTTTTGTCGTTTAATAAATTTTCAACTTTTTGACATAATTCTAATTGTTCGTTTTCAGAATAATTTTTAAATATTGATAATATTCCATCAAAACGCAAAATTATTCGAATAAGAAGAAAGTAATTGGAATCTCTCATCCACTGATGTTATGATTACATCTAGAGCAGGGGTGCTCAAATGGTCGATCGTGAGTGCTTTTTGAGTAGATCTCCAGAAGAAAAAAATTGTTAATAAGTAGGTAACTAAACTACAAAAATTTATTCATTTTCTTTTATCGCACGTAATAAGATAACACTCTGCTAGCGGCAAAAGGCGGCTTTATCAAAGGAACGTGCGGTACTTGTCAAAGAAAAGCCACGTTTTTTATTCTTGCCGCTTTTCTAGAAATTTCGTGCGGCGCGTTTGATGGGAACATTCGAGACTTTCGTTCACGCCGATATAAATGTTGCGCCTGCAGGAATTGGAGTCATTCTGAATTGTAACTTGAAGTCAATACTACGTCGATACAAAGTTTATTATTAAATAGTACAAAATGAGTGCAGCGAAGAAATCTAAAACGTATCATTTTAATAACGATTGGGAGGAAAAATTTTTTTTTTGTATGGTGAAAGATAAGTGCATTTGTCTTATTTGTCGTGCGTCAGTTGCAATACCTAAGCGTGGTAACTTAGAGAGGCATCATAAAACGGTTCATAAAAACTATGAAAAGGATTTTCCGCCACAGAGTGAATTAAGAAAACGAAAAGCACGTGATTTGATATCTTGTTTGAAAAAAGAACAAACCATGTTCACAAGACCAGCCAAATAATCGCGTCATTTAAAATATCTCATATATTGGCGAAACACAAGAAACCATTCGAAGATGGATAGGTTGTGAAGGAAGCATTTATTGAAGCGGGTGAGACTTTATTTGGAGATTTTAAACATAAAACAGAAATCATGTCTGCTATTAGAGAACTTCAGTTATCTCGTCCGACTGTCACAAGGCGTATTGAAGTCATAAGTCAGGACATGGCAGATAAACTAAAACATGATATCATGGAATGTACATACTTTTCTTTACAGTTCGACGAATACACCGATATGACAGACACTGCCCAGCTGTGTATTTTTATTCGGATGGTATTCAATGACATGTTGTCTAAGGAAGAATTTTTGACAATCATTCCTCTGAAAGGGAAGACACGTGGCGAAGATATATATGACGTTTTCTTCAATTTTGTAAAAAACTACAAGCTACCAATATATAAATTAGTGTGCATTACAACCGATCGAGCACCAGCAATGACTGGAAACAAAAACGGTTATGTGGCATTTTGTCGAGCTAATGAAGATTTCCCTTCATTTTTTTCATTCTATTGCATTATACATCAACAAGTCTGTGTTCAAAAGTTTTAAACACGGAGGAAATTATGGGCATTGCAACAAAAATTGTGAATTCCATCTGTGCACGTAGCTTGCAACGGTGGCTCTTTAAGTTGCAGTTGGAAGATAAAAAGTCAGCTGAACACACTGATTTAGTTCTTCACACGGACGTCAGGTGGTTGAGTCGCGGAAAATTCCTAGAAAGGTTTAAATAATTATTGCCCGAAATAACAGCTTTTCTAGACGAAAGAGGTGTTGACACTCAGATGCTGAAAAACGAAAAATGGCTGACTGATTTGGCATTTTTGACTGACATCACAATGCACTTAAACACCATTAACTTGGAGCTTTAAGGTAAAGGAAAAACTATTATTAAGATGATTAGCGCAGTAAACGCATTCAAAAGTAAATTGCAACTTATGATAGATCAACTGAAAAGAAAGGATCTGAAACATTTTCCGTCTTTGAAAGCAAGGATTCCTCAGTTGAATTATGATACGTATGAGGCTGAATTATCAAATATTTTGGGACAATGCGTTTTTATGATTACAGTAAATTGGCAAATATAGCATCATTTATGAGTTATCCTTTTTCATGTAAAAACATTGAGAAATTAGCTACTGAAATAGCAAGTCAGTTTAATATGAACTCATGTTCTGTTGAAAATGAGTTGGTGCAGATTATATCAGATATGCATCTCAAAGCTACAGCATCTGATACAAATTTCTGGTGTTTTATATCTGAAGATAAATATCCGAATCTAAGGCAAATCGCCCTTCAACTGACGGCAATGTTTGGGTCAACATACTTGTGCGAGTTCTGCATTTTCTGAAATGAAGATAATTAAGTCAAAATATTGCAATCGACTAACTGATGATCATATGTCATCATGCTTGCGATTAGCATTCACTGGTTACGTACCATCTTATGAAAAGTATGCTGAGGACATGCAGTGCCACGCTTCAACATCCAAAGTCACTCCTTAGTTAAGTTTAACACCATAGGTAACTCTTTTGTTTTGTAACAACCAATAAACTCGCATTTTGAATAACTATGAGTTTTTTCATTGATATTGTAGAGAAGAACCTAACTAAACCTAACCCAAACCTTGACTAGAATAATGCATATTGTGCGGAAAACTAATACCTATATATGCCACGGTACACATTACCTAGGTAGTTAGATAGGTAGGGTGTATCGTTTATGTACGACAACCCTGCATCACACATACTTGCAGCCTCTCAGAGTCAATCGTAAGTAGTCTAAAAATATTGAGGTACATCGCCAGCAGTTCAAGTTTGAGCACCCCTGAACTAGAGCATAAAAAAAAACAATCAACTTTGAACTTTAAAGTTCCGTCGTGGATCGGTTCATCGTCACATTCATAATCAAAATGTTTTTTTATATTTTTCGCGGTCTTAGACCTCTTTGTTTTTTGAATTTAAGTTTTATGTCTAAGCTGGATGCTATTTCTTTAGCATCAATCAATAGATCATTAACGGCCGGTTCCACCAACACGACTTAAACTTAAGCAATACTTAAAAACAATCGTTGCTATGGTTTTAACAATCGTATCTCAGTTTTTAAGCTTAGCTTAAATTGAAGTCGTGTTGATGGAACCGGCCGTGAAACTTTTATCAGAGCGATAAGCTTTCAAAAAATTATTAAAATTATTTAAATGATTACAACACTGAGCTACATCAAAGTTCGGTTTTTGAATAATTTTACTAACAATATTAACTTTATTTAAAATATTATACGACAATATAAGAATGCAAATAAATTCAAAATGTTGCAATTTTTTGACGAACGATGAAGCAGAGCTGGGCAAGTTACTTTGTAAAAGTAGTTAACTACTAACTAAAGTTACTACTTTTTAAAAGTAGTGTAAGTTACTAACTACTAACTACCATAAATCGAAAAGTAGTTAGGTTACTAACTACTCAACGGTTGTATTCTAAAATATAAGTTATTTTTTTCAACTACTTGAAGAAAAAGTTCTGAGACGATTTATGTTATACCACTTTTAGTCATATAAACATAAGTACATATAGACACTGAATTATTATTACATTAAAGAAGACAAAGTAAATTAATCACGCTCACACGAAAACAATAAAACCTATTATCATGTATTTTATTACAAATTCTCAAAAAAAATTAATAAAATAAACCTTTAAAAAACAGAACTTAAAGTAATAAACTGATTGTGGTATTCGATATTCATTTCCTTTTCATAAAACTAACTTTCCAAAAAGAACATCAGCCAATGCATTTCTTTTGGGCGAATTTATGAGTGGAAAACGAAAATAATCGCTCGACAGCGCCGATTAAAATTAAATTAAAATTTTACTGTGTCCAATGAACATTTTTTTAATAATATTATCATCATCTTACATAGATATATGAATTCTGTTATCTTCCAGGTGTTTTAACAGTTCTAGTTCTATTCTTCTGGTTTTGTGAGCATGTTCATTCTCAGTATCAAAAGAAATATGTAACTTTTTAGACAAACCACGTTCATCAAAATCAAAAAAATCTTCATTTTGTAATACTTTGTTTACGTTTAGATCAGTGGCATTTAACATTTTGAAACAATTTAGGTTTGCTGCATTTACAACAATTTTTTGAATAGTCTTTACATTCATGTTTATTTCTGCGTTAGCGTTTATCACTTGAATGACACGTTTTACCTGCAAAACTGCAATGCAAGCTGAATAATTGTTGCAATTCCATATAATTGAAGCCGCTAATAAAGTAGTTTAATTACTAGTAAAGTAATTAAGCTATTATCAATGTAGTTTAACTATTTTTGTAGTTAAAAAAGGGTAGCTAACTACTTTTTAAATACAATTACACCAAAAAAGTAACTTATTCTAACTACAGTTACATTATGAAATTAAAGTAACTTGAATATGTAGAATACAACTAACGTCAACAATAAAGTAGTTAGATTAGTAGCTTAACTACTTTGTAGTTAACTACTGCCCAGCTCTGCGATGAAGCCAAATTTTTTACGTTATTTTTAAAGGATTCTTCGCTTATTTCAAACAGAGCATCATAAACCTCCCCAAGTTGATACCTTAAAGGAGTTTATTGCATCTATTCTACTAGACCATCGAGTATCCGATAAAGGTTTTAAAGTTAAATTTTGTTACATTAGATAAATTAGATTTCAGAATTGACCAGTGTTTAATAGAAGCTGAAGAAAATACAAACTAAGGAAATAAAATTGATGCTCAAAGTATTCGATTTTGCGGCATCATTGACGACTAAATTTAGGGTATAATTGCAACAAGGAACAAAGAAAACTCGCGGATTGAAATCCAATTTTTTTTTGTAGATCATTATGCCTACCACGCATATTTGCCCCATTGTCGTAACCCTGACCTCGCAAATCGTTGTTGAACCTTCTTTCTTTAACGCCGACAAAAGAAATTTTGTCAAGCCTTCACCCGACACATCATCTATAGGACAAAATAATAAAAAATGTTTTTTTATACTAATTCCCGTATTCTTTAAATTAACAAATCTGATATAAACTGAAATTTGTTCTTGGTGACTAGAGTCAGGAGTACAGTCGAATAATATGGAGATATTTTGCTTTTTTAGTTAGTTCTAAAATTTTAGATTCGATATTTTCACCGATCACCGATAGTTTTTGTGATCTTTTATTTGGGAGTGATTTGTATGTTTTGGCATAATCGGGTTGAATTTGGAAATCATTTCTATACATTTTAAAAAGTTACCATTGTATTTATCGAACAACTTATTACTACTTTCACGAATACTTTCTTGAATATTATTAGGACGTAGTTTCTTTGGCCATAGTGCAGCATCTTTCGAAAGTTGACTCATATTTTCCGTGCTGATAATTTTTGAAGGTGTTGATTTTTTATTATATTGATGGATTGCTTACTAAAAGACCAGTTTCTTGTCTGCTGCTGATACTTGTTTCAAATACAGATTCGGAATATTGGAATTCAGCTGTATTATTGTTGTTATTAATATTTGGCAAAGTAAACTCGGGTTTTTAAAAAAAATGCGTAATTTTGACATGCTTTTCTAGTTTTTCCTCTCTTTTTCTTTTATTCAGCAAATTTTGGTATCCAGACACTTTCTTCTTTTTTCCTGACATCCTGTATACTGTAAAGAAATTAATACGTAAGTAAACAAATTGACAAACTATTCATGAAAAATTAAAATTCTTTGACGTCTCAAACTCAAACTCGAAAGTATTTTCTCAACATTACTTATTTCAAGTTATTTCAAAATTTATAAATTTTTATAAATAGTAATATTAGTGCTTATCGATTATTTTGTTTGAATTCGCTTCAATTAACAATGATGCTTCTATAATCAAAAATAAAAGGATTTTTGAGATGCAAGTTTTTGGCTTTTAATGTTTTAATAAATCTAAAATAAAAAATAAATTTTAGATGAACTTACCTTAATTCACAACACAAAACACATCACTACACACTTACACACTACAAAAAACTAAACATTTAAAAGCAGATATCTTTTACCCATGCACCGTTTCACTTCGCTAAGTTAATTATCGATCGGGCATCAAGCAACAAATGAAATCGCGACCGATGCAGCGTTTAAATATATAAAGTTTTGTACATTGCAAGCTTAGACAGGAAAAATACGCTTGTTCGCTCGTTGGCTCGTTGCAAGCCAAACTTCAAGCTCAAACATGAATAAAATCAGATTTGTTTGAGTTCACACAATTCATCGTGTTACGTATTACGTATTCGATCGAATAAATGCTATTATTGCGTACTCTCATTTTGAAAATATATTATTTTCGAAAAGTAATTCGGTTCTCTCGTCAAAAAGAGTAAAAATAAAAAAATATACAAATAAAAAACAATGTAATAGCTAGCAATTTCTTACTGGTTTTTTTATCATGATAAATTTTGTTTTGACAATGTTGCTTGTTGCTCTATCTTTTTTTTACTTTTGAGTTTTGAGGCTTTTTGGCGTCTTCGGCGCCGTTGTGCACCACACGACTTTACCTTTATGTACGGTGCGGGCCTGTTTAGTAATAAATATAGTACCAACAATATATTTCTGGTGATTTCGTATTTTTTTAAATTTTTTTAAAAATAATGTAATTTTACAAAAAGCAACACAAACGATTATGCTTGTTTGTTAAAAGTTTCATAGCAATTAACATAATTTTAATAGTTTTACAATACAATTCGGTATTATTTACAATTTTATTGTCGTTAGTAATTATTGTTATATCAGAAATTTTAATAACTTCCTATAATCATGAGAGTAACTACGAATGAGTAAATGAGAATGGTAAGATAAGAAATTAATCTGTTTATAGAAAAATAACATTTATTTTGCAATTATTGTCTATTGTTTTATATTTCAACACGTATACGAGTTCATCAATTACGCAGGAAGTGATTACAATAAATCGAATGATTGTTAACAACATTGTATTTGCAATTCTTTAATTAGTTAGCAGTTATTGTCATTTGGGTTAACATCTTCTAAGTTTCTAATATATAGAATAGACGTATATATGTAGCTATAAATCAATTTACCAAAAACTTCAATGATTATACAACGAATGCAACCAAAATGTTTCAAATTATGGTGTTTTTAAAAACTGGAAAACACGTAAATGATAAAAATCAAAAAAGCCAAAATAAAACTCAAGTTCTAAACATTGTGGAGATCGGGTTCGAAACATTCAAAATTTACTAAAGAATTGTGTACAGCTTTTATTAGTCCAAACATACAGTTAGTAAATTAAATAAAGTTTTCTGTAAGTTTTTGATATGCCAAGCAGAATATTTCTTCTATTCTAGTTAAAAGCCATTGGGTATTATTTAGTAAATGATAAACAGTCTGTCTCAGATACTTACTAATTTACAGCTTGTGGAGATTGTATTTTAGCTCAGAATTGGTTACACATTTTATATCCAACGTGCTGTAAAATTTTTTACAAATGAATCAGATGTAGATAGCGTTAAAAAATTTCTTTTGAGTAAAATTTGGCCGATTGACTATATAAATACGTTAAGAATCTAGAATTTGCTGAGCCGCGCCAAGCCTTTCTAGCGTTCTCGACCAATAAGTCACACTTATGCTTCTCGCTCTTTTCAGTACTGACAAATTTTTTGATTGTATGTTTGCAAAACAGACATTTTTGCTTTAGCATAAAATCTGCCAATTTTTCAAATTCTTACAGATTGATATGATACATAGTTTTAAAAATTTGTTTGATTTATTTCAATCACGTATTAGTTAGCGGAGTGAATGTTAAAAAAATACGATTGAGATTTTGTCTAAGTTTTATGTCGAAATCAATGCTGGTAAAAGTTTTTTATTTTGTTAAACCGTTAGATTTTTTAGATTTTTATATATCTAAAAAAAACAACCGTCAAAACAAACAAATAATGAAATTGCTCGTCACAGGAAAATATCACTCAACTTAAGTTGTGCTTATCAATGATTACTGTTTACAGACATATTATCCAAATGTATCCTAACATACAACAAATTGCGTAACATTAACGAACCTTTTTATTGGTACGCCGAAAGCGAATTGACTTTTCAAATACATGGATATGTTTTGTTATTACTGTTTATTAATCTATTTTAAATAACTGTCGATAGTTAGTGCTTACTCAATAGGCTACCAATTCCGACAGCTTTTGATTACACAGTAGTTCCCAAACTTTTTTTGCTTACGAGCCCTTTTTCATAGTCGAAACTTACCCATAGACCCCTAAGATATAGTAAACTGTATAAAATTGTCAAACAATTTTAATTATCATATTAATTTATGATTTGTTAACAATTTTATTTGGTTAGTATTCTTTATTTATATCCCAACTTTTTAATCTTGTACTGATGATGCTAATTCTTAATTGTTTTAAATAGTACTCCACTTTAAGTAATGAATTATTTTACCAATATTGTTTTTACTCTCCGGGAATTCCAACATAAATCAAAGAGCGAATAGAAGCGATCCAAACATGCACTTTTAGATAACCAACGTACTTCTGTGTTAAGTAGTAAACGATTAGGATCATCATTTTCTAAACGAGGAAATAATCTCTTATTTAAGTAAGACATTCCTTTTGATTTTATTATCTGCCTTAATGATAATACATTTGGTATAGCTTGTTTTAAGTATCTATGCCAGAAAGCCTCGGTGTCATCCTACCATTCGTTTTAGTTTTGTATCAGTTTCCAAACATTAAGCAAATAACAATTCTTTTTTTATAAATCTTACATAATCTTGAAGTAATGTTTCGTTTCCTGGTAGTGTTGACTCGTCAAGCTATATAGAGAATTCACATGTTTTTAAGTAGTTTTCTGTGCACTGAACCATTTTGTCGATCCTACTTTGTACAGTATTATTACTCAGTGTAATTATTTTTATAAGATCGAAAACTAGTTAGTGCAACACGGTGCGTATTACCGCACTTACAGCTGGTAGAATAAATTCTTCACCAATAGTGTGCGGCTCTCCGGACTTTGCAATCATTAAAGAATTATTATAAGAAGCACGCAGTCCATCGCCATCCCTCTTAGATGTTGTCTATATGAGTTCTTGCAATGTCGGAGTTTTCAAATATTTTTTTTTGATTGTTTGAAAAAACATTAAATTCTTATTTTTTTGTCACTATAAATTTTTGTTAAATGTTTCTTAAGCCTAGAAGGTTTTATTGAATCGTTTGACATCGTTCTATTGCATAGAAAACACATAGGTAAAGTACTATTTCCTGGTGGCGGAATAAAGCCATATTTTATATATTCAACATTGTATTGTCTGCATTTTTCCTCGGCTCAGTCATACTGTTATCTGAAAAAAAAAGACCCAAAAAGATATAAAAAAATATATATATCAAAAATTTTATTTGCAACAAACCACTGTTAATTATATTTTTTTTTAAAAAATAGAATGCTGCAATGTAAGACTTTCTTGAATGATTTGTTTGAGATGTAAGGATAAAATTTCAAGTAGATGTCACATATTGTGTAGGTACTCATTGTGTACCAATTAATTTTTCAAGAAAAATAAATAATTCAAAAATTAATTAATAACAGAATATAATAATACAGTAATTTCAAACATTTGCAGATTTGATTATTCGTGGAAGTAAACGAAATAAGCAAAAACATAAAATAGTAAGTTATAGCTTTTAGGGTGCATTATATTAAATTATAAAATCCAATAAGTTCAACCTCTTTTACAAAATCATTAATACTATGTTCCTTAGAAACACATCTATGTTTAAAAAACTTACAATCCTAAAAAAAAGATATCATTAATTAATGTTAAGGGATTGCTGCACTGATAACTATATAATATATATTTTTTAAAATTAATTTAAACAAGAGTATAACTTTGTTTAAATTTATTTAAATTTAAAAAAGGTATCAATTTTATTCAAATATACTTACGTAACAAAAGTACGCTATCTGCGTAACAATACTAAAAATTATACTTCTCCTGTCCAAGACTAGGACTAGGAAAATTTGTTGTATGCACTTGACATCACGCATAACACAGAACTACATTCTTGATTAGATTTACAACTTTTTGATAGTTCATATTATAGACTAGTTAGTGCAGGTATCGGTTTTATTGCGTTCCTGTATAAACCTGTATAGTTAGGCTTGACTCACCACAATCCCTGTTATTACTTAAATTCTATGCACCTGTCTATATTTATATTTTACTTAGGACGTAAAAATCGCTAATAATTTATTCATTGTTATTTATTCTAACTTCGATATTAATAATAATGTGTCACAATTTTTTAATTGTATATTAAACCTTGACGTTGTTTAGGGACCTTCAAACCAATGCTAATTTTTCACGGACCTCTTGAATGAATTAAATCGTATTAATCAGATACACGCTGTATGTATTTACTGCTTTCTAACCAATACAGATTTTTTTTAAATATTGGATTTTGTAATGATTTGGTTATCAAAGATTTTAAGTTCTAATGTGATTTTATTAAACGGCGTGCACAGTATCCGTTCGTAATTAATGCATTACTTGTTAATTTCTGATTGTTTATTTGAATCATAAACAAAATGTATTCTAATTTAACGTCCTTACTTTTATCCATTTATTATTTTATTTTTTTTCAAAAAAAAAGAAACAAAATAATCATTTTGAATTTTTTTAAGCATCAGTAAGAAAAATTACATATTTTATCATACTTGAAATTTTTAGGAATTACAAACTTTAAAATAAACCGTATGATATTGTGAACCAAAAGCTATAATGCAGACTCAAAACTATTTTGCTAAGTATGTTTATACTATTTGCTAAAAGATGATTCTTAATAATAACAGCTTATTTAAAGTCGCACACCTCATTTTCTACTTGTAGCCATCAAACAATTAAATTTGGTGCCACTTTACACAGGAAATACTCCCATTCTAAAAGGCCACTAGCGCATCGAAAGAAAGAAAAAAAGACAGTCCGGTAACAGCGACGAAACTCAACGCGCGACACGAGCACTTACCAATCCGCTCTAACAATTTCTTAGCAATCATTAAGCGTTTGTAAATAAAAATTGTATATAATTTAGCGTAACTATTATTAATAACCCTACGCACATTATAAAAGCCACCCATGACGAACTAAAGTGTTTAATCAGCGTAAACTCTGATACCACGTGTAGTGTTTTTGTGTTAGGTGTATGGAAAGATAAAAAGCAAGCTAACGATGGAAAATGCAAGTGAGAGTATAATCTAAACGAAACCGACGGAACCTTAAACATCTGCACCCGAAGTGAGTGAAATACGATACGTGAAATAGTCACCATTTTGGCAAACACGTCTGTCGCTCTGGTTCCCTTAAATTGACGCACAATTTTACCAATTTGGTATACGAGCAGATAACATTCGCTACTACACAGTCGTTGCCGCTTTAGACTCCGCTGTTCATCAACATGTCGCAGATATAATTGAAACCTCTCCCCCGACAGACAAATACGAAGCCTTAAAAAAGCTCGTTGCGCGGTTTACGGACTCGCAGAACAAACAGCCAAGAACGTTACTGACAGACCTAATATGAAAAGACAAACAAATTACTTCGCGAAAAAGTTGACTGCGTCTAAAGTAGATGAGACAGTACTACGTACATTATGACTCCAAAAAATGTCGTCACAAATCCAAATCGTTTTATCCGTCAGCCAAAACGAAAAATTGGAAAAACTGGCAGAGATGGCCGACAAAATTGCAGAAATTGGCAGTTACAATATCGCCGCAATAACGAATCAGCATGACGAGCAACAAATATACGAACTGACTGAGCAAGTAAAGCAAATATCTCGAGTCTCTTATCTACGTTTGGAGAAAGGTCGTTGTGTTTGAACCTCGGGTTACGTCGCGCATTTCGATGGGAATTTTTAGAAGCCAAAGTCGCTAAACCAATTATAGGCACCGATTTCCTTAGACATCATGAACTGTTAGTTGATTTGAGAAATTGCAGTCTAATTGACAATACTACGGAACTATCAACGATCACTATCTTAACACGCTGCGGAGTGACAACTGTTACTACGGTAGCACAATCTTCCATCTATCATCAGTTGTTGGCACATTTCCCGTCTATAACGGAAACAACAGTACTAACGCATACTAGAAAGCACACGGTGATGCATCATTTTATTACTAAAGGTCAGCCAGTAACAGAACGAACACGTCGTCTTTGTACATAGAAGGCAAAAGCCGCTATAGCAGAAATTGAATTTATGCTGGAACAAGGAATTTGCAGACTGTCTAGCAGCCCATGGGCTAGTTTATTACACCTGGTAACAAAAAAATCAAGCGATTGGCTACCATGCAGAGATTACCGACGTTTTAACGCAATTACCGTACCGAATCGTTATCCTATTACGCACATTATCGACTTTTGGTACAAATTGAACGGCAGAAACATATTTTCGAAACTAGACTTAGTGCAAGCATACCATCAAATTCCTGTAGCAGAAAGAAACATTCAAAAACCCGCAGTTACAACACCCTATGGACAATTCGAATTTCTGTTTATGACTTTTAGACTGCAATGGTACTCAAACGCTCCAACGTTTTATGAATACAGTATTACAATAATTAAAATTTTGTTACTGTTACATTGATGACATTTTAGTAGCATCCGCAGATCAAGATGAGCACCTACGGCACCTCAAAATTGTTTTTCAACGGCTTGACACATACGGAATCGCCGTGAACGCGGCTAAGTGCGTGTTAGGCGTAACAGGTTTGGAGTATCTCGGTTACCTCATCTTGAAAGAAGGATTTACTTTACGTCAAAAGTGGTAACAATTACAAATATGCAAAAACCCGACTCAGGCGTTTTTAGGTATAGTTAATTTCTACACAAGATTCATAACAAACGCAGCTCAAAATCAAGCGGTGTTAAACGGTTTTTGTAAAAACGCAGAACGAAATGACAAAACGCCAGTTGAGTGGACTTATGAAACCGAAAAAGCGTTCGAAATGTGTAAACGCGACTTTGCAAACGCCGTAGTTCTTGCGCATTCCGCGGAAGAAGGGCTTTTATCACTAACGGTCGACGCTTCCGAATACGCCGTCGGCGCTGTTTTAGAACAATTGCAAAGTAATGAATGGCAACCATTTTTGTTTTTCTCACAAAAACTAAATTCGGCGCAACAAAAGTACTGAGCCAAAATGACGCTGAGATGCAACATCTTCTCGGTGACACGACATCTTTTGTGCTACAAAAATACGTATTAGAAAACGAAGATTTACCAATGTATTGCGATTGATCTACTTTACAACACGTAGCAAGCAAGTTTGTTTGACCGTCGATGCGCAAAGCCATTGCGGATTGGGTATTTCGTGTCAATGCTCAAAAATGCAGCGACACACGAAATCACTTATCGATCTGTTTCCTATAACTAGCAATCGTTTTGAGCAAGTACATTTAAACATTGTCGACTAACTACCACAATCCCAAGGTTTCCGTTACATATTAACGATAGTGGGCCGTTACTTCAGATAGTACGAAACAATACCCGTAACGGATATTACCAACGAGTCAATTACCGCGGCTTTTTATGGTTTGTGGGTATTACGTTTCAGTTGACAGTTGACAAATCTTTTAGGCGCAAAAAGAATACGAACTACAACTAATAATGCTAAAAGCAACGGGATATTAGAAAGCTGGCATAGAACTTTAAAAGCAGCAATAATGTGTCACTAAGACTTCGCACGATTTATAAAGAAGATTTCAAGTGCTTGCCCGTAGTGATGCTTTACGGAGAAACGCTTCGCCTAACAGGTGAATTTTTTGTTAAAACCAACGATTTTGACGGCACCGATTCAGCAAGCTTTGCCGTACAATTACGCAATCATCTGAAAGAAATTCGGCCGGTTCCAACAGCACATTACAGAAGACAGTAAGTTTTTATTTACCCCAAATTAGAACAATGCAGACACGTCTTCGTGCGAGACGACACAGTTCGACGACGGCTACAGCCACCAAACATTGAACCACACGAAATTGTCGCCCGTCCTAATAAAAAAAATTCAAATCAAAAGTAAAAGAGAAATTAACTACTGTGCCCGTAGATAGATTAAAACCAACGTTTCTGACCTCGGCGGAATCGGAGACGTCACGCCACGCCCCTTGCGAAAAACAGGCTATACCATCGTTTACATTTGCAGGAAATCGTCAAAACCAGGTCAGGTTGCACCCTGACGTTACCCTTTCGTTTTAAACTTTAGACGCTAACACTACGGAGGGGGTGATGTAGCGGTCAAACAATTAAATTTGGTGCCACCTTACACAGGAAGTACTCCCACTCTAAAAAGCCACTAGCGCATCGGAAGAAAAAAAAAGAACAGTCTGGTAACAGCGACGAAACTCAACGCACGACACGAGGACTTACTAATCTGCTCTAACAATTCCTTAGCAATCATGAAGCGTTTGTAAATAAAAAATTGTATATAATCTAGCGATTACTTCAATTATGTTATAAACATGAATTCACACATTCGGTATACCATGTAGTATAAATAAATAAAACTCGTTATGTAGGAAATGCTAAATTTGAAATTGTTAAAATGCAAATATTTTTAGGTTTGTTAGTATAACAAATATAAGTCGCTACCAAACTCGATTTTATGTTCTGCGCAACAAAATCGACGCACTATACTATCTTATAGTAATGTAGTTTTAGCTTTTTACATAAACTTTTTAAGTAAACTACAAACTACGTAATAAATTCGAAACTAGCATATAATATGATCGGACTGTTTCAGATTCGCAAAATCTTTACCAACCACAATAATACAATTAAATCATTTAGTCATTTATAACTTTCGATTCTATTTGGATACTACCTATAGTATAGTACAGGTCTTTTAGGATCTGGTGAACTGTGGCGTTGTAGTCTGTATGCGTCAAATTGTGTTATCATCAATTTTGCAAACATTCACCGATATATTTTTCCTACCCTATCTTTGCTTTTTAGTCTAGTCAACAAGTTAAAAAACGTGTTAATTCTTGGTATTGAAAATTAAAATACGTGCGTTATGACGTCTAGAAAATGTGTAGAAATGTTAAAACCGGACATTAACAATTGTAAAAGTGTTATAAACCATTAAACATTAAAAGAAATGATAAGAACGTCTTCCGGGTTTGGACCGTGTCAATGTTGTAACCGAAGTTGCCAACGTTTCGCCCACTTTCGTAAGGAGCTTCATCATCAGGGCGTGAGAGAAATCGAAGAACTCAAACAAGCAACCGAAATCTAACTAAACACTTCTCAAAAGTAAGGTAATCAACTTGTGAACCAAGCCAGATTCTAAACTCAGAAAAGGTAAGAAAGAAAAGGATAAACTTGAAAAAACAAACGAAAATCTAACAAAGAACCACTACAGAATTAGAATAGAATTCTACGAAGTTTAGAATCTGACTTGGTTCACAAGTTGATTACCTAACTTTTGAGAATTGTTTAGTTAGATTTCGGTTGCTTGTTTGAGTTTTGAGAAAGTGGGCGAAACGTTGGCAACTTCGGTTACAACATTGACACGGTCCAAACCCGGAAAACGTTCTTAACAAACGAAAATCTAACAAAGAACCACTACAGAATTAGAATAGAATTCTACGAAGTTTAGAATCTGACTTGGTTCACAAGTTGATTACCTAACTTTTGAGAATTGTTTAGTTAGATTTCGGTTGCTTGTTTGAGTTTTGAGAAAGTGGGCGAAACGTTGGCAACTTCGGTTACAACATTGACACGGTCCAAACCCGGAAAACGTTCTTATCTTAGTATAGACTCCGGCCGTGGAAGCCTTCGCTATTACATTAAAAGAAATGGTCTATTTTTTTGGAAATGACTCAAAAACTATTAGTGCTAGAGGAATTTTGCAAACAAATTCTTAAAGAGGAAAAAATATTCGAAAAAAAAGTTAACTCCCGGAATTTGACCTTTATTGCTAATACCTTTTATTTAATGTTGAAAATAGGGTTCTGCGCGACGAGTGCAGTGACGTTACGCTGCCTTAAAACCGGCAGTTAATTACAAACAATTCTGTTGTATTTAATATTTATTTAAAAAATTTGCTGTCATCAAGACACTTGAAAGAAAAAACTTACGTCAATAAAAAATTTTTTGTACATTTTTCATTAAATGAAGCTATTGGTAAATTAATATTTTTTTTAAAACTCATTTACATTTCAAGTTCGATAATTAAACAAAAAGTCTAAAAATTATTTCGTGTTGTGAAGACCTTTTGGTAATTACTAATTATACTAAATGAAGTTATCAGCATGCGGTATTTTTAATTGTTATTATCTATTAGTTATGAATAATTTAAGCAACAAAATAATAAAAAAAACGCAAAAACGGGTTACAATTTTTTTTTTAACTTGATTGTCGTCACTGTTTTTACATAGTAAACAACTATAACATTAATCATTAATTTTATTAATTTTAATTTTTTCAGCAATTTGTTAAAAAAAATGTTTGAATTTTTTTTGCATATAGGTAGTTAGTTGAAGATCATGATTTAAAAAAAAAAAAATTATTAATTGTTTGAAAACTACTTTTTTAATTTTATATTGTTTAAACCTTATATTAAGAAAATATTTTTATTAGGAAAAAAAACAGAAACAATATGCAACAATATGCAAAAAATATTTTAATTTTTTGCAAGATTTTTTATTTTCGTATACTTTTAAACCGGAAACGGACATTTCATTTGTTTATCTGTGAATGTCTATGTTTTAAAATAAATAGATACGGTTATGAAGATTTAAAAAAAAAATTATAGGCTATAAATTTATATTTCCTTTGTTTATAAAAATTGACAAAAAAGCTGTAAAAAATTAAAAAAAACTTTTTGCATATTGTTGCATATCGTTGTTTTTGTTATTTTGTTCATATAATAAACAAATATAATACAAATTAAAAAAATTTCTTTTTTTGGATTTTCTATGGAATCGTAAATTATGATCTTTAAAACAAAAATCTTTTTTTAAATAGATTGTTTAAACAAAATAAACCTAAAAAAGTTTTTAAACGATTAAATATTTAAAAAATCATGATCTTGTTGAACAAACTATACGCAAAAAAGATTTTCAAGAATATGTAATTATTCCATTTGTTTGAAAACTACTTTTAAACAAGTTGCTGAAAGAATTAAAATTAAAGATCATGTTATAGTTGTTTGCTATATAAAACAGTGACGACAATCAAATTTTAAAAAAAAATGTAATCCCTTTTTTGCCTTTTTTAACTAATTTGTTGTTTAAATTATTCATAACTAATAGATAATAACAATTAAAAACACTTCATGCTGATAACCTCATTTAATATAGTTACCAAAAGGTCTCCACGAAAGGAAATCATTTTAAGAACTTTTGTTTAACTATCGAACTTGAAATGTAAATAAGAGTTTAAACAAATTCATTAAGAAGAATAGCTTCATTTAATGAAAAATGCACAAAAAAAATTTTATCGACAGAAATTTTTTCTTTCAAGGGTCTAGATGACACAGTAAGTTGACATTTTTTTTGAAGATTTCTTCCTCTTTAAGAATACGTTTGCAAAATTCTTCTAACATCAATAGTTTTTGAGTAATTTTCAAAAAATTGTTTATGTGCGAGTTTGAAATTTCTGCACATTTTTCTAGACGTCATAACGAATCGCTTTAATTCACAGACAGTAGCAAAAATTAACACGTTTTTCAACTTGTGGACTACAGTATATGTCGTATTTATTATTAATAAGTTTTTACTTATTATTATAAGTAAACTTATTTTTATTTAATAAATAAATATGTGATTATTTTTAATTTTTGTTGACACGAGTGCCTTTTAAATAGACTAAGGTTTTTAAGAGTCACATAGACTTATCAAATTTTCAATTTTTAGTTTATTAGTTCACTATTTAATTCCGATTTTCGACTCAAGGTCACAGTTCACAACATAATTAAACACCTCTAATTGGTAATTAACTATTCATCTTTCCATTTATTGCTATTTCAGAATTCATTTTTTTTTGAATATATTATTTCCTGAATTCTATTTATGGTTTCATCATTTTCTATATTTTATATACATCAAATGTGTCATATAGAAAATAATCATTTTCTACGTCTAGATTATATAGAATGAGTAACCGAAAAAAAAGGAATTAATTTGTTTAGTAATAGTTCATACAAATCAATTACGAAGAAACACATTCAAAGATAAATATAATCCAAGCTTACTATTAGAGATTTATGTAGAAAGCTGAGAATCCCAAATTTCCGGTTTGAAGAAGTATTTTAATTAAAATCTCAATCGCTGTATATTTAGGATTCTTCCTTAACGCATCTAACAAAATTACGAAATTATAAGTAATAATACAATGAACAAAATTATTAGTCACAGATACAAAAGTAATAACAACATTATCTTTCTATCTATTTTGTATCGGCTTTGAGTTTTTAGTTATCTAATACAAATTACGAAACGTAGTTAAAAATAGTTGAATAAACTTTAATTTTTGATAATTTATTTGACGAATTATTTTTAGATTTGCTCTTTTATACAATTATTTACTAGTAAGTACACTTTCGACGTTTTAATTGAATTATTTCGACTTTAAACAGAATTTTAGGGGTTACGTCAAATACTTTCGCCAATGTAACATCGTCCTGTCAAATAATTTTCTTATAAATTCAAATTAAAAACAGTTCTCTTTACTTGTGAGATCATCCAAAAAATGTGTTTTTAAAAATGATTTTGTTATAGTATTCTAAATTGTAACAGTAAGTCTTAAAATTTAAGTTTTAGAAAGCAAGCGTCCTTGAATGCAGCGAAATATTATTTGCAAAATCTTAATTCTATAAAAACGGTTAAAATCTATGAATATTAAATTATTTAATATTAGGATCGAAAGCCATTACTCTTTCTAAAAATGGTGCTTAAATGACGCTAATGTAATCAGTTACTAAACTGAGGTGCTGACACCTATTATTAAAAATCTAAAACGTGGCTTGTTTTTAAAAGTGTTTGCGTTCAAAACATTTCCAAAAATTCGTTGTAACGAATTTAGTTGAGCGTAATAAATGGTATAGATTTTTATTCAATTGTAGGTAAAAGCACGTTTGTTTTTTTTTAACATGTGTGAAGTGACTATAAAAAATTTTAATAAAATACTACCGGAATTGAAGAATAATTTAAAAAATGCTAAATTTATAGCTGTAGACACAGAGTTTAGTTGTTTAACAGCTTCACACGACCTGCAAAATAGGTAAGTCGATTTTAACCTAAATGCCAGTGGCGTGCTTAAAATTCGATAAAAATAATATTCAATTTACAAAATTTTTATTTCATTTTGGAAATGTTGAATTTATTGCTTTTATAATCTTAGTTTTGTAATTTATTTAATTAATGCTATAAAAAATAATTTTTAACGCTAATTTAATCAAGTTATAAAAGGAAATATTCAGTGTTTAATAAATGTGGTTGTGTTCTAACTAATTTTGTGTATACAAAACTATTATATACATACTAAAGGTAATTTAAGTTTAAACTAGTATAATAAATAACACGAAAACTTCACAAATACAGCATTATCTATTAAACAAGAACGCGCGAATTTGTCTACAGGCTGCATTTAGGTAGAATTAGAGGCATCTAACAATCTAACTCTCTTAGCGGCTGGCTGGTATTTTCAGTTTATTCATTTGTTTTTCAAATTATGACGTCACCAAGTTAATGACATATGTTTTTGATAGTGTAGACTGTTAAACTGGAACGAGGGTTCGTTATTGTTTAATGTAGTAAGTATATATTCATAAGTGCACGTCAGAGATATTTTATTGTAACATTCAATATTTATAACAAAGGTGGCGCTGCTTTTTGGTTTGATGTTAAACTTAACACCCCCACTACATCAAAGCATCAAAAAATCTTAAACCTATATCGTCTACAAACCTTTCATGCTTCGTAGCATTTAAACTTTTGGTTAGAATATCCGCACTCATTTCATTGGTAGGCATATAAACTAACTTGACATAATCATTGCAAATTGCCTTTCTGATAAAATCGTGGCGTATATCTATATGCTTAGTACGCTTGTGCTGCACAGGATTAACAGCCAATTTTTGTGCGCTCAAGTTATTATATAAGGTTATACAATTTTCTTTTCGCGTTAATTCATAAAGTAGGTTTCTAAGATAAATTGCTTCTTTAGCAGCTTTCGAAATTGCCATATACTCTGTCTCAGTGCTCGATAAAGCTACAGTCTTTTCTTTGCGAGTTTCCCAGGATATAGCACTTTCAGAGAACTTAAAAATGAAGCCAGTTCATGATTTCCTATCTAATTTATCGCTGGCCCAATCCGCATCCCTCTAAACCAACATCAGATTTTTTAAACACTAAACCATAATTTTTGGTACCTTGTAAATATTTCAGTACCCTTTTAGCGGATTTCCAGTGAGACTGGGTATAAACATTATTAAATTGGCTTAGAAAGCTCACAGAATATGCGATATCTGGCCTAGTTAACACAGCTAAATACATTAAGCTTCCAATCAATTGTTGATATGGTATATTCGTATTACAATTTTCGACTTGCATATCAAAGTTTAAGTTTACTTTCAAAGGCGTAGGCATCGTCTTACAGTTTGACATGTTAAATCTTTTTAAAATCTGATCTACATAATCTTCCTGATCTAACGTTATGACTCCGCTTTTCCTGTTTCTAGTAATTTTCATACCTAGACATTGTTTTGCTTCACCTAAATCTTTTGATCTAAACTTATTACATAATGTCGACTTCAAAAAAACTGTCTCAACTGTATCGTTCGAGAACACAAAAAAATCGTCTACATATAATGCTATAATCGTTAATGATTTTTCCTTAACTTTAAAGCATACAGAATGTTCTAACTTAGACCTTACATATCCTATTTCACTAAGAGTATTATCTACCTTTTGTTACCAAATTCGAGAGTACTGTTTTAGACCGTAAATAGCCTTCTTTAGTTCACAAACTTTATTTTTGTCGTTAGAAGTTTTGAAACCTTCAGGCTGTTTCATATATAACAATTCATCTAAACAACTATTTAAGAAAGCTGTCATTACATCATAATGACTTATGGTTAGATCTAACTTAACTGATAGGGCAATTAACAATCTTAAACTAAAATGTCTTACAACAGGCGCAAAAGTTTTAACATAATCTATGACGGCTTTCTGTGTAAAGCCTTTGGAAACAAGCCTAGCTCTAGAACGCACACTTCCATCACTATAATTTTTTCTTTTAAACATCAACTTACACTCAACCACATTTGTACGTTCTGGTCTTTCTGTGATGTCCCAAGCTTAATTTTATATAAACGATTGATGTTCTTCTGTTATTGCTAGCTTGCACTGTTCTTTGTCTGGCCCTGATAATGCCTCTTTTATAGTGATTGGGACGTCATCACATATGTCACTTGATGTACACAGATAAGTTGCATAGTCATCAAACTTTAGGGGTTTTGGGATACGCTCTGATTTTCTGGGAATTGTTTTTGAAGTTTGGTCATCTGAAAATATTTTTGGTAGGTAATCATTGTCATTACTTATATTTCCATCTGAAATTTCATCAGAATATACGGAGTTATCGACTTCATCGGCTTGTGATGATGTAACCCCTGCATTGTTTTCAGTAGTATCCCCCACTGAATTTGATTTTGTCATAACTTTAGTTACATTGTTGTCAATGGCATTATTAATGTTTTCCATGATAATAACGTCACGGCTAGTATTGTTTTCAATGTCAAACACAATAGTTATTTGTATCACTAGTCCAGAAAGTGCTATTTTGCGAGTATGAGCTTATTTGTAGGCCGAGGTGAAGCCGAGGCCTACAAAAAGCGAATACTCTCAAAATACTTTTAGGACGTGTGATACAGAACATTTTTTGTGCTGACCTTTATAGTATAAATTAATTAAAAGTAGTTATTTAAGTATTGATTTTTAATAAAATTTAATAACATATGTTGATAAAACTGAAACCTGCAATGACGAAATACAATTGTTTTTTTAAATTAATTTGACAATTACATAATAATATTACAATTTCACTTATATGAAAATAAAATCTTTGTTGTTTTTAGCAATTGCAAGATATAAGCAAATTTGTTAAATTTATTTAAAACAATTTTTGTTTGTGCTACTCTAAACAACAAGACAGATAATGGTGTATGTTAATAAATTTGACATATTGACAGATGACGTTTATTTAATTAATGATTACTAGTGCCAACTTTTAGTTATAAAATTCTACTACACTTTACCGGCCTAGGCCGGAAAAGTAAAATTTCCGGCCGATTATGATGCCTGTAAAATACGTCAAAACGGACGGAAGCACAAAAAATCATTTTTTTGACTTCTTTTGCCATTTTGTTCTCTTAGCCTGTGGAATGTGAACCATCGCAATACTTCCAAAAATTCGTATGTTGCTAACATCTGGTTTTCTTCTATTCCATACTTCGAAAGGAGTTTTATCTTCTAATGCTGCTGATGTGGATCTATTTTTTAGATATTTTGTATCCAGATTATCGTCAAATAGTAAACACTTTGCTTTTTCAACTATTGACCTATTCATCCTTTCTACCAGACGATTTTGCTCAAGCTTGTACGGATTGGTTTGTTGGTGAATAATACCACTTTTCTTTAATAATTGTTCCATATCTTGATTGCAAAATTCACCTCCATTGTCTGATCTTAAGGTTTTAATTTTATACCCTGTTTGATTTTCTACTAAGTTCTTATATTCCTTAAAACAATCAGTAACATTATTTTTGTTTTCTTAAAAATGTCATTTTACTAAAATCGTCCTCAAATAAAGAAAAATGTTTTGACCCATCGATTGATTTTACTTACATGGTTCCACAAACATCTGCATGGATTAATTCCAACACCGATGTAGCTCTCGTGTCCTTATGCTTACATGGAAGCCTCGATTGCTTACCTTCACAACATGTGATGCAAGTATTCGTCATATTTGTTTTTGTCTTAAATGTCATACCTTCCATAACGCCAGCTTGCATTTTACACAAATCTCTGAAATTTATATGTCCAAATCTTTGATACCAAACCTTACTGTCAACACTTCCTTGTGACGCCACGAAACACGGATGTATTTTTTGAGTTTTTAATTTATAAACACCATTTACCAGATTGGCTTTCGCAATCAGCAGATTTCTGTTATTGTAAATCTTACATCCATTTTCTTCAAACTGTACCGAGTGTCCATTTTTAATTAATCGACTAACAAATCAAATCATCTACTGTGTTTACATTTTCCAAACAGTTACGGTGTACCGTTAAGTGACCGCTGGCACGCGAATAAAGATACCAATTCTGTTTATCAAACTGTCCACTTAAAAAAATTGCACTAAATGCGTTTGTGTGTTTTGTTTCACTTTTATTCGGACATTTATTTCGGTAATGACCCAGCTGTTTACATTTGTGACATTTGATATTTTTGACATTATTATTGCTACTGCTTGCAGGGCTGCCAACATGACGAAACTGTTTGTTTTTAGAATTTGTACCTTGAACACTCACAAAAGCATTTCCTTAATTAATGACTGGTTCCATATCTAACAACTTTGTTTTTATACTATCAACAGTCAAATTCATACCTGAATGCTCAATTGTCATTATCATGGGAGCGTATTTATCTGGCAAGCCCGCTAATCGAGCCGCTAATAATAATGATCCGATCCACTTGTCGTCAATCTGAAAACCTGTTCCTTTCAATTTCTGAGCGGTTACTATCATCTGTGTAACGTAGGACTCCATTCAATCACAACTTTCAAGCTTTATTGAATTTAATGCACGTAACAAAGCGATTTTTCTGCAAAACCCATTGTCGTCAAATAACCGTTGTAAAGTTGTCCACAATTCTTGCGTTGTCGTCGCTTCCTTGATATGTACGTACAAAGATGGATCTATCGACAATATCAATTTCGCCTTTGCTTTTCCGTCTTTTTCTGTGCCCGATACACTGCCGTCTATGCAACCTTGCAAATCATCTATAACTAGCATGTTTTTAATTGCAAACGTCCAGTCGCTATAATTTTCCCGGATTTTAAGTTTCGGAACACTTGATAGGAAATTCACTGCCATCATTTAGCAAACACTTTAAGTATATATTCATAAGTGCCCGTCAGACATTTTTTATTGTCACATTCAATATTTATAACAAAGGTGGCGCTGCTTTTTGGTTTAATTTTAAACTTAACATAGACGAGTCTAATTTCTCAACAAATCTGTTTATTTAGTCAACAATAACATAAAGCATAACACAACATAATAATAATGTCATAAAAGATAATGCAAACATAACATAACCTTAAAACTATTATGCGCGCCAACAAACTTGGTAGTCGCATTCTACCACGTCAAAATTTCTTACATTCCATCGAGTTCAAGAAACCCGTTTCACACTCTCTTAACTACAGTTTACATAAACGTACTTAACTATACAAAATTATGTTACTTAACTTAGTCTAGATAACATGGTTTAAACCCCAACACCATGATCTCATTTGGTCTGGCTCCTAGAATGATTCATGAGGGATCTGGTTGAAATCCAAACACTTCAAACAACTACTTAATTTTTGTTTTCATCTCAGGGAACCAATATGTCCGCAGTCTAAATTCTTTCGTTTTATTGGCACCAGCGTGCCCTAAATAATCATGACTAACCCTTCATACATGAATTTCTATGCAGCACGGAACCGTCATGTTTTTTAGAATTTATCTAAACTAAACAGTTTCCTGAACTATCACAATATGTCCATCGGTAACAACATCGCATTCGTTCAGTACTAACAGTTTTACCTAATTCAACAATAATATTGCCATTTTCTATGAAATCTCTACTAAGTAGGCTACTACTATATGGTGGCGTTTCATCTGGCACAATATAAAATTTAACAAAAATGCTAATATCATTCACTCACAAATTCATTCCAAAAATACACAATATGTTCAACTAACTGTTGTTTACCCTCCTCAATGATATTTTATCACATGACATAAGTAAGCAAGACGGTATATAACCATCCATAGTTAAACATACAGGACTATCAGAGTCAGTAATTGATTGCGAACAATAAGAAACTTTAGAATTATACTTATCGAAGACTTTAAAGCATGACTATGTATGCTGGATTCTATTCTCTAAAAGTCGACTCTATGTTTGTTGTACTATCTGGATTTGCGCTATCGGACCTCGTTCTGCAATTTCTTGAGACAAGACTCATCTCCTCACATCGGAAACAGGTTTCTTATAATAGTATCGATGAGTTCATTTGTAAAACAAACAATAGAATAACACTACGTTGGTTAACCAGAAAAAAACTAAACTATGATAGTATGAGCAAAGTTGAATTACACTAAATGTTCAAATTGATAATCCTACACTAATTGGCAATACCTAAAGCAATTATAAAACTCATTTTTTACATTCAGAAAGGTTTGTGGTGTTATTATCTCCTCTCGAAAATTTTGCCCCAGATTTTTTAAAATTATTGGGTCGATTTGTGTATACGTTGCTTTATACCCCTATAAAAAACTGGTGTGGTCACCACACGACTTTCCTATAATATGTTTCTACATATTTTTTATTTTCAAATTGAAGAAAAGAATCTATGTCAAAAGAATATAGAGAATTCAGAAAACTTAGGTGACTACATTAATTCTACCAATTTATTACATTTCTAATATTTGAAATGTAAGACTCTTTTTCTCAATATTTTTTAAAGGTAACATATTAAAAGTTTTATTCCCGTTGGAAAGGGAATAAAAAATACTATCAAAATCAGTAATAAAAAACATGTTATTTAAAAAAATGTCGATGACGTTATAACTCGAAAATCAAATGACAATAAACTGAAAATATTCTCTATGGTTAAAACCGCTATACACCTTCGAGATTCTTTCTAGAAAATTAAGATCAATTAAATTTAAGATAAAAAAGACTATCTACATGCAGTGTTGTAAATAGATAATTTTTAAATTATGTAGATACAGATAAATTTTTTTTGTTTCAAAAATTATCTAGTATTAGATAATAGATAAAATATTCAAACTTTATATAGATAGATAATAGATGAAATAATCTAGGTAGTAATAACGATAGATAGAGTTCATTTGAAGAACTACTATAGAATGTGGGAAATTACTGAAGAAAAACATACATATTGTAACTTGAATTTTACGAGACACTGGATTTTTTATAAATTTTATTTAAACAATTTAAATATAAAATTATATATATATACAGATACATATAACTTATATATTTCTGATTGTATCTAGATACATATAAGTAGATAAAAAATATTAATCTAGATTAATTTATCTATATACATTTATATAGATAATTTACAACACTGTCTACATGTCAACCTTGCCATCGTTGTATTTGTTGTTATAGTAAAAAAAGTGTTAGGTATCTCTCTCTAGATTTCATTAACCGTCATTGAAACCTAAATTTTAATGAGGTGCTCGTTAAGTAGGTACTCAAAGATTCAGTTGGTTCCTTATTGCAAATTTTATTTCTTTACAAGACTATACTAGCCTACGAATATAGAGATTGACAAAGAAAGTTTAAATGAAAGCTTTTCTTATTTTTCGTACATTTTTACTATAAGGAAACTCTCAATTTTTAAATTAGAATTTAGGAAGATATTTGTGCGAAGATACTTGGTAGCATCTACATTTTATATTGATGAACAAAATACAAAAACTTGTTAGAAAAGAGATTAAGCTGTGTATCCGGTTGCTAATGATTATTAAAGATATGTTTTGACTACTCAGTCTTAGTTGTTGTAAATGTGTTCCAAATATTAATACAAGTATTGAAAACGAAGATTCCAGATTGCAAAACGGTTTTGAAACATTTAAGTAGAATACAGAAAATTTTAGTCAGAATATTGGAGGTGTATTCAACGGTTTGAAGACTACGACGATTTTACCAAGGACAAGGATTATAGGTCAAGCTCTTCTAATGAATCTTGTGTTGACAATCATCATCAAGAATATATATGCTGAATATAAATGCTTCCATATTATAAAATGCAAACAAAAAATATCTGTTGAAGAAAGAAAAAAAATGTTTGATCACTATTGGAAGTTGGAAGACATGCAAACAATCTACTTATAGACGTGCGTTCGAGAAAAAAAAAAGAAACAAAAAGAGAGAATACTGCTCCCAAAAATTCAGAAAAACGACAGTTTTCTAAAAAATACTTTATCAACAAGAACCTGGTTTGGTGAGATATGTTTGTTAAAACGCTGCTGATTTCAACTAAACGTATTAATACATCTTTGCCTAAGGTTAGACAATTATCAACATTTGATTGCCGAGGTATTGCTGGTGGCCACAACAAAATTACTGAGGATCAAAAAAATGCGGTTATGTCATGTTATTAAATTTCTTCGTTAAGTCTCACTACTGTAGAGCGAAAAATCACAAGCAGGAATATTTTGCAGAAGGGATGACACAGTAATGTACAAACTTTACAAAGAGGAAAATGTGAATACGGTCAGTTTCTCTTTCTATAAAAATGTTTTTAAATAACTTCAATTTAAAATTTAAAAAACCAGAGAAAGTTATCTGTAACAAGTGTGACACTTTTGACATAAAGATTAAAAACTTACCCGCGGAAGAAGAAAAAGATGAAATCAGATTATTTGCATTTAGCAGAAGCAGGGATAGGAATAAGAATAGGATGAATAGTGATATTAATTTGATATGCAGAAGACTCTCCCGTTACCACGTCTTAGTACCAACATTATATTTTATAAACGACAATTCTGCCTCTACAACTGCGGGATATAGGGGAAGAAACAAAGTCTACTTTTAACTTATGGCTTGAAGGACAAGCGGTTCCGGGGCTCGAGAGACGGGCTTTTGCTTGCTTTTGTGTACTAAAAATAATGTCGCAAGAACTGTTAAAAATCTTATATTATGGATCGACTCCTGTAAAGGACAAATAGAAATATGAAAATGGTTCTTCTGTTTAAATTGGTATCGGGGCACAATTTTCTGCTCACCGACAGTAGTTTTCGAGATGTAGAATGCATTCTTAAAAGGCACATCAAAATATTTTTCTATAAAGTCTACGTTCAGGTTATGAAAACATGTAGGAAAAAACATTCTTTTGAAGTAATATCCATGAAAAAGGAAGACTTTGTTAGTACTCTGAAGCTTGAAAAGGAAGTAACTAATAGAAAGACTATCTGCAAAGACGAAAAGATCAACTGGTTAAAAATTAAAGAAATAAGAATTTTAAAAGAAAAGCTTTACAGTATTTTTATCAAATAACTTATGAAGGCACTGACGAGTACAAAGCAATTATTAAAAAAAGGACAAGGAAAACCACTAAAGACACCATTCTCTCAGTATTTGCAACCACTTTGGCTGAATGGAAATCCTGTTACAGAAGCTAAATTTAAAGATATAAAAGCTACTGACACCTAATTCCTCTGGCAGGGCATACTTTTTATGTGAACTTTATTGGTGATGATACAATCAAAGAAGACATAGCGGGTTATAACGCAGATCTAGATTTCCAAATAGAAGAAAACTGAAGCTTTCAAAAAAGATTTAGCAACAAAGAACCAAGCGTTTTTTTATGGTATTCATAAAAAATGTTTATTCTGTGACTCTTATTTTATTATATTTATAAATAAATAAAATCATAAAAAAAGAAAACAGTTTTTTTCTATCCGAAAAATCATTATTTTGATAATATTAAATCTTACTCGGAAACATGTTTTTCTTAGTTTATTCTTTATAGCATAACGGAGTCCAAATGGTCTATTGGTTTGTTAAATACCAATCGTTATCACGTTTATAAGTTTCCGGTTGTCCGCCATTACTCACTTGAGTTATAACTTTGATTTTTAATGCGGCTTTTTAACTTTTCTATTCAAAAGTTTTTGTCGTTTTTATAAATAATTGCTAAAAGTGGAGAGTGTTTTATTTTGCTCATGTTAATGTTAACGGGAATTAGATCTGACTTCACATTTTTTTTTAAGTTGTTGGTGTATACTAAAAACTGATAGACAATTTACCATCTTTATCATATACAACATTAATTGAAAACATATTTTGCATTATCACTGTTTTAACAACTTTTAGAAATTGTATTCGTTTTTTTTTAAATTTTCAGTATTTTCGATTCGCCTCAAAAAAGATACGCAAAGTTAAGAAAACACGTCGAACAAGTGATTCCAGTACAAATTGGTTTAACAGCGTTTACTTTTGATCCTGATAAAAATGCTTACAAAGGACACGTTTATACGTTTTACGTTTTTCCAAAACCATTTGCATTTCTAGACAGAAAGTTTTTATTTCAAGCGACATCGCTATTGTTTTTAAACGCTTACAAATTCGATTTTAATAAGGTACGATACTCAACAAGCTTACATTCATCTGGTTGTAAATGGTGTTTTTATAAATACGAAAATTGAACTACATGAACCTCATTGAAGGATTACGATAATTACATAATTTAATATTTTTATAATTTTACAATACCAAGTAAATTCTTCAGCAGATCATTTTTGACTTATTTAAAATGAACACATTCAAACTTATGTAATGGTTGCAAAAATAGCTAAAACTTAAAATATACAGAATAGCGACTACGATAACAGACAAAACGGTAAGTGACACAGTTTAAAATTTTTCAAATCTAAAATATCACAGCAACTGAAATAAATTTACGTGATTAGGTTTTGTAGATAATAAATGCGCAAACACAAAGTGGCAAGGGTGTCTCGTAGGACTCACTCCCAAAACTATTTACATTTAATATGTTTAGACTGTTTACATATTATTCTGATCTTTTTCGTTCTTTACGCGTTTCCATTATAGAGTGTTGTGGAAATCTATTATTATTTGTTTTGTTGACATGGCGGGACATTCTACTATACATTTTTTATTTCTTAGCAATAAACAAAACTTTGACTTCTAGTTATTGTTTTTAGAGTACTCTGTTATGCTAATTTTATTTTATTTGTGTTGACGCTTCAAACCTTTTCCATTCAATTCCTAGTTTGCCAGTGATTTTTTGTACATTGTTTCTTCTGGTGTTGTCTGTTGTAGAAGTATTGGTTGATTTGTTTTACCAATCGGGATTTCATCGTGTTTTCTTGATAGCAAGAATGGATTTGATTGAAATACATTAATTAGGTGTTCAACAAACATTGAGCTTTTTACTGATTTGTCTCGTTTTCTGATTTTTGGTAGTTACAATTGTAGATGTTTTATTATTATGTAGCTTTTTTAAGAAATTAGTATGTGACTTCAGTAGGAGTTAGTCTTTTAAGATATTTGTGTATTGAATCACTTTAACTTATGGAGTAATTTCTTAAGTTCTCTATTTAATGGTTTTGTTACATGTTAAAGGTAGTAAAGAGAAAATGTCTGGTAATAAACTGCAACATAAACGGGGTTTTTGCTCGGTGCACAGTGTTAAAGGGGTGGATTCGCTTAGAATAGAAATTTGTGATTAGTTCGGAAATCTTAAAAACGAAAGTAAAATACTCAAAATCGGCGTGGACGCTAATCAAGAACACGATGAAATTAGCTCCTAAGTGCTTGATCACCTAGAAGACCATCAGGCTGGTTACGACCCCTAGTGAACTTACCTTTGGAGTTGTAACGTCACAAATCTGAAATTATATTACACAAAAATCAACGCGCACGCGATGTCATTAAACGCTTTAGTACATTTCAATTTACAAATTTTATATTAAATAAAAAATAAAAATGCAAAGTAATATATTTTTTTTTAATTGAGCAACAAAAATATAAATACAATAAATGAAATAAATAAATTAAATGTTCATGAAGTTAAATAAATTTAACTGAAACAAAAAATAAACGCTTGCGAGACGTGCGTAATTTTAAACAAAGTTGTTAAAGTTTAAATACTAAAATATTAACCGTGCATTAGTAAATGCCACAATTCTTATTTAACTTAAATTACACAAAATACATGAATTATTACATGTCGGTTGATAAAGTTTGTTGACAAACAGCGAATCAATCACTAAATTAATGTTGTATTACGTTGGCGAGATTACACGAGTCAAAGTTAAGCATAAAAGTTTAAAGCCTTTAAGTAACATTTTCATTTCAAATACAATAAAATCTTTTGCAGTAAAAATAAGTTGTAAATACCTGTGGTATGCTTGTTTTGCGGGTGACTGGACCCAGAAGCTAAACGGGCACTCCAGACTCGAACGGTATGGTAAAACACTCGAAGAGGTGGTGGCGGATTGAATAGGTACAATATTTATTTTCCGCAAAATACGAATTTGGAGTATGTTAACTTCGATGATGCAAAACATCGCTTAAACAGAAATCTTAAAGAAAGCCCATGTGAAGTGGCGGATTGAATAGGTACAATATTTATTTTCCGCAAAATGCGAATTTGGAGTATGTTAACTTCGATGATGCAAAACATTACTTAAACAGAAATCTAAAAGAAAGCCCATATGAAGTAAAGAATTAATTTGTATATTCGAAAATTTTCAACATAAAGTAGGTACAAAAATTCAAACGAAGGTTAGTTTGTATCTCAGTTTATGTCGATTCTTACCTTTTTTATGTTTTTTTATCAGCTAGTTTCTCTATTAGAGTTGCGGAAAAAAATTTTTTCTCTCATGTGTGGCTTTTGCTGCCAGCTGTTGTTAGCTGTGTTTTATATCCAGTTTATTGGTATGTCCAGTGTGTTCTTATTCGATTTTTCTTTTAAGTTTTGTGATTCCAGATCGTTTTTTATTGCACGAGGATGGTTTTTGGTTGCTAATTACGTACCGTCTTCTATGGCAATGAAATTTTTTATTTAGTAATTATTGCTGAACTTTTGTGAACCGTATTATGGGGTGATTCTTACTATAATATGTTGTATTTTGATACTGTTAAGTGACTTCTTGTCGTGAAATCGATTTCAGATATGTATGTGTCAATATTTGAGCTTTGCAAAAAGACTTTTATTTCTGGCGCATGTTGGCATAATTTTTTGATGTTTCATAAGGGTATTCTTAATATAGTATCTGTTATTTAGGTTTGCTTATGTGCATCAACATCAACATTTGACCGTACCTATTTGATTCATGATATTTTCCAAAATTTTCAGAGGTATATTATATTATTTGTATGTTGTTTGAGTATATATTATATTTGTTTGAACCGGCCGTATTTGAATTTTTCGTTCACGTGATCTTAAATATAATTTTTGGTTGTTTGTGCATAGTTGGTCGAATGTTCTTTGTTGCAATTAACGCATTATAACTTTTTTTGTTTTTACTTTCCTCAAGGAAAGTAAAGCGATCGCAATTTTTTTCAAAATTTTTTTTTGTATAATTTTACGTTTCAAGGTTTCCTGAATTAGAAAAATGTATGGAGCTGGTTTTTCATATTCTCTTGGTTCTATCAAAAGATGAGTCTGATAAAGAAACGGGAAGTGGGTGTATCCGCCATTATTAAGAGTTTTTTTTATATAATTTGTAGGTATGTAAAGTGTTCAAATTATTTTTACAGTTTCTTATAGAGATAATTCTTCCTAACAATTTATTCAAATATTTTTTTTACTAACATTAACAGTTTATTAGATATTTGATTTATAATTTAATTACCCACGATAACTCTCGAACTGAAAGTTCTAGTAAGCTGAAACTTGGTAAAGAGCTAGTTTTTCATATTTTCTTGCTTGTATCTAAAGATGAGTCTGATAAAAAGCCAGAAGTAGTGTAACCCCCATTTTTAACAATTTTTCTAACATTAACAATTTATTAGATATTTTATTTATAATTTAAAATGAATTCGCAAATAAAATCTAGGTTTGAATCCTGTCTACGACGATTCCATATCTTGAAGGGAAAGCAAGATACGTTCAAAATAATAATAAGGAAAGCAATATCGAGACGCATAAATATAGGGGTTAGTCGATATTACTTCAGAGTGGTTTTATGACAACATAACCTTAAAAAATAGGTAGTCATTCCTTCATCATTCCTTATAGGAAAGTCGTGTGGTGACCACGCCAGTTTTTTTTTGCTAATGTTTTTACTATTGAAGTATAAACCGAACCTTCTGTTAGTTTATGGGTGGTCTAATTATACTCTAAGAATAAATAAACAGAACATTGGTCTCTCTATTTTCCGGATGTTGAAATATTAAATTTAAAAGTTATTCAAAATTATTTATAATTAATACTGCAAATTTTGGTATAGTGGAATTTTTGACGAGATCTGTTTAAACGGTAACTAATTTATTTATGATAAAGGCTAAATAATCAAATTTCTTTATACTGAGTTAAATAAAAAAAACCAATACAATTTTCCATTCTGGATAAATCTACTAAAAAAATTTATGTAACATTTTGTGTTTAATTGCAATACTGAAATAAATTTTACCTGTTAAAAACCCACACATCGGAATTTTGATAAATTAACGCTTAAGAGTCTTCAATACCACGGCTGGAAATAGCGGAATTGGCGCTACGCTCGTGTCTGTTTACGTCTAAACCAAATTATGTATAATACTAAAATTCAATTTTTTACCAAGAAGAAGCTTTATTGCACCTTTATATAACAACAAAAATACATTAAACTTTAAAGGAGTTATAATATAATACATGTAAATAACGCAATTTTAAGGTCATGTTTGGATTTAAATCCAGCTTATATTAAAGCATAAATATAAAATCTGTTCCTATAAACAAGTGTTGTAAATCTTGGTTTTTGCAAAAATATTTTTTGTTTATGGTTTTCTATTCTAGATTAGTCAAAAACAGGCACGAGCGTACATGCTACAACAGCCAAAATCGCTGTAAAGTGTCGCCGTCTACGTTCCATCTATCAACTACCCCCTCCTACAGTTTATGCTGGGTGCGGACAGAGGGTATTTCATAGTTTCTGTATGAATATAGGACAACCCCCCGCGAATACAGCAGAAACTATTCGTCTGGTATTGAACACTCTTAACAGATTTTGTTGCGCGAAAGAAAATTATTTCTTCTTTGCATACGCAAAATATTGAAACGTTTGAGAAATTATTCTCGAGTTCAGAACGTTAACCGAAAGATATAGAAAATTCACGAACGTTTGGCCACAATGTATAAATGCGGCATAAACAAATCATAGGGCAGTTATTTCAGTAATTCGAAGTCGGCATGTTAAGAATATTATTCAAGTTTAGATAAACAAGTAATTAAATAGCCTTAGATTTTAATTAGTTCGGTTAGTTATAAACGTGTACATATTTTTAGTATAAATAAATTAGTTTTTAATAATCGTTACAATATCATATGTTAGCGTTAATAAAAGATTTGATTTTTTGTTTAAACTTTTCTAGATAATATATGCATTGTTATATTACCGCGTTAAAGAAAATAATTTAAAATACAAGTGTTGGTGGAACTATAAGGGTGCGAACATACCGAAGATGTCACGGTTTAGATCGCGGTCGATATTTAAAAAAGGATTTTGATTTGCAGTAGTTTTTAACTTGTTTATGTATTCAAATTAAAATTTTGAAATTTTCGGTAGCATCTCGCAGGCGAATAATTTTCAGTAATAAATTTAAAGGATTAAATTTAACTTCAAATTAATGTAATAAATTACCTTTATTCTTTTAAATAATATTATTTTCAAGTATAGTTAAATGAACATCGTTAACTCAATTAATTACGAATCAAAGTTCTACGACTGTTCTCTATTCATTTAATTGCTGCAATTATTATTAAAAGAAAAGTTTACTGAATACACGATTGTGATGCATAACAACCGACATTAATCGTTATCGGTGAAATTTGTGTCTATACGCTAGATAACAAACAAGAAGTTCGTAATAATTAAATGTTTATGATTATGTTTATATAAAAAAGCTGGAACAACATTTGCACGTTACTTTGTTCGAATATTTGTTTTTTTAAATGAGTAAGAAAATGCCACGTGGTCTGAGGTGGACCAATAAGCTTGCTAGTGATCTTGATACCAACAGTTCTATTGCAATAAAAAAGACTAACTATTTTGTTTTGACATGGCTCTGGATCGCGAGGTAAATGGCAACGAAAGCATCATAAAGGTTTGTTCTATAGATGTGAAATTGAGATAGCCACCTCGACCTAAATCGTTTACTATCGATAGTTTGAAGTTTACTATTGATAGTGAACGATAGTGGTAAAAATAATGAAAAATTTACAATTCTTCCAAAAGTTTATAATAAAATACGTATTAGAGTAAACCGTGCGTTTAAAGCTTGCGCGATTTGGTCATTGCATAAACCTAATATGACATAGGTTTTTTGCTACCTTTGGTGCGCTACGAAAATGTGCTAAAGTTTCTGTGTGACTACATCTTGGATCATATCTGAAAGAATTTTTAGTAAATCGGGTCCAATTAATTTAGACCAGTGGTTCCCAAACTTTTCGGGCTCACGGACCCCCGTTAATAGTCAAAACTTGTCCACGGATCCCTGAGTGAAAAAACAACATAAATGCGTAATGGAAAATTATAAATTTAACTTTGATGTCTTTTAATGACTTGGTTTAACCTAATAGGATGTTATGAGTGTATTTATTTATGTGTCGTGTGTCGTCAGTAGCAACTGAGATATCTTATTAAACAAGGATATAGCTTTTACATTTAAAAATCTTTTTAATTTACGTTTCGTATCAGTTTCCAAACATTTAGCAAATAAGAATTCTTGGGGGGGAAAATAAATAATTCGAAAACTAATTAACAACAGAATATAATAATATACTAATATACATTGATTCCAAACATTCGCGGATTTGGTTATTCGCGGAAGTAAACAAAATAAACAAAAACATAATCTAGTAAGCTATAAATTTTAGCGTGCATTATATTAAACAATAAAACCCAATATATCTAACTTCTTTTACAGAATCATTAATAATATATTGTTTAGAAACACTTACAATTCTTTCTTAAGTTTTTAATAAAAAAGAAATCCATAATGAATGTTAAGGGATTATTGTGCCGATAACTGTGATATATATTTTTTTTAATCGACTTAAACAAGAGTATAACATTGCTTAAATAAATTTAAATTAAAAACAGATATCAATTTTATTTAAATATATTTACGAAACGAAAGTAGGCTATCTACGTAACAATACAAAAAAATTATACTTTTTTTGTCCAAGACTAAGGTAATTTGTTGTATGCACTTTACATCACGCATAACACAGAACTAAATTGTTGATTAAATCCACGACTCTTTTATAGCTTATTTTACAGATTAGTTGGTGCAGGTATCGTCTCTATTGCGTTTCTGTATAAACCTGTATAGATAGGCTTGACTCATCGCGATGTCCGTTATTATTTTATATTTTACTTGGGACGTAAAAATTGCTAATAATGTATTCATTGTTATTTATTTTAACTTCCATATTAATAAAAATTTGTCACATTTTCTAAATTTTATATTAAACTTTGCGCGGACTCCCTGGCGATGTTCAGGAACTCTTAAATCAATTTTTATTTTCCACAAACTTCTTTAATTATCCCTGGAATTTTTGGGGGTCTGCAGAGACTACTTTGGGAACCACTGACTTTAGACAAAAGGTCACGCATAAAACCAAAGACGTTATTTTCAATCAAAATAAATGGAGCCTGAAGGACATGTAGGTTAACTTCAATGTTAAGTTATGTTTAATTTTTTAACAAAATTATAAAAAAAAAATTTTAAACAAAAAGTGTTTTTTTTTAAGTTGAAATTTTGAGTTCTACGTTAAGGAGGGGTATAAAAACTACTCAGGTTTTTTCAGGGCGACGTTTGATGTACCATGTGTACACTTCTTAAGGCTACTACAATTTATTCCGCGTAAGCATTCTACAAACAATCAAAACACAATACAAAAGTTATAATAAATACAGATATATCTTATTGTACGTGTATATATCTGTAATTATTATAACTTTGTATTGTATTTTAAACGTTTGTGTACTACTTACATGTAGTGACCTGAAAAAGTGTATACATGGTACACGAAACGTCGCCGTAAAAAACCTGAATAGTTATTTGGCCTCTCCTTAACGAAGAACTCTAAATATCAACTAAAAATCCAACAGGAGGATAGAAATCTCACTTGTGTTCATTTTCATATCAATTACCGATAAAGAATAAAAAATGTTTGTACACCTCGACATCGACATTGGTGTAAACCGCGTAGTAAGCTGTGACATAGACTTCTTTGGTGTGCTAGATCTTATACGAAAGTAAGGGTTTGTTTTACATAGATGTGACATCCATGTAGCGATCGAGACCGCGACCTAAATCGCGACATGCATCTTTGATACGTTCGCACCTTAAATTATTACCTGAACTAGCAAATTCGTTTTTTTTAAACTGGTAATTGTCAAATTCTTATCAAAATTAAAACGTATTATAACGTGATTAATTGGTACCTGAAACTACCAACGTTCTTTCTATAAGAAACCTTTACACAGTTTTTATTTGATCTTGTATTATTGTAAATATCATTTTATAACGCATCTATAATACAACCTTAATTAGTTAAAGTATCAGTTAAGACTGTGATACGTTTATTTCAAAATTACAAAAGCTTTGCACCATTTTAACCAGATGAATAGAAGTATAACAAAACATTTATTGAAAAAATTTTCAGTTTGTAAGTGAAGGACTTTCTTATTTAAACGAGGCGCAGGAGCAGGAGGTACGGAATTACTTAGAAAAATCTTTAACTGGTAATAGCAGTTCTTCAATAGAGCTCGACAATATCACCCAAAGTTATATTAAATCAATATACAATTGGATAGGCAAAGCTAAACTCGATGAAACCTTGCTGTTAAGTAACGAGGATATAATCAAAAACAACTTAGATTTTACATATTTTTTACATAAACAATTACGAAATCACTTTAAAGATTTGTGGAGCTATAACGATGAAAACGGTTTTAAAGTAAAGAAAGTATCTTCGGAAGAATATGCAGCTTTGAGAAAAGGTAGTGCTTTGGAAGAAGAGTTAGTATCGGATTTAGTGGGTTTCACTAAAGTATTTCGTTATATACAGTCGTTACAAATACCTATAATAGGTCATAATCTTCTTTTGGATTTAATGCTTATTACGCATAACTTCGATAACCCGCTTCCAAATTCTTATGTATCATTTAAAAAAACCGTCCATGATCGATTTCCAGACATTTTTGATACGAAGCATATAAGTTTTGAGATAACAAAACTAATTTCCGATGATAAGGGTTACAGCAATAAGAGTTTAGAAGAATTGTATATTTATTTTAAAGATGGAATAGGACGACATGTAGCATTAAATTCTCCTTTAATAGAGCCTCAAAATGATAATATTGGACATTTTCATTGTGCCGGTTGGGATTCGTTCTGTACCGGATACGTATTTATAAGGATGGCTCATATATACGCATCGTCTAAAACGCAAGTGAAAAAGAAGGTTTTTATGAGCAAGGAGTTATTTCAGGCTGTTTTGGGATTTAAAAACAAAGTTAATGTTATTAGAGGAGGCGTATCATACATCGTAAGGTCTATCGGGTGTATTATGGGGATAGTTTGTGGATATATTTTGTTTTAGCGATTAGATGGAGATGATCCTGTATCGAAGAGACCTCCATGGCTTATTGTCGATGGAGTGAAAAAAGAACGCCTAGATATAAATGAAGTAAGTTGAACCACTTTACATTTTTATTATTAAGTGCTATAGTTTTTTCTTTACGTTTATATTTGTGTGATTATGTGTTAAAAACAAGATTTTTTTTTTAATTTATTGTCAAAACTAATAGTTAAGTAGGGTAAGGTGGAGCAAGTGCACTCTACTTATTCATTAAGTTCTGTCTAAGGATTTTGCGAAAAAGTGGCCCTTTAATATAACTTCTGATAAAATTAAAATAAGTCTTAGTTTCATTTGGTTAATCAAGTTAATGTTAACCTGAGAAAAAGTAAAAAAAAATGATTCCGACTTTAAAGAAAAACCAAACCTACAAGTGCATATTTATCGATAGCTTTAACAGTTTGCTAAAGGGGAGCCTGAACGGGGTAAGTGCAACGTTTTGACGATAAATATAAGTTTTGTAGATTACGTCTTGAATTTATTTCTCAAATGAAACATAGAAAGCAAACAACACAAGAACATCACTACAAGCATGAATGACAAGTCAACAGGTTTTAATACCATAACTAGTGAAATTTTCAGAAAACTGAAGATTTTCTCTTCGTCCTTCGTAAGGATATGGCAAAATTTGTTCTCACGTGGTACTTCACTGATGTCTTTCGCATCGGGGTACCTTTCATATTGTTACAGATACAGATTACTTGATTTTTCTTAAATACATTCGAAACTAGGAGCTTTTCTTTGATTTTCAATCATTCAACATTTTTTATATTTGATACTTTTTTCACAAATCTATTACTATCTTACTTTAAATAAAAATGGTATGGCTTAAATTGCAACTTAATGCGATTTTTATATTTTCTTTTACTTCCATTCTGATTTTTAATATATTTTTTTCTGTTTATTACACGCAAAAACGCGATTATCGTACTTGAGCTACAATATTTAATTGATTGTAACTAATGTTTGAAATTATATATAATATTAACGGTTAAATTGCTTTCAGAGTATAGATTCTTTCTGTTCATGAGTTGTTGAATTTATTAGAGCAATATAAAAATGCACATCTTATCGTATTTTGCGTTTAGATAAAATTGCATTTTATACGAAAACGTCATGTTTATTTGGAATTTGTTAGAATTGTCATATTGGTTTTCGTTGAAGGGGTCAATTAGACCCTTTAAGTTTTTTTAAGTTTAAATCGTTCTAAGTTTGTGTTTCTAAAAACTTAAACCATTTCGAGAAGTCGCTAAACATATTCTAGTAATTTTTATTGTTTATTCAAGTATTTTTCAGTGTTTCAAACACGAATTTACACATGAATTCTCTCTTCTGAATTTTAATTTGAAACTACATTTCTGCGAGCACTATTCTTTAACAGGTCTAAGGATCAATCATTTGCTTAAATCTATTTCTGCTGGGAATCATCAGACTACTTGTTTGCTTTTAAATTTTTGTTTTGCATTAGGTACGTACACTCAACTAAACAAAAAACGGGACACTTTGGTTAGCTCGATAGCGGTGTAAACTATGATTGGTTAGCGAATGCGATCGACAATCATTCGTTGCGGTTTGTGATGTTATTCAAGAAATTCAAATTAGACAAATAATAAACATTGACAATACCAGAAAGTCAATCCTTTATCCACAAAAACCAAAAAAATCAATATATTCTTATTTTTGAATGATTTGGAACAGTAAGCAGCATTTCATTTTTATATGAAATATTTTCTTGTGTAAATAAAAGTTCCTTCATGTTGAAACAGTGCATTATAAACTTTATTAAGGTTATTTTTTAAACACATTTTATATTGAACTCTTCTAACAAACCATTAATAACATTGTGAATAGTAACATTATTGCTATTAAGCTTTATTCAAATTTGAAGTATTTTGTTTTTTAATATCTCTTTTTGGTCGAAATATCAAAGAAAGGCAATTATAATAATTTTTTTAAACCATTGCTAACACACTTAGAAAGACTTATTAACAGTAGAATGATTTTGTGTCAAAAAAAAATAATTGCTGCATTTTATTCTTATACCAAATATTTTCGTGTACAAATAAGGTAGATGTACCAGTAGACAACTAGGCATAAACTATTAACTATATGGAAATATATATTTTCACACATTGTCTAGGTTGTCAAACCAATAATATACGAAAAACTCTGTCCTACGAAGGAGAGAAAAAATAAATCTTTAAATGTGTAATGAGCTGACCTCAAAAAATTGAATGCTCTTAATAATGACATTCTTTGCACCCATAGCTGACGCCAGATTTTTTTTTAACTTCCTATATACCTAATTATTATAGTAAAGTCCAGAAAACAAATTATTTTTATTTATAAAGTATCAACAAATTTAAACAGCTAATACTTACATCTCTGCCACGTGGTAAATACCTCTGGAGTTCGCAACCTTTGGTGGGATTGTAATGTTAATAACATCTTCTTTGTTGTACCGTATTTTATCTTCATTTTTAGGCTATCGCCATCCCGTTCTATCACTTGAGCACATGGCATTTACAAGGTAGGTGAAAGCGGGGAGCATTCGGTCACAAAATGTTTATTTGATTGTAAACATTTTTTAAGTTGAATAAATATGAAAAAAACAAGTTTATTCTAGTTTTAGTTACTTTCTTCATGTAATGGTTGCACAAAAAATAAAAAATACGTTTCCTAAATACAAAAAAATATGCTGAAAATTTGTTCTCTAAAGGCCGAAAGCTGGAAGGGAGTCTTCAGCCACGTATAAGAAATTACTCTAAAAACATAAAAAATATTTATTTATAAAAAATTCTTCACATAGCTGTCATAGAACAAAAAAATTGAAAAAAATAATTTACGACCAAATCATTAAAGTCATAACAGAAACGAAAATATGATCCTGTTTTCTAGTAGTGCCACTTGTTGGAGGAGCTTTCAATTTTGTTATGATATCATTTTCAACCTCAGATATGTCGTCAATAGCTGGAAAATAAAAAGTTGTTGATAGACCTTTTCTTCTCAAAAACTTCCAGGTAGTTGTATCTTTCGAATATTTTAATATCTGGCCAACAAAATGCACCAATTTAGTTTTAGCTTTAAATCTTACTAAAACAAAATCCCCATCATTTAAATCTTCTCTACAATTCTCCTCAATATCTTCCATTTCGTCACTTATTTCTTCATCAGAATTATCATAAATTGATAATCCATCACTTTCGGAAGACGATGAATCCGACGGAATTTTCGTTCTACGTTTTTCTTCGGTTGGCTGTCTACTTGTTTTTCTAGCTTAGTGAAAATGTTTCTTTTAAAGCCTTTCTTTTTTTTGTCTTTTTCATTCTCAATTTGTTCCAGTCGTTACTTCTCTGGGGTGTCAGTAAAAACCCTTGAAGTCCCTGGCGTCCGTTTTGTTTTAGTTTCTTTTCTAATTGCCTTCGGAAAAGGTCTAACTAATTCAGGTGTCACTTTAGTGGGATGTTTTATGTCATTTTTATAACCACTGCAAGATGGTGTATTTTGCAAAATTGTTATGTCACTTAAAACAATTATCTTGTTATTTCCCGTCAACCTCCTTTCCTTAATAAAATCACTGTTTTTGTTATGTTCTTCTCCATCTTTCTCATTTATATTACCGCTATTGCCATTTTCATCCTCTATAACTGTAGTACGTTCTGCAATATTGTTCGAATTATCTACATTTGGTAAAGGTTGATCGGTAACGGCACTCGGAGTGAAATCTACATCACTAAACTAAGCGGTTCATTGGGCAAATTCCTATGGTCTTAAAACTACTCACAATATTTTCATTTGTGAATGCTCTCAAATATGCACTATGGGTTAGTTCTGGAATATTCCTAACCGTTATGGTTTTACCGGGATTGGACACCCTCCAGTCATTAAATGCAATATTACAAAACTTTTAAAAGGCCCAAAAACTCCGACGCCTAGTCGCTGCATTCGGTGGGTTGTATGGGGAGCGAAACTTAGTAAGACAATTCCATTTTCCTTACAGTATTGGACGCATGTAAGGCTAACATGTGACTCGTGGTTATCGACTAACAACAAAATTGGATTGCTACGAGAGCAGGACGTATGTTTAACTATATGCTTTAATACAGAAGGAAACAACTCGTTAGTCATCCAACCAGACTTGTTTCCCAGTGCTAGACTCGAAACTGGAGCATCAGCTAAAAAATCCTCTATGTTTCTGATCCGAGGAAAAACATAAACAGGAGGCAGACTTTGTCCAGATGCGCTAATAATTCCCACAAAAGTCACCAATTCACCTCTTTCAGCTGAGGCAGCTTGAGAAACTTGTTTCTTTTCAGTAGTAGAAGCAATGTTCACTGGTTTCATCACCGTTGTGACTCCCGTCTCATCGAGATTAAATATTCTTTCCGAAGTAAATTTGTAACGCTCCAGTACATTTTTTAGTTTTTCGAAAAATTGACCCACCTTGAACTTACTTAAACCGGTGCTTCTACCCAAGCACGTACTTTCTGGTTTTCTTAAAGAGAGTCTCGGATGACGTGACATAAACCCTCGGCGCCATCCGTCTTTTGCTTGCCGTTTTTGATGCCACTCTGGAGGAATTTGACAGTTTGACAAAACAGAAGCATATTCGAAAGCTAGCTTTTCGATTTGAACATATGTCAGTCCATAATTTAAATCAGAACATCTTTTAATATACGCTTCTAGTTCAGACTCTCGTTCCGTTGTAAATACTTGTCTATTTGTATATTTGTTTGCATATTTGGGGGATTCTTGATCACTTTCATTACCAGAGTCTTCTAAGTTTTGAAAATTTTGAAGCAAATATTCTTCTTTGGACCTCTTCTGTAATATTCTTTTTATTCGACTTTGTAATGTAGATCTTTTTATACCGTGTATCCTGGAGCCCTCTCTTACGGAGAAGGTACCATTGAAACAGCCTATAATTGCTTGTTTGATGCTATTTTCATCTATTTGTTTCCTAGTATTTTTAAAATTTGTTTTCGAGGCATATCTGCAAGAAAAACAAATATTTCAAAAGAATGTAGGGTGCATTTGGCCATAGTAGAATGCACACGCAATGTGGGCGGATGAATGCTCCCCACCTCACGAAGCGAGTGAAATGTGATTATACAAAAAATGTTTGAATTTGTAGGTTAGGATTGAAAATGTATATAAATTCTACAGTATTTGAAAATATTATGCACAAAAAAAAGGAAAAAAAGCAAATTTTTTAATAAAATAAACATCAAATATATGAATCAAAAATACTTACTTTTAGGAGCACTTTTAAACTTTTTTCTTTAATGTTAGTTTTTACCTAGACGAAGAACTAACAATAGGCAACCTAAAGACAGCTCTATTGAGGGGGAAATTTGAATCACATTAAAAACCCTTGGATGAATGCTCCCCGTGGCCCAATGCTTCTCGCTTTCCCCTACTCTTTGCCGCTTTTTTTAATAACTCTCCCGGGAAAATATTTTCCGTCATTAGTTACCATTACATAATCTTGAGACTTGGGTTTTTGTTCTGTATTCTGGAGTTCTTTTTTTCATCCTCCGATAATGACGATTCTTCAGATTCCGATGATCCATGTTTTTATTGTTCGCTTTTTAGATTTTTCAGTTTCTTATTTCTAATTTTCGTTTTCATTCAAGTTTTTCGTTTTATTTCTGTCTTTTTATCAGTTTTTTTATGGTATTCCTGCCACATTCTACTGGTTACCACGCTTGGATTTTTTTTTCTTTTTCTGATACACTCAGGCCCGTTTAAACGGATTAGGAACATTTGTAGTAGGATTTTCTAATACAGTTTTTATAGTAACGTCTTTTTCAGGAGATATGTGATTACTTTTTTGATAAGTGTGTACTCTAAGGATTTTACCGCGAAAATCTAAGTTGTCGAGCACTTCTAATTGTACATTGGGTTCTTCAAAGAGTATTTTTGCTTTGCTGATTATATCTATAATTATGATTTCCAGTGGAACTAACATTTTCCTAAAGTAGTTTGATTTTTCTCCACGTATCAAAAAGAGCAAATTTCCGTTCCATTAATCTTCTAGGAATTGTTTCTAGAACTGTTCAAGGGTGGTATTTTCTATAAAAGATTCCAGAAAATCTAAGTGATCTTTAGATCTTTGCTAAATGTTTTTGAAACTGGATCTTTATTAACATTACAATTTGGAAAAAAAAATAATTGACCGCTTCCGCGGGTGAAGTCCACATTTACGAAATCCATTTTGAAGGATTGTTAGAGTTATTCGTTCTTCTATCGCTTTCTCCAATGAAGGAGCGAAATTACGTCGTCTTAAAGTTTAGTGTCGCGTTCTCCACGAATTGACGTGTTCTTTCCATCTAGATTTGAGTGTACGAAATCCTGCTATATTTATAGGTTGTATTAAGTGACTAGAATAAGGAAATAATGCCGTCAAAATTAATTTTTTTAATACAAAATTTACTTAAATGGGATGATAAATGTGACATAAAGGTTACATTTTCTTTTGCCCATGGATAAAACACGTTCAGTATATAACTGTAAAAAGTGTCAGAAGTCATCCATCTACTTCTGATACTTCTATACCCCAGTGTTTTGGAACACTCAAAGGTAATTCTGCTGGAATTTTTTTATATTTAAAAATTATCATAGGAGGAGCTACATTTTCAGCAGCATTTCTATTAATTAAAGCTGAAATGTACTCTTTTTCGTTGCTGTTTACTGTTGCATAAACATTTTGGTCTCGTAAGGCCAATACTATGTTTCTTTTTGGGTTGAGAAAAAGTGTTGATTTGTCAGCATTAAAAATTCGTGTTCGGTCGTCGAGCATATTAATTTTATTTACTGATTATCTACTCATAGTAGATGAGGTGTACAAAAACTAATTTCGAGATTTCTTAGAAGAAAATTTTCATACCACTTTCGCCCTGGAATTGATTTTGGAAATCATTTATTTAGTTTTTTTTTAAATAGGAAACCCCGTCTTGGTCATTTGTAAAACCCACTTTATCAAAAGCTGTTCTTCAGTAGGAAAAAACATAGCAGGGCTTATTTTTCAAGATTGGGGATGTTTACCCCTTAATTTATAAAGCAATGTGGTTTTTGGGACCTTCAACATTTTGGAAGCGGCATTCCCTTTTTTGTAGCACTCAGCGCCTCCTGCATTGCGCTTTCTGGGTACTGCAAAATTTCTTCTTATCAAAAACCATAAGTAAATAAAAAAGTAAACGTTCTTATTAAGAAATACGCGCAAGTGTCATCTATAGGTACCATAGTTTTACCTAAAGGTGATACCCCTCTCACCTATAGGATCTTGCCCATATAAAAATATTCTGAAAACAGACAAAATATTACATGCGCAAATAAGTTAAAAAAAAGATAAAATATAATTATTTAAACACCCAATCTTATGTAATAGCGTAGGCTTCCACGGCCGGAATGACACGGTCCAAACCCGGAAGACATTCTTATCATAGTACCCAATCTTATATAAAATTACAATTTTAATTTTCAAAATTAAACGCAAAGATTACAAATTTTATTAGCGTACATACCTAGTCAAACTTAACAAGCTTTGGACAACACATAATTCTCATTCACAATTTTCATGATTGCCGATCGCATTCGCTAACAAGCCAGTTTACACCTTTATCTATTTCATTCTAACTAACCAAGGTGTCCTGTTTTTTGTTTAGTTGAGTGTATCTAATAATTACTACCCTAAACTGACTCATTAACTCCACAAGCAGTTGCAAATAATTTTGCGTTTAAAGGTAAATCGGTTTAAGCTTTGACGCAAATTACGATTGAGCAATGCCGAAAATTAGTGCGAGAGTGCCTAGTGTCTGATGGTGAAGTAGTTTTTTGTACTGTTTGTAACAAACAAGTATTTGCGTTTAGACTTTTTTTATTGGCGCAGTTTGCAAAGTTGGCCATGCACGAGAATGACTTAAAAAAAGCGATACCTCAAATGTTGTGTGAAGCATTAGTGACGACACCGATAAACATATTTTAGCTAATTTACTATAAGAAAAGGATATTTGAGACTTATGAGAAGACAATTTCGGACAGATATAAGATATGGATATATCTGGTTAGTCGTTGACGACGGGTCAGGGCCGTTAGGCACCGGCCATTGGGCGACAGGCGTTTGGGCGCTGAAAAAACGTTTGTTTGTCAAATGCGAGTCTTAAGTTGTTGGGTAATGTTTTTTCATTTTTTTTTATATGTTAAATATTACCGATCACCATGAAGACTGCTGCTCAGATACTTAATAATGCATTAGAGAACACCGGTTCTGCCGTTCAAGGACAGCTACCTAATAAAGATGCGGTTATAAGATTGTGCCAATAGATGGTAAACCGCAACGTTGCTGCACTAGAATAGATCTGGAAACTTTAGTAATTCCGGAAACAGATTATATTATTGTGCTCCTGGACAATTCGAGATGTTCTTGTTGTTGGATACTGGATCAGAGCAGCTGGTTCAGAATTTTAATATTTGGAAAAAAATATAACGCAGGATGGAGTCAACACACGAAAGAAGTCTTATGGATGTAACATTTCGGCAAGCGCCTTCACTCTTTTAGCATACGTGATTTCGGCAAACCGAGGTGGATTCGTTTACCAATTTTGTATGCTCTATTGCCTAACAAACGACGACAAACGTGCGATCGGTTATTTTAAATTATAAAAGAAATATGGCGAATTTCAACCCGAAACCGTTTTGTTGGATCATGAAATAGCCATAAAAATAGCTGTTTATATCATCTTGTTTCAAATTTTAGGAAGAAATAGCCCGTCATGGGATGACCGTTCAGTAGAATACCGATCCTGAATTTGTTCTTTTGGCACGGATGATAGTTGCATTGGCTTTCGTTCTTCTAGAGCACATTTATGCGCAATTACCAAACATATTTCAAGTAAATTTTGAATTGATGTGAAGAAAACTACATTGGAAGGCAAAATAGAAACCACACACGCAGTTTTGCGTTATTTTTGCTAAATATTTGAAGCGTGTATCAAAGAGTGATTAATAATGAATTTCGTACGAATAATTAGGCGGAGGCTGCGCATCGCAGTTTGCAGTGCCAATTAAGTGTAGTTTACCTATCGATGTGGAAATTTATCGATGGCTTGCGAAGTGACGCTTTATATGAAGGCAAAACTCTTCTTAAAAAACATTAAAATACGAAGTAGCGGATAACACAAATGCCACAACTGTTCTAGACTTTCATAACCAAACAATTATTAAGTATCTTCGAGGAACGTAAGACTTGCATCTGACATCAAAGTCGCGTACCGGTTGATGAAACGACGACGTATGGTGTAGGAAGATCTGTATATGGTAGTGAAATATCGTGCTCCACATTTGATAGGTTGCAGCCAGATTTGTCAACGATGCACTTTGTGAAAAATAAAGAAGAGTTATATATTGATATCTTTTTCATATTCCGTTCTTAATAACCAATAGGTTGCTAACGGTACTGTTGGTAGATTTTAGAAAAGACTGTTTTCACACAGACGGACATTTGACAAACTTACGGTGTAGCAGTAATATTGTTGTGGTATATTTTGATGACCTTAGTACCATTTAAATTTATAGATTTAATTTCGATTCTAAATGATAATTGTGAGATGCTTTTGCTAAAGGTTTTTGGGAATTCTTCGATAGCTAGATTTCAATCGATATTTATGATCTTGTCTTTTTTCGTATAACGCACAACTTTACAATTATCTTTATTTTTAACTGGGGTTGTGTACTATTTTTGTGTTTTTGTCGCAAAAATTTTGTTAGACCAGTAATAGAGATCACTTTTGCCTTTTCTATAACTTTGTGTTTGCGTTATACAATAAATTTCTGGCCATTACTATTGATTACGTAGATTTTTGTAATATCGAACTGATTGTGCCAAGAAACAACAGTGGAATGGACTGATGTTTATATTTTTAGATTAGATTACGTTTGGTTGAAGTTTTATATCATTATAAGTCTTTTTCTAATTTTCTTTGAATGTATTTTTAGTGCTTGTCGTTTATACAACTTTGTTGTTTTATGACTGCAGATTTTGACTATGCGTGTATCGTTTTGTTACGGTAGTGTATTAAACGATAATTTTTCGTGATAAAAATAATATTTTTGTGCAGGTCTCGGCTCTACTAGGCACTTATGGATTTGTAGAAGTTAAACCGTACTCGTATAAAGGAAATCGTGCAATAGTAGCTGTAGATAATTTTGGCAGGTATGTAACGCTTATTACTAATAGATGCATTTTTAAAGGCATCTTTTTAAAACCGAAAACTATTTATGCAACCCTTGCTCTACTACTAACAGACTGCAAAGTCTTTCTTAATTAAAAATCCTTAAGCAATGCTATTAAGCACCTGCTACTTATTAATAACATGCCAACTTGGCAAAAACAAAACTTTTATCTGTTATTTTTCACCTAATAATAGTATGAACATAATGCATTTGGTATTTAAACCTATAGTTAATACATTAATTTCTTATTAATAATTTTAATGGCAAACGTTGTCCTTAAAATTAAAACTAAAATAGACATAAATTTAGCGTTTAAAAATACAATAGTCTTTTTTTTAATGTAGCGCCAAACGGATACTGAAGAACTTTCAGTCGCATTCAGATTTTAAAATACAACAATATAACTTTTTGAAGCATTCTCCCGTAGCCAATGCGTTTTTATGGTGAGACCAAATTAAATAATTATACATACTTCGAGTAATTTGTTTGTCAAATTTGTTATAGGAGCGGAATTATTGTGTCTGGAACGTTTTTGGCATGGTACGGATATTTAAAAATGAGATGACAGGAAGGACGTTACATTGTATAACTTAATAATTAATGGTTTTAGAATAAGCTTTTGTTTAAGCGTTTAATGAACCATTTAAGTACAAAAATTAGGTTTTTTAATTTTTTTAAAAATTGTGATTAGAATTAATTTTATAGATTAAAGAAACGAACACATTGTTATAATTCATCTGTTATAATTGTGACTGCAGTACAAGCTATTAAAAAAAACCTAAAAATTACGGTTTTTTTTTCTTTCTGCTTTGTTAAGTTTATGTAAGTTGACTTAGACTTAGTAAGCCGATTGTGGCAAAGTTTAATAAAACTATGTTTTTCTTCACTTTTTAAAAAAAGAATAAATGTGTTAACTACTTTCTATTGTATTTTTTAATTGAATTTTGATAGTGATTTTATTACATGGAAGAGTGACCATCAACGAAGATCATATCAATTCACAAAAAAATGTTTTTTATTTATCTAAGCGAAGGTTTCCACGATTGGAACGTGTACTAAAATAGGTGGTGGTTACACGTTATACCGTATTACTAAATTAATGGCACTAAAAAACTGTATGAAAAGCTTTCTACTACTATAATAATAACCAGCTAAAAAGAGGATTGAAGCAAGAACGCATTTATGTGAAATCCCGCTCATTCGGCCGCGATTAGACTGCAGTAGCGTACGATCATACGTTTCAGTTTCTTAACGCCATTTCTTTAATGTGCGATTGTTTATTTACAAAAATTAGTAGGTACTTTTGAAAAGTAATATATTTGCGGTGAAAGTACATTCTTAGATAATTTATAAACAAATTTGTTCAAAAGATCTTTTCACCTAAATCGTCACTTTTTCAAACATCGCATGTTTAGTAGATAAGATAAGCACGTGCATTATATTTTTTCCGACAAACAACATGTTTATGTTACAAAAAACTTGTTATTAAAAATCAAAATAACCAAATTATTCAAATATACATATGTATTTAGTTTTTAAATGTCTTGGTATTATGACCTATTCATAAATAATCTCCTTTGGAGATAAAGTTAACCAATGCAATCTTAGTTTCATGTAATTTAACATTCCTTGTAGAATGCGGTTCACTGAGATTATCAAACGTGTGATTTTTAATACATATTATTTCGGTAAGTATGTCACATCAACAAAAATGTTGGTGCTACATTAACTGCGCGAGAAATGATTAACGTTTTCAATTTCACGTCAGACGAGTTCTATATACTATTACTTATGCTACACTATTTTTACTATATTATTTTATAATTTTTTTCTAACACAAAACATAGTTAAAATTACTCGTATTTGAAGTATGAGCAAAAATACCGTTTTTATAAGCCTTTTATTTTAAATTTTCACATTTTTTGAGGACTTAGTAAAATGTTTTTGCTTCGACTGGAACTCTTAATTTCTTTAAGTTTTTTTGCTTTTTCGACTCAACTTTAGACGTAATCTAAGAGATTGCCAAAATTTGCGGCGAGCAAATGACTAAACAAAGTATAGAAAATAAGAATAGGGAATACTTGTGCAAAAAAGGTAAATTAAGTAAACTGTTATGCCATTTATTGATTGCTTGGAGTTTTAATATAAATGTATACATGCCATTGTAAACTTTATATTTACAGTTATTGCACAAATTGAATTAATTTAAAAAAACACAACATTCAGCGTATTCATTGGCATCAGTTGCAATTCTCGACCACATTGAAAGTTTTTCTCGACTGCTTATAAACAAATTGCAAAATTATTTCTATGACAAAAATACCATCTTTTACATCTCTTAACATTGAATGCACTTATTGTCTTTAGGAGCACCATGTAAGAAATTTTAGACATACACAGCTTTCACCACGAAACATAACAATCGTATGCGCGCGCAATTTAAATAAGTTTTGAATAAACCGCGAGTTAAAACCACAACGTATAAAATTGTAAGGTAACAATGTCAGTCCAAATGTGAAAATGTCATCAAAGTGAAAAAATGGACGGTCGTTTCGCCTTTTTGAGGCTCTTCAGCAGTGGGAGGACACTCTACTATACGTCCACAAATGCATTGAATAAATGATGCCGAGGAGTCATAAAAGGGCGAAACGGCCGTCCAGTGGTTCACTCTGGTCACATTTGCATTGACATTGATTTATTTGAATTACGCGGGTATAAAATCAGCTTCCAACGTTTCCAACTCTATAGCTACTTACATACTATTATTCATACTTAGTAAATCTATACCGTGAGATAGATTGACTTGTGTTTAAGATTTTTCTACAAAATTTTCATCATAAAATTCTTGTGCAAATGTTTCTTGTAAAAGTCGCCTATAAGTCTTTCTAGTAAAATAAACGGTTAAATTATTTCTTAAAATACCCACACAAACATTAATAGAATGAGGGTTTTCTTTATTCTAAACATGCGTGTTGTGAAGATTCAGCTCTCTATTTCGTGTAAAAGAACGCTCATTTGAAAATAATATGTTGGCACTAAAGTCAAGGTCAAAAGATTCTGATTGCTGCAACCACTCACAAAATTCAAGTTGCGGTTCAAAATCAACGTCGGTTAACTGTTGGACTCGTTGAACATGGTAAGGGTACCCAGAATAATTCCTTAAAACACAATGTACTATGGGACACGTTAGCTACGCAGCTTATTTCTCTAGTGCTACTTCGTCTCCAATCTTTTACAATTTACAATATCTGCACATACAAAACAAATATTAAAGTTTTGATTTTATTGAAAAGATTTATTCTTCATCCGTTGCTAATGCGGGTTAGTCTTTCTCGGCTACGGCCTTTGTAGTTCCTTGCACACACGCCAGTTTATTGAAGGCAAATGTCTTATTAGGATACTGGTCAACCTACAATTAACGTTTGGCGTGGAGGTTATAATTACACTCACCGTACATTAAAACAGTGTCACTGTTGTACATAATAAAGAAAATTTAAATGAAATATTATGAAGTATGAGTACGTTTACACAAATCACTTAGCATCAACTAAAGAAATTCGTTAAAAAATCGAGACAGAACTCGGTTTTAAAAAAGCTGAATTTTGCATTTAATTATCTGTCTTGTTTTAGTTACAACCAAAGATAAAAGTGATCGTGTACACAAAATACATCTTGTTCAGCTAGGTCAGCAATAATGCTAAGAAATAAACAGTACTATCTGCTTTAATTATTTTATTAACAATTGATTTTGTAGATGATGGAATATTAAAAAAAAACAACTATTAACACAAATACATCAATACGTTTTACGGATTTTACAGCATTTACACCCATCATTCACCGCATAGTGACAATCAACAATTTTCATTTGTTTAGATAGTCAGGACCGGCCTGGCAACTATAATTGCAATTCAAAACTGGGGCACTTTGGACCAAAACTTTAAACGAAAAATTTTTATTTAATGTCACAAGGAAACTACTCCTTGAGGCATAATGTTTTTTTATTATTTGAATTATTATTATTATTAGATAAATTCATTATCTTGATACTTTTGAAATCAGTGTTTATGTTAAGCAAACAATGCACGTTAGGAATTTTCTTTAGTTTGTCTTTAAGGAAATTGAACTGAAGGAAATTTTCATCTTGAATGTTTGTGTCAATCGTCAGTTTTATAGGGAATAACGAACTCGACAATGAAGCTGATTTGAATAATGGCGGTACGGACTAACGGAAGAATGTTTTAATACCGTCCGACAGAGAGAGCACCTACTCCGCGGAAGAAAGTAAAGGAGAAGATAAGAAAGAATAACAGCTTTCAGAAAAAATAATAAAAAGAGAACACTGGGATATTTAGAACACTGAGATTCCACATCGTACTCGTACACTTAAACGAAACATTGACTTACGTGTGCCAGGACCAAAAGATGCTGTTAAAAATATTGCAACGGAGGCGTGTGTCTTGCATACTAATATAGAAATACAGCGACTAAAGGATAAATATGTTGCTAATTTGGCAAAAGTGCATTTTAGAGGTTTACCCTACTTTCAGTAATAAAATAGAAACAATATTCATTGTAGAGGGGTTTAAAACCGTCTTCACTTCTTTGTATCTTTTTAAATAGTTTTTTAGTGGTGGTAGTTCGGCTCTAAGATTGTTTTAACGGAAAAACTGGCTCATTATTTTTTTTTGACGATTTTGATAGGAAACAAATTCATAATTGTCTCAGATTATTTTTGATAGTAAATGTTTCAATAATGTGTTCATTTTTAGTTGCTTTTGTATTGTTTTTTCTCGCTATCGCCTTTATTGCTTTAATTGCTATTACTGTTGTTGTTGCTTTTACTTTGACAGCGTTAAAATTATGAAATTCCCTTTTATTGAACATGTCGACATCCTATTAGTTTTTGGATTTCGTCAAGGCAACTGCCTCGAAAGTGTCTGCGTGTGTTGAGACAAGTCTTCAAACCGGAGAATTCCAAATTACAAAACTTTTCCTCGAATCGAAAGACGTCTTTGAAAAACAGGATGTTTGAAGCTTGTGAGAAATAACGCTGGAAAACCTCGACAAGCTCGAACACCCATTGAGGAAGATGCTGTTCTTCAAAGAATTGATGACAATCTTGATACCAGTACCAGAACATTGCAACGAGAAACTCGAGTTATAGAAAGCGTTAGAAGTCGGATTTTTTGAGATCAATTACTTCGTTTATTCCACATCAAAGCAGTGCAAGAATTATTGCCACGTGACCACGGATTTCACAAATTGTTCGGGTGCATAGAACAGTTCACAACGGATTCCACAATAATATCTTGTTTACTGATGAGTCTTGTTTTACACGTCGTGACATGATGAACCTACACAATGAGCATATTTATGCAGATGAAAATCCACATGATATTAAAAGTAGACATTAGCGAGAATAGAACGGTTCGCCTCCTGGTAACGGTTATTCTAAAGTTTGGCCAAATTAATGACTCAGTGTGAGCGAGCCTGATAAAGTGTTCATCCTGAGCACGAAACGTCGCAAAATTACCGAAGTAGTTGCTTCTGTCCAACCTAATTAATTTGGCCAAACTTTAGAATTAGCGAGAATTTAAAATTACGGTCTGGATCGGAGTTATTAGCAATTTGCTGGTTGGGCCGTTCCAATTGTCTGATCGTCTGGAAAACTTGTCTTTTAATTTGCGTCGAAACACGTTTTGGATTGGTAGATTACAAGAAACACTTATTCAATGGCCTCCGCGGTCTCCAGATTTAAATCCTTGGTACTTTTTCATCTGGGAAGTGTACAAGGTTCAAATTAATAATCCCGAACAACTGTGGAACAGAATTGCTGTAAACGCACAATGAGAAAACAACTATGTTTTAAGAAGGGTGCATTTCAATTTTTAACGTCCAATTGACCTTGACGTATTAGTGAAGGTTGAGGTCACACTTGTAAAAATAGTTTTGTCTTTCTGGCTAAACCAACTAAATTTTGTATTAATATCGGTTATCAGTGTTTGAGAAAACATTTTTTTTAGTACGTAATCTATTGGAAAACTGTACAAAATAATATACTCTTGATAGTTATTGTACAATTGATGAAAAATTGTTGGGGTTTTGAGGGTATTGCTTTTTTAGAATCTACATTGCAAGCAACCTGACAAATATGGGATTACAGTTAGAAGAATGTGTGATTCGCGCACGTATATGCAAAGAAAACCGGCTAAATAAAGAACCTCTTCTAAATTGTTATGTAAAGAAACTGACAGAACATATTCTCGGAATATGATGTAATATGACTATGGGCATATTGGTTTACGTGCATTCTCTTGGCTGACAAAATGCTTAATGATTATAATTTCACTATCGTGGGCACTCAGAAAGAATAAGAGGGAAATTCCTCTATCATTTCCCCCAAAAAAAAATCATGTTATGCCAGTTTGGATTCGACAACCAATAAACTTTAATGAACTTCACAGCTAAGACAGCCAAATCCGTGCTACTATTGTCAATAATGAAACATGAAAATGAAAAACCTGAAATTATAAATTTTTATAATTTGACCAAAAGAGACGTCGATACTTTTGATCAATATACATATTCCGTCTCCCGCAAGAACAGCAGATGGCCATTGCGCTTTTTTATGGTATGATGGATCAAACAGGCATTAATTATATTATATTATATTACATAATTGTTTAGGCTGATAGACAAAAAAGCGTTTACCGAAGGTATTTATTGGAACTTGGACTACAACAACATATGGAAAAACGTTTATCAAACTCATAACCTTAAGCCTTAAGAGAATCAATAAAGAATATAATCTAGTCGACAAGTTTAAAAACGTGTTAATTTTTTGAAATAGCTCTTATAAATATGAGCCATAGTTCATTGGATTCGGAATGGCGTCTAGAAAAATGTATTAAAATATTTTTTTAGCAGAACTCAGAAACTGTAAGAGATATCGAAATCTGAAAAATGATTCTTCAAGAGGAGGAAATTCTCAACTCCCGGAATAATTTTAAATGAACGTTGAAAGTAGGCCTCCACGTAACTATTTCGGGATGCGCGCGCGGTTTCTGAAGCGAGTACGTGACGTAACTTTATAGAGGCTAGTCAAAGATTATTTTTAAAAAAATCATTCCTTAATTAATTGTTTCAACATTAGAAACAGAAAAAAAACGATTACAAACAATTAAAAATTTCATAACAAAATTGTAAAAAAAACGTTTTTTAATATCAAAGTAGTAAATTTTTTATAAAAAAATGGCATGAAAACATTTTTTTTTACATTAATGCACGTCTTTCATCAATACAACAGTAATACCGTAACAAATATAAAAAAAACCATTAACATTTTTTGGATTTTTCATCTTTTTGCAGCTTGAAAAAATTATTGTAAACAAAATAAACACTTTAAAAAATGTTTTTGACTTCTTGTATACATATAAAAAAAAGTTCTGATAAGCGAAACATGATTGTGTCAATTATTTAAACAATTTTCATTGTTTGCAATGATGACGGAGGTCAAAAAATTTTATTAATTAACAATCGCCTAACAAAAATTAAGTTAGATCAATTTTTCCAACGGGACCTTATTCCATCAAGTGTTGAAAATACACGATGGTTTTGTTAAGTTTTTGAATAAACATTTAATACTTAAAAAAATATTTTATGTGACGTTCTTGCTTCAAAGGCCGTGCGCGTATTTCGAAATAGTTACGCGAAGGTCTACTTTCAGCGTTCATTTAAAAATATTAGCAATGATGATAGAGTTCCGGGGGTTGAAACATTGTTATTGGAAATGCCCTCGTCTTTAAGAATGTTTTTTCAGATGTTGATATTCTCGTTATTCACGAAAAACTAAATGCCTTTTTTTCATCTTAATTTGTTTATAACTTTTGAAATTTTTTATCTGCTAAAAAACATTTTAATAAATTTTTTTAGACGTCATTCCAAATCCAATGACCATCGCTCATATTTTTAGGAGCTATTTCAAAAATTAAGACGTTTTTGAACTTGTCGACGAGACTAATATCAATCCTGAATATGAACTCGGAAAAAACAGTTGATCCATCTTCAACAAAATTACAGTTCGCTGCACTTTATGCCTCAGAACAAATTATCGAAAAACGAAAACTGCATGTGCGAATTGTTATACACCAAAAATTTGGTGTACAAACTTTACTTCGTTATATTGCATCAATGGTGTCGTACAATAAAAATTAATAAAGCTTTTATTTATGGTACTGCTAAATGTTTTAGTTTTAAGATAGGTATTTTTAATGGAGGGTCGTTTATTTCTTAGAATCTAAAGCAGTGATTTCCAAACTCTTTTGGCCCACGAACCTCTTTTCATAGTCAAAACTTGCCCACGGACCTCTAAGTGAAAACACTACAACAATGCATAATAAAAAAATTACAAATTTAACTTTGATGTCTTGAATTGTAAATGGTGACGTAAAAATAAAAGTGTTTGGCAAATACCCACGAGTACTAATTTCTAGTCGTTCTTTTTTTTGTGATGAGGCTCATAACGGCACTGAATCTACGTTCTACTAATAGGAAGATCAATCAAGTACAATAACCCATAATGCTGGATATAAAATTGGGATTTGTTTTTGTAACCAGAAAACTCACCGCGATGCTTGTTATTACCTATATTTATATTTTATTTAGAACGTAAAAATCGCTAATAAATTATTCATTGTTATTTATTTTAACTTCCATATTAATAAAAATGTTTTACATTTTTTTTATTTTATTATTAAACCTTGCCCGGACTAATTTTTCACGGATTTCTTGAATATCCCCGGGGACCCCTAGGAGTCCGTAGGAACCACTTTGGAAACCACTGATCTAAAGTTTTTGTTTTTACTAAGAGAATAGCAAGGACAAATTATCTCGAAGAGGTTAATTAACAGTTTGTCTTGTTTGATAAATATGATAATACATTTTTAGGCGAAAGTAAAAAATCGAAATTTCGCGCTGTCTATTATTATTATGTATTTATTAAAATATTATTAAAAGCAATACCAGTTTCTACAGAAAAAAAAATTAATCAGCGACTGGTGACTTAACACAAACAGAATTTTTAATTTAATTTAAAGTGAGAAACATTAACTCAGCTCAAATAAAGTTAATAGATTGTAATTACAAGGCTTTATGTTCAATAAAACTTTATTGCGATAACAAACTGTCAGTCAACACGTGGTAGAATATGTATTAGATTGTATTTTGCACGTATATTTCAAATAAATTGAGTGTTTTATTTAAATTGTTTAAAGTTTCAATAAAAGTTTATTGGAACATTAATTTTTAATACGCGTTAAATCTGTTTAAGTTTCATAACAACAATCGACTTCGAAATTTTAAAATTTGCATAGATAGAATCAGTATCAATATTATATTGGAAACGCGCTGGTGGCCAATTTAAAATTTATCAACTCTTTAACAAACTAAAATATTTTATGAGTAATAGATTAAAGAAAAACCACGGCATGGTAATCATCAAAGATCGCCATCAGCATTTAATGATACACAAATGCCAATTTTCAGCTGTCGACTGTTATTCTATGAAATAAAAATAACTTTGGCCCCCACCGCTTCACCATTTTAAAATTATTTAAAGAAAGCTCTCGCCTACGAAAAAATTAACAATCAGTCATTTTCTAACATTAACATACTTTTAATATTTTTAACGTTTGGAAAAAAATGCACTTTGTGTTTTTTGCGAAACGGAATTTTCTATTTTTGACTCGGAGCGCGCGAACTTTTTACTTTTCGAGCAGTACATCTATGTAAAGGAAGGAAACTAATGTAAATAAATCTTGCCTAAACGCATTGGCAAACTTACGTCCAAACTGCATCAAAATGTAAATGCCCCACTAGTTGGCCAAAGAGAAAAAAACTTATAAATTTAAACTTCACGTGTATTTATCTATAAAAATACAAGGTTACGCCAAAATGCTACGGATTTTCTTTTATATACAAATGCCAGGGTAATAGATAATTTTAGATTATTGTGAAACAATGCTTAGATTTGCCATCAACCTACGTTTTTAGATAGATTTTTACTGTAGAAAAATACAATGTAATTCTATTTGACGACTCCTTACACATTTCCATTCTAATACTAAACGAGATAGATTACTTTTAATTGAAACTAAAAATTTAAATTTATAAAAAAAGACTCAAGGTCCGCGCGCTTCTTTTAATTTATTACTCAAATATTTGGCACTCGATAGTTTGGCGAAGACAACACAATGAGTTCTACTCATTAAAATATAAATTAATACTGCAAATGTCTATGGTAGTATTACATAAAATAGGATCAAGGTGTAATTAAGATATTTATGGTTGAAGGTCGAATCCTAAACAATATAAAAAGAACAATGTGAAAATATTTAAACTTGAGCCACCATAAATTTAGCCTGGGACTTGCTAACGTTTTTAAACGAAAAACGAATCTAAATATTTATACTATTATACTTTGTATATGTTTTTTAACGATTTTTATCTAGTTTCGATTTTTAATTAATTGCGTTATTATTTAATGTAACATATTAAAGTTATATTGGTAAGTCTATATATGTCTCTATATACATTTGTAGTCAAATTTAACTTAACTTTCATGAAGTTTATGTACAAACGCTAAATGTTAACTCATGAGTCTCTTACTAATATCACTTGTACCTAAAAACGTTTTGCTTTAAACATAAGTAAAAATTGAGCCGCAGTCTCGATATGTGGAACCCGTGCGTTGCACAAGTGCGCCATGGGTTCAAAGGCGCCTGTCGACGCTTCTGGTTTATAAATTTTTAACAATAGAAAAACATTTGTTTCTATTATTTGAAAACGAAAATTGTAGTAACACGTATATGAAAACTTATTAAACGAAAATTTAGAGAAAACTAATGCAAAAATCAACAATTTCTTAAGAAAACAAAGATGTTCCGTCTACATCGACGACGGTTTTAAAAGTGAACCCAGTAGCAGCCAAATTATTTCCGATTTCTTGATTCCTACAGTAAGTTCAACTACTGCCGACAATTTCAATTTCAGCAAAGATTAGTAAACTTCATGACGTCGAAGAGAATTTTTTTACGCTTCAATGATACAGGGTAACGGCCAAATGTATTAGTTTAAAAATTATATTAACCCAAAGACGAATCAGGCCATTAGTTAGTTAAACGAGAATGGTTTTTATATTTTAAACAATAAAATTATGTATATTTAATAACACAATTTTTTATTCTGGATAATTCTGGTGTTGACGTTATCACACAAGCGGAGCTTTCATCACACGTCGCAGTGGACTTCAGATCCCGTAACAAACTAATTAATTGCGCCGTGAAGTTTCAGTTTTATAGACCTGCTTCCGATCGATAAAACTGGTTTCCAAATCTCCGGTATAGGAAAACTTGAATCTCAGTCGATATTAAAAGGATTTTTAATTATTTCAATGGGTTCTCTAATTTTTCCCCGATAGTAACTAGAAACATTCGCCAAAATTTTGATGTTTGTAAACATAATTTGATGACCCGTTTCTAGTACGTGTTCCGCCATCGCGGACTTCTACATATTTTACTTTTTGAGAAAAGTTTTACTCACAAACATCACGAGCCGGGTTCTATGCTTTCACCAATTGTTGCTAATATATTTATGGAAGATTTTGAGAAAAAAGCAACATTTTATCTAAAACTCAAGTGCTGGTACAGATACATTGATGACATTTTTGTCATTTGGCAAGTTCCTTTGAAATCAAAATTAAGTTGGTTTTTATCACACTCAGTTTATCTAAAACCGACCCACACAGATAGATGTTTAAACGGATTGTCTTTCTCAGAAATTATACAGAGCTGTTTTCTTAAGTCAACCCAAAATCTTCAAAAAGAGTTGAATCATCTAGCCAAGGTGTTAGTCGTAAACAATTACAATAGAAAAAGGATTAAGCGATCTGTTATAATTTGATATTAGTGGACTGTAATTGAGTTTTATAAGCGGAGTTACACTTATGTATTTGAATTATTTATTTTTTAAGTTTTATAATAACGAAAACATAATATTGTTGTATAAGATAAAGAGCGTACCTGTACTGCTCGAATAAATCAAAAATTAAAATTCACATGGTTATAATGTTCTTAACAGCTAAACATAATAAACATAAACCATAGACACTAGAGTGTAAAAATTACTGCAATAAATCTGTTTCTATTGACAATGGTCATATCTTTGAAAATGACCGGTTGATTTCTCCATATGGGATATAATGGTAGCAACACGGCTTATACCGTCCTTTTCAGGCTGTACCTACCTGAATAATTCTCCCAAGCTTCCAAGCCAGAGGGAGTTGATTAACGTCTTTTATCCGTATCATTATACCTTCCTTTAAAGTATGGTAATTCTTTTTTCTATTTATGCCTTGCTTAAGCTCGGAGACGTACTCCTTGCTCCACCTTTTCCAGAAATCTTGGTTAAGTTTCTGGACTCTTTGAAAGATAGACAATTTTGATTTTGGCAAAGCAAGTAAATTGGGGTCGGGAACAAACGTCAATCTTCTTCCTATCAAGAAATAAGGAGGACACAACGGATTCAAATCTTTGGCATCGGGTGAAAGAGCGGTAGGTAATCTGGAATTTAAAATAGATTTAATTTGAACCAACAAACTATACATCTCTTCAAACGTTAATACTGCATTTCCAGCAACTCTTTTTAAATGGTGCTTACAAGAGCGTACTCTAGTCTCCCAAAGCCCACCAAAATGTGGAGACCTTGGAGGGCTAAAATGCCACGAGATACCTTCATTAGACATGCATTCAACGTTTTTATTCTTATTTTTATTTAAAACATTTTATAAGTCTCGCAATTCTGCGTTGGTGCCAACAAAGCAAGTACGTTTATCCGAATCTTTACGGTCTTTAATCATAAGCGGGTCCGCATAATCAACACCGGATGTATAAAACGGAGATGCCGGCTGAACTCTGATAAGAGGCAAATTGCCCATAATTGGATTTGAAATCTTTGGTGAAACATGAAACCATCGTACACATTGATGTACAACCTGCTTCGCTACATTTCGTCCAAAAACTACTCAAAAGCGCTCACTATTTGAGGCAAGTAATAGCTGGAGCTCAGCATACAGTAATCGTAAGTGTTCATGAGCAAATATAAGCCTTGATATTTTATGTTTACCTGATAGTAGAATAGGATGCCGTTTTTCATAGCTGTAAGTAGAATTGTGTAGTCTGCCAGCTACTCTTAAAATGCCGGCAGAATCTAAAAAAGGGTTCAAGCCTAGAATGTGATTGTTCCCTTTAATGCAAACGTTTTGTTGAAGTTGCTTAATTTCAGCACTAAAGGATTCGGTTTACTAAAAGCAGCTAATCCAGCATTAATTTCTTGAGGTGTTAAAGGTCCCACAGTTTTGCCTTCAACATTTTTATTCAAACAATTGACTTTGAATCTTAGACAATAAGCTATACTTTTTTCGAATATTTAGCAAAACCAAATTCTTTAATACCGGTTCAGAAAAAACACGGGACAATTCTTTGAATTCGGGTAGTGGCGACTCATATTTGAAAATAGGCCAAGAAGAAAATTCAGTCTTTAACCAGGAAGGGCCTTGAAACCAAACAGTGGAGTTAATCAATTTGGATGCAGTCATTTCTCTAGATAATAAATCAGCAGGGTTGCATTTTCTTGGAACATATTTCCATAATCCAAATTGTGTGTTTTCTTACATTTCGACTACACGATTGCATACAAATACTTTCAGTGCTTGTGGTGCTGCGTTTAACCAGCCCAGCACTATAGTCGAGTCACACCAAAATGTACATGAATCAAAACTAACGCCAAAGTGATCCCGAACATGTCTTGCAAGTTTAGACAACATTAGGGCAGCACAAAGTTCAAGCCTAGGAATAGTCGTCTTTTTAAGAGGTGCGATCTTGGTAACAAAACACTGATTATGTTTATCAATAGATCGAACATAAATTACTGCTCCATGAGCAATATTCGAAGCATCTGAGAACCCGTGCATTTCATCCTTTCTTCTAAGAAAGCTAACTTCAATCTCTTTTCTTGTTAGGGTATTGACTCTAGCAGCGAAGTGAACAACCTGTTTCTTACCTAGAAACTTACATAAAACAAAATATCCAACTGTGATATTATTGATGTCAAAATCAAAGTCATCCTTTTGGTCAAAATTTAAATTTTTATCGCCAGAGGAATCACGCAAATATGGCATACTCTCACTTGAATTATCTGAATCTTTTGTAAACGTGTCGTTTTTTCGGTTATTGTTATTGAGGATAATATTACTAGAATATATACACCATTTTTTGCATTGTTCAATCTTTTGCAACTTTTGCTTGCTTTTCTTGTTGTTGTGGAGTTTTTCCACGTTTTTGGCATTGTTTAAATTTACGAGGAGGAGCCTTCGGATAAGGCATGATATGTTCTGGTGTTAACACCTGCTAAAGAAAAAGAACAATGGTTTGATAAAGTTTTGAAAGTCGTGTATCTACATTTACTCACCTCTGTACAAGTTGAGGTCGAAGTGCTTGGTAAATTTATTTGGTAAAACTGAGAATCGTTTTAAGTGCAACTGGTAGTGCCATTCTCTTTAGCTACAGAAGTAGTGGCATTTTCTTGGTAATTTTCATTAAGCGGACGATCTGTTACATATGCTATCAAAAAATCGTCTTTTGAAAATACTCTGGGATTATAGGGCCACGTGCCTGTTTTCTGAGATCTTTTTATAATATTGTCTTTTGTACAAGCACTGTTAATTGCAAATCCATCAAGTCCAGCTATATTATATATCGTTAGAGTCTTTCCGGGGTTAGCAGCCATCCAGTTATCACAAGCTTGATTGTATCTAGCCTTTGGTGGCCCATAAACGGAAACATCTAATGGTTGAAGGCGGTGGCTGCAATGAGGGGGCTGCCTGTATCACATTGACGTTGACATGGCTATCGTGATTGTCTAAAAAAAGTACCACAGGTTCATCTTGATTGCATTTCACATGTTTAATAAAATGTCTAAGAGCCAATAAAAAATTGTCTGAGGTCATCCATTCACTCTTGTGTGACAAACCGAGACTCCTAGGTGGCGCACCGTAAATCATGAAATCTTTAAAATTTACCTTAGGAAAGACGAAAGCTGGTAGAACGGTGTTCCTTGTAGCATTAACAAAACAACATAGGGTAATCAGCTGACCACGACGCTCTGCCGAAGTCACTTGTCCAATTTGTTTAGCACCCTTTTCGCCAATGATTTTAGGAGGCTTGTGCACTGTTGTTAAGGCCGTTTCATCACAGTTCCATATCAAATCAGCCCTAAACGTATGACGATGGTATAATGTCTTGACGTTAGAAAAAAAGTCTCCTACGTTCTTCTCGTTGAAGCTAGTAGAGCGGTTTAGGCTGGTAGCTTCAGGAGCACGAGTAGAAAGGGTGGGATTTCTGCGCATAAAACCGAATAACCATTCTTTGTTTTTTTCCCACTTACGAGGTAATTCAAGTTTCAATGCGACAGCATACTGATAAGCAATTTTCTTCACTTGTTTTGTGCTGAGACCATAATGCATTTTTGATGCAGTTTTTAAATATTCACAAACTATTTCTTCCAGTTGCTTGTTGAACACTTGCTTAACAGCGACATTGGGATTGTACTTATATTCAGCAATATTGTTTAAGGGTTTTGACCACTTACATGACGTGCTAATGATGATTTTGGGATGTTAAACGCATTTGCAACACATCTAATGGAACTACCCTTCCTAACTTCTTCGATTGCATTTTTCAGTTGATCTTCAGTTACTTGTTCTCTGATGGTTTTACGCACCCAAATTCTACCCATTATGGAGACTGCAAAACAAAATTATTTGTTTAAACCTCTGTTTAAACTTACATTACACTAGCAGAGAGAATGGGACTGTCCCATTTCTACTGCATTTAAATTGTCCCATTCCTCCTGCACAGACCGTGCAAAAGTTTAAATTTCCCAAAATTTTATTAGCGGCATTTTTGGTTTGCTAACCTACCTGCATATACAGAAGGCACAACAAACATGAAAATATACATGAACCTAATAACTGAACATATACGCCAACATCACGTTTTTATGTTGAGCATCAATACTTACTTTTTGATGGTAAAACAAAACACAATTAAATTTTTGTACTATAAGTTGCAGCACCACCATCAAACGAAGTATGTGCAAAACACACTACTATGGCCACCTATTGCCACTTGCAAGAACATCTAGTATGCAGAGAATTGTAGCAATCACGTATGTCCCATTCTACCTACGGCCCATTACTACCCACTCTCCTCTATTGACTGTTCCCACTCATGTGATATGACATCGTCTAGTTTTGATATACTAATTAGATATACAATTAAAGTTTTGCCAAGCGTTTCATTTGAGGTTCAGGATTTAATGGATCCTAAATGCCTAGATACCAAGTCTAACATTTTTTTTTATTTTAACAGAGGATTCTTTCTGAATAGATTCTAACTTAAAAAGATACTTGACATAATTGTGTACCAACAATGTTGTGCTATTAAAACGTTTTAATAAAGTATCCCAAGCCAAGCGATAATTTTTACCACAGAAATCAACAGATTTAATTATTTGAGCAGCACCACCTTCTAAACTTGTTCTTAAGTAGTAAAACTTTTTTGTGTTATCGAGTTCAGGATTTGCATCAATAAGACTTCTGAAAAGATCTCTATATTCTAACCAATGTTCGCTTTTACCAGCAAATTTAGGCAACTGAATAGTTGGTAACTTAACCGAACTGCAAACACCCACAGGAGGTGTTGACCTAATGCTGTCACTTGCTACAGACTGTGATGACGAATATGACAAATTATGTGTATGTATAATATTAGCCGAGATTATAGTTTTTCTTTACCGGAGATTTGAAAACCAGTTTTATCGATCGAAGATAGGTTTATAAAAGCGAGACGAAAACTCAGCTTGTGTGATAACGACAACATGGGAGTTATCCAGAATGGAAAATTGTGTTACAAATGCAACCCGTGGAAACTTGAATTGGTATATAATTCTGTATATTGTTTTGATTACAACATCGTTAATATTGCAAATTTTGCGAAAACTGTAAAATTAAGGAACGATATAACGGTTTAAATAGTTGGCATTATTTAGGTGAGAATTAAAGTTACCACGAGAAAAGTAAGTAACATTTCCAGAATTTGAAGCAATTCACAGATCTGTTAATTCGATTGAAAAAGAATAAAACGATAGATTCTGAAGCACAAAAGACATTCAGAGAAACAAAATTCTAACATGCTGTTATTGAGGGTATTTTCTGTATGGTTTAATTTTTGACTGAACAGAACTTAGCCTTTTGATAATAATGAAAACTTTTTGAAATATATCAAAATGAAATTCGATTTTGTTATATCTGAAAATGTCAACCGATCTCATATGAAAGCGCACAATATTTTGAGGACAAGATCTAAAACAAGGTTGTAACTTTGTTAGGGAATAACGTTAAATCTAAAATTTTAAACGTCATGATAAAAGCTAATTATTTTTCTATTATCTTCGACTGCACATCCGATATTAACCAGAAAAAAATAGTTTCCAGTATGTATCAGATTCGTCAATTTAACGTTTCATGAATTGGCATTGAAGAACATTTCCCAACTTTTTGTTTCATTACTGACGTTACCGGTGAAGGTTGAATAAGTTTTTTTGTTATTGACGTTAGAAAATTATGAATTAGATATTTTCAATTTACGCGGTCAAGGCTGTGACATTCTTGTAACCATAGTTTGAACCTTCTCATTAAGCGTAAAGACAAATACACTATTCGTCAATTTATTTTCTATAGTTCAAATACTTTAAACTTTTTTTCTGCTTTGAATTTAAATTTAAAATCGTTGTCAGATACCAGATCGTCTGGCCGGATTGATACTATAACTCCTTTAAAGTACCAATTAGATGAAATATATACACAGTGTGTCAATTTGAAAACTTTGGATTGTGAATATATTTATCACAAAAACTAATATCAGAAATTACCAAGGGTGTACCAAAACTCGTTTTGACAATACGGAGGAGAAACCAAATTGACATGCCACCACAACTTCAAAAATGTAAATTGAATCCTCCATCTTTGATACATCGTTGACAAGGTTTTTGAAAATGCTATTCAGAATTACCAAAAAAAGTGACATTCCACTTGATAGTTTTGAAATAATTAGCAAATAATAAAGTTTGGGGAGATGCTGTCAACCCTTAAAATTACACTGTTTGTGATAAAAAATTATTATATTTAGGATAGTTATCATATGTATTTCCTAGAATATCCAGCGCAATTATTTTTGAGGATATTGGGTGTGATAATCTCGTACAATACGATAAGTTCCATTATGTCAATAGCGACAATCAGGAGAAGCAGATAAAAGTTTTTTGTAATTTTGTTTTATTAAAGGTATTTATTTGGGCCTTTCACTCATTGTTTACAGGTATTTACATATCAGTATGTATTGTTACTTTAAAGTGTGTCATTGTTAAATTTTATACAAAACTGGCTTTTTTGAAAATAATTTGTTAAATGATATAATCAGGTTCTCAATGTTTGGGCTGGCATTCTAAGAGATAAAATTGTTGAATTTTTTTTTCTGAATGGAAATGATATTTTTGTGAATTTGCTTTAAAATACAATAAAACCGTTGATTGTTCAAACTTTGGAATATCAAATAGTGGCGAGCCGCCATAGATGCAAATTTGTTTCAGCTTCAACTAGATGGTGCTCCACCGCATTACGCCGTGCAAACTAGACAGTGACTAAATGAACATTATCCAGTAAAATGGTTTAGCCGTAGAGGAACGATTGTCGATCGCCTGATTTGACACTGTTAGATTTTTTTTATTGGAGCCACACTAAATCAATTGTTTATAAGAGGAACCCAGCAGATCTACAGTTACAGCAACGAGTTATCGACGTTTGTCGTTCCATCATTCGTGAGACATTTCAAAAAGTGAGACAAAAAGTTGAATTTAGTCTATTTTTTGTTTAGGAAGAAACTGTGGACGTTTTAAACAGTTCTTGTAATTATCTTTCCAAATAAGATTTCACAAACAGGTTATTTTTAAAGCGTTAACAGCATCTTTCCGAACTTCATTATTTGCTAATTATTTCAAAACTGTCAAGTAGAATGTCACTTTTTTTGATTTCTTAAATAGCACTTTTTCAACGATGTATTATATGTGGGAGTTGCAATTTACAGTTTTGAATTTAGGGTATCCACATAATCTTTATTTTCTTCAATTAGTAAATTAAAAACGTGTTCATCAAAAAATCGTACGTATTTTGTGTTTGGTAGTGTGTTACGCAAATATACAAGGCTTTCTCGTAAAACAATAACAATTACGAAAAGGAAAAAGTGCGACAGGATTAACCGAAAGAAAAGCACACAAAGTGTGTACTGATAATAAATAATCTCGCAGAACATAATTTTGTATGTAACAAAGCAATTAAGTTGAGTCTATAGGTAAAATTTACTCCTTAAAAAAACTTATTAAAGGGTGTGAATAAAAAAAACCCTAATTAATAAATGAAAGTGTTGGTATCTGGTGATGATTATTTTTGATCCATGATTGTAACGCTATTGGGCACCTGGCGGTAACAGCAAAAGTATCCAATTTGAATACTTTAATACTATATTGTAGAAATCTTTCAAGATCTTGTGAGCTGTGGTGCTGTAAACCGTATATGTCAAAATTTTGCTATCGACCGTCTGACAAACATTCGTCAGTACCTTTTTCTAACGTATCTTTACTTTTGTCGTTCTAATTCTTATTATTAAGTCTTTACGTATTATTATAACTATACTAATTTTTATTTTATACATAAATATGTGATTATTTTAAATTTTTGTTGAGGTGAGTGCTTTTTAAATAGATTAACGTTTTTGCGATTCACATAGACTTGTCAAATTTATTTATTCCGATTTTCGACTCACGGCCACAGTTCATGACATAATAAAGTACTTTTGTAATGAGTAAGAAATGGGTGTCACTGCCAACGATTATGAAAATTTGCAACCGAACCGAAGGCGAGTTGGTAATACATATTCCTTACGCATTATACACTATACTTTTTCTACGACTATATGTTTAATTATTATTCAAAGTCAAGTTAAACTTTTTACAAGAACAAATACTGTAGAAAATAAATAATCTAAATGTAAAAATTTGTGTTGGTAGTACACCTAAAATGACAATTAAAAAATGATTTGTTAAAACTTTGTATTTATTTTATGTCAATTTGTCAGCGTTTATTCTACAAGTTATAAGTGTAATTGTTATTTGACTTGACTTTTAGGTGAATATCTTTATTTAGAAAAAATGTAAGTATAATGTACGCCATAATCATTGGAAATGTCCCTAAAATGCGCAATACCGCACGTTAAGTCACATTCTAATAGTATTAATCGTATTTATATATAAATATATCATAAGGTTATGGTTTTTTCTTTGTCGTATAAATACAAAAAGGTGATTACCATTACTTAATTTTGTATGTATTTCTTAAATCATACGAAAAGGCTTTTAAATATTACTTTCAAATAAACGTTTTATAAAACCAAAATTTTCTTTATATTTTTTGTGCGAATTAAAAAACAAACACTTTTTTCTAATTTGGAATAACAATTTATTAACATATTTTTAATAAATATATTTTTAGGTAATAAATGTTTTGAATAAAAATGTCGAAATTATAATTGCAAAATTATTTAAAAAGTATTTGTTACGTCTAAATTTTAACTATTAATGTAATTTATTGAAATGTGTGTTCTGATATAGTCCTCGCAATTTTACTTTCGATGCACGTCATTAACGTCAGTGACGTAGTTATTCAACCATGTTGTCGGTATTATCACGTAAACTGTTTTCGTACATTCTTAATATTACATTGCGAATTACGTTTTCATTAAATGTTTCTACATATGTAACAGGTGCACTACGCTTACGTTTTGAGGAGATCTAAGAACCTCGTTGTTAGCAACCGCTGTACATACAGAAATAATTGTGGAATATATGTATGTATTGCCACTATTTAAATATTATGTAAAAGGGTACCTCTCGCACAGCATTTACTGATATTAATGGACCACCATTATCTCGTTCAAGCTCAAAATAGTACAGTTTTGTATCAAAAATAATTATAAAAAACAATGAGCACTTTGACGTAAAAAAACACAAATTAAATTTGACAGATGTCAACAACGCTGCAACTGTAGTAAGCACACCAACAACGTGACAAAAAAAATCCCATAAGACAATTCGGTATTTATTTAATTTTTGCTATAAATAGGGTGGTATGAATTTTACGTCATTCATGACGTGCATCGAAAGTTAAATTGCGAGGACTTTAGTAACATTATTTTTGTATGTAGGATGTATAAACCTAGCTTATCAGACCCGGAGTAATGTTTGGTTATAAGAATATGCAGCGTTAGTTACTATAATTTATAAACAATTTTTCTGATGGTTACCATTATTAAATTGTATATGTGTTTTTTAAAATCATACGAGGAGACTTAAATATTACTATAAAACAAGCGTTTTATGAAACCACAACTGCTTTTATGTTTTTGTGCAAATTAATAAACAATTCTACCGGATATGCATCTTAGGATTAAGCGGATTAATAAATACCTCACTTATTAATGAGTTTCATAATTACCTTTTGTAAATATATCATCAGGTTATGGCCTTTTGTCGTATAAATATAAATTTTTCATTTACAAAATTGTAATATAAATTGGGAGTTCCTAGTGGTAACATCATTGTCTATGTGATTATAATATTTTGTGAATACGCTTTGAAGATTAGGACAAATTGATTCTACCTTAGAATTAAGAGGAGGTATTGTTGGGATGGCATAAGCAGGAATGTCACCTCAAACAATATCACAACATGTTGACTTATCGGTAAGCATTTTTCTAAAGTATATTTTTTACATTGCATTGCAACACAGTCAGCATATATTAAATATCATCACTAACGATACTATTTTATAAGATATTGGAATCTATTAAATTGACATCAAATTTTTAAATACATGTATAATGTATAACGGCTTTTAATATAGTACTAATGATAAATGTAGTCTAATACTAACAACTTAACACTTTGTAGATTAAACAAATCCGGCGATGGATTACTAAAGGTCAGGAAGTTGGTAATAGTACACTTGTAAGCAACAGACCACCTAAGCTTAGAATTACTTCTCGGCAAGAAGATGCGGGCATACTCGGCTATACATTACAAAATCTTTTTACAACTTGCCAAAAAATAAAGGAAACGGTAAATATTAATTGCTCTGATTCCATCATTCAGAGACGTTTACACGAATCAAATTTACATTGTAGAAAACCGGCAAGTAAACCTAACATTACAGAGCGTCATGCTGCAGCTCGGTTGCGCTTTTGTCGCCAATATTTAAATTTGGATTGGAGTACTGTTATCTTTACAAATGAAAATAATTTTCTAGCACTGATCAATGTCTAACTACAGTGTGGAGACCACAAAACACTCGTTACAATATAGAACATGTTTTGCCCAATCAGCAAAGTGGTAGAGTGACAGCTGGAGTGTGGGGATGGATATCTCAAGCGGGTCCAGGAGAGTTAGTGCAAGTGACACCACCTCGATTTACTTCAGAGCAATACCTGAATATTTTAGATAATATCTTGATACCTTCTGTGAGAAGAATATTTCCACAAGTTGAGCTGGAAATTATTCAAGTAGTCCAGGATAATTTTCCTATTCATACAGCACGAATTGTTAGGGACTGGATTGAAGATCAAAACGAAGTTGAAATAATTGAATGACCAGCGAGATCACCAGATTTGAACCCAATTGAAAATATGTGGGGTGCAATGACCAGAAACTGGGATAGTGATATTCAATTTAGAATACCTGAAAATATTATCCAAGATTCACAATTAGTTTGGGAACGTTTTCGGGGATCACAGTTGTGTGAAAATTTAGTAAACTCTATGCAGTCTAGATTAGAAGCATGCATACAAAATAATGGTTATTACACAAAGTATTAATTATTTCTATACAATTTTTGTATTGTTATTGTTTTTTATATAATATGTTTTTTTATTTAATTATATTATTAAAATAAACTACAGCATGAACTGTAATTATAAACGTATGCTTATTTATTAACATTTTATTAACGCAAAAGTGAGTAATACCTAAATAATAATTATTAAAATAAAATAGTATATTATTATACGAGTTACATAAGGAAGGCTATTATTGCATGAGTAGTTTAGAGCACGACGAGCGAAGCGAGGAGTGCTCTAATTGTACGAATGCAATAATAGCCACTTATGGAACGTGTGTAATATACTATTTTTTCGACTTTACATTTTAAATTCATTAATAAAATAAATCCAGGTGTGAATCTTGACATTTAGGAATTTTTATTTTACAGTTGGTATTTCTGATAAATTGGCATCTATTTGCAAAAATTAAAATTTAAAAGTTTGAATTTTCAGTTGAAAGTAAAAACTAAGAATGGAAAATGAAATTGATTGTACTACTTCTGAAGTACGGGAAGTGGCAGATGATGCCACAAAGAATTTTTCAATTCAAAGATGCATACAAAAATAGCCTAAAATGTAAGGTTATGATGTTAAGAATGTATACACAAAGTTCATTCAAATACCAACTTGAAAATACATAACAGTATCGTTATATACTTTTAGTGACTTTATAACGATACTGGTATTGGTGTCGTTATAGACTTGTTACAGTTGTAAAGTCGAAAAATAATATTAATGAATACGAAAACGTAATTATGATACTCATTAATAAGTGAAGTATTTAACCGCTCAAACAAAAAAAAAGAATGTGACTATGTGAACAAAAATTTAAATAAATTACATTATATTGGCACAAATATTTATTCTTACACCGGAAAATTCTGTTTGATAGTATCATTTATATTTAAACGAAATTAAAGTATAAAAGTTTCACTTTATTTATAATTAATTTTGCACATACAGCGAAATATTAACAGTACCTATGTAAAATTGTTTTTATAAAATCAGTAATTAGATAATTTTCAATTTATCTTAATTTTATACGTTCAAAATTTTACTATCAATAAGTATGTATCTAAAATTATAGAAAAAATGGGTGTTTTTTTATTCGCATAGAAATATAAATATGGTCATAAAAGTAATACTGTTTTCTTATCGTTTGAGAAATACATCTAAAATTTAGTAATGGTAATCCATTTTTTATTTACAACTACAAAAGGACATAACCTCAAAGTATATTTACAAGCATAAATACTGGTAATACTATTAGAATGTGACTAAAAATGCGGTAATGTTCATTTTAGAGACATTTCCAATGACTATAGCTGTACGTGCTTTAAATACATGCAATTATGGTTAACCTCAAATCATTTACCATTTTAATTTTTTTAATACACGGATTTTAAGCAAAATATAATATATTATATTATAATAAATAATATCAATGAGCTAGATCAGTTTAAAAAGTATCAATTATTTGCAACATATTTCTTTTAGAACCATTAATAAAAGAAATCTATTTATGCGGAAGTCTGAATCGTTAACAATGTCTTCAAGTTCTTTTGGCAAATATTATGTCTGTATGTGAACGTTATTTACTTAAAAGTTACAATAGAATAACATGTGAATGTGACTTACAAATCAAATAAAGTAAATTTGTAAATGTTTAAATATAATTTTTAATTAATGGTTGTTATTATTAGGAATAAAGCTTTACCAACTAAGAAGCTAATAATAAAATGATAGTTAATGATGTAATACCATTATTTTGAAGTAAAAACTATCTTAATACTTTTATACCAAACTTTTACGTTAATAAATGCCAGATAAAGTTGATTACCTCAATGGATCTAATATACTACAACAATCTACTGTGAAATTCATTTAAATATAAGAAATATTGCGATAAATATAAATTTTCAACAAAACAATAGTTATTAGTGCTACAAGTGGCGGTAATTGAACCTTTTTATTCGAGGTGGGACTTAAAAACAATATAACGAATTTTAAAACTAATTATTTACATGTAATTTAAAACTAATTTTTAATTAAACTAACTAATAAAGTCTAACGATCTTTAAAATCTCTTAAAGCTCTTATAATTTGAAAAATAATCAAAAATGCTGTTTATTTAATTAAAAAATAATAATCTACAGTTTTCATGCATATATGTTCAATTACTTTAAAAATATTTGTCATAATAACGAAGTTATACTAAATAATCCAAACAATGTTTGAAATACGTCATTTCAAAAGTTTGGAAATAGAAAAAGAACCATATTATCTATAGTCTAAATTTCATTAAATTTGAGCACTTACTTTTCACTTTGTGCTATTAGTTGCTTATAAATTGTGCCTCTTTTTTTTAAATATCTTCCTAAAACAAACATACTATAAACTAGGTGTTTTAAAAATTAATTCGTTGATAAATAATAAATGCTAAAGGCATTCGTTACATAAAGCAACTGGTAGTTTTGTAATTAATTGCAGATAAGAACATGTATTCCTCTCGATAAGTAACATTACTTTCGCATAATAATCCGTATTCTACAGTAAACATTTATCATTTACGTTATCCACCATCGGTATTTCTAATTTTATGGGTATTTATAATTGATGAATTGGTGGTGTGTATTTGTAATTTATATCGGTAATCGTAAATCGCAATGTAGCTCAGCAATTACAGCAAGAGAAAGGAACTAGCATACTTTTATTCCGCCCATTGAATTATTTAAATTTGCTTTATAAGTTTGCATTGGAGTTTTTAATCTGTATAGTAGGTTTATTTATTTTTTTGTGATTTTAACATGGTTTTTTCAGCTTGTCAAATCTGTTTTACCTGCATAATTATTCATTATTAAAAATCAGATAAAATGTATGCAAATATACAGTTAAAATACTTAATGCACATTTGCTTTTATACAACAAACATTTATCTTTTTATAAAATTTTTTGTATGCATTATCGAGTAATAAATTCAATTACGTAAAATAAAAAAATAAGCTTTAGGATAAGGGGGTTCTAAAACGGCCGCTTTCATGCGTTGCAAGCCTCTACATTATTCGCTTTTTTGTTAAAACTATAAGAGCTAGAAACTTAAAAAAACTGAAATAATTACAAGGACTAGTTGTATAGGGGCTTCTCTAAAATTAGAGGAATTTCTCAGGGGAATGAGTAATCAGCAACTTTTCAATAATAGTATGTATTATCATATAAAAACTAAAGACACATATCTAGGGCGCACTTGTGCCATTAAAATTCGCCTAGAAATACTTCGGTTTTACTATTTTTTTATATTTTTGGCTTCAAAATTACACAAAATGTCACAAGACGACTGTACAACTAGCCTTTGTAATTATTTCAGTTTTTTTAAGTTTCTAGCTCTTATACTTTCAACGAAAAAGCAAATTCTGTAGAGGCTTGCAACGCATCTTAATCGAACGTTTTAGAAACCTCTTAATAACCCTGTTGTATTTAAATATTGTTCCTAAACCATATGATACGAATGTAAATATGCAATCATTCCCGTTGGAAATCATGTATTTTCAGATAACATTCGCTTTTATCAAAACTCCACGTGCATTGTTTTTGGCATCCACCTTGATTTTTATTTGTCAAATTCTAAGTTATTTTATGAGTTTTTTGATCTAAGTACCGAGCTTTTCTAATTCTATATTCTCACTAGTACTATTTTCATCTATACTGTGACTATCGATGTATTGTATTTATTTTTGTTAAATTTTGTTAATTAATGATTTTAATTATTATTATAAATCAAAAATTCTACCAATTGTTTAAAACGTGGCAGCTTTATACACACGGCGACTTTTTTTTAAAATTAGGTTTTAATTTTGGTCGTTTTAGTTCGATAAGAATATATTACAACAAGTTAAACTATTAAATAATTGTAACATATTTTATTTAAATACCATCATGTTAAATATAAGAAACTACACATTTTTCTTCAGTTGTTTGCGATTAATGCTGTCATAAAATATACAATATAAAATCGCTTCACTAACACAAAAATATATTGCTGCCAAATTTTAAATTGGCATCGAGTGTAAATGTAATTTATTTTTAAACAAAAATGCAAACTGGTGGGAGATTATTACACGGATATGTACATATTTTACTATTTCTGAAAAAACGATATATTTTTTACTTAATTCAAAGGTAATTATTGATTAAAATAGGTATCTATAGAACAAAACTCTTTTTTTTTAATTTTGAGTTTATTCAAAAGTGTTAGTTTAAAGTCATATATCGTTAAATCTACTTAAAACGGTTGCTCATAAAATTCTTTAGTTCTTAGAATAATTGGATGCGTTTCTTGTTGTAAAATCGCTTGTCGAATGGATTTTTAATAATTTTGTTACTTTGTGTCAATGTAACATGTTTAATTTTAGTGTAAACATGTATGTTTTTTACATTATAATAATGTCTTTATAATCTCGAACGGTATTTCTAATAATATTTTTGGTTTTGTTCGAAAAGTAGTCTAATTTATGTTTGCCATTAAATTGCTTAAAACAGTTTCTGCGAAATATGTTGGTGGCTAATTAATTATACAATAACATCAATAAAGCTAAATGGTTACACATTTATCACTATAGAACTAAAATATATAATGTTTATGTAGATTAAATAAAAATTAAATAAGAATTACAACTCAAAACAATTGTGCTTTTGATTCAGTTGCCAAATGAGATTAAGTCATTTTTTTTGTTCCACATTTCAATGGTTCGAAATTTTTCATTTATTAAAACGCATTTTTGATTAAATGTTATTGTTTTAATAGGTTATTCGGTGTCCTGTAGCTTTTCATAAATACTCAGGTGCTATGTTGTGCTTTTTAATCCTACAGTAGTATTTTCTAGTTTTGCAGTTGATTTAGCTCAATAATTCTTTGTAACCTGCTTTTATTTGCTCACAATATACCACTTAGAGCTTATGTAGTCGAAGGCAAAATTTACTGTCGTTTTATGGCAGCACAATAAATGCCACTGCTGTATTCGATTTTAAAAATAAATGTTTTTTGTAGGTGAATCACTAATTCACAATTGAAATCAAACTTTTAATGTCAACGTTCTCTGCACATTTGCTTTGATCTTAATTATATTTTGTTACAACCACTTATTTAGATATTGGTGAGTGGTACATACATTTAAAAACTGTATATTTTCAGTTGCTGAATGCAGTTAAAAAGCAGAATTAGGTTTCTTTTATTGCTGTTTGTGCGTTTCATAAAATGCTTAGTGATTTTTGGTTGAAACTCTGTTTAACATAATATAATAAATTAAAATAAGAATGATAAAAAAACTTTTCTTAAATGTTATGTTACGTTCTTTACTTTTGTTATTTATTGGCTGTAACGAGAGAGAATATATAGCAAGTATTTATTCTGTAATGTAACCATCATATCCAGGCCATACATATACCTAGCACTTTTAGCGCTCTTGTGCAAATTTAAAATAACGCTCCAAATTTGTATTACGTTCATATGTGAGTATTGAAAAATAATTTTAAAAAGTATTTTCACAAATTTATTTTCATTTTTATATTTTACAACTACAAGGCATAAGCCATACAAGTATTTTTTCATTGAGGTACATAACATAATTATAAACTTTAGAAAACAGAAATATATTCTAACAGTATTACAACTCAAAATTTTTCTATTTTAGTTTCAAATGTAATATATGATACAAAAGCACAAAAAATTGAAAAATATTTAAAACATTAAAAATACTCGTTTATATATCATAGGACGAAACTGATCGACAAATAAAAACAAAAAAATATATTATTTTAATAATTCAACACATTTTAAAGGTTAATATCCAGGTATTAGGTATTGTTATTAATATTTTAGTTAAGTGAATTGAGTTTTCCGTGCTTTAATTTTTGCAAATTGTTTATCTAAATCTTCGGTGTCTAATTCATTTAGCCAGATTACTTAGTCGGTTTTACCCCAGGGTCGATCTTAAATATTTTTTTATTATTTTGAGTTTTGAAAAGGATCGTTCAGCGGTAGCAACAGAAACCGGAATTGTTATTAAAATACGAAGTATTATGCTCGTATTAGGAAAAGAATCCACTAAGTTGTTAATTGTTATATTATTTAAAGTTTCTTCTGGAGACGTAATAACTTTTTCATCAAAATTTTGTAAATGCTGCAATTCTTTAACAAGTTACAAGGCAGTTATGTCTCGTTCATTGCGAGTTTTGTCGTTTAATAAATTTTCAATTTTTTGACATAATTGTTCGTTTTCAGAATATTTTTTAAATTTATCAATATTCCATAAAAACGCGAAATTATTAGAGTAAGAAGAAAGTAATTGAAATCTTTCATCCACTGATGTTATAACTATATCTAGAACATTAAAAAACAATCAACTTTGTTTGAACTTTAAAGTTTCGTCGTGGATCGTTTCATCGTCACATTCCAGGGTATGAGTGTTACCGTTGCCTAGGTAAGGATTTAGCGAGCGGGGTGGCGACGTTGGAGGTGGCGGCGTTGGTGGTGACCGGTAAACGCGACACGAAAATAATAGATCGGCGTGGTTTAAATAATATATTTAAAGAACTACTTATATACAATGAATATAATACATATGACATATATAACGCGATTGAGGTTTTCTGTCGTTTGGTGGGCACCCAGACTCAGGTGTCCATTAATCGAAGGAGTCTTGCGAGCCAAACGACTATTGACTATTGCAGCTCCGTGGTTCGTTTATAAAGCCTCAGTTATTGCCGGAGGCCACGAGATTGGATGTGGAGGGTGCAGCGTGGTAGGGGTCGGGTAACATGAGCACTGGCATTGTACCTTTTGTTTTTATAGAAAACAGTTTTAGTTTAGTCCTTTTCATTAGATGGCAATAGTCGTTTTCGCATAAAGTCGGAAACCGAATTCACACGATTTTTGGCTTAATCATGTACCTAAATTAAATAATGAATAATAGCATGTGCAGGGAACGCGCGTATCATGTCCTAAGTGTCATAAATATCCGTCAAACTTTGTGTGTTATTGTCATTTTTGTGAAGTGAAACGAAGACGAGACGAAGACTGTTTTATAAAAGAACATTATGTTAAATGTGTTTTAGGTATTAGTTTAAGTAAGTTCCAAATATTTATTTATCAATGTTATTGTATATATCTTTAATTAAACGGTGTCAAACATTTTCAGTTGTTATTATTTATTAAAAATAAAAATTCAATTCTAAATAATAAAATTATTATTAAAATTAAAGTTGCCGCTAAATTATTTTAGTAATAGCACAACTCAAAAGATGTCTTAATATAAAAATAAATATGTGTATTAAGTGGCCTATCTAAATAATTTATTATCTAGGTCACATTCATAATCAAAATGTTTTTTTTTTATTTTTTGCGGTCTTAGACCTCTTTGTGTTTTGGATTTAGGTTCTATATCTAAGCTGGGTGCTATTTCTTTAACATCAATCAATAGATCATTAAAACCTTTATCGAAGCGATAAGCTTTCAAAAAATTATTCAAATTATTTAAATGATTACAACACTGAGCAACATCAAAGTTCGGTTTTTGAATAATTTTACTAACAATGTTAACTTTACTTAAAATATTATACCACAATATAAGAATGAACTCAAAATTTAGCAATTTTTTGGCCAACAATGCAGCCAAATTTTTTACGTTATTTTTAAAGTTTCCTTCACTTATTTCAAACAGAGCATCATAAACCTCCCCAAGTTGATACCTTAAAGGAGTTATTGCATCTATTCTACTAAACCATCGAGTATCCGATAAAGGTTTTAAAGTTAAATTTGTTACATTAGATAAATTAGATTTCAGAATTGACCAGCGTTTAGAAAAACTGAAAAAAAATACAAAGAAGTTCTTGAACTAAAGAAATAAAATTGATGCTCAAAGTATCCGATTTTGCGGCATCATTGACGACTATATTTAGGGTATGATTGCAACAAGGAACAAATAAAGCTCGTGGATTGAAATCCAAATTTTTTTTTGCAGAGCATTATGCCTACCACGCATGTTTGCCCCATTGTCGTAACCCTGACTCCGCAAATCGTTGATATTTAAGCCTTCTTTCTCTAACGCCGACAAAAGAAATTTTGTCAAGCCTTCACCCGACACATCATCTATAGGGCACAATAATAAAAAATGTTCTTCTATACTAATTCCCGTGCTCCTTAAATTAACAAATCTTATACAAACTGAAATTAATATGGAATAATATTTTGCCTTTTTAGTTAGTTCTAAAATTTAGGATTTGATATTTTCACCGATCAAGTTGATTACTTCATTTTGTATTTTATCCCCGAGATAGTTTTTGTGATCTTTTATTTAAAAGCGTTATGTATGTTCTGACATAATCGGGTCAAATTTGGAAATCATTTCTATGCATTTTAAGAAGTTACCACTGTTTTTCTTAAATAACTTATTACTACTTCCACGAAAAGCTAAATTTTGCTGACCTAAAAATTGAATCACGTAGAAAATTCTTTCTGTAACAGCTTGCCAGTATTTAGTTTCTCTGTTTATTACATTTTGAATTTCAGAATCAATTATTTCATTTTTATTAAAACGATTAGAAAGATCTAGCAATTTTAGAACATTTTCGATATGTAACTTGCTGTTTTCATGAATGTTTAAATGTTCACTTAAATGCTGCCAGTCATTATAACCACATTCATCACTAAACCAAACAGATTTCAAATCGCTGTCATTAAACATTTTGCAACAGAAGCAGTAAAGTGAATTTATTATTTCGGAATACTACTACCAAAAACCCTTAATTTTTTCTTTGTTCGGTAAAATTCTAAAGAAGAAACTATTGGAAAACTTACGCCCCGACTCCGAACTATCTCTCGGATAAATATCCTTTTTGTTTTGATAATGAGCAGAGCCACGTTCTACTAATTCGTCAATATTATTAGGACGTAATTTGTTTGCCAGCATCTTTCGAAAGTTTACTCATTCCGTTCTGGTAATTTTTGAAGGTGTTGATTTCTCATTATCAGCGGAACTTGAAGATGTTGGTGGATTGCTTTCTAGAAGATCAGTTTCTTGTCTGCTGCTGATACTTGTTTCAAGTACAGGTTAAGATTATTGGGATTTAGTTGTATTTTGAAAAAGAAATGCGTAATTTTGACATGGTTTTACAGTTCTTCCTCTCTTTTTCTTTTATTCAGCATATTTTGGTATCCAGACAATTTCTTCCTTCCTTCCTCCAACATTACTTATTTCAAGTTATTTCAAAATTTATAAACTTTTATAAATAGTAATGTTAGTGCTTATCAATTATTCTGTTTGAATTTACTTCAATTAACAATGATTTTTATATAATCAAATATAAAAGGATTTTTGAGATGCAAGTTTTTGGCTTTTAATGTGTTAATAAATCTAAAATAAAAAATAAATTTTAGATGAACTCACCTTAATTTACAACACAGAACACATTACTATAAAGTCTGTAAAAGTAAAACTACAAAAAACTAAAGTTTCAAAAGTAGATATGTTGATATGTATGGGAAATAACATTGTCAAATCTTACTTCTTTGGTATATATATATATATATATATACTCCACTGCCAATGTAGAAAGATTTTTTTTCCAAATAAATTTAAATAAATCTAGAAACCGTCTTAAAATCAACAAACTGATCGAACCATACGTCGAACAAAAGTTGGGTGATTCAAAAAGTAGCAGTAGTTACAATTTTAAAATTACTCCAAATTTATAAAAGAAAATGACAACTCAAATGTACAATTTAGACGATATAAAGATATAGAATAATTATTTCATAATAATAATAGTAATAAAAGCGTTTTTTTTAAATTTCATTATAGCAAAAAAATTATTTTAGCTGTATTGACTATAAATGAATTTGACTATGAATAACAAAAAAAAAGGTATCAAATTTTAATTTTACGCGTTCTAATTTCCGATGTTGCATCTAATCAACAATTTAGTTTTTAAATTCTGTTATGCGTGATGTGAAGTACATACAACAATTTTTTTAGTCTTGTACAAAAAGAAGTAAGTATAATTTTTTGTATTGTTACGCAGATAGCATACTTTCGTTACGTAAGTATAAAATTGATATTTTTTTTTCATTTAAATTTATTTAAGCGAAGTTATATTCTTGTTTAAGTTGATTAAAAAATTATATATCAGTTATCAGTACAGTTATCGCTTAACGGTCATGAGGGATTTCATTTTTTATTAAAAACTTAATTGATGGGTTTCTAAAGAATATATTATGATTTATACTGTAGAAGAAGTTAGATGTATAGGGGTTTAATATTTAATATAATACACCCTTACTATTTTATATTTTTGTTTACTTCTGCAAATAACCAAATAAACCTTCTAAGATTAAGAAAGATTTAATAAAAATGCATAGTAACAAAAAAGATAAAGATTTAACGTTTTTTTAAACAGCCAAAGAAAAATATTTGAAAACACCGACATTGCAAGAACTTATAGGGACAACATCTAGGAGAGATGACGATGGACTGCGTGGTTTTTATAATATTTTTAATGATTGCGAAGTCCGGAAAACCGTACACTATTGGCGATGAACTTATTCTACCAGCTGTAAATGAGGTAATACGCACCGTGTTGCACAAACCAGCTTTCGATATTATAAAAAGAATTTCACTGAATAATAACACTGTACGAAGAAGGATGGACGAGATGGCTCAGTGTGTAGAAACGTTATTTACTAAATTAAAAAGATTTTTTGATGTAAAAGCTATACCCTTAACTTAACTAATATCATCTCCGTTGTTACTGACGGTGCTCTGGCAATAGTAGGACCGAATGTATTATTGGTACATTGTGTCATTCATCGACATCGTTTGGTCGCAAAAAACCTTAGTGAACGTTTGCATGAATCACTACATAATGAGAGATTATTTGCGCATCTTTATTTGGAAAATGATGATGACTATAATCGTTTACTACCTAACACAGCATGTGTGCATTTTTAGATCGCTTCTATTCGCTCCCCAATCAACAAGGAAACGTTTTTTTAATATTTTTTTAACGCTTTGAAAAGATATATTTACATGTTTAAAAACATTGCAAAAACGTCTTAATGGCCAAATTTACGTTGCAAGAGTAAAACCGTTATTTAAATATTAAAAAAATGTTTTAGAAAATATGTTTAAATTGTATTTAAAATATTGTAGTATCAATGAATAGATAAAATATTTTTAAAACGTAACAAAAACATTTTTCTAAAAAACATTTTTTATTTCAACTATTTTAAAACGTTGTAACGTTTTTAGAACACGAAAAAAACGTTTCCTTGCTGATTGGGTCTTTGATTCAGTGTTGGAATTTCTGGAGAGTAAAGACACTGATTTGCAGCACAATTTAATAATCTCAAAAAATGACATTGTTTATATGACTGAATGATTTGCCAGATTCAATGAGAGTATTTCCCTTTATCGCATCATCTGATAATAATCTTAACCTCCAACATTTGTTTACTTAAAAGTAATTATTAAAACAATGTTAATTTTAGTTTTTTATTTACATTATTTATACGTATATTAACGTATTTGTATTATAAATTTTTTATAAAAACGTTTTTTTAAAAAAGAATTTTTTTAGAATATAATTACGAAATTTAAATTTATATTTATAACTAGCCGACCCGACAGACTTCGTACTGTCAAAAAGATTTTTAATATTGCAATTTAGTGTTCCTACGTATTTTATAGTCGGGGCAAAAAATTCTCCTGAACAGAACCGTCACCCTGGTGATAGGACGTTGTGAATAAAAAATAATTAAATAAAACATATTATATAAGGATTTAAAAGTAATCGCTTTATTGTTAATCATGTGAATCATAATTATTAACAAAAAATATTTTTATTATCATTGTAGTGCTTTATGATATACGATGTTTTTTGTTTGATTACCTGGCGCATAGACAAACAAATCTGATGGTTTTCCAACACGGGAACAGGCAACATACAATTGACCATGTGAGAAACATGGGTTTTCCAGATTAATACCACAAACACTTAATGATTGCCCCTGGGACTTGTTTATGGTCATAGCAAAAGCAAGCCGCACTGGAAGCTGTAGTCGTTTAAACTGAAATGGCACATCAGTCGAAATCATTGGGATGCGCGGTATGAGAACATCTTCTCCTTTATACTTTCCTTTGAGTATAGTTGCTTGTATCACGTTGTTTAGTAATTTTTTTATCGTTAACCGTGTTCCGTTGCAAAGACGCGGTTGGTTGATATTTCGCAACATTATAACAACCGATCCAACCTTTAATTGAAGATTGTGAGGTGGCAATCCTGGCAAGTCCAGCGAGTTTAAAAATTTTAGTGCTGAATGGACTGTTCGACCACCTTCAAGCAAATTTGCTGCAATTCCCGACGAAGCGAGTTCAAATGCAATTTTATTTTGTGAGCGAATTGTTGCTAATATTATAGAAATCAAAAAAGTTTTTCCTGTACTACCAGGTGCATCTAAGAAGTAAATCCCGCCAGTTTCATCATTTGTTACTTTCATTAAAGTATCAAATACATACTTCTGTTTTGCAAACTCAGTATATAAGGTTACAGAAAATCCAAGAAAAACAACACAATGTACAACCGTAAATTGACATTGACAGTTTGTTGTTGTTTTTTTCTTTATTTGATTTGACTTGAAGTCCTTCAAGCCGTACCAATGTTTTATGTCTATAAAATAAGGATATTAAAACTTTTTTTAACGCGGTTTGTATTTGACTGATTTAATGACGTGAAAACTGATGGATTTTATTTCGCGTGTATTTCGATAGTAAAACAAAAGAAATTTAATATGAACTTTATACTATAGCATGCTAAAATTGACTATGTTTTATTTATAAAATTTTTTTATCGGAAAAAGAAAATGTCTGTTTTAAAAGTTTTTCCGGCAATTATTTTAATTTTTCTCGCCGTAAAAACCATCCTTGAACTCCAACGAACATTTAAAAAAAAAAAAATTTACAAATTGGTCCAGGCGTTGTTGAGTTATGCGCTTACCAACACATTTTGCGATTCATTTTTATATTATAGATTTAGTACAATATTCAAGTAGAGACGCCGATTACCGTACTTTTCCGGTAAATGTACGCTATAACCGCGAAGACCGTGCAATTCCGAAAACCTCGAAAACTGTCTGTCTTATAGACATATTTAATAGGAAAATAGCACGTCGCGAAAAAGTTATACAAATACAAATTTGAGATTAGAAATAATGTAGATAACTAATGGCGTGCAATAACTCAATTGTTATCGTCAAAAATAAGGTATTGCCTTATTAAAGTAAGGCAGTATTAATTAAGGCTTAACCTTAGAAGCCGTTTTGCAATAACTCCATATTATCTGGGGCTCATTAAAAGAACTAAAGTTATAATACTAATTTATATACATGATAAATTATATAGCTCTAATCACAATATAACAAATACATTTAAGATGTAATGTATCATATATATGTGTCTTATATATTACAAATTGTAATATAACTTTAAAATTTTAATGTTCTTTATATGAGGCGGCGATGATATATATCTGTAATATTGCAAGTGTTAATGTTTGTACGACAAATACATATTTGATATGTATTTGTGTTTACTGGGAAAGTACATGGCGTCCGTGCGTAAATTAAATCAACGTTAATGCACTGCTTATAATAGTTTATTGGAGACGTAATTTACAACTTTAATTACAAAAATGGGAAAATACGCTCAAAAGATAAAGTTGTATAAGAAAACACTTTGTATAAAAAACAGACAGTATGCAGAGTATGCTTGATACGGCGACTGAACTGTCATCGTAATTTATAACCAATAAACATTAAAAACAAAAGTATTTTGTATTTCTGAATAACAATTAGTTATTCGCAAACATAAATCCTAATGGTAGGATTTACCGCATAGTATATTGCATAAGTGCTTCCGTTTAAGTGAATCTTCATAATGCAACCGCAATCTAATACAATTTTTGACCAAAGCGACTTACCACCCGAATTATGTGCAAAACCTTTATCGTTGGTGGGAATATCAGGTCTCGACACACTCAACAATGCAATACACAAATCAATATGGGAAACGTTTAACAGCAATCGCAGAATAGAACGATCACCAGTTGTGTTTCGATTAATAAGTAATGCTCACGAATTTCCCATAGTAAAACCAAAGCGAAACTCGTATGAATGGTACATTCCTAAGGGAATTCTGAAAAAAAATTGGATGAATAAACATTTAAATGAGATTCCAGCTGTAATTGCGGTTTTTTACGATTTGGACTGGAACGATTCGCAGTGGAATGAAAAAATGATCGAATGTGCATCACGTGTACAATCAATGAGAGCTGCGTTAGAAGGGCGTAACACTAAAATTGTGGTTGTTTTGATACAAGATTCTGTGCCATTACCTACCGGAGAAGACGTTTTAGCTACTGAAAGGGCTGTAGCTTTGTGTGCCAGTTGCGAATTAAACGCTAAGTCTTTATTTGTTCTTCCACATGGTGATCATCTACAAGGATACGTCGTCCGTTTAGAAAATGCTTTTTATGATTTAGCTAAAAATTATTATTACTTAGAAGCTAAAAATGTAAAATCTCACAGGGAACATTTGAATAAAACAACGCATCAGTACCTGTTTGTAAGGCATCAATTTAAGATGGGATTTCTTAACGAGCTTAGGCAAGATAATCATACTGCTCATAAGTAAGGTCGATGAAGTATGTGTCATTTATAACAATTTTTTATTCTTATAGGCATTACACACATGCGTATAATAACTTATTGGAAATACGCATTGTCGACACAAACGCAATGGAGATTAGGACTGTAGCTGGATTTATTAATTATAAGTTATGCCGTTTAATGTTTACTTTAAGTTTACCTAGAGATGCTATATCTCAATTCCGCTCACACACTGATAGGTTTAAGACACGAATAGGTTTTCAGGAATTGGCATTTGAGCACCATGCATGGATCGCTAAACAGTAAGTGTACTTTTCAATGATTGTTTATATGTTTAATGTTTGATTTTAGATACAGTGTGTTTGGTGATATATTTGATGAAGCTGTTAAATTAGGATTACCTGCTGTACAGACTCAACATCCTGGCATTTACTATCAGCAAGCTGCTCAGTATGCTATATTAAGGAAAGAATCTTGTCAAGAGTTATGTCAGGTAATAGTTTTAAATAAATCTTTCAACAAAGTAGCAAAGAACTGCCATTGTTGCAATTTAAGTGCAATTGTAATTGATAGGTCATTTATATCTCCAATATCACAAATTATTTATTCAGCAAACTCTTTATTTCAACCAATTGATTGATTGATTTAGTTAGATGGATTCATAATTTGACAAAAACTTAGTGTTCTCGCCCAACTCACGCAAATTATTTTACTTTGCAAATACCGAAATTTGAAGCATTCTTTTCCTCTATTGTACTGTTGCAAACTTAAAATTGAATTTGTTTGAACATGATTATTTATATTATTTTTAAGGCTTTCGTGGCCATGAGTTTTTAACAAATAAATACTTTAGGGTTTTGAACCGCGTTCCATATTTACACGTTTCACGAAATTCATAAAACTTAGAAAGCTTACAAAAATTTACAATATATGACGTTTCAACAGTCATGTCGCTATCTTCTTCAGAAAAACTGAAACTGAAGTTATCGGATCCTAACAAGCCTTTATATTACGCCGTTTGGGTCAGTGGTTCGTGATGATTTCGATTAATTAGTCTTCCGTTTTTCCATACTGGTGCTAGATCGATTTCATTATCCGTATTGTCGAACTTCTGGATTTCGATGGCTTCCTTGCATAGTCTAGGCCAGAAGTTTTGGGATTTAGCCAACATTGTTGCCTCTTCAAATTTTATTGTGTGATCGGTGTCTAAGAAGTGTTCCGCAACAGCAGATCTTGTGTTATGTTTCTTTGTATCCGCCTTATGTTCTTTTAATCTGGTAGCTATGTTGCGCCCCGTTTGTCCTATATAAGCCAGTCCACACGAACAAGGGATGTGGTAGACTCTTGGATCCTCGAGTGGTGCTTTTCTTTGCTTCGATTTTGAGAATTTGACGGCTATCTTATTTGTTGCAGTGAAGGTCACTTTCTTATTTTTCCATCTAAGTATCCTGGTTATTTTATCCGTGCAGCCTTTTATGTAAGGAAGCTGCGACGGGGTCTTCCTTCTTTGGTTTTTCCTTACTTGCTCGATATATGTCTGCTTTTCTGAAACCGTTTTTTATTAAGGCGTTCGTTAGGTGACCTAGCTCGGTCTTTAACGTGTTCGCCTTGGTGTACTAAAGTTTTTAGAACTGAAAACCTAAAGTTTTTAGAACTGAAAACTTCTGATCTGGATAATGATGTAATTCGGCGTTGAGGTATCTGTCAGTATGTGTTTTCTGTATACTTGATGCCCCAATTTGTTGTCCATCTTTCGAGTGACCAGTACGTCCAAGAACGAAATGCTTCTGTTTGTTTCCGTCTCCATGGTGATTTTTATATTGGAATCTAACTAGTTGATGTGATCCAGAAAGTTGTGTAGTGTTTCTGCTCCATGAGACCAAATTACAAATGTATCGTTCACATAACGTACCCAGCATTTTGATTTGAGGGTAGCGGTTTCTAATGCTCTTTCTTCAAAATCTTCCATAAATATATTGGCGATGACTGGAGAAAGTGGTGCACTTATGTATTTGTGTAACCGGCGTATTATTCTGTAAGATTAAGCTGAGTTTATCGCGTTTTCGTTTTATACACAGTATCGAATATTACAGTACGTGCATTTGTGGTATATCTTACGTACATATTTCTTCTAAACAAAAAAATTCTAAAAATTTTAGTTTGTTATCCATGTAATACTTGCATTTGAATAATGCTGCGTTTGTTTGTCTTAAAAAATATGAAACAAATAAAGCACATGTAGGTATAGAAATAAAAAAAACAATTTAATTTCAAATAAGTAGGTACATGACATTGTTTATTATGTATAAGGGCAAGACCGAGGAGTCGATTTTCAGTCATGCTTGCTCTATTTTTTTAGAACTAGTACAAATTCATGTGTTATAGGAAATGCATTCTTATCGCACCTAGTCACTATATCCAAAGCAGTTATGGGAAGGTTTTTTTGTCGTTCCTTTTCTAAAATCCACTTCTCTCGTTACTGCAAGAATTCTATTTTTAGCAGAAGAGCAGCAGCGCCATGAAGCAATACGAAGCGCTCGAGAAGGGATTTTATACTTTTGTTATTTTTACTGTAGGAATTTTGAACAATATTTGCTAGAATAAAAACTGATAGTAAAGCCGTCCAAGGTTTCAGCTGAAAATCTTTCTTGTGGATCTGTGACAATAAATCTCGCAGTTTAACACTGTAGTATTCCTCGGCTGAATTCATTGGATGGTTGGCACGATAAATTTGGCATCCACCATACGAGGCATCCGGGTAACATTCAGCTTGGTTAGATTTTTTACACCATACCAGACGTTGTTAAAACTAGCGGCTATATTTTTGTCGACAACTGGCAAGAATAAAAATTGTGTTATTTACTTGTTTTGCAGCACAGTCCACGTTTATGTTTTTCCTGAACCACGTTGTTAAGCGCCTATTGTTAGTAAAATCAACGCTTGGGAATGTCAACTATTAAAGAGACGGATGTTTTGATGAAACTAATGTTTGAACCACTGTTTAGAGTTTAACTTCAAGTAATCAGTTAAACGCAGGCGCGGATCCAAAGGTTGGCCCACCTGGCCCGCCCCCCTCTCTCCCCACTTTTTGAATAGAATATAAAGGAAAATTAGTAGGTTAGCTTTTAGAAAAATTACTGCACTGTACACTATTATGATGTTATTCTAGTGGGACCCCCTTTTACAATTTTTCTACATCCGCCCCTGGTCAAACGTCAATTAATAAGTAAAAAAACACAAACATGAATGATGAAAAAAAAATGTGATGTCTTCAAAAATACAAATCCTATCGCTTAAAATAGTTGACTTTTACAAGAGATGTTCGAAATGAGCACCGTTTTCTTCCAGGCCGTAATAGATCCCGTCTTCAAATTCTTGTCTTACTTTTTCAAATGTTTCTCGCGGAATTCGTTTGCATTCATTAACAACAATTCGTTGTTTTGTATATTACTTGACTTTAAATGGCTCGAAAGAAAAAATCTAAACTTGTCAAGCCTGGTGATCGTGCTGCTCACTCAATTGCACTACGTCTGCCAATCCAATGGTTTGGCAATCGGTTGTTATTAATTACGACCGTTTAAGGCATAATGTGGTGGAGCTCTATCTTGTTGAAAGAAGAACACTTTTTTGCCTAAGATTTGATTTCCTTCTAAATTTTGCTGGTTCTCTATTTCCACGGTTATTAAAGGATCTCTGTTTTCAAACATATTCAAGTAAATGTCACTAGTGTTTTATTCATGAATACCCACTTCGTGTTTATTAATAGAGCCATGTAAAGTAAAACTGCATATATCACTGCAGCAGATACGTTTTACAAAGCATGGGTTTGCAGTGACTAAATTCGACAGTTTTGTACAAGGTCTGTAACCTATTTGTGGCTCAAATGTTTCTCTGGGTGCCTATCATTAAAAACCCTTGCTGTGGCTCTAACACATTTGTTTTGGGAGTCATAAAAAATCTTTTCAACTCTTTCAGCAACTGAGTACACCATTTTCACTAGAACGTGTGCAGATTTACTTTAAAACTGAATAATTGTTAATGTCAATGCATAAAACACAATTTCTATTTCAGAAAATACCTGATAGCAACAGAAAAAGATACACCTTTTTATCTTGCAAATTTTATTTTCTCGCAAAAGTGACTAATCATTAAAAGAAGGTTTCAAAAAATAAAGATACACAGGATGCACCTGCAGGTCTAAAACTACACTAATTAAGTGTCCCCCTCACAACCAAAATTACCAGTTTTTGCATTTTACACATATTTGTTTTTTTGTAGATCGTTTTAAAAATATCACTCATGTATAAGCGTAAATGCAAGTATCAGATTACAGTATTCACTCGTAATTAATGCATTATCTTTAAATTTTGAATTGTTTATTTGAATCATAAATAACCGTAAGTCAACTTATCATCATTAAAATTTTACCGCTTTTATTTTGCGTCAAAATGGTGTAAAATCGGATTATTTTAGTATATCTGAGGAGCTCGCGTGCAAAACCGGATATATCCACTTTTTACACAAAATTATGTTTTGGTGGTTTTATAATGTACATCGTGAGATCTATTGATACATCTATTCATTTGTGACCAAAACGAGATATAACCCATTCAAATCGTTATGTAAAGTTTGAAATTTGGAGCAAAACCGGTTATATCCAAGTTTTGTAAGCAAAAGCGGATATATCCCAATCAGCAAGTCTGTTCAAATCGCTTGCATTATTTAGGTGGTGTAGTTGTTGTTGCCTACACGAAGAAGCTGCAATACATATTTAACTTGTTTTGTTCATTTTGAGAAAAACCATAAAAACATTAAAATGTTTTAGTAATTTATTTTTCAATATATAACTTATTTTGGTCCAAAACCGGATATATCCAATGTTTTTTGGCCAATAAAACAGAATTGTTTACTTTTTTTTCCGAAATAGTGTCCAACCAGTTGGATAAACCCATTAACATAAAAATTCGCTTTCAAAACGTTCCTTTTTTTGAAAGCAAACACATGAGACGTTTTTATCGTTTCCTGAAAAATTTGTAAAAGTGAATATATCCGGTTTTGCACGCGAGCTCCTCATCTAGAAACACTAATTAAATCATTTGTAGTTCTATTTGTATACTGTCTATAGTAATAAGTGCTTAACTATGCATGTTTCCATCTATTGCTATTTCAGAGTTTAATTTTCTTGTAAGTATATTGTTTCCCGCATTCTATTTGTGTTTTCTACATTTTAACATAATCTATATTTTATACATGTATAAATGTGCCATATAGAAAATTATCATTTTGTACGTGTAGAAAATGTAGTTTTCTACATGACGTAGAATTCGCACACATCACTGCTTGAATAGCACTGTCGTTAAGATGTAGCACCGCGTTCTGTAGTAGTTTACTCAGAAACTGCGTTAGAGATAATACATTACTCACGCACGTAAAGTTGTTGCACTCATTGCTCCTTTTGTATCCGCGCCTGTATGGGTCTGCGTTGACGTAGCAATTCATCTCAAATTTGAAATTATCTTGTTTTAACTAAACATCATTTATATCAATTGGTAAATTAATCACTTCAATTCACAGCTGAATTGGCAACTGATAAATGTAATAACTGCACGCCACGCGGTCGCTATATGGGGGAAATTTTCAACGTTTCAAAAATTTTAATACTATAAACCAAACATTTTTGATGAAAAAGTGCAAGATTATAATACAATTTAATTTAGAAATATAAATGCAATTTTAAATCATTAAAAAAAAGACGAAATAATATGGTATAGTTACTTAAGAATAATCTTTAATTTCAGTGCGGTTCGAAGGACCAAAATGTTGTTTATTGGATTACATTGAGTACTGGTTATTTGTTTTTAACTTTTCTTTAGTTTGGCACACTTTGTTTTTCGTACACGAACAATTATTATTTATGTTCATTACGTTGCTATAATAAAATGGTTATATGTGGATCGGGTGAATAAAATTTCTTAATTAAAGTATTATTTGTGAATGTATTTAAATCTAGCAAGTAAAGCGCATCGTAGAGTTTTTGTGAAATTCCAAAACATGTACTTTTTCTCGCGGACGATTAGTGCATTTTGAATGTTTTTGTGAATTTGTTGTGTATGATTCTATTGATAACTGCAGTGCGATGTTCAATATTAGGTTTAACGTCGTTCTAACTTATATATACTCTATGACATTGAAATTGCAACATCAAGAAGGGGTTGGAATTTTGTAACCAAATTTGTCATTAAGGCTTAGCTAGTCAGAAGTAGCAAATGATTAATATTTCAAAGAAAAGGAACAAAAACGAACACATTTTTAATTTGATAATGTATTGGTCTCCCCTATTGGCTTTACAGTCTCACACTTCGTGGCATCGATTCCAACAGGTGGTCGATTTCCGCCGGGCGTTCGTATTGCCACGGATGGATATCAAACGAGACTGACTGCCATAGGCTATAGCATCTCATACCATAATCCCCACAGTGTGGTGCACATGCCGCTTAACAGAAAATTGTACACTGCGCCGTTCCCTGCGTCTTCGTCTGACTTTCATACCGCCATCATGCATCCTCAAACAGAAACGGGATTCATCACCGAAGACTACTCTATACCATTCCAGATTCCAGTGGAGCCTTAATCTACACCACGATTGCAATCCGAAACTTTTGATTCGACGGTTCGAAGGGTTACAGGACGATCTTCATTACCTAACGATTGATCAGCGATTGATCTGGTACTAGAAAATCGGTGTCTTATTGCAATAAGTCAAAGATGGCGTTCCTGCGCCTCATTTGTTTGCTTCCGTCCCCCAGTTCCTAGTCTACGAGGATTCTGACCTTCTTTAGTCCATGCTTGATAACAGCGCATGATAGTAAATTGGTTCGGTTAAAACGTTTTGCAATTTTCCTGTACGAAAAATCACCTTCACGTAAGCTAACCACTTAATTGTCACATTCTAGGCATAATCACACTCTCAAAACAAGTTAAACAAAAGAACTACAATATATAAATTAACCAAGATTCGCACGAAATACACACGATAATGAAGTAGTAGAAACAAAAAAACGTCAGATATGCCATTACTACTTGATCCATTTGAATAAAATTTTAATAATTTACTGAGTAACTAAACTTTCCTACCAAGTTTACTCACAAAATTCCTACCCCTTCTTGGTGTTGCAATTTCAAAGTCACAGAGTATATTTATTTTTTATTAAATGAATGCCATGTTTTTCAGAGTGTGCTAAATTATCCCACTCCAGATCCTTTGGAGAATTTCAAACAGTTAGAGTTTTACGGCCAAAGACCATGGAGACCGGGTAAATTAACAGCGGAACCACCAGATCCTCACTTAGAAAGCAAAGGAATAGAAGCTTTACAATATTTAGAAAAAACTCAAGTTAATCATTCCGTTAAGTTAGAGGAGGTTGTTATAATTTTCGTGCTAAATTTTTATGTTTGCAGAATATTATAATATCGTTGTTTGGTTTTGCCATTTCGCAGTATAAAACGTATCGATGTCTTAGAATGAGGCGGCATTTAGTAGTTCAAATGGCTGAAGAATATTATAATTCTGGCGACTACGGAAAAGCGTTAACGTAAGTCTTTTTATTAATTTTTTTTAAATAGATCGTAACATAATTAGCAAAGAATTAGGAGAATTTTTGCGTACATGTAAAAATATCGCAATTAATTACCACGTTTTTATTAATTTTAGCTTTAACCGCGGTGTTCATTTTTGATTGATTTGTCCAGGCACAATTTAGTTCTATATGAAGCTCCAAATTTCTTTTGCCGTGTTAATATTGTTTGCAATCTATTGGTTAATACAACTGTCTGCTACGGTTGTGAATTACTATTATCCACTTCTTTTTAACATGGTTGCAGTATTAATCGAACCTTTTGCGGTTTAGTAAAATGGAAAAAAAATCTATTTTTATATTACTTAGTTCATGATTAAAATATTGTACTAAACTTTATCTCGTGATAAAGATTTTCACGGGTGAAATCAGCAATATATTGAGAACTGCGAAGTTTCTATAGAGACTCGTCAGCATTGGGCCAGAACTAACTCGTAAAAGCTATCTACTAGTCTTTGATGTCGGTTTTCACATTATACCAATAAATGTTTGCATCAATTGTTTCAGTTGGAGATATTATTGCCTCATTTTATCAAAACGGGTTTGAAAATCAAATAAAACCTACCCACACTAACAATAAAGAATAAACCTAATAATAAAAGTGTAGTGTTCTTTAAACCACTGGTGGTAGATTGCACTAGTACCACACTAGATTTTATTTTTTGAACAGTCTATCACGCCTGGCCAACTCGATGAAAATCTACTGGAATACCTAATCTAATATATTGACCATTACGAATGTTAGACAGCACTAGTTCTTTTAACTTTGAATTTGGATACACCTAACCTAGACATCTTTAGGTCTACCTTTGGATACTATCTCAAATTATCGTATTAAGTCTGTTGGTAGAGGCGTTTCACTATGTCGTGAACTGTGACCTTGAGTCGAAAATTGGAATTAATTAGTAAAAAATTGAAAATTTGACAAGTCTAAGTGAATCTCAAAAACATTAGTCTATTTGAAAGACAAACACTATAGAAATCTAAATTACCGACTTTACATAGGTTAGAAAGTTTGTAATGTTTTACATTTTATAAAACCGCAAACAAAGAAACTAACAATTTAAAAGTAATCACATAGGTATTTATACATTCAATGTTTAAATTAAACCAATTCTAATTATTTTCAGTATTTAAACGATAAACATACCACTGTAAAAGCATTAATGTGTGAAATCGGTTTCATCGACACAGAATGTAATTTTATTTCCAAAGGTACAGCTTAATGTAGAAAGTTTTGTTATTTATTACTTATAATTGTTTTAGATGCTTTTAAAATACAAAGTTAAGCAAGACTACTAAGGATGTTTTCAGTATGTGATTATCATAGTTTATTGAAATGTTAACAATTTATTTGATTAACCTCTAGAGGCAATGGTTTTGGATGTATTGAAAAGAAATATAAATACACAGAATTTGAATATTTGCAAATGAAGTATTATCGTGTTCTTATAACACGTGTAATTATGCATTTTATTATAATTATTTGTAGATTTTTTATACACGAGTCGGCCAGACACATTTAAGTTAAGATTGCACGGCTACTGATGTATTCTTGTTTTCAGTTGTTATGCACACAATGTAAATACTTGAAAGACACTATTATCCGTATGTAAAATTTTATACAGATTATTTTCTTGATTTTGTTATTGCAAATATTTATGTATATTTACATACACATGAAATAATAATGGCCCTTAGTTAAACTGTAATGAAGCATGAATAACATAATTTTTTGTAATTTCAATTTAATTTTGATTAAAAGGTAAATAGCATAAATTCTAAAAAGCGACAAAATGTTTTTTGATGTAAATGTAGCAGTTTAAAATAAGTAGGACTAAAATTAGTGTTACACATAACGTACAATTTTAATAAAATGAATTAATCATCGTCTGAAGAAAAATAATCTGTTTCATCTTCATAGTCACTTATGTTTATAATAAGCTCTGGAACGTTATCACATATTAATTCCTGTTCGATGTAATTAGCCTCCACTAGATCTACATGAGCACAAACACTTTGCCATTCTGTTATACCAACTTCCTTGAATTTATCTTCTGCCAGTTTCCATACATCATTCAATTTAAATGTTGTGTTGTGTACAGCTACATGATTCTTCACCAATGCCCATATTTTCTCAATTGGATTAAGTTCTGGATGGTACGGTGGTAATCTTAGTACCGAATGGCCATGATCTGTTAGGAGTTTATCGACAACATAAGTTTTATTGCTTGGTTTATTATTTTGAATTTTAGCATACAACTCAATTTTAGTTTCCTGCATTTCAAATGCAATAGCCCGTTCTGACAACCAATGTTGCATAGCATCTTTTTTCCACGTAAATGTTGGATTTGGCCCGATTGTAACATTGTGGTAAGATGCATTGTCTAACCCCAAAACAGAATTTTTGTGATTCATGTCGTCATGATAATCTCCAGTTTTAAGTCCAGACTTAAAAATTAACAAAGAATTTTCTACAAAACCTTTCTTGCCTCCAGCATGTAGAATTATCAAATGTTGTCCTTTGGCAACTGGTGATTTTAGGCATTTCTGACTATCGTCATCCCAACTTTTCGGCACTGTATGTGAGCTATGCAGGTAAGTTTCATCACTGTACACAATGTTTCTACCTTCTTTATACTTCTGTAACTTTCGTAAAAATTCAAATCGTTTGGTCCCAATTTCAAACTTTTCAGTTAGCTGCTTGCGATTGTCTTCTGCTTTTTTCCAACGAAAACCAATTTTATGCACTAATTTTCTAAATGAAGATAATTTACCTTGGAAATTAATATACTCTTCTTTTTTTAATTCTTCAAATACAGCTTTCATCGTTGGCCTTTTGTGATAAATGTCTGCATATGTGTATATGATTCTTCTAATAATTTCTTCCTCAAATTTTTCTACGCATGATTTTGGGTTTGGTTTGTTAATAGATTTTCTTGGTGAAGAAAATTTACTGCCTCCGGGAGTTTGATCTGCTTCTTTTATAATTCTCTTCACCGTACTTAATCCAACTCCTGTAGCAGCTGCAACTCTTTCTTGCAGGTTGTTTAAAGGTAATGAAAGTTGCCCTTGTTCCTTTTCGTTTAGCATGAACTTGTAGACGTTGTAAATAATTTCACGTCCTTGACTGTGAATAACTTTATTTGTAGCCATTGTATACACTATAATTTATGAAAAAAAAAACTAAATATAAAAATAAGATTACTTACAATAATACTGCTAGATTCGATATAAAATAGTCTTAATAAAGACTTGTTAATAACAAATAAAACGACAAAAGCAAAGATAGGTTAGGAAAAGCGAACGGAACGAAACTGAAGCAAAATACAAATGACATTTGATTCGTTTAGGATGAAACCGGCGAATGTTTGTAAGACGAATGATAACAACATTTTGACATAAGCCGATTACAGCGCCACAGTTCACGAGATCCTGAAAGACTTCTACTCGATTCATAAACGAGTTTTTCTTTTTATGTTTTCACACACTAATCAGCAAGTTATTTCATCCAAGTCCGTAACACTGCAAGTTTTAATTTTAAAATTCTCTCGTTAACTAAGATTCATCATTTAACGTAGACAGCATCAAGCAAGAATTTTTCGGACCATAATAACGTCAACATTTTAGGATTTAAAAACTGTTACATAGTATTGTCAGAGTTTTGTTGTGCGCATTAGTTTATGTACTTACACGGTTAATATTTTGGTGTCAAATGAAGCCTCAATTTCTAAACTTTGTCGTTTCAGAGGCCCATTTGATTGCCCGTGTACACTTATGGTACACTTTTATTGCTTTTGGAATACCGCTGATTATTGTCATTTTCAAAGTATCTTTGTGATGGCGGTTCAAACGGGAACACTTACGGGTTCCTGGTGGTGTAGACCTTGCCAAGACTAGCTTTCTGCAATCGATGTGCAGGGTATGTATAGATATAACTAAGGGGAAAAATATAACGGCACCATATCCATTGAGACGCTACTAGAATAACTTACCATATAACAAAAGACAGCGATCTAGACTATATACAGACACACAAAGATAAAAAGACAAATTTATCTAGGTAGAAGAAAATACCTTAAGAAAAATGTTATACAGGCGACACATCGTACAAAATCTGCGGTGAGACGTAAATGTTAAACAATAACAGACAGGAATCGTAGTAGAATAGTAGAAAACAAAACTTTCCACGAAAATTTAACAAAAAATATCATACAAATTTGATTTTACAAACAAGTTTATCATTACATACAAAAAAACGCTTTTATTGATTTGATTAAATGCGACCAAAAGGTAAAGCAAATCAGCTACTCAGATGCGAAGCGCTTTCGGCTAGATCTAGTTGATGAGGTTCGGTCTATACATACATAAATTGATGGTGAATACTGAAATACATCTCAAATATGGTACTACTATCATAAACTTAATTTTTCCCTCCAGACTTTAAGTACACATCGGTGAGCTTTGATTATTCTGCATACGGGTGGGAACACAATTGTTAGAAATTGACTCCAACAATATAAGGGTATAATTTCTCGTGCGTGAACACGTGACCTATGCGATGTCAATTTGTTTTAGTTTTAGAAGTGTAGCAGTTTTAGAGAGAAAAGTTACTAACGGTGTTGTTAACAGAATCATTTACTCAAAATATGAAGTGTGACGAGTAAGAAAATTACGTGTGTTACAAGTCGTAGAAGAAATAAAATTTTACCGTATACTTTCGACAGGAACGGTATTGGTTCCATTTGGGTTTAACCTTGTCGGTAAATGTGGACCTATCTCCGGCTTCGAAGGTTCGGTTTGAATTTCGGACTGGAACATGGAGCACAGCACTAGGCCCGAGGGTTATCACTGCTGTCGGTAAATCTAGGCATAGTTTCGTTAGCTTTATTAGTTAAGAAGCATGGACATGTACCTCCGGCAGCGAAAGCGTTTTGTGGTAGCCGTACGCCGTCGAATGCGCTTGGAATCTATGTGAACTTTTCGTTTTGGGTCCATAGAACGTACAGCAATTTACATGATCTCAGATACCTCGGTAGATAAAGGGTGACGACTAAACGATCACTAGTGAGGTAGCGACTCGTCCAACATGACGCGGCAACAACACGAGTATCCGAAGGAGAAAGGGAGCTCTGTCGGGGATCGTTGTTATCCGCTACCCTATCTAGAATATTGGTGATGGAATCTGAGGGGCTTGGGGACTGGTTGGCTCAGTTTGGGCGTCGAAAATTTAAAAATCTATCTCTATTAAGGGTTTGGTCAAATAAATGTCGCTTTATAATTTTTCCTTCCACGATTCCACACCATACGTTAGAACTCCAGCGATTTTGATATTGTTGCTGCATCCAATGTGGGTTTTTTGGGTTTGCTGGTCAAAAATTTCCAGATAGTTTTTTTTCGTAGCTCAACAATAACAGTTTATAACAATAATAATTTTTTTATACTTTTACCAACGCTTTTACTGATATGCCATTTTAGCTCATATACATAATAATTACAGGTTATTTACGCATATGCTATGGGATTATAGAACAGAATGTTGGTGGCATTTGTTAACGGATATTTTATGCAAAGCACTGCAATGTGCTTTTTTGACAGCTAACGTACAAGACTATTTAACGTTGTCATTAGAACTATTAGGAACTTCAACAACAATATCAATGGACAGGAAAAAATATATATATGAAAATATATTGAGGGTACTTAATGTAAGTAACGTGACGTCTTGTACGTCACACCAATTCTTTTATTTTTTATTAATTTTTCAGAAACAAATTCCAGAACTTGATGAAAATATATCTTCTAATTCAATTCAAAACGCACAACTACTTTGGAAACAATTTTATTCGGTCGATTCAATTCTAATATCTTTAGACATGACCAATATGCTAAGTTGTGTTGACACGAAAGCTAGGTTTATGCAAAATCGGTACCAAGGGGATCATCATGTTGTTGTAGAAATATTCGTTCGGTGCGTTTGTTTGACGTATTTGAAAAATACTATATGTTTTTATTTTTGCAGAAGCTCCTGTCCGTTTTTGTTGCAATTTTTTAAAGTTTTTGCTACTATTAATACTCCGGAGTACGCTTCGGAGTACGACGTAATTAATTTAAAGGAGGGAGACCCTAGTCTTAGGTTTAATTATAACGAAGTCAAAAGATACGTCGTCGAGTTTATGCCAGATCCTAATGATATTGAAAAAGAAATTCAGGTAAGTGTAGTTAGTTTTTATAATAATTTTTTACAATTCTAGAGTTTTTGCTTCTTTGCCATTAAATTATTCACAATTAAGTTTTTACTGACGATTTTGACTAAATTTAGTTACTTTTATAATTATAAGTTGATAACTAAAAGTGAATGAATTGTTTCAGTCTTTTTAAAAAAAGCTGGCGTGGTCATCACACGACTTTCCTATAAGGAATGATAAAGGAATGTTTGCATATTTTTTTAAGGTTATGTTGTTATAAAACCATTTTAAAGTGATATGTACACGTTTGTATTGATTTCCTAGCATGCTATAATTTTTTAGAAATTTTTTTCCTCAATTTCATGAAGATCATATCGATTAACCCTTATATTTGTGCGTCTTGATATTACTTACCCCTTTAGTAAATCAGTAAAAAAAAATCGTCGCAGGCAGGATTCGAAACTATATTATATTTGTGAATTTATTTTAAATTACAAATTAAATATCTGATAGTTAATGTTACAAATTTTATTTAAATAAATTGTTAGGAAGAATTATCTCTAGAAGAAACTGTAAAAATAATTCGAATAATTTACATACTTACAAAATTATATAAGAAAAACTGTAAAAAAAGGCGGATATACCCACTTCCGGTTTCTTTATCAAATCTATCTTTTGACATAGCAGCGATATAAAAAGCCAGATTCATGCCACAGTTACTAAGAATTTTGGTTCGACAGTTATCGTGAGTACATCCAAAGATAATTTAAATAAGATTGCAGCACTCCGTATATAAACAAGTCATAAGAATATAGAGAAAAATTATTATTTTTTAACGTATCTTGCTTTCCATTTAATATATGGAATTTTGTTCTAAAAAAAAGTCGTCGCAGGCAGGATTCGAACCTAGGATTATATATGGAATTAACTTTAAATTATAAATAAAATACCTAATAAACTGTTAATGTTAGAAAAAAATATTTAAATACATACATGTTTATCAAGTAAAAAACATTATTAAAAAATATAAAAAAAGTTATTAAAAACAGAAATATGGGAAACAAAACATGTTTTAACTAAAAACTAGAAAACAAGTACAAAACAAAAGCCTATGGTATTGCAGTCAGGGCAAGTTATGATAATAATCGCATCTTCTTTGCATACTGGTTTGTGACATGTATGGCACGAAATTGTCGTCACTCTGTTTTTCTGCCATTCACAACAAAAGCACCTTCCTCGTACATTTGCTGGAGGCTCTACCTCATGCTCCTCTTGAGGTGGTTTGTACTTATTTAAGAAATGTTGAATGAATGAATGTCCTTATGGTAGCTCTTTCTGAAAGGTGTGGTTTCATCAAAGACAACGCCAATACGTTTAGAAAAACTCTTCTGTATTTGTGAACATCCTCGATGTGTATGGCGTAATATAATATTTGACTGTTTATACCTGCTATATTCACAAACTGAAAAAATATAACTAACGGCCATTTTCTCGTTCTTTTGAGAACGGAGTACGTGCCACACATTTTGTCCATATTATCTACACATCCTTTACAATTGTTGTAATCTATTATTATATCTGGCTTATCGGTTACAGTGTGAATTGCAGCATCCGAGTGCATGGTAGAAAGCAGAATTACAGATTTATTTATTTTTGGGGTATAAGACACAATAATGACGTCTTTTTAAAATCCAAAGATGGACGAACTATGTGCCTTTATCTTCTAAAAGCGCCTTTGCCATAGGATAATTTATGTACCAATTATCACATGTTAAATTTCGGTTTTATCCCTTCCGTGATTGAAGCAAACTGTGAGTAATATCAGTTGGTGTATTAGACTTTTTGTATTGCCTTTCTGGTTGTTGACCACAATACACCTCAAAGTTGCTCAGATACAATGTTCTGGAGTCACATAACACGAACGCTTTTAATCCATACTTTGCAGGTTTGTTGGGAATGTACTGCACAAAGCTGCACCTGCCCCTAAAAGGTATCAAGATTTTATCAGTGGTTAGTGTTCGCCTAAATTATAATTGTTTTTGCAGTTGTCTACAAAACGGTCAAGAATCTATCGGATAGCGGCTAGTTTATCCGTGACTTTTCTCTCACGTCTGGTAGTTTTGTCGTCAAATCTAATTGCGGTTAGCAAAAACAGAAACCTGTTATAACTCATAGAAGCTCTATATATCTCTGATCCATTCTCATCAACTGTCCACAATTCCAGAAAATGTGTATGGTTCTGCTTTTTTTTTCCTGCTAGAAGCAGCAATCGTATAAAAGCTAATATTTCCGACTTTGTGGTGTTTTTAGCATCTCTCAGCCGCTGAAATGTGTTTGCAATCTTATTATTTCTAGGTTTGTGCAATGAACAATATTTTCTATTATGTCATCAGTAAAAAAATTGCCAAAAGCACTTTTTTCATTGGTAATATTTCGTGCACATTGTTTACACTCAGAAAAAAATTTTACCATATTTTTTTCATTAGTTTTGCTAAATTTTCTTTGTTTCTTATCTTTAGTCACAAAATATTCTTTACTGTTTTCTTTACTAGTCTCACTATTTGTATTGCAGATGTTGCATTGCATGAATTTCCACCAATCAGGTTTCTGTAAACGTCTCAGTTCAGACTTTTAAATCAAGGTTTGTACTACTCATCAACCGATTTCTTTTGTACCCAGTACCAGTCGACTCTGAATTGACGTTTCGTTCGTAGCGTAAACGGCGATGTCAATCAACGACAAAATTAATATGTTGTAGCGTATAAAAAGTTGAATTGGCTCAATCTTTGTCGGTGTTGTACAGTGTGGGAAAGTCAATAATTTCGGACCTTAAAAAGCAGACTGCCACGATTTTGAAGTTCGCGAGCAAACTCGATTGCGATGCAGGGTGTTCGATGCGCAATCTATCAACAGTCTTTTGCTGTGTCAAAAAGCAAGATTTCAAAAAAAAAATTAGGGAAAATTTTAAATCTCAGCACGACAACTGTCAACTTGATAAACATGGTGAAAAATTCAGTGCTGACTCTTTATCTGCCAGTGCATTCTTGATAAAATTTTCAGAAATTTTAAGAAAAGGAAGATTTGGAGCTTGTTTATAATGCGGATGAAAGTGGTATGTGTTGGAAAAACTTACCTTCTAAAACTTAGGCATCCAAAAGGAAAATGTTGGCTCCAGTATTTAAATCATGCAACGTCCGAGTTAATATCACAGGATTCCCAAGCTATTTATAGGGAAATTCAGAAAACCCAGATCTCCCACAAACGTAAAAATTCCTCTTGTCTACAAAAATCAATCAATAGCGTGTATGAATCGGAATATTTTTGTAGACGGGTGTGATAACGCTGAAGGTTTGACAAGAGACGTTTCAAAATCATTTTTCTACTTCTTAATCAATTATTAAACCAATGAGTCATTGAGGTCATGAAAAGGAAGTAATGGAAACAACTTCGACGTCGACTTATGCTCAAGTACAATAACGACGAAGAAGAGGAGATTAACTGTGTTATCACGGTATTTAAGTCAACGAAGGACGGTTGCTAGGGGAAGGTAGGGCAAAGTAAAAACTAAAGAGGCACAAGTTTTGCCGAAGTGGAAGATTTATGAGCGCAAACTTAATACTATGAAGTATATCCAAAAACCAATTTAATAGAATAAAAATAGTTAGTGGAGTAAGTAGGTAATACATTTTTATATCTATATTGTTAGAGATATTGAACAAAAATATAATATAATAAATATTATGGAGTTACATAAGTACACAGTTTGAACACAATAAAAAACTCACGCCTGAATGTCTTTGTCTTATATATTCTTTATCGAACTAGCGAAAATATTTTTGGCGTTATTCCATATATTTAACTGTCACTTCTGTCTTTACTAGATTTTGTAGCTTACTGCGATTCAGCTTCCTTTTTTCAAATTGGTCATCGTGCATTTACTAGTGGAGCTACTTGGAGAGTTTTACGCGTCGATCTCGAAGTTACTGTCATTGTTTAGGGGTGGGTCTTCCTGATAGCTCTCACGGTCACTCTCTCTCTCTCGGAAAACAATTGCTTTTTTCTTTATGGTTCCTCGGGTTTCTTGAATATTATAAATTCCTCGATAAAAGGGGTTGAGGTCGCAACTGCTGTGGACCTATTTGCTTCTTTTTTGTGTGCCTTTCTCTTTATTAGAAAATGCTACGCAAGGAATAGAAGAAGTAGAAACAATAATAATAAGTTTAAGGTTTTCACTGTGCGTGGTCCTTTCTCTTGGTGTATTCCAGCGGTGGTGACGCGATTAGTGGTTTAAGCTGCTGCAAAATAGGTGGTGTTAAAAAATCTCTGAAATGGGAAGATGTTCGTTTTCTTGAATCCAGAAATTGTCGTTCCCACTGTGGCCGCCTTTAGGTCTTTTCGAACAGGGATCCAACTTTGTGGATTGTAACAATTTTTCCATGATCTCGAAGCCACACTCTTACTACTTGCTGGTAAAAAGTGAAAATTGGGTACATAAAAAACATATCTAGTGGGTGTAATCGATGCGTACAATTTGGAGACAAAATCAACAAAGTTCTGTTTGGCCATAGTCAACATATTAAGGTTTTTATGTGAGCTGAGTATCTATCTAAAATAAGGAGGACACGATCTTCAGTTGTTGATTTTGAAAATTTCAGAAACTGAACCATTCTGTGAATATGTCGGTCTGTATTGAATCTGTTGGGCAAGCAGGAACCTGTTTCTTTCTTTTTTTTAATATGATTTTGGAATGTGTGTTTGGAACCGTAGTGATTGATGCGATTTAGGGGCATCGGTGGGTTTTACAAAGTATCAAGAAGATTGAAAACTTATTTACGTTAATTTTATTACTTCCTTTTAAGAAGACAAACTTTTTTCCAGTTATCTTTTTTTCGACATTAAACGTGTGAGAAATTTGATTTTTCACAGCAAATTGACTTAAGGTCTGCCATGGTTGAACCAAGAAGTCATTTTTCTGTTCGTAGGATGTAGTAAACTAGCAATTTTTCTTAGTCTTTACTAAACACAGAACAATATCGTCCAAGATACTTCTCAACACGTTTAGTAATTGTTCGGAAATGCGTTGCAACGGAAACGTTATGCTGGCAGTTGCATTAATTAACACCGCTTCTTTGAGAGCCGCTTCCATGTTAATTTTCTATCGTGACACTAAAATTGGAAATTCAAGCGAGAGCGGTCATATTGTATTTAGAGCTACCAACTAGATCTAACCGTAGTAATAAAACTTGGGCCGCGCCGATTTTCAAAACATTTAAACCGAAATTTCACTTTGCTTGTGATTGCCTGTGATTGCCGATTTTCCTCTACATGGTTCGAATTCGATTTCTCCTGTCACGCTAAGAAAGGTTTGGAATAATTTGTTGAAAACATATCACCAAGATTTCAAAGATCTACTGCCTCTTAACGAATGACATGCATAAGATGACACACTTGAATCTTTTGAATGTTTCTTAGAAAGAAATTATTGAGAGTGTTTTTCCAAACTTCAATATGAATGACAGGGAAGAAAACATCGGTGACTGTGCTTTGGAACCTCGATCGGGACCCTCCACGACGAAGCATTAAAATCCATTGATGTCGTCTTTCAATGGCTTGTAGAGCAAAGGAAGCAGACTTTAATACCGACATATAATATTTTTGTGTGCACAATAAAACTTAATTCTCTAAATATACTATTGATAAAGTTTTGGTACGGTAGACTGAAGTAGTTATTTTCAGTATAATTATAGTGTTTTTATCGCGTCAAATGACTAATAATGTTCATTTATGTTTAAAAAAAAACGTTAATTGTTCTCGAATTATAGATTGGAGCTATAAATCTTTGCATGGGAAATAAAGATAAATGCTGCGTCGATTTGAAGTTTACCGGTTTCGACAACGATTCGAATCAAACCAGCCCAGATTTAACTCACTTCAGAAGAAATATTCGTCCTATTTATGAATTCGACAATCTTAGTTTGTCACCATCGGCGTTAATAGTACCACGTTCTTCTAAGATCAACGTTAAAATAGACCATCATCAACCAGCGCTTTTGGGAGAATGGTACGAAATCGACATTTCTATAATTAACGATGAAAAATTTTTGATTGAAAACCTACAGTTGGAAATTGTTTTAAACGGCGAATCAAGCAGTCAAAGTAATTTTATGTCGTAGTTGTTTGTTTAATTTACAAATTTCTATGCGTTGCAGCTGAATTTTATTTAACGGATGCTGGAAAACCGGAAAATTTACCGTTGCAGTTGAGATTGAATAACCTTGTTACTTCTGCTTCGATATGTAAAAAAATATTAATGCGGGCTTATAACATTGGACCTAGGAATCTTTCTGTGAAAATTACGTACTTGTTAAAAAGCGAAAAGCCAGTGCTTAGTATTAAGGAACAAAATTTAGATATACTGGTAGTTAAACCTTTCGACACAACCACAAAATTTTTATCAGCAAAATTTGGCGATATTGTGAAGTTTTATGTCGACGAGCCGTTTATTCTAATGCCGATAATTAGCTGTTTATCGCCTTGGCCTATTTCAATTGAAGACACCACCTTGGAGTGTGTAAGTTATAAAATTTTGAGTTGAGTAAAGTTAGACGTTTATAGTTGCAGTCGCCCACTGTATCATTGATCGATACCAATGTTAAAAGTCAAGTGAAGGGTTTGGTGCTGCGCAATGGAGATAGTGGTGCTGACATATATTACGCTAAAACGGTTAAACCGTCTGAAACCTTTATTACTGTTGGTCAATACAGCATTAAGTGGAGAAGGTAGAATCTCTAAATTTATGACACTCAAAACTAAACCATTCTTTACAGACAAAACGGTAAAACGACATTAAGCCAAATTAACATAACTGGGTTAACGGTTGATTCGATACCGCTCGATTTAGAGTTACCTCTTCCGGCTTTTGGTTTAGTTCGCACTCCTCTGTTAGTCAGCTACAAATTTTATAATAAATCACAGCAACTGATACAATTGGACATGAATATGGAAGCGAGTGAAGCGTTCATGTTTGCTGGATATAAACAGGTTTATATTCGGTTTTTTTTTTCAGGTTTTATTTATTAATTTGTAAACTTGTACGTAGTTGCAGATATCCATTTTACCAGAAAGTTCAAAGTCACTGCAATATAATTTATATCCGCTAGTCGCCGGAAGTGTTATGCTACCAAAGCTTTCGTTAACATTAGTAAGTAATAGCGATGAAAAACCGTTCCTAGATCAGGATGAAATAAATAATTTATTAGAAAGGGCTTTGCCTACGCATTTATTTATAATGGTAAGTTTTCTAGGTAACGTAGGGTTGTTTTTACGTTTATTTTACAGCCTCAAGGTAAACGTATACCGATTCCTAGTGAGAGAGTTATTGAAACGCAATGATTTTGTATTGTAATTGTTATTTATACACATATTCTATTAAATGAATAAATTAATATTTTTTTTAAGTTTAAATTCTGTAGGTCCTATACATTTGCAGAAACAAATTGACATAGGAGAGATTATCATAAAAATATGGAAATATGCAGGGTGATAACAATGGCAATCTCAAATTTTAAAACAATCGATTAGTTTGCGTTCACCTAAACTATTCTCATTACATTTTTACATTAAATATTAATTATGATATTAAATCAAGTTAATGACAGTTAATGTTTTGTTGAAACATTTCAATAACCTAAGCACACATTCATTCTACATTTAATTTACGATTAATACAACAGCAGTTAAAAGTGCATCGCAAGAATGGTTTATTTAAGTGAAAAGGAGTGAATTTAAATTCTCATTATGGTTGGTTTTGATAACCGAATGCGTACCCACGCGGAAGCTTTTCAATTGTTCAACACACAAAATCCAAACCGTACACCAATTTCGCGCTCAACAGTAAGCAAAATTGTGGTCAAATTTGCTGGAACTGGCAGTGTGGGTGACAGGCCACGTCAAGGTCGTCCAACAATGAAGGAAGATACTAAGTTGAACATTTTCCTGGAAGTTCAAGACAACCCTTAGGAACATTGGTTTAGATAACGCAGTCGGCAGTACTACAGTCAAAAGGTTACTTAAAAAGGAGCGGTGTTATCCTTACAAACGCCAACTTGTGCAGGAGCTGAATGAGACAACTTTGACAGTCGATTTGAATTCTGTGAAGAATTGATGCTGCGATTCTATGAGAATCCAGGTTTTCTAAACAACGTGGTGTTTAGTAACGAAGCAACTTTTACGATCAATGGTGAAGTGAATCGTTGTAATTGTAGATACTGGTCAACCTAAAATCCTCAATGGGTTTAAGACAAACCCAACACTACCAAAAAGTTAATGTCTGGGCGGGACTATTAGCAAACCACATTCTGAGCCTGTCTTTTTGGAGAGAAATTTAAATGGTGAAAGATATTTAGATTTCTTAAGATTCGAACTAGTACCGGCATTGCCAGAGTTGTTTCCGAATGAAAACGGTCCAGACGCATCTCGTCCCAGAATCTGGTTTCAACAAGATGGTACTCTCCCACATTTTGTTGGAGATGTTAGGTGGTACCTGAACGAAGTTTTTTCGGGCAGATGGATAGGACGAAGGGGAATAATTGAATGGTCTTCCGCTCACCCGATTTTACACCACTTGATTTTTTTCTATGGGGTCATGTAAAGTCAATAGTTTATTTAAGTAAACAGAATGACTTGGATGAGTTTAGCAACCGGATCCGTGTGGAAATGCGACACGTAGACTAGGACACCATCCAACGTACCGTGAAAAGCATCTACGTCCGTTTTGACCAGTGGCAAATCGCCAACGGCAAACAGATTAAACAACTCCGGTGATTATTAGCTGACTTATCATACGTCTGATTACTCTGTCACAAAAATAAAATTTGCTTTTTTTTGAAAAATTTGTTATACGTTTCATAAAGAAAAAAAGGGTCGCATTGAAAAGGTCGCCATTTTGTTATAACATAATCGATTGTTTTAAAAATTAAGATTTGAATTCCCATTGCTAAGAGCTTTCCAAGAGTACTCTCTTTTCCATTTAATTTTTTTTACAATATGGCGCGTGGCGGCCATTTTGAGTTTTTGGTAAAAATTTTGTATGTTAAAATTTTGTAAATAAAATAATTATTTTGGAAATTGTGAATTTTGTTCCAGACTTTTGGATCAATGATTTTCCGGTTATACTGAACAGACTCTAAAGAAATTTGTAAAAACTCGTTAAAAAATTGATCCGAGGCAACAAAATGAAATATGAAATAAAAGAGTGGCTTGTCAGCTTGGCGTTGTCCGCTGATGTGTTGATGTTGAACTTTGAACAGTTGAATAATATTGTTCGGCGGTATGTACTTGTTCTTATTGAATACATCGTGCGCTCTTTGGTGAGATGAATGAGTTTGATTTATGTCTGGCTCAATGTTTGTGAGTACGAAGCGCAAATCCCTACGAGTACTAACTTTTAGTCGGTTTCTTTGTTTTGTGATAAGACTCATAACGGCACTGAATTCAGATTCTAATAGGAAGACAAAAAAGCAATCAACATAGCTTCTGCCCAATAACCTATAATGCTGAATTAAAATTGGGATTTGTTTTTGTAACCAGAAATAGTCGTGTCCTTGTTTAAACATTGGTTTCAGCTCCTCATTTGTGGATAATTCAATAAGATTTCAAAATGTCACCACACAAACTATCCATGAATTAAGAATACCAGTCTTCTTCGCAGAATTGTGACAACCCTTGTTTCATTACATGACCATAAACTTTCAACGTCGTTATGAAGCTTGTCGTGAACAGAGAAGTTCACATTTAACATGTAATAAAGTCTAAACAATATGTATTTCTTAAATAAATCAAAGAATTACATTACTGCTCTTTTTAAATATTCCCAAAAAATAAAATGGAACCAAATTAAATACATTTTCAGAACACATCTTTTTCTTGATCTTATTTATGTTTTTTATCTTTACTTTAAGTAGGTAAAAGAAGTAAGTCTACACCTGAAAGGCCATTGATGCAGATGGACTTCAAGACAAAGTACTGTTAGATAATCAAGCTATCAAATCGGTTATTGCCAGGTTGGTATCGTAAAATTCTGTTCTTTATTCATCGATCAAATCTAAGAACGCCTAAATTATTGTATTATATCCGTCGTCGTGTAAATTTCGTGTACTGCGCATATCACGTGACAGAACCTTTTCAAGTTACGCAAACTCTAATTTTCGTTGATTCGTCCACCATTATAACGAATTTTGAGTCCGAATGTACAAGGTGTGTAATGGGTCGTTTGCGCATCTCGTTTACTATGATATTATAAGCATTCGCATGTTCGTTATTCGGCTATGTAAAGACGACCTCATATCCAATCCTTTGATTTGCTGAAGTTTTTCAAATTGCTAAAAAAGGTGTTTGCGTTCATTGCTTTTTCAGATACATGTGTCGTATCCAAAACCTTGTTTTTCGCCCTACTTTAAAATGCTCTTTGCAAACATGTGAAAATTGTTTCTTGAATGCTGTTTGATTTTAGTAGTCAAAGATACCAATTGATTCTTTTTATACCTACAGCTGCCAAGATTTCGAATTGGCAGATTTTTCATTTTAAATTTCGTCGTCTGTTCACTAGTCCGATACGAAGGCCAACTGTTATAGATGTTCATTTAATAATCGCGACGAAAAGCGTAATTGAGACACTTAAGAATTGAAAAACTATTTGAAATGACAATATCTTGCATTTTATGTTTTTCCAAGCTGCATTCTAACTGTAGAAACACCACACAACTATGTGTGCTTTGGAAAAGCTGAGTACGTTGCTTTCCTTTGGAGAACCCAATCAAATACTGTTGTATATGCCCACGGTTTATCATTAGAACTTTGTATGCAATCTCTTTCAAAAATGTTAGGCAGCAGTTCTGCACTTATTAGAAGGTCAATGGGTCCTGATGTTGTTCAATTTGGATCAGTATTAGTAACTGGTTATGTACCTACTTGTATAATACTTTGCTTTTGTATTACATGATTAGTTTGAGGAACATTTTGTTGTCTCAAAACATTCCTCAGGTGGGAGAATGTCAGAGACCGTAATTATATCAGTAGTTTTAATAGTGCAATGCGAAACCGTCGCAACATGTCAATTTTAGGTTTAGTTTGACTCTGTGGTTTTCTTTTGTTGTCAAGTTTAGTTGTAAGGTTAAGGTGTGAATTTTTGGGCGGAATGTGATTGCCGCGTTTTTTTAGAGGGTCTTTGTGTATGTGTGTTATAGTTTTTGTATCGATTTTGATTTGTTGAATTGCTGTTATAATTAACGTGGGCCGAAAACATCCAATAAAATAATAAAGAGAACTGTGTATGTTTTGTTCGCGTACTAAGTTTTGTTTTATTAATCGAACCGTCGATGCCGCATTTGAACTGGTAGCTCTTTGTTGGCGCGACATAAATGCTGGCGACCGTGACAGGACAGGGTGTTTTTTCCAAGGAAGGTTTGCGATGAACAGTGAAGTGAATAAACTGATCGGGGATAAAAGTGCGTGTCGATTTCCTACCGGCAAACTTTTACCGCGTTTTGTGTAGTATTTGCATTTTTAAAACGTTCGGTGGTTTCGAACCAAGTTTGAGATGGCTAACGAAATCGAAATTAAAAAGAAAAGTAGAAAGGCGCTACGGACTTCGTTTACGAAAGCGGCAAACGAACTTGAAGCACTTTTTAGTGTCGATAAGCTTGATCGCGAATCTATCGAAGTTGCGTGGGAACTTTTACTATCGAAATATGACGACTTAAAGATAGTGGACAATGAGATTTACGAACTTTTATTGGAAGGTGCTACCGAGGCCGAACTTGAGACTGATGTGGAGGGCCGAGATACGTATTTCAAGAGATTCACTGGGTTAAAGGTGAAGTACAACAGGTTATCTGAAGATTCAGCAACAGAAGGCACCGGTTCGCACCGCACAGGAACATACAGGTCAAATGTTCGGGAAACCACAGGTAGGCGAAAATTTAAGTTACCTCGAATAGAATTCAAACACTATGATGGTAGCGTCAAAGACTGGTTGGCCTTCTGGGCCCAGTTCAAAAAAGTACATGAAGATAATACTATTGATAATCATGACAAAATAGAGTATTTAGTACAAGCCACGGTACCGGGGAGTAGGGCAAGGCAATTAGTCGAGAGCTATCCAGCCATGAGTGAAAATTACGAAAAAATAGTAGAGAGTATGGAAAGCAGATTTGGTAGGGAAGATCTTCAGATCGAAGTATATGTGAGAGAGCTGTTGAAGCTTATTTTAACTAGATCTACTTCGAAACAAAAAATGGATATTGCCACTCTTTATGATCAAATTGAGACCCAGTTACGAGCACTCGAAACCTTGGGCATAACCTCTGACAAATGTTCGGCCATGCTATTTCCACTAATAGAATCGTGTTTACCGAATGAGTTACTGAGAGTTTGGCAACGTTCTGCGACGTTTAACGGTTCTGCGGAATTTGAAGAAACTTCATCTCCCCTAGAAGCTCGACTTAAGAAGTTGATGCTTTTTCTCAGACAGGAGGTAGAGAACGAGCAGCGGATAGCCTTAGCGGCTGAGGGGTTTGGTTTGTAAGAAAGAACGTCGTCTACCAAAATAGGCACTAGCGAAAGACATACTAGAAATAAGCCATTTCAAAAAACATTTTTCGAAGGTCCGACAGCTACGGGGTTTATGAATTGTGAAGTTGCAGGTTGTGTATTTTGCGCAGGGTCTCACGATAGTGAAGCGTGTTTTAAGGCACAGAAAATGACTTACTCTCAGAAAAAGGATGCACTTTCGGAAAAGAAGGCTTGTTTCCGCTGTTTAAAGATAGGCCATCAGTCTAAAAGATGTAAGGGACGCTTAAGGTGTGTTTTGTGCACTCGTGCACATGTGGCTTTAATGTGTCCTGATCTGCCGACCCACAAGAATACAGAGAAGTCGCATGTCGACAACGGCAGTGTGCCTTCGAGTGATGCCGGAAAAGATCAAACATTGACCAACCGGACCAGCACGCAGGTGTTTCTGCAAACTCTACGAGTGACCTTGAAGGGAGCGAGTGGTTGTAAAGTGATTCGAGCAATGATTGATAGTGGATCGCAAAGGTCTTACATCTTAAAGGAGACTGCTACACAACTAGGATACCGACCTAAACGTCAGGAGAATTGTTTGTTTGGTGGGTCAGAGATGGTAAATACTCACAACTCCTTTGACGTCACTATCTGCAATGGGACGTATTTTTACACATTCGAGACCTTAGATCAGTTGACGATATGTGGAGAGGTAACTCCAGTTTTTTATGGACCATGGACCGATGAGATGCGCATCTTAAATGTCCAAATATCAGATGCTCAACAACCTGGTCCGATCGAGCTCTTGCTAGGAGCTGACGTGGCTGGACATTTATATACAGGAAGCCGTCGAGAACTACCATGCGGATTAGTAGCGATTGAAACACACGTCGGGTGGACACTTATGGATAAAATGCCGGACATTAGTATACGTTCTAATATCGCTATGACCACTTTGAACTTATTTGTGAAGAATGCTTCCATAACCGATTTGTGGGAACTTGAAGCGCTAGGATCAAGGAACTTTCTGATAAGCGGACCAAGGAGGAAACAGCCGTAGCAGCTAAGGAGCTCTTCTTGCAAACGGTGAATGTTAATAAAGATGGGCGTTATGAGGTTTACCTTCCATGGTTAGAGGGCCACCCTCCTCTCTCGAATAACTACAAATTGGCTCAAAAGAGGTTGGATTCAGCTGTCCGTAAACTGAAAAATGATTACCTGTTTGAGCAGTACGAGCGCATCTTTTGTGAGTGGGAAGCGGAGGGAATTGTCGAAAAGGTGGATACATCAGAATGTGTGAATGTGAATCAAGGTCATTATCTCCCTCATAGACCGGTTATTAAGGGAAACAGTGCGACAACAAAAATTCGACCTGTATACGGTGTTGTGTCCGATATAAGAAAAGCTTTCCTACAAATTAGTATTAACGAGAAAGACCGAGAATTTCTCAAATTTTTGTGGATTGATGGCAAGGGCCAAGAGGTCATTTTTCGTCACAAGCGCGTGGTCTTCGGTTTGATTAGTAGCCCGTTTCTGCTAGGGGCAACGTTGGAATACCATCTATCTCTGTGCTTAAAAAGATGCAATGAGGCTGAAACTGTTTATTCCAAGGAGACTGTAGAAAGGTTGAGTCGTAGTTTCTATGTTGATAATTGTGTGACGAGCCTGGCAGATGAGGAATCGGCCGCAAGATTTATCAAAGAGTTTGTTGCTATTATGATGGAGGGTAAATTCGAACTGAGAGGGTGGGAGCGTACCCAGAATTTAAGATCAGATACGGTTATCGAGCTATGTCCTGTCCTTGGTTTGAATTGGTGCCCAAGGAAAGATATTTTGACTATAAATTCAAACCTTTTGGAAGAGAATCTTGACATTGATAGTATGGTGGTTACGAAACGTCAGATTCTTTCCATAACACAGAAAGTTTTCGATCCGATTGGGCATACATGCCCATCTACTTTACTACCTAAGCTAATGCTGCAGAGATTATGGAAGAAGGAGTTAACTTGGGACCAGCCAGTGGATGATGTCACGGCTCAAGCATTCAAAAGTTGGATGAAGGATTTGCATCACTTGTCGAAAATTGAGCTACCTCGCTATATACTGGTGGGCGACCCGGAATCACATGATTTGAGCATACATACATTCTGTGATGCGAACCAAGATGCTTATGCTTGTGTTGTGTTTGTGCGAGTGGTTTTGAGTGGCAACGTTTCTGTCTTCTTGTTGGCTGCCAAAGCTAGAGTAGCACCTATAAGAAAATGGAGTTCGAAAATGACTATACCACGTTTAGAGTTGCTGGCGGCAACTATAGGTGCTCGGCTGTATACGCATGTGAGTGAGAACATAGGAAGGCAGATTGACAGTTTTTTCTGGACTGATTCGGCTACAGTCGTCTCGTGGATTCAACGAAAAGAAGAGTGGGGTGTATTCGTATGGAATAGAGTAAGCGAGATTCGTAATTTGACTCCAGCGGAGAAATGGGGCCATTTACCAGGAATTCAAAATCCGGCGGATTTGCCCTCAAGGGGATGCGCTCCCAAACAACTGTTTGGATCAAGATGGTGGGAGGGCCCAAGATGGCTATACGAAGCACAAGAAAGATGGCCGTCCGTGAATACAACCTGCAACGAGGATGAAATTAACGGCGAGCGCAAGAAGAAGTTGGTTACTACGCTTCTGAATTTTGGAGACTGTTGCGCTTGGCATGTAGACTACTTTTCTAAATATACAAAAACTGTACGAATGATGGCTTGGATACTTCGGTTTGCCCAAAATTGTAAGCGTCCAGATCAGAAACAGCGTGGTGAATTGTCTTTTGAAGAACAGGACGCGGCAGAGACGTTCATTTTCAAATTGGTGCAAAAGGAAGCGTTTTCTGGTAAGGAGGACAAGAGAATTAGTGGTCTCAATCCTTTTAGCGACGAGCAAGGCCTCATTCGATTAAGATCTAGGGTGTCTAATAGAGAAGACACTGAAAATTATCGGTTCCCCATTGTGCTTCCTTCTAAGCATCCATTGACTAAGAGCCTGATCATGAACATACACGTAAAATCATGCTATGTTGGGACTCAGGGTATGTTAAGTTTGCTGAGGGAGAGGTTTTGGATCTTGGGCGGTAGACGGACAGTCAGATCAGTTATATTCAAGTGTGGAACATGTAGAAGGTACAACGCAAAGCCTTTGACTGTAAAGCCTCCGCCATTACCATTAGACAGGGTTCGTGACGCAGCTCCCTTTGAAGTGACGGGAGTGGATTTTGCAGGGCCGTTGTACCTAAAAAATGGTGATAAGGTTTGGATATGTTTGTTTACGTGCGCGGTCTTCCGAGCGGTTCATTTAGAGCTGACAACATCCCTCTCCACTCCGAGTTTTCTACAAGCCTTACGTCGTTTCGTGTCGCGTCGGGGTAGGCCTCGAACAGTCTACAGTGACAATGGGACGAACTTTGTAGGCACCGAGAATGCTTTATCGCTTCTAGATTGGGATTTGATTTTGCGTGAAACGTCCGTCCAGCGCATTCGCTGGCGATTTAATCCTCCCACAGCGGCGCGGTGGGGAGGGTTCTGGGAACGTTTAATTGGAGTGTTGAAACAACTATTACGAAAAGTACTGGGTCGCGCGAAATTGAGCTATGAAGACTTATTTACCCTGGTTTGCGAGTGCGAAGCAGTTGTTAATGCGAGACCCTTAACTTACCTTTCGGAGGACCCTAAAGAGTTAGTCGCGTTAAGTCCGTCGATGTTTTTGCGCGAGCAAGTGGAGTGTGGTTTACCGGATTGTGACGCTATAGACAATGCTTCATTGTGTCGGAGGGTGCGTAAAATTCAAGCTTTACGGGAAGAACTTCGGGCTCGATTTCGTATCGAGTACCTTGGACAATTGAAGCTTTTGTGCGACAAAAAGACTGATCGACAAATTGTGATTGGCGAATTGGTGCTTGTCGGCGACGACAACAACAAACGTTTAAACTGGCCAGTTGGTCGAATCGTGGAACTTTTACCGGGTAAAGAATGCCGAGTTCGTTTGGTTAGGGCCCCCGCTAGGGGGGCAGTTATTAAGGCCACTGCAAAGACTGTATCCCCTGGAGTGTGACAGTGTTCGGGAGTTCGATGTTGGCGATGGAGACATGCTGCAACACGGCGACGAAGAGACGGCGGGGAATGTTGGAAATCCAGATGGCTCCGATTCCGAATCCATCTTTGAGCGTGGTGATAGTGTCAGTGCGGGAGTGTTGGTGCCGAAAGTGAAAGCGACGCGAAGTGGTCGTGTTTGTACTGTACCGCGACGTTTTCTGTAATCGTAGTATTAGTAACTGGTTATGTACCTACTTGTATAATACTTTGCTTTTGTATTACATGATTAGTTTGAGGAACATTTTGTTGTCTCAAAACATTCCTCAGGTGGGAGAATGTCAGAGACCGTAATTATATCAGTAGTTTTAATAGTGCAATGCGACACCGTCGCAACATGTCAATTTTAGGTTTAGTTTGACTTTGTGGTTTTCTTTTGTTGTCAAGTTTAGTTGTAAGGTTAAGGTGTGAATTTTTGGGCGGAATGTGATTGCTGCGTTTTTTTTAGAGGGTCTTTGTGTATGTGTGTTATAGTTTTTGTACCGATTTTGATTTGTTGAATTGCTGTTATAATTAACGTGGGCCGAAAACATCCAATAAAATAATAAAGAGAACTGTGTACGTTTTGTTCGCGTACTACGTTTTGTTTTATTAATCGAACCGTCGATGCCGCATTTGAACTGGTAGCTCTCTGTTGGCGCGACACTACTAACATCAAATGCACATGAGATTGTTGGAAGCTGTGATAGCGAAGGCTTCCACGGCCGGAATCTATACTAAGGTAAGAATGTCTTCCGGATTTGGACCGTGTCATTGTTGTTGTAACTGAAGTTGTCAACGTTTCGCCCACTTTCGTAAGGGGCTTCATCAGGGCGTGAGATAAAGCGCAAAACTCAAACAAGCAATCGAAATCTAACTAAGAACTTCTTAAAAGTTAGGTTATCCACTTGTGAAACAAGCTATAATCTAAACTCTGAAAAGGTAAGAAAGAAAACGATAACTTGAAAAAGCAAACGAAAATCTAACAAAGAACCACTGGCGTGGTTCACAAGTTGATTACCTAACTCTGTAGTGGTTCTTTGTTAGATTTTCGTTTGCTTTTTCAAGTTATCGTTTTCTTTCTTACCTTTTCAGAGTTTAGATTATGGCTTGTTTCACAAGTCGATAACCTTACTTTTGAGAAGTTCTTAGTTAGATTTCGGTTGTTTGAGTTTTCCGATTTATCTCACGCCCTGGTTAAGCCCCTTACGAAAATGGGCGAAACGTTGGCAACTTCGGTTACAACAACAATGACACGGTCCATACCCGGAAGACATTCTTACTTTAGTATTGTCGGAAGCTTCCATTTGCGTCCCTAATATCAACTATAGCTATCGAGAGTAAAACTGTGTAAGGACCATCGCTAATTGTACTAACCTGACCGTTAGTAATTAGTTAGTAATTAAATCAGCAGTTGCATCTGAATTAGGTGATGATTTCATGTGTAATAACGTATGATATGTACCTTTACAAATGTGACATGTCAGTTTTGAGTTGCAATTTGACAAAAACTTTAAGGAGGTAAGAAAATTTATGCACAATGTGTTCGTTTTAACAATTTTAAAACGATGGTTAACGGTTTTTGTTGTAAAGATTGGACATCGATACAAATTGTGCGAAGCACTACTCAAAATCCGTTTCGAATTATTTTGTGTATATTCGTGAGAGACGTATTAGCTAGACATGTCGAAGAAGTAGGTTTTTTAACACGTTAACGGTCATTAACATTCGCGACCAAATTAACGAAGTGGTCAGAACATTTTTTTCTGTATTTAAGTTTCTTTTCGCCTAAAACTACCGACGCATAACGAACACCTTACAAACTAACTTTTTATTTGTTTTTGCGAAAAATATATAGCAGCCTTTAGGGATCGCCGTGGCTCCGGCGGATCGCAGTGTTGGTTGAGCACGTCGGTCTCTATCGGCGGATCCCAATCATATTCGGGTTTTGTGTGCTTTCCTGTCGCTACATGTTGCTTTCAAATACGTCACACCGTGCATCTAACGGCAAACTAGTTTACATTTACTTGAAGAAACTGATGATTTGTGCTACCGCTGACTCGGACAGCGATCAAAATTATGATCCCAGCTACGGTGATTTATCTTTCAATGCCGATAATCCCGTGTCTAATGTAACAGGCAAAAATAGCGAACTCTCTAATATAGGATTTCATCTACAGGAAATGTCCAGTACTTCTGAGTCAGAAGATTCTGGTGATGCTGTCACAAATGCACAAGGAGAATAGCGAAATCCGGTTGGAAACAGTTTGCATTTTTAAAATATCTTCAGCAGAGACGAAGGTATAAGTCCTCAGTATGCAGCAGCCCTGTTTGATTGCAGTCCTTTTGAGCATTTCTCTGTTTTTCTTGATGAAGATATTTGTGAGCTCATGGTTGATCAGACCAACTTTTACGTTCTCAAATAATTTGTTCTGGAGATAACATTCGGGCTTCGTTAGGATTGCATCAGTGGACTCTTACTTCGCGCGACGAAATGATCAAATTTTTAGGGTTTATAGGCTATATGTATTTAGTCACTGTGCCCAAAACATGTCATTATTGGAGCAGAAAGTACATTTTATTTTCTATCCAGGTCATGCATCTATCGGGCTGGTCCCACTTTGGGAGGTTGTATCCTCTTGGTCGAAACAATTAAGCCAAGATCCCCCAGCACTGCTTGCCCGTGAGACATGTTTTCACCAGCAACAGGTTTTGCTTTGGCTGCGGTGCTTGCTGATCAAAGTCAGCACAGCAGTGACAGGCAGCGACAGCCAATGTTGGCTCTTGCCCCGACACTACAGCTTGAGCTTGTAGAGCTGATTTGCGTGACAGTAGTTTTAGAGTACTGCGGATTTTAGGCCGCGACTTCAACACCTCTCAAGGTAGACAGGGTTGTCTCGCCTCAGCTAGTGAAGCTGCGTACCGTGACACTCTATCTATCCTTCTATTCACCACTTGGAGATACGCTCCATAGTTAGCTCAACCCACGGCGGTATTAGATTACTTAATTTATTAAATAAAAATTTATAAGTGGAAATCTACCCTTACGCAAATTCCGTGTACCCAGGACTGTTCCTAGATTATTTTGATGTTGACGCCAAATGTGCACACTTGAATTTAAAAATAAAAAAAACTAAAAATAAGCATTTATTCAACAGTAAGGTTGAATAAAAAATAGTTGTGCTTCTTTTGGCACAATTGTGCACTTGCGTGTGCCGCTACATGTACATATATGCTGTTCTTAACCATTGTTCGCGTTTGCGTAATTTATAAAGGACCTGTGGGTGGAGTTTTTCTATGGGATTTTTTAAAGGACATTTATAAGTGAAATGGTTTTTGTTTGCTTACATAGAAAAAAAGTAATTCTCGACAAAATTTTAAGAATAAATTCGTCATTAAACATTCAACAGAAATTCTACAACAAAAGCATTTATAATTTAGTTGATAAGATTACAGCACCTCTCATTTGGTAAGAATCGCATCGTCATGTCAATTTCGTGTACTGTGCATATTACGTGACAAGTTCTTTACAAATTACGTGGACTCTAGCAGTGAACGACATTTCTGGGTCGCTTTATACAAACTACAATAAATCGTTATCTACCATTAATTGACACATTTTTGCAAAATTTAAAGATGTTGTACACATTATCACTTAATAATTAATCTTTACCGCATTTAACAAGATTTATTTCGAAATTACAAATGTACTGAAACGTTCTCAAAGTTATTTTCAGCTTCGAGTCAATGACCGAAAGATACTGAATATTCTAGACACAGATAACAGAAATATATAAAATCTATTCAAAGGAAGCTGAAGTCAGTCAGTCGGAAGTTAGAAGACTTTGTCGGCTTAAATAAATTAAGGGTTTAACGCGTGTGCTAAGATAAATATAACGGCATGTAAGTGTACGTGCGTTTAATATAAACAAATACCGGTTTAGATAAACAGAAGTTATCCACGAACATTATTTTTGGAATGATAGTAATATATAAATTAATGTAAGTGTTTTTCTTAAATACCGTTGCAGTTTATTAGTGTTAGTAATAAATCGTGTGAATATTTTGTTTATAAATAAATTAGTTTTAAAATTCGAAACAGTACGTTTTTATTTGTCACTCAATTGGCAATGTTTATTAAAATATTTGTTACTTTTAAAGGTTTTATTTACAGTAACTTACAAGAATTAAGAAAAATAATATTTACAATTAATTTATAAGACTTGCACATGAGGTACTAATTTTAATAACGACGTGCACTCTTTGAAAGCTGGCGAAGAAGAATGAGCGACTTTCTTTTCATCCCCAGGTACGCCAATCGTTGATGTTGACATCTCACTACCAAAAGAATGAAAGCGATGTTGTCGCTATCAGCCACATACTCCCTCCCCAGTGATAACGTCGGTTTGAAATCTGGTAGGGAACCGTACCTGACGTCCGCATCTTGTGGTTTTCTGAATGTTGGGCTGAAGATGTATCGGTGGCTGAGGCGTTGCTGCTTCTGTCGTAGGTGGTGTTGATTGAGGAAATTCTTGATTTCCATTTCGGCTTGAATCTTCATCACGTAAGATAAATGCAAGTTTTAGCCTGTCGATAGAAATCGTTTCCTCGCCATGAGTAGTCAGCAGTTTAAACGTTTTTTGGTTACGTGAAACTACTTTGAAAGGTCCATCATATGCCAGCTGTAATGGTTTTTTTACTGCGTCATGCCGAATAAAAACATGTGAAGATTCCATGAGGTCCGGGTGAACAAATATGCTTTTTTTGCAGTGATTTCGAAATAATACTGGACGAAGACTTTGAACATGATTTCTCAATTTGTCTAAGAACAGTGGTGTATCGTGTGGCTGTGAATCTTCAAACAAATCTACTGGAAGTCGAATGGTTTCACCATAAACAATTTCTGCAGGTGTAGCTTGATGTTCCGGGATGATATAAGATCGAAGTCCTAGCATCACCGATGGTAAGGTGAAGACCCAATCTTGATTTAGCTTAGCTTTTAACGCTGTATTGAGGATTCGATGCCAACGTTCAATAACCCCATTTGCTGCTGGGTGGTATGCAGTAGTTTTATTGTGCTCTGTTCCAGTTAATTGAGTTAAACTCGTAAACAGCTGACAGTCGAACTGCTTGCCTCTATCAGTTGTGATAAATTTTGGAGCACCAAAAGGCGATATCCAGTTGCAATAAACTGCATTAGCAACAGTTTCGGCGGAACAGCTTCAGGCCAACGAGAAAATCTATCGATCATTGTAAGTAGGTATCGATATCCCTGTGATGGTGGTAGTGGTCCCGCGATGTCAACGTTAATGTGGGAGAATCTTCTTGTGGTTGGTGAGTAAACACCAGTTGCACTGGAAGTGTGTTTCCATATCTTACTCTGTTGACAAGCGATGCAAGTTTTAGCCCATAGTGACACATCACGTCGGGGTCACCAATGTTACTTTTAAAGGTTTTATTTACAGTAACTTACAAGAATTAAGAAAAATAATATTTACAATTAATTTATAAGACTTGCACATGAGGTACTAATTTTAATAACGACGTGCGCTCTTTGAAAGCTGGCGAATAGGAATGAGCGACTTCCTTTTCATCCCCAGGTACGCCAACCGTTGATGTTGCCATGTCACTACCAAAAGAATGAAAGCGATGTTGTCGCTATCAGCCACATATTAAAAGTTTGAAGCGGACAATCTCTTAGGAATTGTTTGATGTGTAAAAGTTCAAAAGTTTATGTTATTTCATTAAGATATAAAAAAATTATAACGTGTTTAAGTGACTGGTATTGTAAGTTGTAATAAAAATATCAACTTTTTTAGTAATTTTATTTTAAATCTCAAAACTAGCTGCTCCAACAAAATGAAAATATTAGATGCTACAGCGAGTGCTCAGGACGCTTTGCTTTGATAGTAGACACGTATAAAACTAAAAATCTCTTACATATCTTAGTGAGCCTAAAAATACTAAAAATTTCTTGCATTATCTACACTTATATTCACAGTATGTGCATTAAAAGTTTTATGAATAGTCGTGAATTCATTAAACATGTTTTGGTATGTTTTTTTGCCTTGATCATTGAGAAGTATGTAGGGGTCAATTTGATGTAAACAAAAATTTATAAAATGTGTAAATTTAATCACTCCTATTTAAAAAAAAAATAATGAAAAAGCTCCCAACATATTTTTGCTTAGGATAGTTTCAGCTAAGATAGTTTCGGGTATAAAATACGTTTGATTCTATCGCGCTGGCGGTTGTTATTACATTCTTACCCTGCGTTCACTCGCTTGAATGGATAAAATACTGACCAAAATGTTATGGTTTAAAGTGGGCATTTTGAAAAAAAATGTGTCCTTGCTATTGTTTACTTAAACGGGATCTTTGTACGGAGATTTAGTAATTAATGCAGGAAGTGTGTCAGTTCTGACGAAAACATTTGACTAGACTGTTTTGAATATAAATAACATTTTTCAATTGTATCAAAGGACTGGCATTTTCTCATAGTAACATTTTTTGATATAAAGGTAGGTCGTAATCGTAATATTTATTTGCATATATAAGCTCAGAAAGTGTAACTAGTCATATTAAATGTTTTAACAGTTCTGTGTCATTTATATACTCACATTTGGTATCAATAAAAGTATTCGTTGTTAAACAACTACGATTCAAAATTTTGACATTAATCTCTTTTTTGTACTTACCTACATATAACGTATTTGACCTCAAAATAACGAGCAAAAAACATATTGTTTTTTCGTACTCGTTGGTAGCTAATGGATTTTTTCGACAAGAAATTAGGTAATGAAATCTTGTAAAGTTTTCCTTGTTTTGAATCTACGTAGCACAGTGTAAGATTGTTCATTTTTTTGATGTCGTATTCCATGGAGTGCTTCGAGAAACTGTTTTTAGTGCAGTGGCAATGAAGAATTAAAGTTTGAAAATTGATTTATAAAGTGAGGAGATTTACGACCGGGATTGTTTAACTTTTTCAGTTATGCTCTACAAGACCAGTCGTTTTTGATGAGTGCTGCAGAATTATTTGTTCGCTACGTGGTGTTCTCATATAACAAATTGCTATAAACTTTATTATACTTACAAGCGAAGAGTTAAAGAGTTTAGAACGTTTTTGGTATATTTTTTCACTTCAAACAGTAGCAACTAATTATTTATGTTAAAATTATATTATGTTATTTGCCAAATCCTAGTTTTGGCAACTTTAAAGCTATACGCACGTTAAAAATGGATTAGTAATAAGTGCAATATTTTTTCAAGATCAAGTAATTATAGCAAACTGAAAATTTTATTCATTTCACTTTTCGTATCAACTTATTAAAATTCAATCGTAGTTTTTTTGTTGATATGATAAAAGCAAACAAAATGCGTAACGATAAAACAATTAAAAACATTGTCAATGCGTATTTAAATATCATTTAAAAAACGAAATTTTAATGTTTATCAAAGGTAATTTTTCATTTACGCATTGAAAACCTGTTTGATTTTTAAATCCACACGTATTATTGAAATTACATTATTTTTTTCGCATTGCAAAGTAACGCTAGTTTAGTATAAAAGCAATTTCTATTGAAAAGTGAGTTTAAAACCAAATTATGGCAGGTTTTAATTTTTTTGTTGGTGCACTATTAATTTCTGTAGTGAAATGCCAAATCCGGGAACTTATTTTGGGAGAGTTCCCACAAACGGACAGTTTTTACAAAAATATAACCGATATCAACTACTATTTGTATACTCGGGACTATATTGATGAACCGATAAATTTAGCTAATAATGTGGACAAACTAAATAAAAAACTAGAGACTAAAGTAATCATTCATGGTTACACCGAAACCCCAAACGTGCAGTGGTATAAAGACATGGCTCGTGCATACCTGACAAATAAAAGAGCTAATGTAATAGCTGTCGATTGGTCGAAGAGAGCCAAAAGTCCATATACTAACGCAATCAAAGAAAGTAATCCCGTTGGTACTGCCATCGGTTACTATTTACTTAAATTAAACAACGGGGGTAAAATAAATCTATGGAAGACGCACGTTATTAGCCACTCTCTTGGATGTCACGTAGCAGGATTCTTAGGAAAATTTATTTACAGAGAAACTGGTAGAAAGATAAAAAGAATCACAGGGTTGGATCCAGCTGGTCCTTTGTTTGAATTTCCTTTTATAGGAGTTAATGATAGATTATCCAAAGGAGATAGTGATTTTGTTGATATACTTCATACTGACAGTGGAGTATTAGGATTTAGATCTTCTATTGGCGATGCAGATTATTTTGCCAATGGAGGGTTTGCTGTACAACCTGGTTGCAAACTTCCATCAATCGATAACCTTCATGAATGTACGTATGTGTTTTAGAATTAATTTTAAAATATTCATATGAGATATGTTTAGACGTGTGCAGTCATCAGCGTAGTCATCAATACTTTATCGAATCAATAAACTCGGAAAAGTTTATTGCAAAATCGTGTTCTTCTTGGAGTAGTTACCTATTGGGTTTTTGCAAGATCAATGCCAATGTTTTATTTGGTGAAAACGCTCCACCGAGTGCGACTGGAAAGTTTTACTTCCGCACTAACCCGGCACCGCCTTATGCAGTTTCTTAGTGACAAAGTATAGTTAAGTAACAAACAAAATTGAATTATTTATTTTTTAAAGTTTTTGGATGTAAAATGCTATATATATTTACAATGTTTAATAAAGTACAAACTATTCATCTGATTGTGCGCTATCCATGACTTCATCAATGTATCCCATTAGTGCTCTATATTTGTTAGCAACTATTACCCAATCCACAACATGTTCTATGCGTGTCGTGTAATAATGACTGTCCGCGTGTGATCTGGAAGGTGTACTAAATTGCGTGGAAGTTATAAGTGCGTTTTCTTGCGGCGCCACTCTTCTCGATCGAAGTCTTGATAACCATTTTGCAGCAGCTTTAGAACGAGGACTTAGACTTTGTTTGTTTTGGAAAGTGTTAATCACTTCAATCAAATTAGGTTTTTTCTTTTTCTTCTTAGCTGAGATACACGTAAATGTTTACTCTTGCATTAAAACGGCCAATACTTACATTTGGCTATACAAAGTTCTATGAAGTATATTAACCAAGTAGTTATCAAATTAATTGGAGACGGCGCAGTGGTCGTACGATGCATCTTTCTTATTAACTTACTCAAACCATACTTCCATTCAATATCTGATTGTGCCTAAAATATACGTTCCAGTGCGTGTTTCACATAATCGATGCTTACCGTTTGTTTGAAAAATCAATAAAATGACGTAATTTCTTAAAAACATTACCTGAATGCGCTGATAAGTATCTGACATCATAGCAATTAATAGGTTGATGAGAACTACGACGGAAACTAACATATAGATACCAAATACAAGTTTGAAAAGCGCCGAGATCCAATCTGTTTGTTCGTGGCGTTTAGTTTGCAGATGTTCCGTAGACGTTTGCCCAAATACGGCAAAAAACAACAGGTGGAAAACTTCGATTGGACTGATTTCAACTGAAAATACAGAAAATTAAACATCAGTAAATTCGATGGGTGGAAACTGAAATTGTTAAATACTATTGGACAACTACACATAAATTACTATACTACGACTAACCTACAAAAGCAGGTTTTATAAACACTGTTGGGTGATAGCAACGTCACAAACCTATTTACGACTATAACATTTATCTAGAAGCTTTTAATAGACTCTCACTTACGTTAGGTTTTTTTCCAGATAACTCTTCTTTAATAGTCGGCCTTTTAAAATGCAAGCAAAGATATCAAAGATTTTTATTCAAACTACAGTTACATACATTTATGAAAAATTGTGCAACACGTATCAAAATTTCAATGCTAGTATTAAATCGTATTGAGGTTATACATAATACTTCAGTATCAGACTTCTATAACTCTGATTAAAATCAGACGTTGACTACCCTGTATATATAGTAAAATACATAAGCTCTACATAAATATATATGTATATAATATAACATGATTAAGAAATATATTTGCGAGTTTTCTTGGAAGAGTTTGACGAACACATGCATTTAGTAGTCATCGTCGCTGTCCTTTTCATCGTCACTATCATTTTTTTCTGTTAAACCATCAGATTTTTGGGTTAACCCCATTAATGTTCTGTACTTTTTTGATATTGCCGTCCAATCGGTTATATTTTCAATGGTGTGTAAATTAACGAGTAAACTTTTTCGATGCTCTAACGATGTACTGAACTGGACGAGCGATTGTATCGTAAGCGAAGATTTTTTCTGCGGTTCTTTTCTTTTTCTCAATTTTGATAACCATCTAGCGCTTGCTTTTGTTCTTGGACTTGAGTACATTGATTTTTTTGCTGAATAGGGAATACGGCTATTTTATTTAACTCAAAAAAGTTTGTATATCTTACCCCTAGTTTTATAAAGATTAACAAAATAAAAAAACCAAGTAGTGATTAGGTTTATTGGAGATGGCGCTGTTGTTGTTCGATCTATACTTCTAATTAACTTGCTTAATCCAAATTTCCATTGTATATCTGATTGGGCCTATATCAAGCTTACGTTACTATCGATTTATTAGTTATTACTCATCGATTAATCATGCTTTAAAATTTCTTAATTGACAAATCAGAAACGCCTATGCGCATTTTTAATTGCTTATGCTCAAAAAATGAAGAAAAACAGTGTTTTCTTTTCACACCGACATAAATAAAAGATTTTATAATTCGGATGAATAGAAAGACAGTGTGTTTAGTTAGTAGTGTTGATGAAGAATTAAAAAATTCAAAAGCAAGGTTTTTTAATTTTTTTTTAACTTCGTTTACCTGAATTTGCTGGTATGTATCTGACATTGTGGCAATTAGAAGTTTAATAAGAACAACGACAGTAACCAACATGTATATTGCAAATGTCACTTTGAACAAAACTTTGGTCCAATCGGGTCGATAAAGTACTCGTTCAGATTCTGCCATTGTAATTAAATCACTAGTTCTAGATTGCCCAAATACGGCAAACAGTAATTTTTCAGCTGCGTTTGCTGGATTCATGAACACTGCGAAAATGATACACCATTAGATTATAATGTCTAAATTGCCAAATACTTTTGTGATCTATGGTGATTCTAAGTATAATGTTTTATAGAAAAAAGTTTGATTTGGCCTACTAAGACGATAGCGTAGTTTTGGTAATGCAGTGCACAGCGCTTTACTACTCTACTTTAGTGTTGACAAATCTCTACAGTTGTTTTTTTATTTTCTGTTAAAACACAAAAAAGTGAGTTGTCAGATTCTGACATGGTTTTGTATTTAAAAGTTTGATATACATTTATCCGCAAACTCAACATGTTTTCATTTAGAGAAAACAAATGAATAATAAAAAAATAATTAAAAAATTTAAAAAAAATGTTTTAAATCCCAAAGAATTTGATATTTATTTAAGTATATGGTGTTTCACCAAACAGTTGTCTAAAGCAGTAATTAAAACAAAAAAAACTTGTAAACACATTAATTGTATTATTAGACAAACAAATCATTAGTATTAGAATCAAAATAAATAAATAAAATATTTATGGGAGTCGTTAGAACTAATCCAAAAAGTCTTAGTGACAATCGCGTGATTGTGATAACTAATAATCTACGTGATTTTTATTGTGTTACTAGCATCTTTGTTATGTCTATGTGTGTTAAATATGAAAAAAAAAGTATAAAACCACGTGTGTACTGAGATGTGTGATTTGAATTTTTAATGCAAAAATATACTCGTTTGTGAAAATTTATTGTCAATTCGTGAAACTGTGTATTGATAAGGTTAGAAACAATTCACAGTGCGACAGTCGTGTAACAATTTAGTGCCAAGAAAGAAACCTCGCCGTCTGTCTGTCATTACAGACAACAACTTGATGATGAAGTTATCTAACCGGAAAGATAGCAATGGTTTTAAATCAATACTCAGTTGAAGAAGATGTGTTATTGATCCATTACTAGAGACAAAACTTATTGCCTAAAAATAATGGTTAATCGATGAAATGGCAGAATTCATACAGATCCTTTTAGTTGTTTTTTTTATTAAAAAATGTCTACCATTTGTTGAGTTTATCGACGAGTCATTGTTTTTAAAAAACAAAACAATTCTATTGAAGTTTAATTGAGAAGTTACTACCAGTGGCGTAACTAATTCTTTTGAGACCCAAATGGAAAAGCATAGTAGAGACTCCTCATCAAAATTTGTAAGCAAAAATTTGACCTAGGTTCCTTCTTAACGAGTTCGTTACCTTATTTTCTATCGACAATAGACTTAGGTCCGCCAGTCTCTCTTTTGCCCTATCGATTTTCGCAGTTAATTTTTGACCATTTTCAATTTTGAAGAAAAGTGCTCTGCTGTTGCAAGTATCACTGGAATGGTTAAAAACATTAAAATTACTGAGCTGAGTAGCAGACGCCCTAAGCTAGCCGAAAGAGTAAAATATTCGATCAGTATTCAGTTCAAGTCGATGTAGCCGACTTTTAAATATACCTAATCCATCTATATTACTTTGAGTGAAAAACATTCTTCTTTTGGTGCAAATTGTGTCTGATGTTTTTCTTTTATAAAATTAACACCTACCATAAAGTGTAACTGTTGTACCCAGCGGCCTCAGGCAGTTGCACGGGGTGGACCGGCGGTATAGATACGCGACTGGAGGTGAACTGTTTCTTCTGCGATTATCCCCGTTTTTTATGGATGGATCTTCCATTTAGGCAATACACGGAGTTATTTTGTGATTTACTTAATTGATGTGATCGTTTAAACTTATTCTTCAGTCACTTAATTTCATAGTACGATGTCAAAATGTTTGGTTGGTTCTTAACACATTAGCTTAAAATGTTCTAAAGGTTCTTTTATCAACAAAAATAATATACCCTGTAATAGGATTATGGTACACCCTACGTTTCTTTTTTAGTTTTGAAGATGATTGATTGAAATTTGAAAATAAGCGGCACTGTTTGACATTCAAATATTTTTTTTTTACTTCTGGTCTTGCCGGAAGTGACACTAACATTCGATTTTTAAATGTAATACTTATGTTATTGTATTTGTGAAATCTGAATAAATTTCTGAATCCAATGAAACCACATAAGCGACATTTCAAACGTCAATATTTCTAATTTAATTTTTATTTAAGTGTGCCATGACGGTTCCGATTTATTTTAATTGGCCCGTTTAGTGTTAGAAACAACAGAGTCTTGTGAAAAATACTAAATTAGAAGTCTTTTAGGATCTCGTGAACTGTGGCGCTGTAATCAGTTTACGTCAAAATGTTGCCATCATCCGTCTTAAAAACATTCGGTGGAACATTTTTCCTAACGTATCCTTGCTTTTGTCGTTGTATTTGTGATTAACAAGTCTTTATCACTACTTACCTTTATTTAATATATAAATATCTGATAATTTTTAAATCATTAAAACTTTTTGTTGGCGTGTTTTCAATTTTTAGTTTATTAATTCCGATTGTCAATTCAAAGTCACAATTCACGGCATAATGAAATGTCTCTACGTGATGTATGAGCAAATAAAGTTCATCAAAATTATTTTTGGGGTAAAACTCAATTTTTTCAAATGGAACGATTTTGGTACTGTGGTACCATTTATTAGTAGGTTCTATTAACAAGCAATTTATTTATACCCATGATTAAAATGTGCGATAAATACAATGGAAGTTATAGCTTGTAGAAAAAATGCCGTTACTGCTAGAAATTTTATGCCGACCGATATCCTGGTAGACAATATCCAGCTTGAAAAACAATTTCGAAGCGGACCCAACCATAACCCCAAAGAAAACTTAATTATTGACAAAGCAACGGAAATTAATGTTTTGGCTCAAATAGAAGTTGATAAGACTGTTTCTTTAAGCCAAATTGAGTTTGAATTGGAAATCGGTCACCAAACACTAAGTCGAATTTTGCCCAAATACCGTTATAAATCTTTTAAATACCAATTGCACCAGCACTTGTATGAAAATAAATACGAACGTAGGATGGAATATTGTAATTGGATTTTGCAGAATAACATGCAACCAAACAACGATTTTTTGGGAATGATTTTATTTTCGGACACGTCTAGGTTTACAAATTTGGAATTATTTAACCGCCAAAATACAAGATATTGGTCACTAGAAATTCAAAATTTCTTACAAGAGGGTAACTTTCAACTGCGGTTTGGATTCAATGTTTGACTTGGAATACTCGCTTGTAGAATCATTGGTTCAATAATATTTAAAGGACCCTTGACTTGAACTAGATACTTAGGATTTCTGCAAAATTAAATTAAAGATAGTTTAGCTGAATTAGCTTTCTATTTACTAGAAAGAATGTACTTCCGACAAGATGGAGCTTCTTCCCATAATTCCAGAATAGTAATTGAATATCTTCAACAGACATTCGTAATTTTGACAAATGCTTTTGTAAGATGACTTCCAAGGTCACCTTTTTTGACATCCCTTGATTTTTTTGTATGGGGTTATTTAAAAAACATTATCTATGCAACCGCTGTTACAACCCATGAAGACCTAGAGCTACGAGTAAGACGCGCAATTAATAGCATAACGGTCCAGCAACTGGCAAATGTTTTTCGAGAAACAGCTATGATAGTTCAGAAGTGCATTGACGTTAATGGACAACATTTTGAACAATTGTAATGTTTTGTGTATATTTTTGTATTCCAAAACCTCCTCAGTAACTTCTTAATAATTTAATTCTTTTAGCTGTAATTTCAATTGTATTTATCGCACATTTTAATAGTGGGAACGAATAAGTTCTTTATTAATAATTCTAATAAATGGTACCACGGTACCAATATGGTTCCATTTGAAAAAATTGAGTTTTACTCCAAAAACTATATTGATGAATAGATCTGAGACTAAACGCCATCTCATAAGAACGAAGCTACGTACGAGTTAATCCACATGTAGGAAACTATGAAGTTAATTATATAGTAAATATTACAATCACGAATTTCAAAAAATGGATTTGAATTATACGCGGCATAATATTCTTAACTGTACTACGCCAGTGCAATTTATATAATTGCCAAAACCATCATTAGAGACCAGTGGACAGCTGTTTTGTTCTATTTGAACTCTTCAGCGCTGGAATACTCTACGAGAAGTATCTTAATATTCGTACTTGACCGAATAGAAAATTAAAATAATATAGTATAGGTACTTATTTCACTTATTTTTTGAAGTTAAAAAAAGATAGCTAATCTTTAGAAAGTCAGTAATGCTAATCTTTAAAACGTGGGTTATTTATAACGCCAGCGTACGTCGATAACTTAAACAACGTTCTGTCAGTTTATGTGCCAGTTTAATTCACATTGAATTAAATTAACGGCTAATCAAAATAATAAAATCATGTTATATATTAATTTAATTTTATTCTGAAATACAAATAGTAGTATAAGTGTTTACATTTAAATCCTAGCTTTAAACTTTTAAAGTACACAGGATAGGACCGCAGTGCATTAATTTTAGATTATCTATTCAATAGCCATGTTTTTTTATTGGACCAAATCACATATTTGCAATCTTTAAAATACATGAAAGTTGCAACATTTTGATTAAATCAATTATTGTTGTAAAATATCTTTTCAGTAATATGAATCAAAACTCGTACTGTGCCGTTTCTATGCTATAAATTCTAATTAATTTTCCTTTTCCGGTCATTAGCGTTTGATAAGTTTTAACTTCAAATATGCAATTACCTCAAAGAAAAATACAAATCATGACTATTAGTACATATGTACCACCTCTGCATGAAACATATTTTATTTTTTTTTATTTTAAAACTTTGTTTCTAGTTCACTAAACTATTCTTGCTAGATAAGGTGACTGTCTCAATATTTTATTTTATCGATATTACTGGTATCACTTATGCGCGTGCTAGTCAATAAAGACATACGTTTCAAAAATCTTAAACTTTACGTTGCCTACCGATGAGTCATAAGACGCTTCTCGTGATTACGATTATGACGCTAAACGTCATCTCGTAGTGAAGGAGCTACGTACGAGTTAATCCAAACGTAGGAAACTATGAAGTTGTTAGTTATATAGTAAATATTACAATCGCAAATTTCAAAAAAATTATTTAATTAAATATTTTTGCAATTATACAGGGTTCGCCATTACTTCGGTCTTTTTTTTTGTTTATACAGGGTGTTTACTTTTCACTGGGCAGCATAAACACTTTTTTAAATAGCAACCTCTAATTTGTTTATGCTGTTCGATAAAGGCTTAATTTAGATGAAAAGTACTTTTCAAATTTTTTAAATTAATTGCAATTTTAGAGCAATTGCCTTAAAAATGCAGCATCAGAAAGAAATGGTCACTAAACTGGTGGTTTTTGAAGCTTTGGAATTTGTTTTTGTAAATTCGTAAATGAAAGTCAGAAGTACTTAAATAGTCGAAATTTTTTTTTTAATTCGCTATACTTATTTTGTATGAAAGCGGTAATTTTCAAATTGCTGAATTTATTAAATAGCACCCTCAATTTTTTTAACTGGTCCTAATGTAGTTTTTAATTCTCTATCAATTTATACTGGTATTTTTTTCTCCTAACATCTACAGTTATGGAGATATTTATTTTCAATTAAATCAGCAAGCATTATTTTTATCAAGCAGGTTTATTCTAGTAGGCTTTGCTTCTATTAAACAAAAAAACATAAAGAGGAAGAGTATTAAAAAACCAACAAAAGTTAAAAAAATATTAATTTAACAAGTGTTTAAAATTTTGCTCATTTTTTTATAAGCAGGTCTCAAGTCATTACCGTAATGATTTACGCACATTTTGTAACATCTCGTGTGTGGCGTTAGAAAATGCCGTTGTTATTCTGTTTTTCATTGCCTCTTGTGTAGTAAGATCAGAAACAGTACTTCCTCGGCCGATCCATTGATCATGATATTGTTCGTTTAAAGAATTACGCACATTTCTAGCAAAATGACAAGACGCACCATCATGCTGATACCATATGGTTTTTTTTGTGTTTCTGGAACATTTTCTAGTAACTGTGCTAAAGAATTATTCAAAAACTCCAAATATCTGTCAGCAATTAAACGACTATCAAAGAAGTAAGGACTTATGATAAAATCATTCACAATTCCTCCCCATACATTGACCGTCCATTGATGATCCAAAACTTAAAATATGAGAATTTATATTATCATAATAATCAAAATTACGACGATTTACTCGGTTATTACTATGAAAGGTAGCTTCTTCGGTAAATAAAACAGTGGATATAAAACCTAGCACTTTCTTAAGTTTGTTTAACATCCACACACAGAAAGTTCTTCTCGAGTTAAAATCCACTGTAGTCAACTTTTGATGCAATTCAATATGATAAGGATTATATTTATAGCTTTTTAGTTCTCTTCTCACTAAAGTAGCACTAATTGTACCAAGTTCCTCACTAATTTGTTTGGTTGCATTTAGATTTTCAACTACAGCCTGCAATACCATAAATTCTGCCTCCTCTGTAGTGACAGTTTTTCTTTGAACAGGTGCCTTGTAATTTACCGATCCTGTTTGTTCGAATCAAACAAATAATTTTTGTAATGCACAGATACTTGGAGCACGGTGGTCAGGATAATTTTGTTAGTAACACGAGAAGCCAAAAGTCAATTTTTTCCCCATTCACCTAAAATAAACTAATTCCACTAATTCGTTCTGTGGAAAATTCATTTTAAACGAAACTTAATGAATGTAGTAATAGGTAATAATGTGACAACTAAACACAGTTGCTTCTACTGTATACTTGTTTTTTTGTTTAATAGAGGCAAAGCCTACTGGAAGAAACCCGCTTGATTTGGTTTTTTCTGGTACTAAACGAGGAAACCGGAAGTGAAAAAAATTATTTGAATATCAAACACTGTCGCTTATTATGTATATTAGATATCCCAAATTTCAATCAATGATCTTCAAAACTAAAGTAGAAACTGGGGTGTAGCATGATCCAGTTATACACGGTATACTGCGCGTTCCTGATTAAAGGAATAATTTCGTTTAAAATTCAAGCAATTATTTTATGGAAAAATACTCGGACACGTTGATTAGTATTAGTTTCGGATTTTTTAACATAAAAAAATTATATAGAGGGTGTCTCAAAAAGAATACATGCATACACCCTATATGTGCCATTTTTGAATTGTACGGTTAAAAACCTTTTGTAGGACATACCAAATCTCTATAATCAGCGGTTTTCGGAGTAATGACGTTGAAATGTGAAGTTTTGAAATACACACAAGTGATTAAATAAAATGATTAAATTGCACAAATATATCTTAAACATTTTTTAGAGACAGAATGCGTACTCAAAAAAATCTACTATCAACAAGATTAAATTATAATTCCTATGTAGCCGTTACGACAATATCCAGAAATTGTAATTTGTCATCAGGATCTGTATCACAAGTACTCCAAAAGTAAATATCATCTTTATTCAACTAATATAAGAACTATTAGAAGACAAATTTGGACGAAGAACGCATATAATTGAGATTAATAATCAAAGCTTAAATTTAATCCGAAAGAAACTTTTAATGGGGATACTTAAACTTTTATCAATTTGAACTCATTCCTGCTTTAACTGTAGTGTTTTCTTATCTATGACGACGTTTATCTCGGGGGCTTCCATCCGATAGAAACTCCATCCGCTTGAGTCAAATCAATCCTCATTTCAAACTAAAGTGTTGTTGTTCGTTTCAGGCCATTTCAATTAAAAAAAGATGGAAGTAACATAAAAAGGAGAGCTATAATTTTTTATAACTAACTTCACTTGGACGCGAAGTGAATGAAACACGTTTTTTCGTAGATCTCTGTGTTCACTAAAACTGTATCACTTCTTAGTCTTACTGTAGTAATCCTTGTCTTACGACGCTGACGCCATTTCATCAAAAGTATAATATTATTATTCATCATATTACACATTAAAAGGTATAGATTAAAAACTAAAACCACAGCAGTCATTTTCCGTTTTAATATGTTGTTCGAGATAAATATTAATTTGCCGAATAAGAATGAATGTAGGCAGAGGTAACAACAGCTAATTATACTTCAATCCAATAGCGTTGATGTCGTCAATCGCGACCTTTACATCCACTTTACTCAATTCAAGCCGGCAAAACTAGAGGATCGGATTGTCTCGGCACATCCGATGGAGAAGTCAAGCACACTTGTTTTTCTCGTACAATTGAAGTGGATGCATACGTTCGGATGGACTTTCGATCGGATGGAAGTCCCCGAGATAAACGTAGTCTATATCGCAGGCTAAAACCACAACAATAATCATTGTAAGGTAAACAATGTCAATGTAAATGCGATAATGCCACCAGAGTGAATCACTGAATGTATTGACAATCCCAGCTTTATATTAATAATTTATGTGATTAACATGAGTTAAATACGATGTCAATGCATTTGTGAAAGTACTGTATAGTGTTCTCTCACTATTGAAGAACCCCAAAAGGGCGAAACAGCCGTCTAGTGGTTCACTCTGGTGGCATTTTCACATTTACATTGACATTGTTTACCTTATAATGTTTATCGTTGTGGTTTTAGCTTGCGGTTTATTTAAAACTTATTTGAATTACGCGTATATGAAATCGGCTTTCAACGTTTCTATATAGCCATTTACATAGATTCGTGCATAGTAAATTTATACTATGCGTTGGTTCTGCCATCGCATTTCATTCATATTAATCACATTATTTATTAATATAAAGCTATAGGACTGTCAATGCAGTTGTGGAAGTACAATAGAGTGTTCTTCCACTGCTGAATAGAGCAAAACGGCCGTCCAGTAGTTCACTCTGGTAGCATTTTCACGTTTGTATTGACATTATTTACCTTACAATGTTTATAGTTGCGATTTTAACCCGCGGTTTATTCAAGACTTATTTGAATTACGCGGGTATAAAATTAGCTTTCGACGTTTTCATCTCTATAGAATTTAGATATACCTGGCGTATCGACATTTGATATCACGTATTCACCAACATTATAGGTAACTGTGGCCAAGATTATGTGTTTGATATTTTTTGTTTTGTTCTTGGGACTTTTCAATGGACTTCGCGGTTTTATGCATAACTTTGTCGATATCTAAATTCTAATTTTTATAGCCAAATTCCTCTAAAATTGTTCTTCAATTATCGTTTAAAATTTCATTTTGATTCCGGCCAAATAACAATTTTGCCGGTGTCTCTCCTGTTGATCTATTAACAATATTTAAACGTATTCTGTATTTTTTATTATTAATTCATTTTTTTTTCATTTATCACATTTCAAACGTCCTTATTCTGAAAACCGCTTATTTAGAGATATGATATGTTATACAAAAAGTGTTTAAAATTTACCATGCAATTCAAAAATTGTAAAAAATAAAGTGTTCCATTAAGAAAAATTAATGATGACTGCATATCGTCGTTGCGCCTACAAAATCGACTATGTGCATTTTTACGTTCACTTCACATGGCTGTTTTTAGAGTTATTGTTATCATCTAAATCTAAATAAGAATCATTTTTGCGTACGCATTAAAAATGTGTAATCAGAGGGCGTTGTGAATCCATAACGCCCAAGTTATTACGAATATGTTTACGTATCTCGTATCCTAGGCATAATAAGTAAATTATAAGTGAAAAAAATAGTTATAAAACTGAAGATATTTTTCCTTAACGACACAAAAAATCGTAAACTTAAAAACAATTAGTTTTATTGGGTACTTGAGAATTCTTTATTAGATTGCTGTTGCTGTGGTATTGTTGATGACTTTCGTGTGATTTTCAAGATTAATATATATGAGAAAGTCAGTACATATGCTATCTTGCAAATATGGTTTTAGTTGTGTAACTTTATCTACAATCATTGTATAAATGCGAAACCGGTGTTTTTCCTAAAAAAACAAAATTTCTTCTAAATTATTTAAAGCCACAATACGATCACTTGGCTTAGTTTCTCTTGCTTTCATAAAAAAACATTCCTGACTACGTATATTTAAATAAATAAACCATTCCTTGTCAAGATCTTATAAAAACTAATAATTTACTTTATTGTCTATGGTTACAAAGTGCGATTCTACGTGTTTCTTATATGATGGAAATCCTACGGTATCTTCACATACATTAAATGAAATAACAATAATAAAAATTTTGGTATTTAGCATTTCACTTCGGCTAAATTTTGGTGTAAAATTAAACTTTAGAAATCTTACTACTACAAATTATTGATAAGTTTGTTAAATTAATAAAGTAAACCTAATTTAACAATATTATTGTAATAAAAAAATTTAATTAACGAATTTGATTATGTTTATAAAGTTATTGATTAAAAACTATGTAATTTTATTTTGGAAATAAAATGTAACAATCTCTATTAACAACGACCAACATGTTGAAATAGTACTTAATAAAAAACATAATTAACCCACAAGATCAATGAGAAGCATCTAAATCACACTTTTATATTAATTAAAAAAATGTTGAAGCATTTTTGACTTTTAATGAAAGAACGTACTAAAATTTTCTAGGAATTTTAAATAATGTGTTCAGTTTTTAAATGATATTAGTCTGTTTTACACTATACAATATTCATTTGTTTTTTATTTTTTAAATAAAAAGTAAACAATATAAAGTTAAACAATCCATTAAAAAAAATGAAGTTTAAGATAGGCAAAAATGCAGATTTTAAATAAGTTCTTCAATCAAAGATGAAAACATAGTTTTAAAGTTTTTGAATTGATTATTTATTAGAGTTTATATAAATACATAATGACTTTTTTTTATGTTCATTATATTGCTAAAATATTTTAAAATATTTGATTACTCATTATTTCTTATTTTAAAAAAATATGTTTAATTTTTAGTTTTTTGTTTATTCTGTTTTTTTAAAATAAACAACTTGTTATTAACAATTTTTTTATATAATTATTTTATATAATTAAATGATAGTGTAAACGGAACCAAAACAATTTTTAATTGACTGCGACCGCTAAGTGACATATGTAAAAGAAAAAGATTTTGTTTTTTTTTACTAAAGAAATTTGTTTTTTCCCAACATTACGGCGTTCTTATGTTAACTCTTCATATGTTAGATACATTTTTCCGAATAATTATAAATATTAATTCTTTTTTTTTATTGTCTACAATCTACAATTGTTTTGTTTTGATCTTACATAAATACATCCAAACATTAATTTCTCAATTGTCACGTCAAAATGCATATTTCTAAGCGAGGTTTCACTCACTTCTTGTCACGACTATAGAAGAAAAAATACATTGCCATCCCGTTTTGTAAAAAAACATTCTTTATACGGTTAACCAACTTCGACAACTCTTTCTAATCACAGATATTCTTTACAACTTCAGAATATGTTATTTTTCTAGGTAAATCTAAATTAAGTTTTAAATATTATTTGTAACCGTCATTTGCATCAACCAAGTGATAATAAGCAAATTTTTACTTTATCCTTGCACTTCTCCATAAAGTGCAATACAAAAAAAAATGATTATAAACTTTAACTGATAACTTAAGTGTTAGAACTAGTATCTAGCTAAAAACGTTCCTTGAGTAATGATGGTGATTAATATCATACTTACTTACCTGTTTTTAGCACTACTGTTAATCTTGTTTTTGTATCAAGTCGCATTAACCCTAAGAAGATGATTTTGGTAAAGCTGTAGTATGTATAAAGTAGTATTTGCGTGATTGCATAACCTGTTAAAATTAGCAACCAATTGACTTGATAAATCTAATTTACCATCATTGCAAATTATTTATCGCTTTCACTTGTTTTTACACCAGTCATCAAATTGTTAATAAATATTTTCATACTTTGATTTGATAATTTGGGAAGGTGATCCAATCCGTCTTTCCGTACATCAATTTGAAGAATCTCAGCAGCTTCACGTTTCTTTTTGCGTTTATAGGCTACGTCAAGGTCGTAACTACGCCTTCCTCTTATTGGTGCAAGCCCAGAATATCCAGATTTACATAAAGCATCAGCGATTGCTATTTTAGAATCAACAAGTGGCATGAAAATATTTTTCTGCCTCATTCATAACAGCACTCATACCTAGCATATGGAAAAAAATTAGTAGGTAGAATCTGTTGGACCGTATTTTGATACAATAGAATCCCAGCATATAATCTAATGAGTCTACGTTTTCTATATATGAATTGCGTTTTACTATACTTTGGGGACAGTTAATTTTTTCGTGACGTTTTTTACTTCTGGATCTAAAATCTTTCCTTAGATCCTGTTGGTTGTGACTCTACATACGTTAATAACGTTGTTACAATTTTATTATTATACCTAAAGGCAAGACTCATTTTGACATCGTTTTTGACAGTAGTTTTCTCTTGGTATTTTCGCATTTTTTTAACTCTTTTTTCAACATCTGACATCCTTGTATTTGGTTCAATCGCACAGTACTAAGTAAAAGGATATCATTTTTGGTTAAATGCAATAAGTACTTTGTAATTCCATTTGCGTAATTGCTTGGGATTGTATTGTTTTATCATTGATCTAAATTTAGTAGGTATTATTTGCTCATCGACCGCAACATTTTCTTTCATTGGAATCAAATTAAAACTTTTTTTAATATTCTCTAGCAAAGGGTTTATTTTTAACAACGGATTATGTTCTTTTTTAACTCGAGCTATAAAATTGTCAATATTGTTAAAATAAAGAAAAAGATTTATTTCTTCATCAGAAGATATCGCTGGATGATCAAAATGATGTCTTACTTGAGGTAAGCGAATAACGGACATATACAAACAAGTTCTATTTCATGTTCTAAAACATTTGCTGGTCGATGTAGACGTTTTTGAACACTGTATAAATTCGTTTAATTTTGTTTGTCTACAGAAACTAAAAAAAATATATAAGGTATCTAAATCGATAACTTCTTGTGGCATATTTTAATTTTCTAAAAATCGTATTTCATTTGGATCTATCACAAGGTTTTCAGTTTTTTAAATCTCCGACTTTATCTTCTCGAACAGTTTACTTAGAGAAATATTGTCGTCGTCGTCATCAGATTATAATAAAACGTTCGCGAAGATCTTGTAAATTTCGAGAGCGTTCACGAAGCTATTATGCACTTCTAGAAAGGTTGGAAAGAATGTAGAAAATGTTCGGAATAGATAACAGAAATATATAAAAGCGATTTAAAGTAAGCATAGGTCAGTTATTCAAAGTCGGCAGTGTGAAGAAGATGTTTAAATAAATAAGTGATTGATGCGTGTGTTCAAGATAAATATAACGGAATATAAACGTACGTGCCTTTAATGTAAACAAGCGTTTTAAGATAAACAAAAGTTATCCGCGGACATTATTTTTTTGAGTGATTGTAATACATACATTAGTGTAAGTGTTTTTCTTAAATATCGTTAGATTTAATTAGTTCGTATAGTTATAAATGTGTAAATATTTTGTGTATAAATACATTAGTACAAAATTCGTTAACATGTATTAGTTTTAGGTATTATTATATCCATATCTTGATCAACACTAGGAACGTTAATAATTTTAGTAAATTTACATATAGAATTAGTTTGGTTAGCTGGTGATGGCGTACCGTTAGTAGTGTTGGTGTAAAATAAAATTTTATTTATCAGGTTATTGTTGTTTTTGAGTTTGGTCTAAAGAAGTTTATTCCTATCTTAAAATAGCAACTTATAAAACAATACTATATATAACATAATTCATTCCAACATCAAAGACAAAACCAAGTTATTCGGCCAACATAACGTTGTATATAAATAATAGTTTATTTGTTTGTGAGTGCACTGAACATTCTTACACCTTTTTTAAATTATCTGAAACGACAGGATGGAGGTTGCTTAAATTGCTTTTTGCAAGACGTTCCGATGTAGCCAGGCGCAATGCTCAACAGATGAATCCAGCCCGACCCCAAAAAATGAACCACGTGGTTGTAAATGATTATTTCATAAAATTAAAAGAAGTGTTAACGAAATAAATCTGGCAATGTGCACAATATGGACGAAAAAGGTTGTCGTCTAACGATTCACAAACAGCAGAATGTTTTAGCAAAAAAAGGTGCTAAGCGTGTGCATTTGACTGCTCCAGAACACGGGGAAAACGGTAGTATTGTTGCCTATGGGAATGCTCTGGGGCAGGTAATACAGGGCCTTTATTAAAACCCATTTCCCACGTGATCTATGAGTTGAGCATCAACCTTGTTTTAGGTTGGTAGTGTTACCACAGGTGTTACCGTTTAGTAAAATTTTTTGACATTCTCGTTTGACGTTTTGTTGACATCGGGTATTATTTTTTGTCGTTTTCCTTATTCTCTATTTTTGATATTCTAAAATAGTTGTAATCATAACTATTCAGCACTTTTTGTGTTTCTGTTGGTAAGTACTGAATAACAGCTGTAACTTTGAGGTCTAATTTTTGTAATTTTATATTAGGTAATAACATTTCACGATGTTTACTATTGAACAAGTCACCGTCATTGTAATGATGCACTTTCAAACTGAGAAGTGATACTCGCAATCTTTTTTAAATGAGAAGGGATTTGCAAGAGGAAACAGAAAGGCCTACTGTACTCACGGCACCTGTTATTAGAAATTTGCAATCGCATGAAACCAAGTCCTATAGAACGGTAGCAAAATGATTTGCGTGCAACAGGTATAAAGTCATTTTAATTCGATTTGTAAGTTATAAGTAATCAATTTTTAAGATTATCAGAAGAAACTTGCCACAAAGCACTAAAAAAATAGCTTTTGATGACTCTGTGCAAGGTTATGGTTTATCAATGTTTTTCAAAATTTAAATAGAAGAATTAACACATGTATTGCAGCTAAAGAACAACATATTGAATATCGGTTATAAATATTAAATAAATGTTATTACCTATTTTTATTACAAATAAACAGGTATTGTTTTTAATGTGTTACCGTTTTTGATTAATTACTTAACCTTAATTTAGAGGTTTCAAATCAATTTTTTTATTTAGTATTTTTTTCCGAGTCACAGGTATTTTCCGGTTTGATCCGGATCCTTGTAACACGTCGAAAATAAGGATGGTCATGTCAGTTCTTCTATAAGTAACAAGACCAAGATTACGCTATGCAGTCAAATGACAGGTACAACTAAAATAAATTCATCGAAAAGTATACCAAAGAAAAAAATCAATACAACAAAAAAACCATCCTCTGACACGGAGTTTTCTTTAGAGGCGGAGTTTAGTGTCCATGATTCTGCATCTGGTGATATTAATAGTGATGACGACTTTGCACCAAAGCCTCCGAAAAGTACAATGAAGATACCATGCACCGAAAAAAATACGTATATAGCACACTCTGCTCCTGATAAATATTATCCAAATACATCTTTTAAGGATGTGGACTACTTACTTACATCGGAAATAAAGATATCCGCGAAAAAATGGAAACCAGCACTCAACAACAGAGCCCATCGAAAATAGCGCTCAAAAATAAAAATACAAAATTTCGTGGCAAACAGGTACAGAAGTAAAAAACCACGACAAAGAAAATGAAGTACGTACAAAAATAAAAAGTTCTGAATCTTGGTTCTGTTTTGTGTGCAAGGAAAATCGTCAAGCTGATAAGCAATTGTGTTCCTTATGTAAACAATATCTTCATGAAGAGTGCGTGGATCTCACTAAATCTGATAAAGATATTTTTATGTGCCCATATTGTGTATAAAAACTAGTGTGACATTATTTGGAGCGCTAGGTCCTAATATTGTCAGTATATGACATTTTAAATAATATTTACATTTAACATTTTTAATATTTTCTAAAGTTAAGATTGTGGACATTATAACTATTGCATACGTGGTAATGTTACAGATTATTGACATTGAAATTGACTATAATAAATAATAAAATGTTTTAACATGGTAATATTTGGCTCACTTACCATATAAAGGAATTACTTTTAGATGTACGTAGATTTGTTTAATCAGAAAAACAATTGTTAATTTAAGCAATGTAAGCAGTAATCTATTGATTTTAGTCTTTTAAGCAATAAAGGTTTAAAATATGCAAAATTAAGTATTTTAAGCATACTGCTTAAAAATCCGGGTTCTAGTCATGAGTCTATTGAAAGTGTTAGTGTTTCATCATTACCGAATGAAAAATCTCTTATAAGTTTTAAAAAACTACAGAAAAATATCAAAAAACTACATATTTTAAAGACTATAGTATAGACAATTGATTCTAAAGATTTATTATCTGTTATAAAAGAACAATTTTTTGTCGTTCAAGAAATTGGTGTCCTTATCCATTTAGGTTATAATCTTTTTCTGCTTTTGTTAATGTTCTTCAACCGCAGATCTGAGTAATTCCTTTTTAATTTTTGTAAAGCTTCTTTTAGGGTGCATTATTGCATACCAACATCGTCAATATATGAATAACAACAGTCTAAATTATTTAATAAAAATAGTAAAATAAAATTTGGCCCTTCAAGCTGTTGCTATTGTTTTATATATTTTTTATAGTGTAAGTCAGCATTTATATTTAGACAAATATGTTTGTACATAAAAACTACAGCAAAATTTGTTCCGCTTAATTTTATTTTTATATTTTGAATTGAATTGTTTGAACAGATTTGTTCTGACCGCAACAAAAATCCGACAATGTTTTTACCAATATTTTATTCTTATGAAACATATTAAAGTGATTGGTTACAAGTTCTCAGAATTAAATTATTCTTATTTAGATAGTGATCGAGATTTCTGCAGAACTAAAAAACTCAAAAACACGAACATAGAGAATCGCATTTATAACTTGGAATATTTCAAAAAACTTCTGCAGAAACAGATGCTCATTAACTACAAAAACCACAAAAACCCATGAGGCTAAAGTAAAATTTGATCAGATTTTTTGAAGTGAAACTTCTTTATCGGCGTTGGAAAAAAATTTACCGTCACATTTTACGCGTCACATTTTTTACCGTCACATTTTTCCGTTACGCGCCATCTGTTTTATTTCTGAAACGCAATAGCGACGTGATAAATAATATATCAATAATAAAGTGATCAACAAAATCAAAGGTTTTATTTTAATTCTAATTCCAGTGGATTTTTAACAAAAGTAAGTAATTATATCTCTTTTTCTAATAATTGGGTGGGATTGTGGTATTTATTTTTTTAAATTTAAGATATTTAAGGTTAATCTCAGTTTCTGATTGTAATTATCGGTCAATGTATATGATTTCATTAAAATAGTATTTATTAATTAATACGACTGCTAATTTAATGAACATCAATTAATTGACATAGAGTATAAATTCTGAAATATGTTATTAATTTTTTTAAATTTAAGATATTTAAGGTTAACCTCAATTTCTGATTAAACGATGAAAATGATAGTAATAATTCTATTTCAATTAATGAAATGCTGTAATAATCTTAGTAGCAAAAAGTTAAAGTGAAACACGGTTGGTTCAGACGAAGAGTACTTTCAGTTTCTCCAACGCAGTAGGGATAGCATGTCGCTTATTTCGTTACGCGTCACATTTTTAATTAATACGACTGCTAATTTAATGAACATCAATTAATTGACATAGAGTATAAATTCTGAAATATGTTATTAATTTTTTTAAATTTAAGATATTTAAGGTTAACCTCAATTTCTGATTAAACGATGAAAATGATAGTAATAATTCTATTTCAATTAATGAAATGCTGTAATAATCTTAGTAGCAAAAAGTTAAAGTGAAACACGGTTGGTTCAGACGAAGAGTACTTTCAGTTTCTCCAACGCAGTAGGGATAGCATGTCGCTTATTTCGTTACGCGTCACATTTTTAATTAATACGACTGCTAATTTAATGAACATCAATTAATTGGCATAGAGTATAAATTCTGAAATATGTTATTAATTTTTGTAAATCAATTAACTAATTTTTGTAGATTCAATTTCATATTTCAGTTACCATAAGCCATTAATTACAAAAATATATAATAACGATGACAATGATAGTAATAATTCTATTACAATTAATGAAATGCTGTAATAACCTTAGTAGCAAAAAGTTAAAGTGAAATAATTGTATTATTTGTATTCATGTCTATGATAAAAAATCCTTTTGTTTAAACTTTATCTAATTTAACTTTATTTAACCAATTTCTGAAAAGTTGCATGTAGATCATTTTGCGAAAAATAAGGCCATAAAGAAGTTTCACTTCTTACATGTGTACACTAGTACACGCCCATGTTTTTTAATTCTTGACGGTATTTAGGTACCCATATATTTATACCGGGTAGTGCACGTAAGGAGTGAACATAGGTAAAATTAGTTTTATGCGATGTCTTGTTCTTCTGTTCATTTTATGGCAAAAACTGTAGAGAGGCAAGTTGTTCAGAATTAAAGGCTGCATACAAAACTGTTTACATTTGTTATTAAGCTTTTGGTGTAGCCGCAACTTTAAAAACAAATTCCAAAATTTCTGTTAAATTGTAGCTATAGCCAAGACTTTTGTTTTACATAAATTATTTATAACTTATGAATAAAATAAAATCAAACAAAACATTATTTTATTAGCAGATCAAATTTTATTTTTCATATTTAATAATAAATTACAGAAGAATACAGGATCTATTTTCCATAAAATATAAAAATAAACGAATACCAATTATCACTGGTCTGCATGAAAATCGGCCCTGATACCATTCTTGACGATTCTTATGTAAAATGACCTCCTGAATCCAAAAATAAGCTCCGTTTTTACCCATCACCCACCTATTTTGGGGGGACCCCATTTTTATTTTATTTTTTGCATTTTTTTTTAGAATTTTAACTTATAGCCGTTAAACATCCCAAAGCAGGTAATAAAATTTATACAAAAGTATATGGCAAAAGTTTTGCTATAAAATGTATATAGGAACAACAATAAAATACAAATATATAAGAACAGTAAAAAAATATCAATAAACATTTAGGAAGATTCACTACACGACGCTGGCGATCTCAATACCACATGCAGGTTTGAACAGGAATTTTCGACAGGCTTGAACTTGCATTACTCTTCTCATTATAGTATATTACATTGTTTGCTTAACTGCTTCGATCAGTACATCTATAGCTGTTGCAGAGTTAACTTGTCGACGTTATAAACGTGCTGGATTTTGTGTTCAATTTGTTCATTTGTGTAAAACAGTAATACTACTTTTACTCCGGATTTTTTCAAGTGACTAAGTGTGATTTCTGGTTAATGTCGGGCGTTGAATTACTGTTTAATTATGCCACGCGAGTGTAAAAATCATCTCGATAGCTTCTGCTATGTCTGCGGGGAATTAACTTTAAAAGCGCAACAAAAACCCCTTTCTCCGCTTGTTAAAACAGCTTATAAATTGTACTTTAATTGTCAAGTTGGCGACCAGGACAAGACTTGGGCTCCATCAGTTTGCTGTACGACTTATTACAGTAGTTTGACCAAATGGCTCAAAGGTACCCGTAAATCAATGCCATTTGCTGTGCCCATGGTTTGGCACCAAGTAACGATGAATATCTTTTTATTTATTACTGTTTATAGCTAAAATAGTTCTTTTTCCCATTTCAATTAAATTCATGTCCATATATTTATTATTATAATAATAATTATAATTATTATTATTATTATTATTCATTATAAAATTTAACTCAAAATGGGATTTTCAATTATAATTATAAATAATTTATTGCCTTTCCCATATATATATTTTTTAAGAATTAATAAATAAAAAAAAAATATATATGGGAAAGGCATTAAATTATTTATAATTATAATTATTATTATCGTTCGATAAAAAAATTATAATTAATTTATCGAAAAGTGGTAAAATTAGAGATTTGGGGCTCCCTCGAAAATGGTGGGTGATGGAAGAAAACGGAAGACATATTTGGATTCAGGACGTTATTTTACATAAGAATCGCCCGGAATAGTGTCAGGGCTCGATAAAAAATATTTTTTTGCAGACCAGTGTATAGCAACAGTTTTTAAACTGGTTACAAAATTTAAGAGCACAGCTAATGTATCTGTGAACGTAGATAATGAAGGCAATATCAGAATACGTCATAGCAAAGTGAATGACGAAATAATTATAATAATCTAACGATGCGGGAAAACGAAATCTAAATATTCTCGCACATTTATTCGGTAATGAGCCGGGCACCCATCATTTGAAACCAAAAATCCTGATCTGGATGAGCTGCATCTTCCAATGCAGAACCACATTAATCTGTAGAAGTTCCAAATAACTATTCGTATTCAAATTTTCTTTAAATTTTCCATAATTTCAAATGGTTCTATTATCCTGTTATTAAAAATTTCAACTTAAATTTTAATTTTCTGAGGATATTAAGTGTGCATGCATACATTCAAACGGGGATTTTCTTCGGCCCAAGTGCGTGTATTCAGAACATTTGGTTTGTTACTTAAAGTAAATGGTTTCGTTAGTGAAACACATGGAAGAAATAAAGTGTCAATCACGATTTACTTTTTCTTACATAATTTCGGACAGTTCCGCGCCGTACATAAGGGCAGAGTCGTGTGGTGCACGACGGCGCCAAAAAGCCTCAAAACTCAAAAGTAAAAAAAATATAAAGCAACAAACAACATTGTCAAAACAAAATTTATAATGATAAAAAAACCAGTAAGGATTTGTTAGCTTTTACATTGTTTTTTTATTTGTTTATTTTTTTATTTTTACTCTTTGAGACGAGGGAACTGTATTACTTCTCGAATTTTCGAAATGAGAGTACGCAATAACAGAATTTATTTGATCGAATACGTAATACCATTAAATTATTACTCAATGGTAATACGTAAATCTGAATTTATTCATGTTTGAACTTGAAATTTGGCTTGCAACGAGCCAACGAGCGAACAAACGTTTTTTCTTGTCTGAGCTTCGTACATTGCAAGCTCAGACAAGAAAAACGTTATATATTTAAGCGCTGCATTGGTCGCGATTTTATTTGTTGCCTGATGCCCGATCGATAATTAACTTAGCGAAGTGAAAAGGTGCATGGGGTAAAAGATTTTTTTTTGAAACTTTAGTTTTATGTAGTTTTACAAGCTTTATAGTAATGTGTCTTGTGTTGTGAATTAAGGTGAGTTCATCTAAAATTTATTTTTTATTGTAGATTTATTAAAACATTAAAAACTAAAAACTTGCATCTCAAAAATCCTTTTATATTTGATTGTATAAACATGATTGTTAATTGAAGTAAATTCAAACAGAATAATTGATAAGCACTAATATTACTATTTATAAAAATTTATAAATTTTGAAATAATTTGAAATAAGTAATGTTGAGAAAATACTTTCGAGTTTGAATTTGAGACGTCGAAAAACATTTCCATTTTTCATGAATAATTTATCAATTTGTTTACTTACGTATTAATTTTTTTACAGTATACAGAATGTCAAAAAAAAGAAGAAATTGTCTGGATACCAAAATTTGCTGAATAAAAGAAAAAGAGAGAAAGAACTGGAAAACCATGTCAAAATCACGCATTTTTTTTCAAAACTCGAGTCTACTTTGCCAAATATTAATAACAATAATAATACAGCTGAATCCCAATATTCTGATCCTGTACTTGAAACAAGTATCAGCAGTAGACAAAAAACGAATCTTGTAGAAACCTATATGCATCAACATCTTCAAGTTTCGCTGATAATCAGAAATCAACACCTTCAAAAATTACCAGAACGGAAAATATGAGTCAACTTTCGAAAGATGCTGCACTATGGCCAAAGAAATTACGTCCCAATAATATTCAAGAACTAATAGAACGTGACCCTGTTCATTATCAAAACAAAATGGATATTTATCCGAGAGATAGTTCGAAGTCGGGGCGTAAGTTTTCCAATAGGTACTTCTTTAGAACTTTACCGAACAAAGAAAAAATTAAGCGATTTTGTTTGTTGTATTCCGAAACAAAAAATTTACTTTACTGCTTTTGTTGCAAAATGACAGCGATTTCAAATCTGTTCGCCTTAGTAATGAAACTGGTTACAATGACTGGCAGCATTTAAGTGAACATTTAAACATTAATGAAAAGAGGTTACATATCGAAAATGTTTTAAAATTGCTAGATCTTTCTAACCGTCTTCATAAAAATGAAATAATTGATTCTGAAATTCAAAATGTAATAAACAGAGAAACTAAATACTGGCAAGCGGTTATAGAAAAAAGTTTCTACGTGATTCAGTTTTTAGGTCAGCAAAATTTAGCTTTTCGTGGAAGTAGTAATAAGTTGTTTGAGAAAAACCATGTTAACTTTTTAAAATGCATAGAAATGATTTCCAAATTTGACCCGATTATGTCAGAACGTACAAAACGCTCTCAAATAAAAGATCACAAAAACTATCTCGGGGATAAAATACAAAATAAAGTAATCAACTTCATCGGTGAAAATATCAAATCCAAAATTTTAGAACTAACTAAAAAGGCAAAATATTATTCCATATTATTAGACTGCACTCCTGAACACCAAGAACAAATTTCAGTTTGTATAAGATTTGTTAATTTAAAGAGCACGGAAATTAGCATAGAAGAACATTTTTTATTATTTTATCCTATAGATGGTTTATCGGGCAAAGGCTTGACAAAGTTTTTTTTCTCGGCGTTAGAGAATGAAGGCTTAAATATCAACGATTTGCGGGGTTAGGGATGCGACAATGGGGCAAATATGCGTGGTAGGCATAATGGTATACAAAAAGAATTTTGGATATCAATCCGCGAGCTTTCTTTGTTCCTTGTTGCAATCATACCCTAAATTTAGTCGTCAATGATGCCGCAAAATCGAATACTTTGAGGTTTTTCTTATGCAAAAAAGAATTTTAAGAAACATGCTACAGTTACCCTACCATGAAACATGTCGTCCTCATTTAAAAAAATTGCAGTTATTAACAGTTCCTTCTTTATATATATATATATATATATATATATACAAATTAGCAGTATATGTCAAAACTAATAGTGCCACATTCCAAAGGAATTCTGACTGCAATAATCACAAGATGAAGCTTTGCGGGGAAAATAATCTAAGTATTCCTAAATGCAATCTTTCATTGGTCCAGAGAGGCCCAAAATTCAGAGCGATAAAGGTATTTAATGCAATGCCGCATTAAATAAAAGAATCAAATAATATAAATAAATTCAAACATGAGTTAAAAACATTTTTGTTGGAGAAGTGTTATTATCCCTACAGAGAATTCTGCGATGAATTTATAGTTTAAAGTTTATTATCGTAATTTAGGAACACTTATATAATTCTTAAGGCTTTATGTAAAGGCACACCAATTATTAGTATGTGTCTCGATCTGACACTGCCTTTGTCTTCTCTTGAAGGATTTACGGCAATAAAATATTATTATTATTACTATATATCAATTTTTTTTCTTTAGTTTAAGAACTGTTTGCATTTTTTTCAGCTTCTACTAAACGCTGGTCAATTCTGAAATCTAATTTTTCTCATGTAACAAATTTAACTTTAAAACCTTTATTGGATAATCGATGGTCTAGTAGAATAGATGCAATAACTCCTTTAAGGTATCAACTTGGGGGTTTATGAAGCTCTATTTGAAATAAGCGAAGAAAACTGAAAATAACGTAAAAATTTGGATGCATTGTTGGCCAAACAAATGCAAAAGTTTGAGTTCATTTGCATTCTTGTATTCTGGTATAATATTTTAAGTAAAGTTAACATTGTTAGTAAAATTATTCAAAAACCAAACTTTGATGTTGCTCAGTGTTGTAATCATTTAAATAATTTGAATAATTTTTTAAAAGCTTACTGCTCCGATAAAGGTTTTAATGATCTAATGATTGACACTAAAGAAATAGCATCCAGCTTAGACATAGAACCTAAATTTAAAAAACAAAGAGGTCTAATACCACTAAAAATAAAAATGAAAAACATTTTGATTATGAATGTGACGATGAACCGATCCAAGACGAAACTTTAAAGTTCAAAGTTGATAGTTTTTTTAATGCTCTAGATGTAATCATAACATCAGTGGATGAGAGATTCCAATTACTTTCTTGTTACTCTCATAATTTCGCGTTTTTATGGAATATTGATAAATTTAAAAATTACTCTGAAAATGAAAAATTAGAATTATGTCAAAATGTTGAAAATTTATTAAACGACAAAACTCGCAATAAATTAGACATAACTGCAGTGAAACTTGTTAAAGAATTGCAATATTTACAAAATTTTGATGAAAAAGTTATTACGTCTCCAGAAGAAACTTTAAATTATATAACAATTAACAACTTAGTGGATTCTTTTCTTAATACGAGCATAATACTTCGTATTTTATTAAAAATGCCGGTTTCTGTTGCTACCGCAGGGCGATCTTTTTCAAAACTCAAAATAATAAAAACTATTTAAGATCGACCATGGGGCAAAACCGACTAAGTAATCTTGCTATCATTTCAATACAAACGGAGCAGCTGAAAGAATTAGATACGGAAGATTTAATTAAACAATTTGCAAAAATTAAAGCAAGGAAAGCTCAATTCCCTTAGCTAAAATATTAATAACAGTATCTAATACCTGGATATTAACTTTTAAAAGGTGACATTTTGCATTATTAAAATAATATATTGTTTTGTTTTTATTTATCGATCAGTTTTATCCTGTGATATATAAACGAGTATTTTTAATGTTAAATATTTTTTTTATTTCTTGTGCTTTTGTATCATTTGAAACTAAAACAGAAAAATTTTGAGTTGTGATACTGTTAGAATATATTTCTGTTTTCTATGAGTTTATAATTATGTATGTGTATGGCTTATGGCTTGTACTTGTAAAATATAAAAATGAAAATGAATTTACGAAAATACTTTTTAAAATTATTTTTCAATAGTGGATAATAATACCTAACTTAACTCGTATCTGTAGGGGAATTGTGCCTGAGATGGCAGACTTTTTGTTTGAGCCCTTATATTTTTCACGAAACAAATTATATTAAAGAACACGATCAGTTCTGTGGATCCTTTAATTCATCTCTACACGTGACAACAGCTCACTGGAATATAACTTAACACATTTGACTTTTATTGTAACCACAAAAAAAGTACCATCTCACACTAATATGTAGGGTGTAGGGTAAGATGGTATACTATGCCATCTCATCCAAGCCAAACTAAAACCTACATATTAATGCAAAGTAACATTTTATTAATAAAGAATGTTCCTAGAAAACAAAATAATTTACAAAACAAACTCATAAGAACACAACACAAATGCACATAAAACACATTTAGTGCTATTTTGAGCAGCAAACAAAATTTTTAGACAACTTGAAAAAATATAAAAAAAATAAAATAAAACAGTCCATCTTATTTGCAGACATCGCAAATAAACTGCTTCACTCTTCTGCTGACCCCAGCACACTCGGAATGGCACCATTGATTACATTTCTGACAGCGAATCCAGTCTTCATGTGCGCGAGACAAGCGATAAAGGCCATTGCAGTAGAGACAAGCAGGATCGTCTTCTTCGTCATCGTCTACTGAAACGCTTTCTATTTCTTCTTCACTTTCTTCAATTACTAATTTCCTTTTTGCTTCTCTAGCAGATTTTCGCAAGGTTGCTGCTTCCTTTTCTGCAATAATTTCTTTGGCAATTTCAATTTCAGGTGTGCTGTTGAGTACACCATACTTTCCTCCCTTTCTAGGTTTACGATTTTTTGTCGCCACAGAAGAAACAGGCAGCGGAGAGATATCTTCTATGGATATATTTGGACTTCGTGAACTAATATCATTTGATACAGACACTGATGGCTGAAAATCATCTACTTTATCATTTGGATAACCAGACACTGACGGTTGTGTGTTATAAAATTCCTTAACATTTTCTTGTTGATCAGTAACTTGGGCCGGTTGAAACATCTATTCTGGGAAGATTTCTTTATTTAGTGGATATATGCCAGTCTTAGAAAATGAGTTTACAGCATTTTCTATTGTTGCAGCTTTTATTATAAGCTTCCTTCATTATACCACCGACTTGAAATTGTGTCACCGTTCTTCCAGGATTGAACAACGAAGTTGTTCTTGATTGTAATATGTCATTAGTGGCCCGAAAAAACAAACGTCTAAAGGTTGCACCCTGTGGGTGCAATGAGGAGGAAAACAAAATATAACAATGCCGTTGTCTTTAGCATATGTCAGAGCTTCGAAATTTTTGTGGCTGCTGTGCCCGTCTAAAAGAAGGAGTACTTTATTTATGACAGATGGCTTGACATACTTGACAAAATGTTTTAAATATTTCAAAAAAATTTCCCCCGTCATCCACCCATTTTCTTGTGCTAATCCCAAAGCTCCTACTGGAGCGTGATCCATAAGTTCGTTTTTCCTAAGGAACAACAAAACAGGTGATACGTAAGTTCCAATGGCGTTTAAGCAGCATACAACTGTAAGGTGTTGGCCTCTCTCTGCGCTTGTCAGAATACCAACTTGCTTTCTTCCTTTAGTCGCCAAAATTTTAGCATTTCTTGATGGAACAGTTGAAAGCCCAGACTCATCCATGTTGAATATATTTTCTGGGGAGAATTTGTGTTCATCTATCACTTTCTCAAGATTATCAAAATACTTCCCAATCTGAACTTTGTTAAACGCACGGGCTCTTGCAGCTGATGTTGCCTCTACTGTACGAAGCGAAATAGAAAAATTTCGTTTGCGGAATCCCTTAAACCAATCCCAGCCAGCCATCTTCTTTTCCTTTGAAAACCTATTTGAAATCTTCTTTACATCGGCAATTTCATAAGCAAGCCTCCGAATATCTAAGAGTGTTAGTCCAAAAAAACGTACTTCTAATTCTTTTACATGGCGCACCAATTCATTTTCCAACTCGGCATTAAATGTTGGAACATGTCCTCTTAAGTAATCCTTATTGGATCCACGATCATTTTTAGCACGCCTTCTTAACGTTGTATGCGGTACATTAAATGTTTTCGATGCCAAAACCCATCGCATTTGATTATTTTTAACTGCGTTAAGTGCTTCTTCCATATTTTCTTCACTCCAACTTTGTCGCTGTGACTTTCGGACGTATTTTCCAACCATTTTTACAAAAAACTGTGGGTGAAATAGTACTTCAGGGTGAGACGGCAAACCTAATCATTTATATGCCATCTCGCCCTGAAATGCATGATTTACATTAGATGTATGTTGTTAGTTTACACTTACATTTTTGTAATATGTTGTGCGACAGATGTGTACAGTTTTTACAAATAAACACTGTTACATTAGCAAATTTCAGCAGAACTTTAAATGCTCGAAGTTACAAACACTTATACAATAACCGACAGAAAACTTTCCACGAACCGATGGTATAAAACATACGTACTCCGACGACACTTGCAGGTGAACTGAATGTTCACAGCGACCGTTAAATGTCAAACTGCATATAACCCAATACACATAGTTGCCATATTTAAATTGTTTTCGGTAAAAATGTCAATATGCCGTCTCACCCAGATATGCCATCTCAGGCACAATTCCCCTACTCACATATAAACGTAATACAAGTTTAGGGCGTTATTTTAAATTTGCACAAGGGCGCCAAAAGTGCAAGGCGCGGGCCTGGTTTCAGAAAAAATGTTTCTTCTTTTTAAATCAGGTAATAGTATATTAAAACACAAGTTACAGAATGAACGCACTTCAATCACGAGACCGTGTTTCATACACGAGCCGCGCAGCGGTGAGTTTATGAAGCGGTCGAGTGATTGAAACGTATTCTATGACGTGTGCTTTATACTATTTTCTCTATTTCGATACAATATTTAATATTTTTCGTATAATTTTAATTTTTAAAACAACATTGGGAAATTTATATTTTACTGAATTGGCAGCACTTACACTTTGACATATTGAAATTTATGTGTTAACCTAAAATCTCATACAAATTTTTTTTTTATACCTTTATAAGTAAATAACTTTGAATTAATAGGACGTTTTTATTTTATTTTTGCATCAAAATTTGAATTTCAATTGTTAACTTTCAATAATTTTGATTTCTTTTTCATGTAACGTCAACTTACGATGCAGAGATACTAACTTTGAAAAAACTAACATTACTAAAATTCGTGTAAGAATTGGCTTATTCTTACACGGATTTTAGTGTAAGAATCGCTAATTCTGATGTTGAAATAGAGAAAATAAGTTCTTGATGGCATTGAAATTTATAAGATTTATATCTAGGTTTTTTAATCATTCTGTCTTATACTATAAGTAAGATTTTGATTTATCATAGCCAATACCATTGGTTCATTCTCTTCGTTATGGCGTATTCTGATATTGCCTTCATTACTTTTGTTTACAGATACATTACCTGTGCTCTCAAATTTTTTAACCCGATTTGAAATTGTTGCTGTACTTAGTATTGGTTTATTTTCATATTTTATGGGAAATAAATCCCGTATTCTTCTGTAACTATTTCCAGCACAGTAATATTGTATAATAAAAACTAGTTCTTCATTGAAATAGACATTCATATTTGATAGTTAACGTTTTGCAAAAAAATTGGCAGAATAATATTTTTTCAACATTTGACATACAAAAAAAAGAAAAGTCATGGCTATTGCTACAATTTAACAGAAATTGTGGAACTTATTTTTAAAGTTACGGCTAAACCAAAAGCTTAATAACAAATGGAGTTTTGTATGCAGCTTTTAATTTATTTTGAGCAACTTGGTTTTTACACTTTTTACCGTACAATGAACAGGAGAGCAGGCAGCAGCAGATTTTATAGAACCAATTTTCTCTATGTTTACCACCTGTTATAAATCGTTATTAAATCGTTTTTGGTAAATAATCCTTTTGAGAAGTGATCGTCTTTATTTCATCAAGAAATTACTATTTTTGTAAATCAGACAAAAGATCAATAAAAACACTTTGAAATAAGTTTTCCAAATTTCAGCAAGTTTGTCTACTTAGCTCGTTAAATGTTGCTTATAATTGCACGTGAGCAAGCAATTGGGCCACCTAAATAATCTTTTAATATAATTTTCACAGACATTAATAATGTAATGTAATGTAAGCTGTCCTAAGTATACATTTATGTTTTATTCAGCTTTTACAATAGAAAAAATGCGTTATAAAATTAAACCGAGGCAAAATTTCTATCATAATTTACAAAAAAGCGTTATTCTATAAAATACGTAGAGAACGTCATTTGAAAAGAAAGTATATACGTTTCCCGTCATAAAAATGTCATCAAAATTGGTGAGAAAATATTTTAATGTATGTACATAGATCGTATCAGCAAAACAATGACGCAAAAATGTTTTCTTTGTATGAACCTAATATTAAAAAAAATTTAAACAACATTGCACGAACCCTGTCACATTTTACTATTGATCTTGTGCGTGTGTTATCATTGGTTATGTACACTACTTTCTTTAACAGGTGCAATCTACTTTTTCCTGGAAATTAAAAAATAACTCTAAAAAGTAAAGAACGTGGTATAAACACTTTTATTAAAAATACAACCAGCGTACTCGACTATAATCAGCTGCCAACAAAAACTTATCCAACACTACAAAGAGAAGTAGTCCAAAAAAACACTTGCTATTTTTAGGTATGTAAATTTTTGACTTTATGATACTTAAATTGAAAAATGTAATTATGACAAGAACACGCATGCGATTTTTCTAAATAGATCTAAAGATATATTTTAAAATATTAACACCAACACTTCAAGGAAAATGTAAATTTCGAAGAAGTAACTTTTGGACTTTATATCTTTGTAGTGTTCAGCTACATTTTGATTTTATTAACAAACACATATAAAAACTTTATAGTTAACTAACAAAATACACATTTTCATGTTTATTATTAACTACTATATACATTTGCTTTATTTAATTGATACAAAAACTAAAATTAATTACTATATCATAAATCTATTTTCTAGACTGTTACATTTTAACGTTAAATAAATTATTTCACATAAAGGAACAAGTTAAATCTTTTAAAAAAGAATAACGATAACTATTTACGCAATTTTTGGCATATAAGTAGAAACGCACTTCATTTTCCGCGTCATTATTACTGTTCAAGTTTTGGGAAGTAATAGAGCTATTTGCTATGTTAATATTTAGGTACATAGGAACTAAACTTGTAAATGATTCGACTGGAAGATTCAATATTTATTGTGGGCCGACGTTGTTAGGAATAGGCGAATCGTTGCCGTCTCCATTATCGTCGCTATCAACGTCAGCGTTAGCAGAATTCTTCACTTCATCTACGTGTCCTACCAGTGCTCTATACTTTTTCGCTATTGAATCCCAATCGGCTACATGTTCAATACGAGTAGTTTGTAAACTAAAACTCATTTGTGAACCTAACGGACTTCTTAAATGCATAACCGATAAAGTAGCTATTGATTCTTTAGGTGCTATTTGACTGCCCTTTTTCACTTTTGATAACCACTTTGCGCCAGCTTTCGAACGCGGACTAAGTTTATTCCCTTGGAAGGTGTTCATCATCTGAATTAGACTCGGCCGTTTCTTCTTTTTCACTGCGTACACATTCATTTAAAACAAGAACGCTTAAAGTATGAGGTTCTTACCTCGTGCTCTACATAATTCGACCAAATAAAACAGCCACGTTGTAATAAGATTAATTGGTGACGGAGCCGTAGTTGTTCTATGCATATTACGTATTAACTTGCTTAATCCAAATTTCCATTCAATGTCTGATTGGGCCTAAGCATATATAGAATATTGCATTTCTGTACAAGTAAATTCAAGGACAAATGGGATTGTTTATATACAATTTTCATTCTTTGGGCACTGGTTGTTCGTTTGAACAAAAACACTTCATCTATAAAGTAGCAGATGCATTTGCAGCAATAAACCGCGTTGAACAACAAAACAAAAATTTTGTGGATTAAGATCTCTACCACTTTATCTATGAAGATGTTTTAAAGCTATAGCTATTATGTATTTATCCAGTCCAAGAGAACTGGTGCGATTGTTTTATTTATATGCGTGCATCACAGCATGCAAGAGCGTTACCTGAATGCTCTGGTATGTATCGGTCATCATAGCAATTAGCAGATTTATTAAAACAACAACGGATACCAACATATATATTCCAAAAATAAGTTTAAATAACACCTCAGTCCATTCTGATTGAGGATGTTGCTTCGTTTGTAGTTGTTCGGCCGAAGTTTGTCCAAAAATTGCAAAAAACATCAGCTCAAAAATCTCCACCGGGTTCTTTTGGACTGGAATCACAAAGCAAGCTAATTACCTGGATGCGTTGATAAGTGTCAGACATCATAGCAATGAGAAGATTTACTAGTACTACCACCGATACCAACATGTATATTCCAAACGAAAATTTAAACAAGTTCTTGGTCCATTCCGGCCGATAAGCCGGATTTCCTGCAGGTGCTTCTACTATAAGTTCGTCGTGTGTTGTTTGTCCAAACACGGCGAAAGAAAGCTTCTCAAAAGCACTTATTGGATTCATTGTCACTGAGAAAGTTATCCGTCAGTTAATAAAAAAAAAATAATATAAGGAATAGACACACAAACATGTTCATGCTGATTGCAAAACGCAGAACAGCAGCTCTAACTAACAAATTATGAACAAATGCAACAATTTATAAGTTTTAAAACACAAACAAAAGCGTACCGATGAACGAAGACATATAAGACGAAAGACATTTGGGACGTTTCACATTTAGACAAGGACTTTTTGCTAATAAACCCATAACACATGCTGTCCGACTTACTGCCCTGGTCCTGAATAGGATGCTTTCGTCGGAGACGACCGTATCGTTGAGCGTTGGAAGATGTTGGTTCAATCCAACTAGGATTTACTGGGATAGTGCTATTATCTAAATCTCCTTAACGGCAAAATAAACATACAATCTAATTATACATGAATTTGGAAAATAATTAAAAATTTTAATTTTGCCGCCAATTATAAATTCAGAATTGATTGCGCTACAAACGATATAAAGTCCAAAAGCGTTTCAATACTTATTACCCGATTAAGTTTTACTAAAATAAAGCGACTTACCTTCTCGAAAATATCCAGGCGCCGGCCTCGCAAGATCCTTCACCTCGCTATTGCTTAAGTTCTTAAATGGTTGGTTGAGTGCCACAAAGTGCATAGAAAATCCAAATACGAATATAGCTAATACCGCAAGGAATCTTGCCAAATCCTTCATCAGGTTGCCAATAATTATCGCCCATGGTCCAAATAAGTAATGAAAAGATAAAAAGTCTAATATTTGCACGCACGCCAATAAAAATGACAATGCGAATAATTGGTTTCTGCAATACATTAACGTCGGCCAATTGTTCGGCGTTATAAAAAAACCCAAAACGTGAGTACCAACACCAAAAATACCAAATAATAGCACGGATATCTTAATCCATCCCAAGCCCGATTTGTCACTAGGGTTAGTCAATTCAAATAATAATAATCCGCTTAACCACACTAATAAAATCCATTCGTACCAATACGGTATTAGTTTTTCGCGCACAATTGCGTAAGGTGGTGTAACACCGACTATTAAAAGAAATAACATAAGATACACATGAGACGTAAGATAAGACATAAACTTAATTATCGGAATCTTGTTGTATTTATGCCCTAAAGGTAAAGTTAATGCAACCCATAAAGGTGGACAAATAATAAATGCGAAAAATAAAGACACTGTTCTCCACGCGGGCCAATTCAATGATCCTCTCCAGAGTTCCTGTAAAAAATTTCACCGTTATTCAACGCATAGTCTTTTAATTTAAAGGTATTTAAATGATGTTAAGTACCTATTTTTTACCTGAAGATATCGTTGCACAACTGTATGCGCGATCACTTCTTTTTGTTCGTTTTCAATTAACACATCCAAGAACTCTACACTTCTTCTATCAGTGGCTGTGAGAATTCGACCAGCAGACTCGGACCCAGCAGCTAGAGCTAACAGTTCGGTTGCCATATATTCACAATGTTTTCCAGCGGAGATCAAATCTTTAGCTCTTTCTTTTTCTTTATTAGATAAGGTGATAAGTATATTGGATAATTTGGCAGCGGTATCGACAGGTGCAGGCGAAACTAATACGAATTCTTCCATTGGTCTGTTATTGTGATTTTTCGAACACACCATTAAATTATAAACAAATCGCCTATCTTCCATCAAAGTGTGCGTGTCGTGCTCTTTCGTTAATAAATATTCAAGGACGTCGTTATGACCTTCCGAGGCCGCAAACCATATCGGCGCAGCTCCAAGGTTCGTTTCAGATTTAGGAGATGCCCCAGATTCGGTCAATAATTTTACTACATCAAAGCAACCTGCCCTTGAAGCGTAATGTAAAGGAGTCCATCCATTCTTATCGGTAGCGTTAATCTCGGCACCTTGACCTATACAAAAAAATCAATGCTAAATGTTTAACGCAAACACTTTAAATTTACCTAATAAAACTTCTACCATCTGATAGTGACCGTGGGTAGCTGCAATGTGCAGTCCCCTTCTACCGTGCTTATCATTACTTTCTAACAATTCTGCTGATCTGCTTAACAATAAACCTACGACCGTTGTATGACCTCCAAAACACGCTAAATGCATTGGGTTATATCCCTAAAATGTTCATCTTTAATTACCACAATTAATTAAAACTATTATTTATACATTTTCATGCGAGGCTGCATCAACTTGCACTCCTGCCGAATTTAAAAGCAACCTTACGACGTTTTCGTTTCCCGAAAATGAGGCTAAATGTAACGACGTCATTCCAGATTCGCTTCCTAAAGTTGGTACTAAAGAAGCGCCGCTTGGAGGATCCGATTTTACAGTGCCTGGTATATGAGTAAGCAACTCGCGAACAGTGTCGGCCTGTCCAAAATAAGCGGCGATGTGTAAAGCAGTTACTCCTAACTTTTTGCTTGTTATTCTTAAAGTATTCGAAGATCGTAATACTTCGAGTACTTGTCCGTGACCATTTTTAGCTGCCAAATGCACAGCAGTAAATCCGCTTTTATTTTCGTCGGTGCACGAAGCTCCAGCTCTAACTAAAGCTTTAACAACTTCAGAATGACCGCCTTCGGCAGCTATTTGCAAGGGTGTCGCATCTGTCATTTTATTTCTGGCCGTAATCACACCCTGTCTATCGAATTTCATAAGTTCTTCAATAACGGTGACGCTTCCTTGTGCCGCTGCGATATGCGCGCATGTGTTTCCGTCTTTCGTTGTAGCCATGACCAAACTAGGATGTTGTTGCAAAAACAGTTGCGTAACTTCCGAAAAATTGTTTTGAGCCGCTGCATGAATGGGTTTTTGGCCCATATCGTCGGTAGCATCAATATTAGCACCCAATTCTAATAACAATCTACAAACTTCTATTTGTCCCGCGCCAGCGGCTAAATGCAAAGGAGTTTGTTTACGCAAAGTCAAAATATCTATAACAGCATTGTGATCTTTTATAAGAAACTTTACTAAATGCGTGTATCCGTTCATTGCTGCTAAATGTAAAGCTGTTCGTCCAACTCTCGATTTGGAATTTATAAATGCTTTATGCGACAATAACAGATCACAAACTGGCAAAAAGCCTTTCTCGGCAGCTAAATGTAAAGCTGACCGTCCTTCAGTATCAAATACGTCAACCCTCGCGTGATTTGTTAATAAGTTATTTACGAATTCCGTGTGACCTTTGTGAGATGCTATCGATAACGGCGTCCAACCAATGGCCGATTGTTTGTTCAATGCCTTTTGCATATCGGTATTTGACATATGAGCTATCATTGCCATAAGAACATCGTTGTTGCCAGAAACGGCAACGTAATGGAAGCAAGTTTCGTGCGCTTGTCTCGACAATAAATTTACATCGGCGCCGTTTTCTATTAATAACCGAACAACTTCTTTATCAGCAGATGGTATTTCAACTTCCTCTTTGGTTACACCACACGCATAATGCAAAGCACTTTCGTTGTTTTCGTTGACTTCATTGACATACTGAGCTGCAACTTCGTTTCCTTTATTTTGCTTTATGTAGTTTATTAAATGCCGTACTACGTCCGGCCTGCAACCCTTACACGCCAAATGCAAAGGAGTTTCCGCATTCTGAAACATGAATTTTAATCCAAGCTAAATTTAGTCAACGAGATTACTTTGTTTTTAAACTGAGGGTCTCCCCCATCGTCTAAAAGTAAAAGTAGAGTGTGTAAATTTCCGTATTTTGCGGCAACGTGAACTGGAGTTTGGCCATCGTCAGTTGTAATATTTGGTCCAGCGCCGGATTTTAACAACATCAAAGCGCATTTATCGCCATCTTTAACGCGCGCGGCAATGTGCAACGCAGTTTCTCGTTGTTTACCTCCTAAAATATTTTGTAGTTGTTGCATCAAAAGAAATTAGACATTACCTTGTATGTGCACGTCGGCGCCATATCCTAACAATGTTTCAACTACCAACGGTTTTCCAGCTTCGACTGCTATATGTAGAGCAGTGAAGTTTTCCTACAAAAAAAAAATTATGCGACTGCAACGTTAATGTGGTCGTGATACACTTACATTAGTTGTAACGTCTACTTTTTCACCCTTTTGTAAGAGTGTATTGATTATGCCAATATGACCATATTTTGCAGCAGTATGTATACTCCGAGCACCGTCCTGAATTAAACGTTCATTTTAAATGCAACCTTAACAATAAGCTATAAACGGAATTAACATATCAAAGAACTGATTTACTTTTTATTTTATACGACGAAATAACACTATTTTATTGTAGACAAAATGATGAATCATACTTTTTACTGGTAATTTTCCGTTGACCTTTAAAAATTACACGAACACTTTCCAACCTTCATAAAAAGATTAATGACCAAGATTAATTTTGTGTGTGTAAAAAATGTGTCAATGATATTATTTTCTTTTACTGACCTTGTTGGGCATGTGAAGGTAGACGCCTTTTTTAAAAAGCATCATAGCGCAGTCAGCATGTCCATTAAGAGATGCTATGTGCATGAGCGTCGATCCATCTTTAGTTCGTTCAAATATACTTGCTTTAAATTTATCGACTAGTAGTTCGATAATATTGGCGTGTCCATATTCTGCGGCTAAATGCATTGGTGTCCGATCTTGGTTGTCTGTGATACTTGCAGAAGCTCTTACTCCGTAAAAATATTTAACGAGGATCTCGTCGCCTTCAGCTGCCGCTATATGCAACGCCGTTTGGCCTTCTCCATTTTGTAAATCGACGGTAGTGCCGTAGTCAACCAAGATTCGTACCTAAGTTTTTTTTTAAAATAATTTCAAAAAATCTGTGTTAGAATTAATAAGTACCATGTCGATGTCCCGTCGACGGGCAGCAAGATGGAGAGCCGTATCTCCATTAGCTGAAGCCGCTTTTAGTTGGTCCGCCGTTTGTGCGCTTAGCAGTTCCCTGCACATAGATTGATTTCCTGCTTCCACGGCTAGTAGTAGAGGAATTTTTCCTCTCTGAAAAATACTTTTGCGTTAACATCAGTCAATCAAAAATGTTGTATTATACTTAAAAAATGCATTTGATGAGAATGTCTTTTCCAATAAAACTAATATTTACATAAGAGACAAAAATTTTCGCAGACGACTTTGCGTGACAAAGAAAATTACTATTTTTTTGTTATATTTTAAAACAACGTTTTGTCAGTAATTTAATAAAACGATGATAAATAATCTTTAGAAAAGTTTTAGAATTCATGCGGATCCTATTTTACTTTTTTATATAAAATTTTCAGTAGTATCAAACATTTGCCATTTGAAAATCGCTTACTAATTTTACGAAACTGAAAATGGTTAATATTACATTTTTTGTGCACTAATGCTAACTAACATTTGAACTATAACTGTTTATATTTATTTTATTATATTATTTTTATTATATTTATAATTTAAAGTGAATTCCATATATAATCCTAAGTTCGAATCCTGCCTACGACGCATTTTTTTTAGAAAAAAATTTCATATCATAAAGAGAAAGCAAGATACGTTAAAAAATAAAATTTTGAAGCATACAGATTAACATAGGGAATTTGAAAATTTCGATTTATATGTGCCCAAAGTGTTTTTAAAATATTTTCAGTATCAAAACATATGACAATGTGTACCAGAGAACGTTTTGCGTAATAATTTTCAAAATTTAATAACAAATATCAAAAATATTTTCAAAAATGTGTCGCGTGGTAAAAAGCTTAGTTTAAAATACGGATGTAAAACACAAATGAATAGGTCACTTTGGTGTAGTGACATCAATCGTACGACTGCGGCAATATTGCCCCGACGTACGAAGGTTCAAATCCCAATGCGGTTTATGTTTTTTTAAAATTATATTATTATTATTTTAAATTAACGGCGATTAATTTTTATCAGTAAATAAACTGATAAACAAAGTTAAATAGGGAGTAAACTTTTAGAGTAACTTTGCTTAAAAAAAATTAAAATGGTATACGGAATTAAAAAACGGGTTATGCTACGTAATCTCTATACTGATGAGATGAAGAGGAGGATGAAGAGGATGTGGACTCACCAAATTACTCTAAATTGCTCGGTACAAGTTCGCCACAAGAAAGTTAGATTAAATTCAAGAAAGTGTGTCAAAATAGAAGGGAAGTCTAGTCAGACTCAGTTGGATGGGCTAGATAGCGAAAACGCGTTTTAGATGGCAACGAAATCCGCCGTGTGAAGAAAGGATCTAGACGGCGTGGGACATTCTGACCCAGGTGAGGATAGTTGAGATGAGAGAGTAGGCGTTACGCCTTTTATGTGAAGTGTCCTACAGCCGCTTCCATTCACCTAAGATCAGAACCTTTAAGTGACCTTTGGCCGCTAAAAAAGACAAAAAACCGTTGATCGAAACGGGCTGGTCAAGAAAGTTGTACGAGTCAGCCTTGCGTAGAACTTTAGTGCAGTAAATTTTCTACAAAAAGGTGTAGGGAAGGATGTTTGGATATAACACAGGGGGTATCTGCAGAAAGCTGCCCCGAAGGATAAGGATTGGAGCAAGGCCAGTTTCCTGACCACACGGGAGTGTCAAAATCTGTAGTACCAGACGTCTAAGCCATAAACGAGCATGAGGATGATATTCGCAAGATGTTTTTTGTGAAGGTTCCAATTCAAGCGTGAACGCGCATTGAAGAATTTCGTCTAAGCGTGTAGCCAAAAACTTTGTATTTTGTCTTGTCTACAGAAATACTTAGTCGCAATATTTAGACACAATTTTGACTTCGCCTCTAAGTATCATCTGTAATTTGGGGACACTGTGATGGTAATGTCGTCCGCATAAGCGAAAATGTCGCAGTCTGCTGGTAAGTCTTTATCTAGGAGATCATTAACAATTACATTCTACAAGATCGGTCCAAAAACCGAGCCTTGTGGACAGCCCTTCGTCAACCGTTTGGTGAAAACTGAACGTGAAACGTTCGTAGAATAGGTTATCGATCTATTCGACAAATAGCTACGAATGACGCGCGTAGCGTTAGCAGATACTTTTTTTAATGGTGAAAGCTTCGATTACAAAGGCCCACCATAGGCTCCAGAAATGTTTATGAGATTAGCTAGTGTATACTTGGAAACGTTTTGCCAGGAACAAAGCCATATTGACTAGGATGAGAAAAAATATTTGGCGGAATGTAGTCGTGTATCTTTTCAATGAGTGTCCTTTCGAAAAGTGTGTCTAGATCCAATAACAAAGTTATCGGACGATACGAGTTCGGGTTGGCGAGATCCTTCTTTCCGGGTTTGTGAACAGTGATTAACTTACCAGTTTTCTAGCTGGTAGGAAAATAACCGCATTTTATGAAAGATTTGAATAGGTCAACGATCGTGGATGAGAGAGAATCTAGAACAACCATTTGCAAAACGTAGATTCCGTCAAGTTTAGGAGCTTTATTCTTACTAGCCACCGAGGTGAAATCGTCGCTGCTGACCACTCAGCCCTGTGGAGAATTACTATGCAAGAGAGATCGAGATCCTAATTGGGCATGATAGAGGTTGTCTGTCGATGAATCGTCGTCTGGAAATAAAATGGATACTATTGCTTTGGTTGTATTTTTTGTTCTGAAATGATGTATCTCTCGCCGTCTTTGACATTCGAACACAGTTCAATCGACAATAATTTCCAGGAGGATAACTTGTAAACTAATCCGCACAGACTCGTTGCCAAACTTTTTTCCACAAAACTTGCCAGGAGTTATACTTAGCTGCCTTCACTGCCAGTTTGTACCGGTTAAGCGCGGGCTTGTACGAGACAAGCCATTGATGTTTTACGTCTGCAAGGGCTTTTTGATGGTGTTTCTGCAAACAACGCACCGCTCGCTTTAACCTGTCTAACTTAGGACTCCGCCACGGTATACCGGCTTTAAATCTTATGTGTATACTGTTTAGGCAATCAAAAATCATTTTGGCCAACTTATGAATGATAGCGTCTACAAATTTGGGATCGTAGCACACTGCGCCACGTGGAAGATAAGAAGGAATTAAACTAGCTATAGCATCATTCAGGCGAACGGGTTCTATGCGCTTGAAAAATAAGATTCTTTTAGGGATCGGTACAAGGTTAGGTGCATTGACGGTTAGATTAAACCGTATCAGTCGGTAGTCACTTTCTATTACGTCTGGAATAACTTACCAGTCTTTTATTTTCCTGGTTAAACAAAGCGACGTTAATGTTAAAACTATATTTGTTGAACCTAAACGGCTAGCGGAAGTGACAGCTTGATAGGGTTTGTTGACAACACAGAGGTCACATCCACCGGCGAAGTTCTCTACACATAGCCCTCGTTTGTCGGTCCCGGGAAGTGCCAAAGTGGCTATTACAAATTGAAGTAACCTGCTATAATAATAGGAATACCTCTTAGTTCATCAAGAATTTTATGTAAGTGTTTAAGATGAATGCGAACATCTTCACTCGGCAGCTAATGAACGCCGACGATTGCCAAAGAGGTGTTTCTAACTGTAATGATGGTTACTGCATTTCAATCATTTGTTAAATTGTTGAATGTCACCACTCCGAGTAATACCGCATAGAAGAGAATCCGGAAATCCTGTTGAATGGTACAGCCGCGCCACGTACGGCGTCAAAATTATGGTCAGAAGAGAAACTCATTACTTCAAAGGTTGCCAGCCTCAAAGTTAATTGAGTGTCCATAATCGGTGTTTGATAGCCTTTTTAGCCTTATGCTTGAGGATGTCTCCTTTATGGTTAAAGCGAGCGCAGTTTGCGCATGTCGGGTTTCGATCTAGTTTAGGGCATTTCTTTGTCTTGTGCTTTTTAGCACATTAGCCGCACTTCAAGTCGCTTTTACTGTCGGAGGAGTGGTAGCCATATTTCTAACAGTTGCAGCAGCGTGTAACTTCGATATGATCATTAACACGGCACGCATTCCAGGCGACGTACACACGAAGCGATGCCAAAAGGTATGGTCAAACATTTGGGTGGACCTCAAGGATTTAATGGCAATTTGCTTTGACTCTAAGATCAAAGCGGATCTGAATTTTAAGACAAAGCACTTCGTCGGAAGCGTTGTGGAATTTCTGCGAGATAATAGCTTATTTTACCTGCTCAGGGAAGAGGTTTAAATAAACGTCTACGATAGAAATTCGAGGAAACAACATGCTTTAAGACTTAACCACAAAGTTCGCTTTATCGAGGATGGCCGCAGGTATTTTTGTAAAGTCGGTTTTCTCCAATTCTAGTTGAATAGAGCTTTTTCCTGTCTTGGTCACTCGATCTAGTCTATGGCCGTACCTTTGGCGATCTAAAACTTTTATGAGAGTCGATTTTGTCTCATCAATAGTCTTCAGAAGAAAATCGGGTTTAAGAGTAATGACAATAGTCGACCTGGAAACAGGTGCGACTGATTTAACTGAAGGTACTTTGACCTTTTGGACGATTTTAAATCGTGCCGTTTGGGCATAAGATAGTTGGGCAGGATGTGCAGTAACAACGGTTGGGGAGAGTTTGGCAGTGACTGATTGCAAGGGCTTCGGTGATATCACCAGTTTTCTGCGAAGGGATATTATTGATTTTTGGCCGCTTAAAGCCTGCTGACGATGTCTATCATTTCTGATTGTCTGGAAAGAGTAATCTTGCAAGCAGAAATTACTTTCGTAAGACGCAGTATATCGGAATCAAAGGATTCCTCAATGCTGTCAATTTGGTATCATCAAGGATTTCGAGTATGTGAACATATTTGGGGTGCCATGAGCTAGTCACTGAAGAAAAACACTAAAAATGACAATATTAAAAGAAAACGAATTCGTGCGCCACTCAGTTTAAATAAAATGACCCAGTCCATGGCGAGTAATGCTAAACTGAGAATTGGTTGGTACAGCAGCTTCGTCGCGACTTACTTTTTAAATAAGAGCAATAAATCCTAGTAATAGTGTGATAAAAAAACTCAAAAAATAACTAAATACAAAAATAAAAGCAAATCACATCCACATTCATTTATTCTCATTTAACATTTTTGCGTTACTACAAGCACAAAAAATTATGATTTATAATTACAAAGTAAATCATAAAAAATCTTAAATGGTTTATTTGCCTCTCCTATCAAAGAACAGTATAATATTCTACTTAGTTCAATCCATATTAAAAAAAGAGCTAATCTACATTACCTACGTAAACTTAGTCACTTAGCTGTAAGTTCCTTCTGCCATAAAACAAACAAAAAACTCAACAGTTCTCGAAAACACTGAAGTTATCAAATCCTTCAGTTTTTTTTATTTTCCTATAAGGAAAGTATGGCGATCGCAGTTTTTTTTCAAAAAATGTTTATTGCATAATTTTACGTTTCAAGGTTTCCTGAATCAGAAAAATGTCTGTGTGTAACTTTCGAACCAAACATCCTAGTAACTTGAAATTTGGTATAGTGCTGGCTTTTCATATTCTCCGCCATTTTTAACTTTTTTTCTTATATAATTTTGTAAGTATGTAAATTATTCGAATTATTTTTACAGTTGCTTATAGAGTTAATTGTTCCTAACAATTTATTCAAATCAAAATTTTTCCTAACATTAACAGTTTATTAGATATTTGATTTATAATGCAAAGTGAATTTCATATATAATCCTAAGTTCCAATCCTGCCTACGACAATTTTTTTTTAGAAAAAAATTGCATATCTTGAAGGGAAAGCAAGATACGTTAAAAAATAACAATGTTTCTCTATTTTTTTTGACTTGATTATACCGTGTGTCCCGGAAATTTTGAAGCATATAGATTAACATAGGGAATTTGAATATTTCGATTTATATCTCCCCAAACTGTTTTTAAAATATTTCCTGTATCATATGACAATCTGTACCAGAGAACGTTTTGAGTAATAATTTTCAAAATCTAATAACAAATATCAAAAATATTTTCAAAAATGTATCGCATGGTAAAAAGTTTAGTTTAAAATACGGATGTAATTGTTTTTATTAAAGTTATAATACATTTGTATTCCTTCATCATTCCTTATAGGAAAGTCGTGTAGTGACCACACCAGTTTTTTGGTATGCGAAGATATCCACCAACTCAATACGAAATAATCTTTTCTTATTGTAACTTATGTACAAAAGTGATGATTGCAGATAGTGACGAGCAAAGCAACAGACCACGAATTTGTTAAAAACAACATTTCGTTTACAAATTTTGAAAATAAAGCAAGTTCCAACCTAAGAAAAAATTATCTCGAAGTTCCTTTTCTCTATTCGACTTAATCAAATATTAATCCAAATAACCATTCCAGCAGCCTGCTAGGAATTTAGTTAAGAATAGGAAAAACCAAGAAAAGGTTTTATTACTACTTCTTCATATTAAATTGACGCTTATAAAACAGTTTTTCAACTCATTGCCAAGGAATGGGGATTCCTTCAGATATCTGTCTGAATCCAAGTTAAAGAGAAAGTTTTCACTGGTCACCCCGGTTGCACAAAGCAAAGTTAACTATTTGTAACGAATTTTTAAAAAAACTTAATTTCTTTTTACTACCTTTTTACACAAACACACTACAAGCTAAGGTAAAATAACAAACTAACAGTTTAATAGAAACAACACTCACATTAATTTATTAATCACTGTAACCGTATACCGTCCGCGGATAAAATAATTAGTTACTTCATGCACTTGTTTATCTTAACTACAGGTTTTGTTTTATACCTTCGTATTTATTTAAACTCGCACGTGCTTCTTTTAACACTTAAGACTTTAAAACTAAAACTCAATTTTCTTCGTTCACTTTATATTTTCCCCTGGAACTAGAACAATTCATCTTATTTGACAACTGTTTCAAATGCTCCAAATATTTCGGTAACGCTTCACTATGTTGTTAGCTAACGCCGTTATTAATTTGACAATGTCGTCAGCAAAACAATTGATTTTGTACCAATGCCGACACTTAACCACATGACCACGTAGTTAACTACATCGTCAAACTTAACAATGCTTTATGCAAGCAGGTCAAATTGTGTTATATTTATAACCAAATGCAATGCAATAAACACAAAAACCACCCGCTATTTTTTTTATCGTCAGTCACTTAAGATTCTCAAGACACAAGTTCGGTACCATTGGTTGAAATACGTCTTGACGTTAAATCAATGTTGACAATAAACTCGTTTTGGCTAAATTTTTGAATTATTTTATCACGTTTATCAGTGATTGTTACAAGTAGTTTCGTAGAATGTGTGGAAAATACAGATTAAAAGTTTTTACTGTATACAATTGTACTAGCATTTTTTAAAAACACTAATCAGACATGACGGTCAGACAACATTTAGGATCGCAATTTTTTTTAAATTGCATCCCTGGTCTTTTCATAACTATTTTTGAAACGAAAATTAAGTTACACATAAATACTAACTTTAAATTTTTTATTGCGTGCCATTTCTAAAATAATTTCATAAAAGAAAATTCTTAAAAAAAAATATGTATTCTGCTTAATAATGTTTCTTCAATAAATGCTGAAAATGTTGTCGATTCACTATTAAGACCTAATTGCATCTCAAATTTGTTTTGAAAGTTTCTAATAATTTCTCGGAGACTTAGTCTACACTCATCTCTTATTCGTAACTTCTCAATATTTGCGGGCTTGGTTTTAAAAACCTTGCTTTTTAAATATAGCAATAAAAAAAAATGTAAGGGAGTGAAATCTGGGGTTCTTCTTCTATCGATTTATTTATCTACCTGGAAATACGATATCCAGATAATTACGAACAGTGCAAAATAAGGAGGCGCACCATCTTGTTGAAACCAGATGTTTCTATTCTAAACATAAACTTCTAATGTAGTAGTAAACATGTAGCCAAATTCGGAAGTAGTTTTTCTTGTAAGAATTCTGCTCGTTCTGTTTAGATTTTCTTTGAGCATTAGCCCTGTTATTTGCTCACTTGCAATACCTGTCCAAACATGAGCTCGCTATGGACGTTGAGTGTAGCTTTGCCTCATCTAGAATGGATTCTCGTAAAACCCAATAACGACAATTTTGTCGGTTTATCGCTCCATGTAAGATAAACGTTGACTCATCAGAAGACAGAATCTATTGTTGTGGGTACTGTAAATTGGTTTAAATGATTTTAACCTGAATTATTAAAAGAATACAGCGTGTATATAAAGTCTGGAACACAATTCATAATTTCTACGTTTTACGTTTTCCACAAAATCGCTCGGACACGTAACTTTTAGTTTTTAAAATGTCATCTAGACATTAAACGATCGTGTGTGACGTTATCGAGTGTCAAGCAATAACGCCATCATTTTTTTAACAAAAACTATAATTAATTTATTTGATATTTTGAATGATACATTGAATCAAAGGTATGGCAAAGCAAAACAAGAATATAAAACTAATTGTAACAATGTAAAATACGTTTTAGTATTTTTCTTAATGTCGAATAGGCGATCGTAGTCAGTGGAGGTAGATATCGCTATGGCACAGCGTCTGATTGAATTCCGGATGTGATTGAACGCCATTATTATTTTAACTGTGGTGCTAGTAGAAGGCTGAGAAGCTGCTTGAAGTTAATTTTCGTATTGTATTTTCAACAGAGATTCTTTTTTGTTACCTTCATGATTCCTAATTGCTGACGTTGCACGACTGTGGTTACTAATTGTTCTACCTATGTTAACGTCTGAAGCACATTAATCGTTAACGAAGCAGTATGGCTTAACTCGATGGATGCGATTCTTTGTGGTATTGTACTTCAAGGTTTGCGGATTCGTACATCAGTGGTTTCGTCGGGGTTTGCTATAAGTAAATTAGGATTGCTCGGTACATCAAAACTGCAAGTGATAACGTTATTGTGAAACATCTCAGCTTTTTATGTCAATTAAATTAATTTTATCGTTCGATATCATTTAAATTAATGTTACTTTTTTGTCACTTAAATTGCTATTACTTTTCAATAACATCTAAATTAAGACTACGGTTCTATGTCATTTAAATTACTATTACAATTTTATCATTTTTTTGTAAGGAGATTCGGAAGTACGCTGCGCACGTTATTTTTTTTTTTTTTTTTGAAGGGTTAGTTAAACCATATTTTTTTATCTCGTTTGTACGTCTGACATTATTCGGTCCCATGAGATTAGTATAATATAAATATTCTAGCGCGAACGCGGTTTTAATTACTTCTAAATCTACAATAAACTTGATCAATTTATGCTATAAAACTGTTTGTAATTTTAATTCAATTTATATGATATTTGATGATATCGAATTAGGATATGAAACTGATTGTAATTTGAATTCAATTTATATGCTACTGTGTCGTTCGCATGGGCGTAGCTATGATGTATAAATAATTTATGTACTAATAATAAGGGGTGTACCGAGGCCTAAATACTTAGACCTGATTTGTACTGTGATATTTTATCTCTTTTTCTCTTCGTTGTTTGCTGTGCGTAATAAGTCTGTTTTTCGGTTGTTTCATTCTCAACGCACGATTGTGATTGCGAATTTGGGCATTTCTTTCCCTACCAAGAAAAGATGACGCAGGGAACCGACGAAGTTGGGTAATAACAACTCGACCTACGACTATCTCCGACTTAAGCTAGCCAAACAGGTGAGTCGACAATCTACTTGATTATTTTTAACACCTTCACAATTAGTGCGTTACACAATAAAAAAAACAAATAGAAAGTAATGGCAGAAATAAAACAAAAATGTTAATTAATTAGAATTTTAAAAGAATCAATTTTTTATCACAGCACATTGTAGACTTTGAATTTGTTAACCAATTATTAGTGACACGTTTTTGAACTAACAATTTTTGTGTGAACAATGCGACACCTGGTCAACGATTTTTAATAACGAATGCTTAATATTTCGTATCCAACATGAGAAAAACCTCTCGATAAAGTCAAATACCAAAATCTTTCATGAAAATTACAAATAAATCACGACAATCTGCTATTTCTAGCCATGTCTGCAAGTTATAAATATTGATTCGCTTTGCTTTACAATGTTCTAAATAAATTTAACAAAGTATGGCATGTTCAAAAAATAATGCAAGGAAAACTGTTATTTAAGAGAAAGAGGTAAGTAACCGACAGAAATATTCATGTATGCATGTTGCATATGCAATTCCACTATTCCAGATAAACGATAAGCTGTGGTTTTATTAATTAAAATCGATTTTGAGTACAACGTTACGAGAGAAACGCACGTGTTTTCGTTTTCTTATTCCTTTAAGAAGCAACAAACGATTTTTTTCTACTTATTTTATTAGTACCAAGCGTTCATTACCATTTCGTTCCAATGTCGATTAGAACTGCATTAAGCAGATTAAAAATATGACATCGATACATTTTGGAAACAATTGTAATGCAATATTATTTGTGTGGGAAGCAGGAGGGTATAAAAGTCAACTTGTACCAGGCGCCCATCATAGTATCTTAAACACGCAAACATGGAGACACAAATGTGGAAAACTACAGAAAATAAAAGTAGTCAATTAGTTATCTTCCTTACACGTGCAGAAAATATACGCATTTTCTAATAAACTTTTAATTGTCAAAAGTTCTATATCAAAAAGATTATGTTACATAAATACACTTTTATTTAGTTTTCTATGTATTAAATAAAATACTCTGAACTATAATTGATGGCAAAATTGGATTTATCTAAATATCAAAAGGTGCATTCTTCCCACGTTTATTTTTTTCTGATACTATGAATAAGTACAGCAGTGGCTCCCAGGGAGAATTTTGTCATTTTGACACGATTAATTTTTTCTTGCCTGTATGATTTTATTTCAATTATAAAACCTTTTGAGCAACAAATAAAATAATGACGAATTATAGGTAGGTAATGAAATGAGGAAGAAAATTCACATGTGTTTATATAGTTCTTACCGATTTTATCATTAGTTCATGACGTTCAACAAGTTTAGAATACTTTCAAAATTTATTAAATTCTTGACCTTTCTCGTAGGAAGCGAGAGAATGAAAGCTAACTGAATAACAAAACAAAGCGAAGACGTTTATTGCAATTTTTTTCAGACTTTTTTATTCAATTCAGGCGTGAATCAATAACGATCTACCGAAAATTATAGGACACGCTATCAAAAATAAACGTTCTCTTATAACGTTAAAAACAACAAAGTTCTAATAACGTTGGAAAACTAAAGCTTACAACAAAATTTGACTTTTACACCAAATGAAAACAAAGAAGTTCAAAAAGAAAAGAAAATGCAAATCAAATATAATTAAACTAAGAAAAAAACAACATTTGAATAATATGAAAGCAATAAAGATTTAAAGCTATAGATTTCGAACATGTAAATAATAGTTTGCACGCGCTTTATAAATGGAATAGAAAGGACAAAATTAACAAGTCTTCTGCAACAATCGGATTATAAACATCTATGTACAAAGGATTTATTTATACATGTAATGATGTAGTAATGAAGAACAAAAAGATGAACAGCTTAAAGCTTATGATTAAATTTTAAAATTTGATCAAATTAATGATCCCTTCTTTTAGGAGGTTGGATGAAAGCAACTACTTCAGTAATTTGCGACATTTCGTGTTCTGGATGAACACTTCATCAGGCTCGCTCACACTGAGTCAAGTAATTTTTTTTCTAAAATAATTAAGTTAAAACTAATACATTTAAATTAAAAAACGTGATGTGATTTCGTACATCGTGCACTTTTAAAACGTTTTAAAAGTGCATGGAGGCGAACCGGTCTACTTATGATTAAAGTAAGAAGCTATGTGAAATTTCATATTCTATTATTAATGTTTGGATTACTGTTCGGATTTTTCTGCTTATAAGATATAAATTATTTCTCAGTTTTTTTATATTTAAGTTTTTTTTCATATAAAACGTCATATTTATCTTTATTTTGAACAACATCATTCTAGACTACTTTGTTTTAAAGTTTCTGTTTTGCACTAGTTACCTAACTAATTATCACATCATTACCTTCAACAAAGGACTGATTTATTAATACTCGAAACCAGTGGTTTGCAAAGTGGTCCCTAGTGATTCCCATGGATTCCACAGATTATTCAGGGGGTCCGTGGTAAATTAAAACTGATTTGAAGGTTTCTGAACAACGTCAGGAGGTCGGCGCAAGGTTTAATATAAAACTAAAAAATTGTGACTCATTTTTATTAATATGGAAGTTAAAATAAATAACAATGCATAACTTATTGGCGATTTGTATGTCCTAAGTAAAATATAAATATAGGCAGGTGCATAAAATACAAGTAATAACAGGCATCGCGATGAGTCAGACCTATCTATACAGGTTTACACAAAAACGCAATAGAACCAACTAGTGCATTTATTAAACAATTTAGTTGTGTGTTAAGCGTAATGTAAAGTGCATACAACAAATTTTCCTAGTCTTGGACAAAAAGAAGTATAATTTTTTTGTATTGTTCCACAGATAGCGTACTTTCGTTACGTAAGTAAATTTGACTAAAATTGATATATGTTTTTAATTTAAATTTCTTTAAATAAAGTTATACTCTCATTTAACTTGATTTACAAAAAATATATATAACAGTTATCATTACAGTAATTAATGATTCCTTTTTTATTCAAAACTTAAGAAGGAATTGTAAATTATTCTAACACAGATGTGTTTCTAAAGAATATTAAAATGATTCTGTAAAAGAATCTTTTTGGGTTTTACAATTTAATATAATCCACCCTAGTAGTAATAGCTGTTTTATATTTTTGAGAAGCTGAAACCAACGTTTAAACAAGGATACGACAACTTCTGGTTACAAAAATAAATCCCAATTTTATATTCAGCATTATAGGTTATTGTACAAAAGTTGTTTATTGTTTTTCCGTCTTGCTATTTGGTAGAACATGGATTCAGTGCCGTTATGAGCCTCATCACAAAAAAAAACCGACTAGAAATTAGTACTCGTGGGGATTTGCGGTTGCTACTCACAAACATTGAGCCGGACGTAAATATACAACATCTCATCAAGTTAATTCGTCATTAAAACATTTCTTTTGTATTTTACCACTAAAGTTATAATTTCAATAAATACTTCTTCAACAAAATGTTTTATTTATATTTTATGTTTACGTCGCCATTTATTATTCAACACATCAAAGTTAAATTTGTAATTGTTTTATTATGCATTTATGTAGTTTTTTTACTCAGTAGTCCGTGGGTGCAAGCTTTGACTATGAAATGGGGTCCGTGGGCCAAAAGAGTTTGGGAACCACTGCTCTAAACAGTTGCAAATAATTTTGTTAGGGTACTTTCTTAACCAGTTTATGCTTTGACGCAAGTTACGCGTTACATGACTGGTAGTGAAGTGGTTTTTTAATGTTTGTAACAAACAAGTAACGTATGATCGGTATTGGTCGCAAGCCACGTGACTTATTTGTTTACTTTTTGTAGTGATATTTACTGCGTTGCTTTATATTATAAGGTCACATGATTTAAGAGTAAACTCGATGACACCGTATTTGCATTCAGAATTTTTTTTATTAGAACAGCATACAAAAAAGCTGTTCAGGTAAATAATTAAAAAAAACGAAGATTTGTGTGAAGCATTAGTACGCAGTACTAGTACAAATTAGAGATTCCAAGACTTAATTTTTTTACTTTCCTATAAAGAATGTATAGCGATCGCAATTATTTGCAAATATTTTTTTGCAGAATTTTACGTTTTAAACTCTCCTGAATCAGAAAAACGTATTTTTGACAAAAAAATTTTTGTGTATGTGTGTGTGTGTGTACCCACGATAATTCTCGAACCAAAAGTCCTAGTAGGTATAGTCTTTGGTCCTAGTAACTTGAAATTTGCTACGCAGCTGGCTTTTCATATTCACTCTGTTTTATCAAAAGATGAGTCTGATAAAGAAACCGCAAGTGGGTGTATCCGCCAATTTTTAACAGTTTTTCTTATATAATTTTGTACGTATGTTCCTGATAGAGATAATTCTTCCTAACAATTTATTTACATAAAAATTTTTCTAACATTAAGAGTTTATTAGATATTTGATTTATAATTTAAAATAAATTTGAAATATTATCTAGGTTCAAATCCTGCTTGCGTCAACTTTTTTAGAAAAAAAATTGATTTACTAAAGGGGAAAGCAATATCGAAGTGCACAAATATAGGGTTAGTCGCTATGACAACATAACCTCAATTTACCATATATTTTAATGAAATCGAAGAAAAAAAATTCAAAAAAATTATAGCATACTAATGTGTAATACTTAGTACTTTTACTATTATTTCTTTAAAGCAAATTATAAATTTAATTTTTCTGAATTCTCTATATAACTATTCTATATTCTTTTGACTTGGATGTTGTTCTTAAATTTGAAAATAAAAAAATATGTAGAAATTCTTTATAAAAAAGTCGTGTAGTGACCACACCAGTTTTTTTTAGAGAAATACACTAATACAAATACACACATTCGTAGCAAAGTCAGTCTAAGAAAAAGATACATAAAAGGACTACGAGAAGAGACTTTAGCAAATTTGAGCAAGTATAGAAGATGAATATATTTTGGTTAGACGATAACAAAATAAACAAATTATGTAAGTGCATTTGTAGCCAATATGTAAATTAACAGCGACAAATACGGTGCTCCACATTTGCAGAGTTGTAGAGTGTTAGATAATGCTAACTGTAGCCAGATTTGTCAACAACGTACTTCGTATATTTTGACAAGAGAAAAATAAAAAAGAAAAAAAGCAACTCGGGGGTTACATGTTTTATTTATCAATGTTACACTTTACATGTTTGGCTCATAGTTTGAACAGAGTTGCAGAACACATACGTTTTATTTTAGGTAGAAAACTTGTTAAAGAAAGAGCTGTAGCCTACGCCAAAGCACATCTTTCCAAACTACCGAAAGTAATCAAAAAGTTGAAAATTAGTGGTACTTTAATTATAAAAAAATTCCGTAATATGAAAGATTTTACAATCTTATTTGCAATTTGTTTTATTTACATTTGTGAAGTTTGAAATGGAAGTTTAAAAAATACACTTGCAGAAATCGAACCGGAACTTATTTGGATTTTAATTTTGCGCTTGTAGTATCGTGCAACGTGGAACTAAAGTCGAACGTAGTTTTTCTTTATATACATAGAAATATTTTGACAGATGAAAGGCAAACGTCGTTATCCAAAAATAACAAAAAAATGTTAGTGATTTCTTGTAACAATGAAACTAAGTTTGGACGATTGCTCACTTAAAGACATTGCTAAAATTGTAAGTTTTGTTTGTCCACAAAATCAAATACAAAAATCAAAAATTTGTGGAAACAAAAATCTGTAAATTAAATGAAACGCATTTCTAACAGTTCGTCGCCGAGAATTGAGGACACAACAATTCTTCGCGAACAATTTCGCAAGGGACAATTTTGCACGAGATCAATGTTTTAGAAAACATTGCGATAAGACATTTTTCTTAAATTTAGTTAGTCGTAAGTTCCCGTCATTAAAGCTAATTAATGAGTAAGTTTGGAATTTGTTAATCGCTTTACTTTATTTAATTTGGCACTATGAACACCTTTAATAGAGAATAAAACCTAACCTCTAAATTCCGACTAAAAGATTTTGCAAATATCTAATAATAACATTGGCCTTAAGATTCTCACCAACATTTTTGTCACAACGGGCCCTATTGGTAACAACACGTCATCACGAGTAGCTACGATGTTGGTAAATGAACGTGGTTGAGAATACTGTAATAGTAAAGGAGAAAAATAGGCGCACTCCGTTGTACTGGAAAAAATCCTTGGTTTGGAAAAACCAAGAGTACATACGAACTCGCAGTCCAAAAAGTAGGATAATATCATTGAATAATAAATGTAAGAAGAAATGCAACTTAAGGGGCGATATCGTATCGACTGCTTGGATCGAGATATAGAGGTCGCCACATTTGTATTGGATCGAGATTTTTCAGTTCTTGCGTGTCTGTCGACTTGTAAACTTCGGAATTGAATTGAAAGTTTTTCTTGGGTTAACATTGCGATACGATTTTTGAAATTCTGGTAGTAGTAATGTTTGTTTGAACTTTTGTTTAGTTTAAGTGTAAATATATTATTGATTTATTTTTAAAATGGGAAAAGTTACAGATCACGGTTGTGTTTATATTAATTGTGAAAATAATAATACCGAAAACAAAGGTACTAGTTTCCTAAGTTTTTTATTAGTGATAAAGTGCGTGCTAAAGAATGTTAGAAAAACTGTGGAAATATAAACATTGCCACAATGGACTTGGAAGATTTAAAACAAAAGAAGATTTGTGAGAAGCATCTTCGGAGATAATGTATAACGACAAAAGGAAATTTTAAACACACTGCAGTTCTTGTTCTACACCTTCAATCAGGTAAATATTTTTAAATTTTTTTATTATACCAAACGTTTAAAAATGGTTTAAATTAGCATCGGAGAATCTCCTTGTCCGGATTCTTCTTCTTCTTGTTGCACTTAATTGTACAATAACTTAAAATAATTACTGTAAATCAGTAGCTGAGATCGCTATTATTTTCTACGATCAATGATCGCAATTATGGTATTTAGAATTAATTAGTAATCGACTGTTGCTAAAAAGTCGCTCGTGTAAAGTTAGTCATAAATCTAGCCATAAACATTCGATTTTCGTTTTCCGGGATACAATAACGTTTGGAGTATTGAAAATCAACATATCTAAGTATTTTTTAATATTGTTTCTAAACAATAAATTAATTAAAATTTGTTCATATTTAGATTTTAAAAAAATATTTACAAAAATTCACAGAAAATAGATACTATTGTGATGTTTTTTTTTTCGACATGACGTGATGCAAACTTACGAACAAATAGTTTAAAGCATTAATAAACAACATATTAAAAAATAAGTGTCGTTCTTTCGTAAATTAAATGTTTCTATTTGAAATTGACCCTGAAAAGATTGTTGAGTAATTAGTAATGACGCGTGTTGATATTTGTCTCAAACATAAGATTTATGTATTAAAAATAAATTTGCAATTCTTTTCAAATACGTATTGTCATTTGTAGTTAATGCTTATTGTTTTTAACTTCCTGTGTTTTTATGATTTACCTTGGTGTTTATATAAAGCTAGGTTTTTCCCTAAATGCTGAATGTGTGACACAAATTTTACAAACGTTCTTTCCTAGAAGAGTTTTCTAATTCTCTTTGAAAAGAAGAGCAAAAGGGGTTATTTACCTACAAAATTTTACGATTTTCCGTGAACTACCTGCATACTTAAAGTTTATTATACATTTATTAAAGTAAATATTATAGTGTTATATTAGTCTTATTTGTTTATGCGACAATTAAAAGTATTAATTTCTTTTCCACAACCGCAATATAAGCGATCAATGATTGCGATCGTTATTGTACAGACGCTCGATATCGCGATCATTATTTTGCATAATGATCCATTCATCGTAATTGCATAATCGCTCTGGCCATTGCTTTAAATGTTTTTGTTGATGTTGGCATGTCGAATAAAACTATCGTTTTTGTAAATGTTAGGGACGCATTTCTGTAGCACCTTGTCTAATAAATACTTAGTTTTTTAAAAAATAAAAAAAATTATAAACAAAATTCTTTTATGTTTATTTTAGCATGCTGAAAGCACTTCAATACAAATCCAACAATACATAAAATATTTTTACAATTGTTTAAAAAAAATCACAAAAATTTTGAAAATACTAATACTAATTGCATTTTCAAAACTTTATTTTTAAAATACTAACAACTTAAATTTGTTTTTACTTTTTGGGCTTATTTAGTATAATTTTTTTACAGAAGCTGTAATTGTTGATATGAACATCAACCTAAGATACTCAAATGTAGTAGTTTCTCAAACATATGGAAGAAAACGTCGATTGTTATTTATTGATGACGATCGTGAAGACGAATAAATTTATTCTTTCTACAGCTCCAGTTCACTAAACGAAGGTATAAGTAGACAAGCAATAATACGTAATTTTTTTAATATATATTTTATAGTTGAAGATACGTCCTATAATATTTTGAAGATATCGGAACGACCACAGCGTGTTCTCAAAAACTACGCAACATAGTGATACAAATGGATTCTCCGTCAAAAATCCTTTTAAAGGATGAATTGGTCAATTATTCTTTCAAAAATTTAACATTAATTTTAATTTAAAATTATTTAAATTACCAGTCCACTAATAACAAATTCGTTGACATATGTTTCGAGCTTTAAAATAATGATGCTCATCTTCAGAAAATCTACAAAAAATGTTTACAACTTTTTTAAATACAAAAAATGTCATCAACATATCTTTTCCAAAATATTATTTTTTGTAAGAAAATTTGGTGTTCAGAAATATATTTACTTTCTAAATTGTTTAAGAAGATTTCAGTAAAAATAAGTGATAAATTTGATAATCAATTTTTTAAACAAAATCTAGGTCTTTCAATGGGTTTTCCTTTATCACTTTTCTCAATTTTTTTAAGAAATTAAGTAAAGGTAACGATTTCAAGATTTCTTTTTCTAATGAAATATTTATTTAATTTTTAAGCTACTTAAAGGTAGTACCTAAACATATAGCTATTTAAGCTGTATAGTTGTTTCTGAAAGGTGGTTTACAGTTCCTTTAGAGCTTCTTTAAAACTTTGCTAGTACCACAAAGAGCTGTATAAGCCCGATTTTAATGCATTAAAGGAGCTACCTAACAGCAACATAACTGAGGAATTTTTAGCTACTTAAACGCTTCATGGAGGTTTTAGTTTTTTCACAAACCACTTAAAAGTGTTCTAAAGAGTAACTTTAAAAGCTAAAGTAGTTATAAAAAAGCCGGTTTTAGCTGCAATTTGCTCACTGGGAAATTCTTCAATTACTACAGTTCATTTATATTAAAATATCAAATAATTTTTTGTTGAACTAGCAAACCAATTTCAATTACGATTTTAAACTTAAATTTTTTTATATTTGTTTCTAAATTGCACCATCTTCCTTTTTTAAAATAATTAACATTTACCATTTTGTAAAACTTACATTTTTTAATTATCTAGTTACAAATTTTTAGATTTGAGATTGTTCGAAAAAATGTAAGTTAAAAAACTTTTTGTAATCTTAACTTTTTATAAGTTTTATAATTTATTATTGTTTTCTTAAATATAAAGCATGATATTGTTTAAGTTTATTTGACATTGAGTTGTGTCGTAACAATACAAGCTATTGTATATGATATTAACCTGTTTTGAACAGGTAAACGGTAAAGTAAACACAAATATAACAAAAGGTTCTAACTGGTACTTCATAAGAAATAAGTAAGTTCGCAAAATAGAAACCACGATTTTGCAGATGGCAGCAGGTCTTAGTCTATTAGTTTATGAAAAGAGGGGGTACAGACGGGTAAAAAAAAGAGAAACAAGAGAGATAAAATACAGTACGATTTTTAACACACTAGTTGCGCCTCTTCTTAAATTATTACTCAATGGATAAACGGTACTTCACAAACATCCACAGCTGTGCGAAATTTGAATCGAGCAACACCTCCACATTAATTATAGCAGCGTAATCGCTATAATAGATAATAATTTTAGGAAAATACTACTTCCACCCTTCGTAACAGGATTGAACAGAAGACGTCAAGTCTCTGCCAAGTTTGCTGCGAGGGTCAACTAAATTAGAAATCGCTTTAATTCCACTAAACCCGATCAAACAAAAGAAGTAACTGAGAAAGAAAAGAAAAAGAAACGAAACATAGTTGCATTGAACACCAAAGAACAAAATTACTAAAAGAAAAAAAAGAAAGGAAGTGTTCACGCAACTAACCAAGTTTTAGAAGAAAGAATAAAAGTAAAACAGTTAATTGCCCTAAAGACAAACCTTAATGAGCAAAATAAAAATAAGAAAGACGGAAAAGGATAAGACCAGATGTTTTTATGTCCAACTAACCACCCACAAGATGTAAAGAAAATCACAAAGAAAAAAGAATGGTTGTCACATAGAAAGTCCCTAAGCCCAAGAAGAAAGAAATGACAAGTAGGAAAAATAAATATAGAAAAAGACGGAGAAAGATAAGGCGTGATTTAATGCCTGATTCGTTCTTCATCACGTAAAAGAACGAAAAGAGAAACCACCCTAAGGCGCCCAACTAACCACTCAAAAGGTAAACCTCCAGGAGGAACAAGAAGAAAGGGAGAGAGATGTGACATGCAGGTGATCAACTAATCAAGAAGAAGAAGAAAAAAAAGGAAAAGTAAGAAAGACAGAAAAGAAAAAAAAAGACAGACGGAGAAAGATAAGAGAAAATGTAAGTGTCTGATTCGTTCTTCTCTCCGTAGAAGAAACGAAATAGAGTTACCAACCCTGCAATGCCCAACCAACCGTCCAAGAGGCGAATCATAAAAACAGTTAAAAAGAAAGAAAAATGGTCGGCATATAGAAAAGATAGATAGGTCCCAAGAACAAAGAAATGAAAAATAGGAAATATTTGCCTGATCTGTTCTTCACCCCGTAAAAGAACGTAAAGAGAGACCACTGTACAGTGCCCAACCAGTCGCCCTAAATATAAAAAAGAGAAGAAAGAGATGCGAAAAGATATCAGAGTTAGCCATAGAACTAATGCTGACAAGCGGAATGTGAAACTCAAGAAAAGAATAACTAAATCCAAAAGCAGAAGACAGAATCCTGTAGATGACGTACGAATCAAAAAAAGGATAGGTAGTCTGTCCTAAAGTAAGATGGAGAAGAAAGGAACCAAAAAAAATTAATCAGTAAATTAACTAAAGAAAAGAGTATCGAGAAAGCAAATATATAGCATCCAAATCAAAATTTGTTGTTTGTTTAAGTTTCTAGTAAATTTCTTTAATTTTATTTACTAATCATCTTATTTCTAGACAGACTACTTTTTTGTCTGTAAGTATATAGATATATTCGCTTAGTCGGTCTTTTTGAGATTGGTAATTCACTAGTAGAACTTTTTTCTCTATAATTTGAGCGGTTGGTTGGTCACTCTTTTCAGTCTTTTACGGAGAGAAAAACTATACAAGCATTTACATCAGAGCTTCTCTTTCTTCGTCTTTTTTTATATCTATCTTTCCTACTTTTCAATTCTTTCTTTTTTGACCTGTGAGTTTTCTATGTGCCAACTATTCTTCTTTCTTTGTTATCAACCTTTTTCTATAGTGGGTTCTGTTGGTAACAACCACGTCACCACGGCTAACTACGATGTCGTGAGCGGGCGTGATTGAAAAAACTATAATTAAAGACACTAGTAACATAAATTACTATTAGAAATTTTTGAAGTCATTTAATAGGTATATAACAAAATCAATTAAAATAAGCAACACATTCTTAAGTTCAACTGCAATCTAAATACATAAAATCCCAGTACCATGAAATTGCTTTTGAACAATAAATTCATAATCTAAAAATACTATAAACTCTAAACACATAAACTTACAAAAACCAATTACCCAGACCTAAAAACATAAGCCGCCTGTAAATACAATAAACCTAAAGTCTTTATTGTCTGCTTAGAAACATGAAAAACGTATATGGCGTAGATAGCAAAAAGTACACAAACCTTACATTTTGTATTTTACATATTTGACAAAATTTTGATAATGAAAAGTTTAAAATCGTCTGTACAGTATTTTTTACAAAAATTAATTTTCTTGATTTTATACATAAGTTTTCTCAAAAAAAAAATGTTGACAAATGATTTGTGATCAAAAAATATTTGGATTACTAACTTTAGGGTGATAATTCACGAAAACTCTATTTTCGCTCACTGTCTCGCTACTTCCAGAACAGCCACAATGTGTTTTAGTTTTACACGTTTTTAAATTGTTATGTAGATAAAAAACGTAGTTTATTTAACTATGTAAATTAGTTCAACTGTTTTAGTGTACGAAAACTTTGAATACTCAATGTATTCAGAAATTTTTTAAATTATTTTTTTCATGTCTTCATTATAAAGATATTTTGCCAATAGCGGCTCGGTAGCGTTAGCTGACCGAGTTTGTTACATCAGTATAGCCGCTAGTGTAAAAATTTAGTTTTGGTGTTTTGAACACACGACGCTGTTGAAAACATCATAAATAAATAAATATAATGTTAGTAGTACATTTATAACTAACCAAATCGGTCAAATTGTAAATTTCAATGTTTTAAGACCAACGTTTGTTTTAATTTTAACAAAATTTTATAACTTTTTTTTCATCTAGTTACACACTTTTACTTAAATAATAATTGACCTTCAAAGCATAGTTTTACGTAGATTTCGATTTTCTACTTTGCAACTCAATAGGTTTTTTTGCCATTGCGTAATCACACTAACAAACAAATAACGTCAAAAGTACATCATAGTATAACGTAAATGTGAGTGAGTTATGTTATGAAACTTTCCACAAGGAGTAACGTACATTAGTTATTGTGTAGCCTTTTATAAAATTACATATTATAAATCTGTCAAATTTGATATTAACTTTAACATATTTGTTTCACTTATATTATTTAAAATTACAAACACTTGAACTTCTAGTTTATGTCCGGATCTTAAGGTTTTGATGGTGAAAGATTTCTAAGTCTTATCAAATTTTCTGATGAATTTGGCTGTTTTTTGTCAATATTATTAATTAGAAAGTGATTCTAGATTCACTAAACTTTATTTTATAGAAGTAGATACGTCAGCTATTTATATAAAATCACATCAAAATGGTCTTGGGGACAAAGCTAAAAATAGACGTTGCAACTAGTGAAAGTATTACAACACAATGATAAAACAAACCATGAGGTTGAAACAATAATCTTTATTTTATTAAAACAAAAACAAACAGAATTTACTGTAGTTTGTAGAATATAAATGAAAAAATAAGAAGTTCCCATACAGTGTATGGATACCTCGACTGTTAATTACAGCTTGGCACTTATTGAATAAAGTTCTAATCAAAATGTCTATTTCATTTTGATCAATTTGTCGCCACTCCTATTGTAAACAGTTTGAACTATTCTTTTGTTTGAAACACCAAGCCTTAATTCAGGACACGTTTGTGCTCATGTAAAAAAAAATCTAACTGTTGTCCTGCATCAGTAAAAATTGTCTTCCGATTTGTACCGTTTGTAGTAGGATAATAGGTTGTAAAACAGTGTGTTGATATGCGTTTGCCGTTAAAAAGCTAAGTTCTACGCCCAATTCCAGTCCAAACTAACTGTTTTCTCTTGGAACCGATCATCTTCCTGAAAACAGTTGCCAAACGATTTTATATCCAGATCTTCACCAGATCCTTAGACTTCAAACCAAATTTGGATTCACTCATAAAGAGCACGTGAGTCTAGTCTTGTTTTTCCCAGTTGATGTGTTTCTTGGCCTATTCTAATCTCCGCGCGCGATTGCCACGTGACAACACGAGAACTTTAACAAGACTTTTGAGCTTAAAGATTCATGCCATGCAATCTTTTTCTTATAGTTTGACCACTGACTACCACTTGATGGACATTTAAGAGCTCAGTTTTTAACTGGTTAATCGTTAGATTTCGGTTACGAAGACATTGGATTTGAAGAAATTTATTTTATATGGCATTCGTTTCCTTGATGGGGACAGGATGTCTTTTTTTTACATTACCAGTTTTTTAATAACGTTGCCGCAAGCGCCAAATGAAATAGTCATACCTATCTATTATGTCCACAGCTCTTAATTGAATACCACGACTAGAAAGTACTATTTCCATCCTTATTGATTCTAAGACACTATAAAACCCAACTTGCTTGTTAATTCAATAAACATAAACTCAGTAATTTAAGGAGCGGAAACACCGTTTTGATACAACTAAACTCGTCGGTTTTACAAAAACAAAAAGAAACATAGCCAACTGATCCTAGAAATTGCCAAACTAAAGCTCTGTATGCCATAATCACAAAACATTTTTGATTAACGTTTTCAACGATACTATTTAATGTGTGTATATTGAACTCATTAGAGAACTATCTGTGCACTCAGCTATCAACATTTTCTCAAAACTTTGAAACAAGGATACTAATACTCTATCCACATATTCACACTCATAAATATACATAGTATACCCATATATTTTTTGGCATTACAATTAAATCCGCGTTTGTGTGTATTTGACACTTTAACGACAAGAGGGTATCAGAAAACCTCAAGATTGTGTTGTAAGTGATCGTGGTTGGACACTACCCGCATTCTTGATTTTGAAATTTAAAAAAAACGGTGTATTCATTTTTCTAATTTTTAGGTTTAATTCAGTTATTCTGGATTATACAAAACATGCCACTTGCGTATTTCACCGCTGTTTTACTTTAATTGACTTGTCTTTTAGCATCCACAACATTTTTTTATGGTTTCGTTAAGGACTTTGATTAAACAAGTAAAGTTTACCGTGACAATATTACAACACAAGATAAATTTAATGAAATATCAAAATGGCACAATGCTTCCTCAAGTTAAATTAACAATTGAAAAATCTTTAGGTAACATGCAAACAAAAATTGAAAGATTAAGAAGAAACACACAAAAGGTTTATAGAAAACCAAACTAAACGTTTGAAATGATTGTTTCGTAGGGTGTTATATTTTCACCAATGAATCGAATTCGATATGTTTCAATTTTGTAAATCAAAGATTATCTCGTATCGAATCTTAAACACAATAGCGTGTTAAAACTATTTCTGGAAAAACTTTAATAGAAACCGAGAATTTTTTTTTTTAAATTGAATTAACTAAGGTACTTACTCCGTCAGGTTTTAATCGAATGTCCTTTCCGGCTGCAGCTAAAAGAGCTCTGAGTATTGCTGTAGCAGTTCCCGTTTGTCTAGATGCAACAAGATGAACTGATGTTTGTTGTCTGGACTGCAATCAAAACAAACTCATTCAATTTTCTTTGTCAAACTGAACGTAGACAATATTCCGAACAAAACTTTAGAAAGGGTTTATCGTGACTAACAGCTACATCACACTTCAAAGTTCTCACCAATTCATGTACATTTTAAAGAACAATGTTATGTAACCATAGTAACATGGTAATTTTCGTTTCAATAAAGAAAATTTATATATAAGTTGTACTTTAAATTTGAACATGCAAATCTACAAAATTAATCCAAATTGTTTTTTTTGACAACTTTAATAGTAACTATTATGTTTACAACTTTTGCATAAACTTTATAATAAGTTATAAAAGAGTAGTTCCAAAAATAAAACGAATGAAAAGATTTTATTGTTGTTTGAAAACACGACATGTATATGTATTATTCTATGCGTAATAATAAAATTACTTACACCTCCTGTTGAAAATGGGTCGACTCCTCTTTTTCCCAGTAATAACTTGACCACATCCTCTCTTGAGTACATAGCTGCGACATGTAGTACATTATAGTTGTCCTATAAACAAATAACCGTCAATAAAAGAACTTTTTGAAAGTATATGATAGAAAACATACTGAGTTTTTGTATAATTGCTTTGAAAAACGTTTAATTGTACCTATCTGTATTATTACTTCAATTTTTAATAAATTGCTTTTAAAAATATGTTGATGAATTTGAACAAATCGACCCATTTGATTGAATAAGTTTTTTTGAACAAACCGTTTGGACGATTAAAAAAATTAATCTATGTCTATATGTTACTGCAAAAACCCAAATTAGGTAACAAAAGTATGTTAGTATGTACTCGAACAAACTTTTCGTACACAAGTTTTTAGACAAAAATATTGTAAATATGAATATAACTATTTGAACATTGTCCTTATTTTACTAGAAGTAAACAATTAATGTGTGCTCTGTTTAAAAGTTTTAACGTTTGGGTGAATGCAATCAAATAAACTTAACCGACATCTCAAAATCAATTACTCTGGTTGAAAAATCTTATTCTTGCGAATTCTTTAGTAGAAATTTACAAGATCGACAAAAACAAAACGGTCTAGGACGTTTGGACGCGACCGTTTGAACGCAATACTTTTAAACGCAAGGACATTTGAACGCAGGGACTTTTGAACGCAAAAAGTTTAGACGTGATTTGAACGTAGAAAAGTTTGAACGCGGAGACGTTTGAACGTAAATGTAAAGATTAATATCGTTGAGGTTTAGTTAACAACAGGAATTGCAATAATATTTAAATTTATAATTATTCATTTTTTAACAATGTGTTTTGGTTCAAAGAGTAATGAAATTGTTCTGATTTAAAATTATAATGAAAACTGATGTACAGTAATAATCAAAACACGTTTTTATCTTATTGTTTAATAGATAAAATACATATAATATCTACTAATAATATTACATAAAGCTATGTATTGCTATGTATGTTTAAGTAGTTGATATATATGTAAAATATCTCTAAATAAAATTTTTCTTTGATACTTATGGCGACAAAAAATAAAAATGAAACAATAGAAATAGCAATATTTTTTCAATTTAAAAATTTTGATACAAAAACCAGATAAATAGACATATTAAATTTAAGGGAAAAAAACAAAATTTTAAAAAGATAGTGAAGAAACCGAAATTTAAAAAACGGAAATACCATTTACAACTTATTTTACACACACTAAAAAAGAAGTTATCAAAAATAAAAAAATACTTTGAAGATTTTACCAACGAAACGAAAAAAAAATACTATAGTATTGATTAAAAAGATTAATAAAAGAATGTATAAATTTCAGGTAACAAAAAATAAAGAAAAACAAAAATCGCTAAAGCTTAAGGCAAAAATTAAAAAACAACTCAAAAAAGAGATGGTAAAAAAACTGAAACGCCATTAACTACAATTAAAAAATTAAAAAAATAAGTTAATTTGTTTTATCGGTTTGAAAATTTTGATAATACATTGACAGCACTGTGAGTATTAAATAAAATTAATCGTTCAACAGAAAATTAATGATTAAAAATTAAAGAAAGAAAAATAAAGAAAACTAATAAATCATCAATTTTTTGTAAAATCGATTTAGGTTTATTTAAGAAACACTTAAATTAAAAAGTGTAAGAAATTGCAAAATAAACAAATGATTAGGGTAAAATATGAAAAAAAGTTGGTTATTAAAGAAAACAAATATTTAAACTTACAGTGAAAAGTGATACAAAACGAAAAAATAGAAACAAAGAATCTCTCGTGTTTGAACCGTTTGTAACCGAAGTTTGCAAGTTTTGATTGATCAACATGGTACATATGTATCTTTTCGACTTCTCGACTTTTATTTTGATTATTTAATTTTATTGGCTAGCTTATTTTTATTCCAGTTTTGTCATTATTAAAATCCAGTTGAAACTAAATTTTCTTAATTTTATTCGTTAAATTTTTTAATTATAAATTTAAACTTTAGAATTTAATACGTCAAATGTAAATGTTAAAGAAGGCGAAGAAAAAAATAAAGCTGCTTTTCACAAACTCAACACCTACTTTTCTTACTTTGAATGTGAAAATAAAAATGCAATTTTCGTTCAAACGTCTTTGCGTTCAAACGTCTTTGCGTTCAAACTTCTCTGCGTTCAAAAGTCTCTACGTTCACACGTATTGCGTTCAAAAGTCCTTGCGTTCAAAGGTACTGCGTTCAAACAGTCGCGTTCAAACGGTCCATTCCAAAAACCGGTGTGTGTGTTTGATAAGGCTAATGACAGTAACAAATACGCACTACTATGTACGCTTTCTGTATGATAATATTATTGTTGATGTACTTCTGTTCTGCAAAAGCATTATTGAAAGCGCAAAGCCTTAAGACTTACTTGAGATGCGTGACAAGTTTATAACCTAAAATGGTTTTAATTAGAAAAAGTGCGATAAATTTACTGCTAAAGCTCAATCAATATCGCTATTGCAAATTACAGGTAATTATTCGTAGCAAAACACCGCATACTAAGTAGACACATTTCATCACTCATTGGGAAGAACTTGCATCAATGTCGATGAGTTCTAAATTTGAGTTTGGTATTGAAACGTGTTGTAGACGTAGTAAACTATATAAAAACTAAGTCACTGAAACCCAAATTTAAAAAAAAAACTATGCATGGGCATGGGAACTGAACACATGGCTTTTTTATTCTATTTCAATTTACAATGGCTTTCATGTGGCAACGCTTTATGTAGTGCAAATACTTTTGACAAGAATACGGTCATGAATGGTTCAGGTATTTTGCTAAGCCCGATTTTTTGCTGAAAATAGCGTAGCATACTATACAGTGCAAAATATTTAACAAACTAAACGCCTTCAATTTGTCTTTGCAAGTCAATAACAAGTTAGTTGTGAATAAAAAAAATTAATGAGGATAGCGGTCAATATTGTTTTTTTAAATTGCACAAACACGTGGTTTCTAATAAAGTAGTCATGTCGAAAGACTTACTGTTTTTTTTCAAGAAACCTCTCTCAAAGCTCAGTGAACGGTTTGCAAAATACGAAGCATATCTACAAAGTATATTCAAACCGATGGTTTTTTAAAATTATTTTTAGTGTACTTATATATTTTTTGACATTACAACAGCGGCATATTAGAATGGACCTAGGCTTCCATCGCAAACAAATCTGAGTCTGTGTGTATTTTAAACATTAACGTCAAAGGGTTATCTGAAAACCTCAAAGTTATGTTGCAAAGTATCGTCGATGGGCATTATCCGCATTATTTTTTTTTAACTGGTAACTGAACACATGGTTTTTCTATTCTATTGCATTTTACGATAGCTTTCACGTGGCAACGTTTTATCTCGTGCATTTGAGCTACGCCAAAAAGCTTTTTTATAAGAGAACGGTCATGAAACGTTTGGGTAGTATAGTATACAGGATTATTGTGACCAAAATACGCGACTCTCAAAAAGAAAAAGTTTCATTTTTGGGATATATGGGAGTCTATTTAAAAAAAAATATTTTCATATTATACAGAATGTTGCAAAGATCGTAAAAGTATTAAAGTTGTGTTTTTTTAAATAAAACCTCCTGTGTATTATTACATTTTGGTTTCTCTATTCAAAAAAAAGATGTGTTTTAATGACGTTTATGAAGCCTAAACCTTAAGGTTTTTTAAATAATTTGAATTTTGTCAAAATATAACCTAATTTTCATGTTTGGGATACTTAGGAAGTATCTAAGTTAAGTGAGCAAAATTTACAATAAAGTGTGAGTAACAACAGATAATATTTTATATCTTAATTATAATAAACTTTATATTTTATACAAAGTGTCTAAAAATTGAAACTTATCAATTAAGAAACTTAAGTGGCTATAACTTTATTAATTTAAATAAAACGCCATATTTTTTAATTTACCAGAAAATGCACGTTACCTATCGAATAGTATTAGAATGTTTTATAGCTAAGACTTCCCGTTTTTACACAATGCGTATTGTTTGTTCGTTTTTGCTCCATTTAATGTTTTTTCAATAAAAGTTTTGATAAATCTAATTGCCTATTGTGTTTAGAAATATCAGATATTTAACAGTTATAAGAATAATAATTTATAATCTAACAGAGTATAATAGCAATAATGGTACCACCAATAAATAATAAATAAAACAAGTATATTGGAAAAAATAAATTTCACAATTGGTCTCTTTCCCCCAAATCCCTGAATTTAGTTGCACCAATTTTTTTATAAGGATACATAAAAAGAATTGTCTACAATACGCCACCAGCAACACTACACGATATGAAAAGATGCATAAGAGACACTCTTAAAACTGTAACCTTGCAAATGTGGCCCAGAGTAGGCAGTGGTTCTCAAAAAAGGATATGTAAGTGTCTGAAAATGGACGATTGATGTTTCGAACTTCTCTTCTAAATAGTTTGCTTTTGCTTTATGTTATCGTTGGTATGTTTTTATCATTGTTGTTGTTATAGTCTGTTGGATTATAAATTTTGTTCTAAGTTTCTAAACATTTGTAAAAATATTCTTAATTATTATTCTTGTACTTATTCTTATACTATTTGATATTTCTAAATACAACAGGTAAACTACATTCGTTAGAACTTTTATTAAAAAAAAACATCAAATGGTACAAAAAACGATTATTTAGAACATTGTAATATTATTTGATAGCTAATTAAAAAGTACATTTTCTAGTAAATTAAAAAAATATGGCGTACTATTGAAATTAATAAAGTTATAGCTAGTTATGTTCGTGGTTAATTACCAATAACACAAAAATAACAAACTTATATTAATTTTATTTTATATTTACAACCGATCCGCTCACCTCTGCGTTACAATTATATCTCTGCTCTATCTTTTACATTTTGTGGTTTTAAATATACATTCTTAAACTAACTTTGAAACTTAATCCTAACAACTTAAATGGTTCCTTTTCACATGCATAAATAAAATATAGAAAAAATACAAAGTGACAGGGGTAACAAATTAATTGGTTCTTTCCCAGATTCGTAAATAAAAATTGGAAAAATATAAAGTTACAGGGGTCATTAACACATGTGCGTCCAGGCTCATAAAACACAAAAATGAAATATAAGAAATATTTGATTAATTTATGATTACTATGAAAATGATATAAAAAAGCCAATTATAATGATGTTAAGTAATGTATTAGATTTTTTTTTAATAACGGCGGCCACCTGCTTTCGAGTAATGGCGGACAGAAGAGTAATTGCGAACGTCAATTTTTTATTTTATATTATTTAATTAAACACGCAATACCTACCGAGATAAGTAGGTGCCCAATTTTATCATTGATTTGAAATTCATTTTTCGTATTTTTTTCAGATGGGAAAATTCAAGCAAACTTCTAACAAGATATCCTATTTCGCAGAAAATTTGGAAAAGCTTTAAATAAAATTTGAGAACGTGCCTCAATAAGAAGTGTGACTAAAAAGTTTTCCATTTCAACGAGTACATTATTTGATAGATTTTATGGTTGTTATCCTTTTTCTTTAGAGACGTAAAGCAATTTTTTCAGAAAAAGAAGAAAAAAATTAGCAGATTAAGGTAAACCGGGGGAATATGGCAACATGGGTAATACGCCGCACTGACACGTTAAGCATCTTAAATTCGTCAACTGCCACTTGATAGCGCCGTAAACTGAAACGGTTTGTCAGTCGGCTATTAAGTCATCGTAGTTCGCAAGTGCTCCGCCGTGTTGTATAAAAAAATCGAGTTTTGGTGAATACTTCGAGGTTAGTGCTAAAATAATTACCCTAGAAATTTCTCAAGGGCGGTGTTCAACTGAATTTTATATAAAACCCACCTTTTGTAGCGTGATCGGTGTTATAAAGTTGGGTTGTATATCTCAGCCCGTGTCAATGCGGTGCCCCGGCCGCCATTACACTTACACTTGTATTTGAGGTAGTAGCATTTATTCTCATATTTATAGTTTGGGGTAATACGCCACACTTCTGTTGGGTAATATGCCGCATGCACTTAAATGCGGCGTATTTCCCGACATTCTTATATTAGGGATAATTTCGGTGTTGATGCATTATGTATAAAAATGTTTGATTGCGATTGTTACATAATGCCTCGAAATTATGTCAAGAGAAATTTGCGGGCGCAATAAAGCCTGGAAAACTTGCAGGCGGCAATTATGGACATAAGAGACAAGAAAGCATCTATTAGGGAAATATCCCGGACATACAAGGTACCAGTACGTACTTTAATGCGACCAATGAAAGCCAACGATATCGAGCCGCCAAAGCTGGGTAGAAAAAGTACATTGGGCAAAGAAAACGAAGAAAGACTGGTTGCTTATATTAAACAATTAGAAAAATGTAACTTTCCAGCTACGATGCGCGGCATTCAGATCTTGGCATATAAGTTTGTGATCAGAAACGCTATACCAAACACTTTCAACCATATTAAACAACAGGCAGGTTATGACTGGATTATTGGATTTTTAAAAAGACACCCAGAAATAACAATCAGAAAGGCTCAAGGGCTATCAGTTGCCCGGATGAAAGACATGAATAAGAAAGAAGTTGACGATTACTTTGACCTTTTGAAGAATGTTTTCGATGAACATGGGTTTTACAACTGCCCCAGAAAAATATATAATACTGACGAAACCGGTGTACCGCTTAACAATCCTCCAGATAAAGTACTTGCGTCCAAAGGAGCGAAGGCCGTATGCTCAGTAACCAGCGCTGAAAAGGGGGAAACCATTATGGTGCTGAGCTGTGTAAATGCTGAAGGGCATTTCCTTCCACCGTATTGCATTTTTAAAGGGAAAAATAAAAAACCAGAGTTTGAAGACGGGTTACCACCAGGAGGACAAGTAATAATGGGCGAAAAGAGCGCCTATGTTACTTCAGCCATCTTTTTAAAGTGGCTTCAAAACGTATTTGTGCCTAGAAAAGATCCTGGGAAAGTACTTTTGATACTTGATGGTCATTCGTCTCATGTCTCAGACCCAGATGTACTTGATTACGCCGCAAGTAATGATGTGGTTCTTATGTGTCTTCCAAGCCACACTACCCATTATCTGCAACCCTTGGATCGGTCTTTTTTTAAGCCACTAAAGACATATTGGCGTGATGCTTGTGCTTCGTGGATACGGAATAATGCAGGCAGAAAACTCACTCGCTACCAGTTCCCTTCCCTGATTAATACTGCTTGGTCCAACGCTGCCACAGTACAAAACTGGGTGTCAGGTTTCAAGGCTTGTGGTATTCACCCACTAGACGAATCAGTTATTCCGGATTATGCTTACCGATATAATGAAAATGAGTCGACAACTCCAGTAACTGCAGTAACTCCAGTAACCCCTGCTGCTGCCACTGGTTCACCTACTTTGCCGGCGACTGTTCCTGCTCTTGCTTTGCCAACTACTGCTAAGGACCAAGAAATTACCACCAATCTTGCATTGCCAACTGCTCTTGTCGATCTCGAAAGTATTGCTGCTATTCCCTCTACCAGCTTTTACGCTATTCAAAGAATCCCCACAATTTCTGGTCCCAGTGGGAGAGCTTCTAATCGCAAACAACATGCAGAAATTTTGACGTCCTTTGATGTCATTGCTGCCAAACGCACAAAAAAAGAAAAAATGAAAGCTATTGCTGAAAAAAAAGCACAAAATGCCGCTAAAAAGAAGTCGCAAGCTACTGAAACCAAGACAAATTCACAACAAACTGTTGTGAAGAAAGGAAGAAACCAAAAGCTTCGACAGCGGATTGAATCTTCAAGCAGTTCTTTCTCTGTTGAAATGAGTGTACACTCAACTGACGATGATCAAGATATCGTTGATGAAAGTGAGTACTGCAAACATTGTAATGGGTACTTTTTTGATAAGAAAGGCCCTAAATGGGATTGGTTACAGTGCTTAAAATGTTCACGCTGGGTTCACAAAACTTGCAAAAGTTCTGAAACATTTTGCGAAGACTGTAATCAATAGATTTCAATTTTTTGTTTTTTAAGACTATTTTAAGAATCATTACTTACGTTCTACTCTTATATATAACTTTTTTTTGTAACATTGATGATAATAACAAATATTTTCAATTTTATTGTGTTCGTAGACCCTGTTGCCATATTACCCAGGTGGGTGTTGCCATATTCCCGAGGTTGTTGGGTAATATGGCATTTTCTCTTTTTTCTTAATTGTATCTTTTCTGAGTCTTTAATTATTTTTTGATACGACAACTCCTGCTATATGATAGTTTACTGGTCGTTTTATTTATCAAGCATTAAAATTAAGTTCTAATGTTAAAATTGGTTGACATAGCGTCACTAAAAATAATCGTTGCCATATTCCCCCGGTTTACCTTACATTAAAAAATTGGCAAATCTATACTATGGGAGAACTTTACGGGAAGTTAAAGAATGTGCCTATGATTATGCCAAAATGATGAATATTTCAAATCCATTTTCAGATAATAAAAAAGAAGCTGGAAAAGATTGAGCTCAGAGATTTATTTAAATAAATTGATCCTTAGAAAGCTAGAAGGTAGAAACTTGCAAAGAGTAACTGTCTTTAATCGTAAAAAAATGGCTCTACTTTGGTCCAATTTCATTACCATAATGGAAAAATACAAGTTCCCTCCAGAAAGAATATATAACATGGATGAAACAAGCATTACCACGGCACAACGCCCTAGAAAAATTTTTGCTGAATAAGGGCAAAGAGTATTATTTGTCACTAGTGGTGAGAAGGGCAATACCAGCACAGTTGTCTGTTCATGTAGTGTCGTTGGAAATTATTTATCACTATTTACCTTAAACGAAAAATGATGACTAATGAACTAAAACGAAATGGTTTTCGATCACCTATGTACCGGTGTTTAGAAAATGGATGGATTAAAGGAGACTTGTTTATAGAGTGACTCCAACATTTAAAAAAGTCACCAAGTGCAATATAAAAGATTCGGTTTTGCTAGTTACAGAGAGTCACGCAACCCACTGCACATTAGAGGTATACAATTTTTGTAAGCAGAATGGCATTAAACCGATATGATTCAACCACTAGATGTTGCTATTTTACTCCTTAAAAGTAACATACTACGCAGAATGTGACAAATACTTAACAAATCATCTAGGTGAATGTATAACAGCATATCAACTTGCAGAACTATTTAACAATGCATTTATGAAACTGGTTAATCCAGAAAAAGCTATTATATGGTTTAAAACAACTGGAGTTTATCCTCAAAATGAAGATGCATTTACAGATGAAGACTATTTACTCGCCGACTCTCTAGCAGTCAGTAATGCAAATGAGATTAAAGAAGAAAATGTTAACCAGATCAAGAAGGAAAACGAAACAGCTCTAAAAAATGGTATCCAGAACCAGTTGGTTCTGAAAATACTTCTTAAAATATAGTGTATGAAAAGGAAATACAAAATGAAGAAGACAGCCATGATGGAAAAGATGAAGAAGGAACATCAACGATTTCTTTTAATGAGTTTCTACTCTTACCTGGACCCTCAAACGTAAATATTAAAAAAAAGAATTCAAAAAAACAGCATTTAGTAATTTTTATACCCATGCTCCAGAAAGACGTATTAGAAGAAAAACAAAAACGAAGAGATGAGCTAAAGTATGATAAAAAATGAAAGATTACGGACGTAAAAAAATTTAACGTGTCCCAGAGCAAAGTCTAGTAGAAAAACAAATAGAATAAATTAAGCGGAGGAAAATTATGAACAGGAAAACTTGTCTACTGATGATGATATTCAGGTTGAAGTTAATGAAGGCACTTGCTTGGTTTGTGAGGAGTTTGGGAAAAAGAATGAACTGTGGCTAAAGTGTAACTTATGCGATGGTGGAGCTCATAAAGCAGTTCATATGTGTAAATTTTGTATGTAAAGTATGAGAGAGACAAACTGCGATAATACCGAACACACATACATTTTACTGTCTATCTTGAACATATTTGTTTTAATAATTAATCAGGGTCGTTCAACTTTAGGCATCCGCAATTACCCGCCTTTATCCTAAATACTTCTAAGTATCTCAAACATAAAAATTAGATTACATTTTGACAAAATTCAAATTATTTAAAAAAAATTTAAGGCTTAGACCTCATTAATGTTATTAAAACACAAACTTATTTTGGTCAAAAAATCCAAAAATGCAATAATATACAAGGGGTTTTATTTAAAAAAAACAAGTTTGATACTTTTACGACACCATGTGTAATATGAAAATAATTTTAAAATTTAAAAAAGTAACCAATGGACTTTTATATATCCCAAAAGCGAAATGTTTTGAAACTCATGTATTTTGGCTACAATATTCCGAGCCCTAGGTATGGCGTGAATAACCTTGTATAATGCACGCCTTCAATTTGTATCTGTAAACCAATAACAAGCTAGTTGTAAATAAGAAAAAATAATGAGGATGGCGGTCAATACTGTTTCTTTAAATTGCACAAATACGTAGTAAGTAGTATTTCACAAAACTTTTTTTTTTTCTAAGATACCCTTGCCAAAACTCACTGACCAGTTTGCAAAATACGATTTATATCTACAAAGTATGTTCAAACCGATTGTTTTTTATTTTGTTTAGTCTATATTTAAATGTACTTTAAACTAATTTTCTGCGTAACCATTATTTCACTTTAAGCAGTGGCGGCTTTTCCATTAGATCATTTGGTCAGTAACTCCCAAAAAATACCAAAAATTGTTTTATTATGAATTTAAAATTGAAAAGTTTTAAGGATAGATAAATAGACTTTAAATATAAATTTGTTTAAGTCAGAATGCATTTTTAAAGTTTCAATATTGAAACGACCCTTTTGCAGAATTGACCAGCAGCCGCCACTGACTTTAAGTATTTATCACAGTGTGGCACAAACGTATTTACGCCAGTATTTGTAGAATTTCCGTTAAACATTTTGATCAAATCCTGAATTACAGCTTTTACTTCTTCGTCAGTATGAAGAGATGAAAAACATTTGGTGCAATATTGGAACTATAGGGCGGATGATCAAAAATTTCTCAAATAATTATTTTTCAATCGTTTTTGTGCCGAAGCGGTTGCCTAAGGACGAGCATTGTCAAACAAAGCCTTTTGTAACCTTTGTACAAGATGCCACACGTATCCCAAAAAACAGTACACGTGACATGGACGATATACATGTTGGTGATTTTCTGGCTCTGCCAACACTCACTGAAGAAAAAGCGGGGTTTCGTATGTAAATCAAAAAATTGTGGCTCTAACTTCAAAAATTGTAAGAATTTTTATTTTATTTAATCTCATAATTTGTTTAATTTTTTTTGTGTTAATATTTTTTGTCAATTTTAGTTTGAGTTTCAATTTTAATATATGTGAGCTTCACTTTGTGAGGTCTTAAGATTTATTTTTAGTCGTGTTTAATTTATGCCATTGTACACATATTATTAAAAAGGCGCTGGGACAATATACTAAATTTTAAGTGCGTTAGTAATTGTTAAAACTTTGCAGTAATAGCTTTATTAAATAAACATTTGTAAGCTTAATAGCAACGACTAAATCAGTAATAAAGATTTTAGGTAACATGGATTCTATTTTAATTAATTTTTTTTATTTAAAAACAGTAAAGTTGTTGATAAGTTTGCAATTAAGCAAAAAAAATTTGGAAGAACCTCTAGCTTTACTTATCTTGATCTTAATATTATCAAAAAACCATACACCAACTGACGTTCTTTTCTTTTTTACTCCATTCGTATCTTTGTAAAATCTAATCTAGCTCTTTGTATGCAAATCATAATTTTAGGTTAATTAATCTTTGGTAATATCCATGTCAGTCTCATAAGGTGTATCCGAAAACTATTTATCATCGTTAATAAATTAGAACATAATTTCTAACAAATTTCTTAAAAGCTTTCTACCATATTAAAGTCAGCTTTATATGAATACAATTTTCGAAATGAATTTATGATTACGTTCGCGAATAAATCTTATATTACCTATTATTTTGCATTCGATTAATTCGACAAGACACTATCAATTTTAATAAAAGCGCAATTGTCTAATTAGCAATCGGATTTAATGAAATTATGTTTACCAGCCCTTAATCTGGCGCAATTTCTATCATGTATGAACGTTACGTTAATGTGTGCGTGTTAAAAAAGATTTGTTGATTTAAGATATTCTCTACATAAAGTCTTGACTTTGTTTTCCAACTAATCATTACGACTGAGAGGTCTAATGACGTGTTAGTACTGAAAAAATCATTATATTCTTTGCATACAATCAAATTATACTGTGCAAAGTAGGGCGCAAGTTGCTCGTGCACGCAATATCTCTTTGTATTTTTGCTGGTTTGGACATTATGACTTGCATCATTAGAAGTTAATGTATTTTTAATACCATTTTTTTACCTTAATACTTTTCTTTTCATTTTTAAGATTAATTTAAAACTTCGAGTTTTATCCAGAGTGCCACGTCAATTTAGGAGCTGGTGGCAAACTTACCATTAATTCCCCGTAACTAGCTCCGGGCGGGGTTCCTATCTTGAATAGATGTTATTTATTAAGGGCGCCAAGCCTAAAGGACCGATAACAACTCTGGGAAGGCCAACCCAAAGCCCCAATCCAACTCCCAAACTCACACAATTAAAATAAAGAAAAAGAATGCTGTTTTGGCTATAAATATGTGTATTGCAGAAATAATAAACAATTGTATTGTAAATAATCACAAGTATAATTAAACCCAATAACGACCACAACCCACCGAATACGTAATACCTGCAAAAACAATAAACTAAACCCGTTTTGGGTAGCGCGGTTTACCTCCACGTCAAATGGCTGACGCAATCATATGCTATTTACACAAAAGAAATTAAAACTATATGTATAAGGCCTTATATATATATATATAAATATATTATGTACATAAAACAAATGAATGTAAAAATGTGCCACGCAGAAATAATCCGTTTCCCCCAAACAAAACTTATAATAAAATAAATACTTTGTATATTCGGTGTATGAATCCGTTTCTCCCAAACAAAACTTATAATAAAATAAATACTGTGTATATTCGGTGAATGCGGCCTTAACAAAAATTCGACGCAACAGATACAATTCGATGAAACCGAACCGAAAAAAAAACAACAGTATCCGCACGCTTATAATTAGTGGTTGTGTACATATGTATAAAAAGTTAATCACGTTTTCTGGTGTCGGTTTTCTTTGCATGTTATGTTTAGTTTTGTTTTTACTTTTTTTTTTTGTAGTTAGCATAAATTTTTAGTTCCTTCTTGCATGCAGTTTTCTTTTATTTTCTAACCAGAATGGTATTTTATTTTATTCGCATTTACTACCGTGCTCTTCGTGACTAAACTAATTATATACCTCGTACCGGTGGCTGAGATGGTCACCTGTGGATGGAGAGGGCATCCACTAATTAAGTCGGATATTCTAACTTGTAAGTTATCGCTTCCAATTGTTCCAATAAAATATTTCACCACATGTATTTCGACAGGACTTCCGACACAAAAGAACCACACGACAGCTGCGACAAGACATGAAACTTTCCCCAAATAGCCGGGTAAGACTAAACCTAACATAAGTTGCTATAAACAAACATAACGTTAAATTTTGAAGCTACCGAGGTGATGTACATACCCAGGTGGTCGGCAGATAAGAGTGCACCGTGTGGAAGTTTACAAATCCCCCAAAATTAGGTATGTCAATTAAAGAAAACCTTCCAATACAATCTATAATTGTTTCTAATTGACTGTAGCTTTGTAGCATAATCCGATTGCTCGAGAGAACTTTTAAATTCCAAATCTACAAAAGCTTACTTCCATACACGTTGGTGAAAGCAGGAAAAGTGAAATACCTAATCACAACGACCTTGCTATCAGCCAATACATCACCAAGGTTACAAAACGTAATTTCCTGTCATGATAAGATGTTTTAAAATTTTAAAATTGTGCAGGTCCGGATTTTAACGTTACAAATTCCCCCCTAACAAAACTAAGACCTGTGGCTTAAAACAAAACAGAAATAGAAAAGAACTGAGGCTCACACTAAACATTACGTAACTACAAAACTACTATCAAAATCAATCTTCGGAATTATCTTTCTTTAGGTCTTTTGCGTGCCATATACCTAGTGACTTGCTATTTTTGTCGGATAACTCGTAAGTCCAAGGAGAAATACGTCTCTTAATAACAAAAGGTCCTACAAACTTTGGGGCAAGCTTAGCATTAAAATGTTTGCTAGCATCTGACAGAACGTAATTCTTCTTCCAAACATAGTCTCCTTTATTAAATGTAACCTGACGATGTCGTAGGTTATAACGCATTCCACATCGTTTATATGCTCTTGTTAACCGATTTAAAATATCCTTCCTTAAATCTTCATAGAGCTGTAGTTTTGGTGGTAGGGTAGTACGATCTGGTTCTTCGAGTACGCTGTGGTCATCTGGTGGCTTTCCAAATACGTCACCATAAAGTACATGTTCGCGTCCCCACAATGCGAAATACGGAGTGTACCCAATCACTTCATGTTTAGCCGTTCTAATAGCACAACCTATTTTTGCTAAATGTTTATCCCAGTGACGATGGTTTTCTTGTACATAGGATGATAACATTGTTTTTAACACTCGGTTCACGCGTTCTGCTGGATTGGCTTGCGGATTATATCGAGCAGTAAACAAAATCTTTGTGCGATATTGAGAACACAGATCCATAAACACTTTACTTCTGAATTGTACCCCATTATCCGAAACAATATACTGAGGAGTACCGAAAACTAAAAATATCTGTTCCTCAATGATTTTAGCGACTCCGGAAGCTGTTGCACTACGTAAAGGAAAGAAAAAGGACATCTTCGAAAACGAATCTACCACTACTAATACATACACGTTCCCTCTCGAAGACCGTGGCAAAGGACCAACCAAATCTATCGACAAAACCTGCCAAGGCCTACTAACTGTTGCTCGAGGTGCCAAACAACCAGGTGGTTTTACTTGTTCTACCTTTTGCGCTGCGCAAACGTTACATCGCTTTATGTACTTATTCACATCACTCCTCATTCCAGGCCACCAATATCTATTTTGAATCCTTGCAACCGTCTTGAAAACACCACAATGACCAGCGGTCGGAAGATCATGATTTTCTTTGAGAACTTCGAACCGTTGCTCTTTTGGCACTACTAACTTTCAAACATCCGACGGCGGAGCAAGAGCCGAAAATTTCGTGTGAACACGCCTATACACTCGATCGTTCTGGACAGACCAATTCCTATACTTATGAGGAAGTGCTAAAATTTTTCCACGCATCCTAAGGTACCATGCATCTACTATAATATTATCCGATTTTAGAACTTCACACGATTCTAACTTGGGAACAGTTCTAGACAGGGCATCCGGAACTACATTATCCAAACCTTTCCGATGTATGATTTGGAAATCATACTGCTGTAACCTAAGAGCCCATCTTGCTAATCGACCAGTTGGATTTTGCAATTTGTTTAGCCAAACCAAAGAGTGGTGGTCGGTAATCACTGTAAAGCGAGTTCCTTCTACATACGGTCAGAAACTTCTCAATCGCCCACACTACTGCTAGACATTCCTTTTCCGTAACCGAGTAGTGGCGTTCTGCCTTTTTAACGAACTACTTATGTAACTGATTACCTTTTCTCCATCCGGATGTTGCTGACTCAAAACTGCACCAAGACCGAAATCTGAGGCATCCGTTTGAATGACAAAAGGTAACTCAAAGTCTGGACAAGTTAGTACAGGAGCCGAAATCAACTTTTCTTTAATGCTTTCGAATGATAGTTGACATTCCGATGACCAAGCAAACGAAACTCCTTTCCTAGTTAAATTAGTTAGTGGAGCGACGAGGGACGAAAAACTAGGTATAAACCGTCTATACCAACTAGCCATTCCTATAATTCTTCTAACTTCTGTTACGGATGTAGGTACTGGAATACTCAATATAGCCGCGACTTTATCCGGATCAACATTCAACCCACGCCGATTTACTACGTAGCCCAAATACTTTAATTCCGACCTACCAAAAATACATTTTTCTTTTTTCAACGTTAACCCCGCAGTAAAAAGACGCGAAAGAACTAATTCCAGCACTGCCAAATGTTTTTCAAACGAAGGTGTCGCAATAATGATATCGTCCAAATATGCGAAACGATACGGCTCCAAATCGGGTCCAATTATCCTATCAATTAAACGCTGAAATGTTGCAGGTGCATTGTGCAACCCAAACGGCATACGTCTGAACTGAAACAATCCTCGACCAGGTACTGTAAATGCAGTAATCGCCTTAGCATCAGAAGTTAATGGTATCTGCCAATATGCGGAACGAATATCCAAACTGGACAAAAACTTAGCATCTCGGAGGCGGTCTAAAATCGACGAAATATATGGTAGCGGATATGCATCCTTCTCCGTAACACTATTGACCTTTCGAAAATCTATACAGAAACGGTATGTGCCATCTTTTTTCTTTACCATCACTACTGGGCTAGACCACGGACTGTTTGCAGGCTCGACGACCCCTAAAGCTAACATCTTGTCTAATTCTTGATTCACCTGTTGTAATAAAGCAGGACTAATAGGAAAATACCTCTGCTTAATAGGTTCTGACGTCGTTTTTATATCATGAAATACCAAATCAGTACAGCCTAAATGATCACCATTATGAACAGAAAAAGATCGATTTACAATTGCTAACAGCGCTTTAGTCTGACACGCGGACAAACCTTCAACTGCAGTTATCTGTTCCACTAATGGAGTCTTATTCCCTTCAAATGTCCAATTACCACTACGAAAATCAGGTACTACTCCCATTTTTCTCCAAAAATCAATTCCTAAAATCAAAGGTTGTGTGACCGAAGGTACAACTAAAACATCAAAAATTCTAATTCTATTTTCTATACAAATAGGAACAGAAACTACACCAGCGATACTACAAGACAACCCATTCGCTACTATACAATTCGAAACATCAGACGAGGACAACGATAACCCTACACTTTCCAAAATGCTCCATCCAGGACCTCCAATAATCGTACGTGATGCTCCTGAGTCTAATAAACCACAAAAAGGTATACCAAAAATAGTTATTTTTAAATAAGGGCGCTCATCACCCTGTACACTAGATAATATAAATTCCAAAAAATATTTTGTACGGTCTTCTAATTGAAATAGATTGTCCGAGCTTTTCGAATCAATGGAATCAGTAACTCGGCCTACTGTTTCCTTGCAAAGTTTCCCGACTTCTTACATTCGTCGCAATTCGGGCGAGTAGTTCCCGGTTTTCCACAACCATAACAATGCAATTGCTGAGGCTTACGACAGAATCTTGCTGGATGACCAGATTCTCTACAATTCCAACAGACAATCGGTGAGTTCGAGGTAGATGAACTGTTTATATTACCGACATTAATTTCAGCAGCAGAAGCTACAACTTTTTCTGGACAATAAACATATGCTAAATCAGGTCCTAATAAATTTGGATTTTTCTTTCGAGGAGGAGGTTGAAAATTATCTATCGCAACTTTACTCGATTCTAGTTTGCGACCAATTTGGAGTAATTCGTCGAAAGAAGAAACATTAACCAAAGCTAAGTGTGTCTGAAAGTAAGGATTAAGATTCTTTAAAACTAATTTTAATCTTGTTGATTCAGGTAGCGAAGTTGAAAGACGTGAAAACAATCCATGCATAGCGGCAAGATATAAACCAATCGATTCAGTAGGACCCATAGTACGTGCTTTAATTTCTTCTAACAATTTATCGTCGTAATCCACTGGTTGAAATTCATCTTTTAGCAATCTAACGACATCGAGCCAACCCGTTAACGAATGTCTATGTGCCCTATACAACAGAAGTGCATTTCCCGACAATAAATCTGATGTAGCAGCAAACAACTGTTCGGACGAAACGTTACGCGCAACACACAATTCATCAACTCTAACCAAAAATGCGCTTAAGGACATCGAATCATTTCCCGAGAATTTAATATTCCATTTAGTAACTGGAACTGAATAAGACGGAACCGATGGCATACGAACTTGCGAATAAGAACAACCAGGTTCGCCAGTCTCCGACTCACTACTGCTAAGCTCTTCTAACTCTTTTGGATTTTCAGGCGTTTTGCGATTCGGACTCGAGGTAGGAATTGCAGGTAGAAAAGTCGTTCTCTTAAACTTCCGAATTCGAGACTCAAATTCAGTACGCAGGTTAGTCAAATCCAGCATTAATTGTCTTTGTCTTGACTGTTGTTTGTCATCAGTCGTATTCATACGCGCACAACGAGATAAAAGGTGTGGAACAAGAGTAGACACACGCTTAAACTCAGATGACATAGTATCCCCATCGAAAGACTGCAACGCGTTACCTAATTCGAGAATTCCTTCTGCAATCGCTTTATCGTCGTCTCCAAACACAATACTATGCTTTACTTCCTGGAACGAACAATTTTTTTCCAACTTGAGGACATTCCGGACTGACATTCTTAAACGATCAACAGGCGCTTCAGATTCAAACCCTCGTGAAGCCATTTCATACTTCAACTCACTTTGAACCAGCCTACAGACATTTATATTCCAATTCGCCATAATTATAATATCAAATTGCAATACACACAGCCAAACAGCAACAACAAAAAAAAAGAAATCGAACCCACGGATGCTCAAATCACAAATAACCAAAGTCCCTATTAAAAAAAACTTCCTAGCCAACACTTCGTACCGCTTCGAGCCCCACGTTGGGCGCCAAAAATATCTGCCACGTCAATTTAGGAGCTGGTGGCAAACTTACCATTAATTCCCCGTAACTAGCTCCGGGCGGGGTTCCTATCTTGAATAGATGTTATTTATTAAGGGCGCCAAGCCTAAAGGACCGATAACAACTCTGGGAAGGCCAACCCAAAGCCCCAATCCAACTCCCAAACTCACACAATTAAAATAAAGAAAAAGAATGCTGTTTTGGCTATAAATATGTGTATTGCAGAAATAATAAACAATTGTATTGTAAATAATCACAAGTATAATTAAACCCAATAACGACCACAACCCACCGAATACGTAATACCTGCAAAAACAATAAACTAAACCCGTTTTGGGTAGCGCGGTTTACCTCCACGTCAAATGGCTGACGCAATCATATGCTATTTACACAAAAGAAATTAAAACTATATGTATAAGGCCTTATATATATATATAAATATATTATGTACATAAAACAAATGAATGTAAAAATGTGCCACGCAGAAATAATCCGTTTCCCCCAAACAAAACTTATAATAAAATAAATACTTTGTATATTCGGTGTATGAATCCGTTTCTCCCAAACAAAACTTATAATAAAATAAATACTGTGTATATTCGGTGAATGCGGCCTTAACAAAAATTCGACGCAACAGATACAATTCGATGAAACCGAACCGAAAAAAACAACAGTATCCGCACGCTTATAATTAGTGGTTATGTACATATGTATAAAAAGTTAATCACGTTTTCTGGTGTCGGTTTTCTTTGCATGTTATGTTTAGTTTTGTTTTTACTTTTTTTTGTAGTTAGCATAAATTTTTAGTTCCTTCTTGCATGCAGTTTTCTTTTATTTTCTAACCAGAATGGTATTTTATTTTATTCGCATTTACTACCGTGCTCTTCGTGACTAAACTAATTATATACCTCGTACCGGTGGCTGAGATGGTCACCTGTGGATGGAGAGGGCATCCACTAATTAAGTCGGATATTCTAACTTGTAAGTTATCGCTTCCAATTGTTCCAATAAAATATTTCACCACATGTATTTCGACAGGACTTCCGACACAAAAGAACCACACGACAGCTGCGACAAGACATGAAACTTTCCCCAAATAGCCGGGTAAGACTAAACCTAACATAAGTTGCTATAAACAAACATAACGTTAAATTTTGAAGCTACCGAGGTGATGTACATACCCAGGTGGTCGGCAGATAAGAGTGCACCGTGTGGAAGTTTACAAATCCCCCAAAATTAGGTATGTCAATTAAAGAAAACCTTCCAATACAATCTATAATTGTTTCTAATTGACTGTAGCTTTGTAGCATAATCCGATTGCTCGAGAGAACTTTTAAATTCCAAATCTACAAAAGCTTACTTCCATACACGTTGGTGAAAGCAGGAAAAGTGAAATACCTAATCACAACGACCTTGCTATCAGCCAATACATCACCAAGGTTACAAAACGTAATTTCCTGTCATGATAAGATGTTTTAAAATTTTAAAATTGTGCAGGTCCGGATTTTAACGTTACAAGAGGAGAATACAATAATTCGTCGTTTTGAATTATTTTTGCAAATAAATGCCTTTTTATTTTAATTGTGAAAATTTTGTTACTGAAGGTACTACTGCATATTCGAAAATTGATGTCTGTGTTTTGCTAGCTACTATTAAAATAATTTAGCAATAAGAGATTGATATTGTAACTTGCATTAAAATCTATTTTTATTGTCTAGTTTTTTACGAAAATACATCTGATCTTGTTCTATTTGTATTTCCTCTAACATACAAGTCTTTAAAAAATAAAGTTTTAATAAATCCTAATTGAAAGTTTTATAACAAATTGTTTCAAAGTCGGATGATCAAGAAGCTTTTCTAGATTTGGCTTCAGTCTTATTACAAGCACGTTTTAAAATGCAAAGTACAAAAATAGAAACTAATGGCACTGACACTGACAATCACGTACTTATAAGATAACATTTAAAAAATAAGTGGTACAAAGTATAGCTACAAGAAATGCACAAAAAGTCTATATTTTACATATCATTACAGAAGAAGAAAATATTTTTTAGGCTATGCAAAAAAAAACGTTTTTTACATGAGAAGTACAGAAATTAACGAGATAGTGTGTTAACCTTGCTGCGTCGTTCGTTTTAAGGTCACGCATAAAGTGTTAGGGTTCAAAAAGACCTATATCCACTAAAAACATTGTTTTACTATTAGAATTCAAAAAGTGGCAATATAAATAATTACTAAAGCTCACAATAGCATTTATTATACTTAGAAAAAAAAATATTGGAAACGTAAAAAATTCTATTTGAAACATTCTTTGCAGACTTGCACCACATGTCTTTTGCAGCAGTATTTTTGACATTTTTTGCACAAGTTCGAACTTTTGTTGTCTGTGCTGGTACATAAATAGCATCTATCTTGTTTTTTGGTTTTATTTGTCGCAAGGTCTCGATCATCATCTTGTGCGAGAATCATTTCAACTTTAATTTTTTCGACTATACTTTTTGCTGCCTTAGTTCTCGGTACATGAGTTTGTCGTTCAATTTGTGGCTTCGGCATATACATCCCTACAGTTTTTAAAAAGAATCTGCGTCTTCTAGTATCTTTCATTCTCTATGTATTATTCACCTGGGTAAAAAAACGTGGGCATTGTAGGCAGATATGTCTAGAATATTGTAACGATCATCGGCCATCGTTTGGTTTTTAGCAAATAAATGTACTCTGTAATAATACACATTTGTTTGATTTTTTTGGAATGTATGATACTAACGTAGTATTAGCTGTAAACTTCGAAATCATTTTAAAAACGTCTTTAGTTTGCAATAGTTGTGGTGGAATAGAGGGTTTGTTTCTTCTTACGGCGCTAATTATTGTAACATTTCCTTTTAGCATCATTTCTTCAAGTTGGTGTGATGTAAAAAAAATGATCGCAGGTAAAATTATGTCCCTTCAAACCTTGAGATAAATGAAGCACAACTCTGAATCCCTGATTTACTTTCTAGGCTTCTGCAGGAAGTTTGCCAAGATAGAGTTGAATTTTCCATACATATTCCGCCTTATTGTCACATAAAACACAATGTTAAGTCTATATCTGCCTCTGAATCCGACCAATTGTTCATCAACTGTAACATTTTTATAAGAATTTAATAAATTCGTTTAAATTTCTTTCCATTTGGTTCAACGATCTCTGACTGCTTTTTTCAGACCTGGTTTCCTTATTATCAAACCTTACAACCTTTGAAATTTTTTTGACAGTTTAGAAGGAAATCGTCGCACGAATTAAACTAATTTTTTTCTTTTCCTGCATCCCGTAAACTTTTAGTGGATGCATTATGATACTTGAAAACACCTGCTAAAAGCAGTAAACCAAAGTATCCATATAAATCTGTAGAATCTCAATTTTTCCATTTTCCATACACACGACGCGACGTCCGTTTAGTATTCTGTATAATAATACATATTTTCAACAGAGAGTGGAAAAATAAAAAAAATTCTCATATCTTATCATCTACTCGAGAAGTAGCGTATCTTGTCCGGGAGTTGTAGACAAAGTCTTTCTTGTTGCATTGGAACTCAGTGAACCATTAAATTTTGCCGTTCTTTACCAAGTAGTTATGACTGCATTTGGCGTTGCATCATCTTTAAAGTCAGAAACTTCGATAATAAAAACATAATTTTCTGTTCCCAAACATTTTTCGTCGTCTGAAGGTTCCCATTCATCAGAAGAACCATTTGGACTATAGGGTTTTAAATCAAAATTATCAAAACAATTCAGGAATTGCATACTACTCGGCACCAGATACAAAGACTGAACGAGTTTATGCTATTTCATCCTTGCAGGACAAAAGTGACTCGAACAACTGATGTTTGCAAACTCTTATATTGATAAAATGTACATGTTAAACCATAGCTATTAATGATATAAAAAAGAATAATCATAAATAAACTACATATGAGAACATTTGCAATTAAAACATCTGAAAATAAGATAGAATGGCATAAAATGAATAAATAAATAAAGCAAAAGAAAAAATGACCAACAATATATAAAAAAATAAATAAATTATTACAATATTTTTATAGAGAGTAGAAGTAGAAACTAACTAATTTTGTTATAAACAATTTTTGCACTTATTTTAACTTATTGATAGTCATTATTCTTTAACGTATCAAACTTTACACGATAAGTATCAAAATAAAAAAAAATCGTAATTTAAACAAACTTTGATTGTGTTTACGAGTTTCCGCACCATTGTAATATTAGTTCAATGAACTGACTTGTCCTCTGGCCAGATTGATCACGAGAACTGTTCCCATAGGCTTGTGCGGATTTCTTGTAAGAAATTATAATGTTACTTACTTTGCGACCCCCAGCACAACCTTATTCACAAACAAAATCAGCATCCCACTATATTGCATTCGACGCAAAGACCGCTTCCTCCTGTTTCACATCAATCAGATGTTTCTCTGTTTATCTCAACTTCGTTATCCAGCTTTGCAACACCTAACGTAAAACTAGTATTGTTAGGAACTGTTCAGACTTGAATTGTCGATAAAAATGGTTCGTTTCACAGAATACGGGCCTTCATCGATCCCGGTTCACAAATTTCCGCTATTACCGAATCTTTAGTAAGGTTACTTAAATTAAAACCGCAATCAGTTTGTACAGAGCTATCAAGAATCGGTAAGTCAACAGTAAAGTCTTAGGGTATCATAAATTGCTGCCTACATATTTTGGATGGACAATTATAGGTCCCACAGATATTTCCAATAACAATCAGACATTGTAAAGTATGCTTATTTTCTCTGAATTATTTAAATATTTAAAACGTTTTTGGGAAGCTGAAGAACTTTTTGCAGCTCCACCTTGTGATCCTACAAATTTGTACGTCGAACAACATTTTAGAAAAACTCACAAACTAGGCAAAACTGACAGATATGTTGTTGCGCTTCTATTTAAACCTAATTCGAGCTTTATCAGGGTTTACGGCCTTTGTTAAGATTAGAAACTCGATTACGCAGCGTTCCCAAAAAATTCAAACAATGTAATGATTTTATGCTAGACTATTTGATCTTAAAACATATGTCAATTGTTTTTTCTTCTTCAACGTATAAAATACCGCACCGTGTAGTCACTAAACTATTAAGTTTTACAACAAGAATTCGTGTTGTGTTTAACGCTTCCAATTTCGATTCAATACGATGTTCTTTTAACAATCGACTCAGATTACAAGCAGTTTTTATTCAAGTTTTATTAAAATTTTGTCTTTATCTTGTTGCATTACGTGCAGATATACACAAAAATGTGCCGGAGATATCAGTTTGAAAAGAAGATAGAGCTGTGCAACATATTCTTTGGCGCATTCACCTAATCGCAAGATACAAGAGTTCGAACTCAATATAGTTACATATGCTGTGACTCCTTCCGCCTACTTGGCAATAAGTCTAAGATCTCAACTTGTGCACGATAATGGTGCGCGATATCTAGATGCGTCTTGTGCCATCATGAACCCCACAACATCAAAATGTATCGTCTGCGATAAGTTTAGGAAATCAATTAACTGATTTGCTTAAGGGTGGAGGATTTTAACTTAGAAAATGAGCTAGTAGTCATCCAGAATGGATTGGATTGGAATCTGAGCTATAATTTTCTTCTTTTTTGTGTGTTGCCTTTCGACGAAATAATTACAAAACAAAATTTGTTGTTTTCTCTATGAAAGTTCTACTTCAACACTTGTGGTTAGCTTAATTTGGTTGTGACGTTTTGAATCTGCCAGCACTATAAAAAATTGTTATTGTTTCTTGTTTCTTTGCTTCTTGCTTCGGTTAAAATCCTTGGGTGCGTATTTAGAAAGCAACTCTATCGTGGGATTTTGTGATGCTTTAGAAAAAGGTTATTCTGCTATTCTATACTTATGCGTTCAAACAAACACAATTTTTTTTCTCATTTTTGGAAGGCAACAACCAAAGTAGTGTCAGTCAAAATCACATTTATTCTTCGTTTAGGATGGAGCGCCGCAGTGTCAAATATGTAGTGACTGTTTTCTTGTCATTTTTCATTGATAGTGTCCACTTATTTTGAAATTCAAAAATAGTTTTATTTTGGGTTATGATTTCGCCACATCTTTTCAAAACCTTTGTGTTTAACATGATTGTTACAATAACAGAAAAAACTTCAAACTGTGTTTGGTCTTGCATGAAATCAGAAAACAATCTTCTTCGATTTCAGAAATGAAATGAGACTTTAATTGTTTAGTTACAAAGCATGAAACCTCAAATCAGTTATTAGACAAAATAAATAATACATCAAGTTTTTTTAAGATTACGTCGTGACTAGTTAATCTGTCCGATTATTTTGAGCCCGTTTTTTATGTAAGTGTACACCTAATAAATTAATTATAGTTAGACGTTGCAATATATTTTAATATGTACCTATAATCTGCCATGTTAAATCTAGAACGATATAAATGATTGTTAAATTAAAAATAGAAAAAAACTTGTGTTGAATGTCATTAAACCAAATTAAAATCGTTTAATGGCATACACTCGCTGGAAATAAAAAAATGCGCATTTGAGTATACCGAGAAAGCCGGCGAGGATTAGTTGTAGCAAAGATTATAAGGTTTTATGAAAATGTATTTCAAAAGATTAATCTCGGTTTTTAATCACGAAATAAAATCGAATCTTAAAATTGTTCAGAAAAAACTTTGGAAGAGCAGAAACAATATGGAATAGCTACCATTTGAGAAAAAAACATATTCTGATTGTGTGCATTTATACTTCTAGTGCTATTTTCCACAAATATGATATATACGATTCTTCCACTTTATACATCTCAACAAATAATAACATTAGATGTGACAGTTTATGCACAAAATAAATCAGAAATCATTTTCATCACTCCCTTTGAAATAGCAGAATTATTCAACAAAACATTTGACAGAATTTCTCATTTGTTAAAATAATTAAAAACCAGAAAAATAAAAAACAAGACACTCGAAATATGACATCGACCACCAATAAAAAAACATTGGAAAAAGACAGTAAAAAGAGCAAACGAAATGTACACAAAGGAAAATGTTAAACAAATATGGAAACCAGTTTATAAGGTCATGGCAAGAAATCATTGCCCTAAAAAAATGAAAATTTATCAACAAAACATAAAAACTTTTTAACAAATAATACTAAAGAAGTAGATAGTAAAATAACTGATGATCGAGGCAGTAATAAACCGGAAAGTATCTGCGATTGGAGATTTTCAAAAACGAGGCACATGCATACATTTATTTATAATATGAAGATTTCTATTTGACAATGTACTGATGCTTTATATGTCCGCACAACCAATAAAATTTAGAAAAACAAATGTTACGGACCAATTTGTTTGGGCAGCCGAGAAAAAATTAAACAAATTTTGTTATGTGAACAAAATGGATCTTTTTTGGAAAGAAATTTCTAAGCGCACGTTCACCACAAAAGCATACTGTTCTCTGCCAGGGATTATAAAATATAAACATACTTTCTAACTAAAATCAATCTTATTCTATCACTTATAAAGTTCACAACTGCAAAAACAACAGAGACAGCTATACAGCTAGAGCTGCGCCCAGATGCTGTGTCACATTAATTATAGCATCAATATAACCCCACCTAAGTTTCTAGATCCAACGAGTACTACACGTTCAGTGTTAGTGCAAAATATGCATTTGTTTCTTTCTTTCTTAATTAAACTACTTTATCAACAGTCACATGACATCCATGCGCATTTTGTCTGTTATTCTTTTACTATTAGTTTTAAAATTATTGTCGTCGGAGGAGGGTCATACTCTGAGAGATGTTTCTATGAAACGTAAAAAGAGCCTAAAACAAGTAACTTATATAAGTGAGTTGATAAAAAATGCACGTACATAACTATGCCGGTAAGTTGTAATTGATAATTTGTTCTTGGGGATTATAAAATTAATTTTTTTGCTTTTAGATATGTCACGCTGCTTTCTTAGAATTTCCGAAGTTGGCCGGCAAGAAATTTTTGCTAAGTTTTACGATTTAGACACGAAAACGAACAATGTTTGTATTTGCAGGCTTCAATTGATTCTTTTGAAGTTTAAAGAAAACGACCTAGAGTAGATCAAAATAGAGCAAAGCCAAAAGCGTCTAGTTCTGGAAGGGTTAATGTTTGTAAAACTTATTTGGTGAGTATTTATGGGGTAACTGTAGACCGTGTTTGGGGTTTGTCTAATTTACTGTCGTTAGAAAAGTAACTTAAAGATAAAAGAGACAAGAATAACTCTGGAATCTGAAAAAGCGGTCAGAAAAAATTCCCATTACGGTAAAAACGGTAAACGTGAGTATCACTACCTAAGCGAAGAATTAGACATGAAAAAATGCATGTATTATATCTTATACAAAATCCTAAATCTTCCGTAAAGTACAGGTTTTAATACAAGATATTAACGGGACGTTTCAGTTTGACTTTTGGTAGACCTCAAGTAAATACTTGTTGAAGAACTTTTCAACAAAGTCCAAGACATTAAACGACGTTGCTAAACGTGCAGCTGTGGCGGAGAAAATGATGCACTAATGAAGAGCTAAAAAATTCTATAGTAAGATAAAAGCTATTCAAGAATTATGTCAAACAGATCTCATGGTAGACGCGATTTGCGTGGACTACATGCAAAATCTTATCCTTCCTGCTGTCAATGTTTTTAGCATCAACGACTTAAAAACCGGAAAATTAGTTTTTTATGTCCACCATGAAAGTATGGGCAGAAAAGAACCCAACGAAGTTTACTCTTTCATCATGGATAGAAATCTTGCCACACATTGAACATTTACATATATTCTTTGACGGATGCGTTAGCCGTAATAAGAACCATTCGGTTGTCAGGACGTGTTTAGGTCTCGCAGATCTCATCATTTTTAACAGTATTAACCAGTATTTTCCCATAGGAGAACATTTCTAAATGCTAAATGCTCTGTGACACAGTTTTTGCATTGGTAAAACAGTAAATAAACAAAACAAAGCAAATCAAAAATGTAACAACTGATTATTGCTCAAAACAATTGCTACCTAGCCAATGAAACCAAGTTTAATGGCGATGTAACAATTGATTTCATAAATAATCACTTGCTACATTTTTGATTTGCTTTGTACAACCCGGCTTATGTTTCAATGATTGTTAATTCGAGCTCCAAAAAACCGTTTTCAGTCTACCTGCTCGATAAAGAAAATTCTTTGATCAAAGACTATAAAAATTGGTGGCCTGTCTACTACAAAAAACTTCTTTGTGAACGGGTCCTACGGAAGGAATTTCAGGAAGAAAAATAAAATTTTATTTCTGATTTCGAATTTTATGCGGGTGTTGCGAGCACGAATTTAGATTGAGAACATCTACCGTCGTCAAATCTTTTTCCACAGTTATTGCATATCCAAATACATAAGTTCCAATTAGTGCCGAGAAGATGATAAGTATTAAAAAGTTTTAGAAGTTTATCGTAAATCAAGATAAAGGAATTGAAAATTTGAATGGCGAAGATGAAGAAGTCATGAATATTGATCGGGTTTCTCATTGTTTTGTGTTGTTGAGTAAACGTTTTGTATTTATTTTAGAAATATAAAAACAGAAGTTTTTTTCTAGATTTTGTAAAGACCGTTACAAGTGATACATGGACTTTATATTATAGAACTTGGTTTTATAATTTCTTTAGTCGTAAATATTTTTCTTGCTTTTTCTCTAGATTTACATTTCTGAAGTTGTGGGGGTTTCTTAATTAAATTATTCATTTATTACTAAATTTGTCAAATTTGACATTAACAAGATTTTTTAAATGACTTATTTAGTCTCATTAAGTATAAACTGTATTTTAAATTTTTTTTACATCAAATATAACTTTTTAGAGAGAGCATAGAAATCATCAAACATCTCAATAACTTTAATTGGGATTATGGTTTCGGTTATCGAAAACACGCCCCTTTATGACCGAATCTGGTCACAAGTTGATTACCAAATTTTGTAGTGGTTTTTTGTTAGATTGTCGTTTGCTTTTTCAAGTTTATCGTTTTTTTTTCTTACATTTTTAGAGTTTAGAATCTGGCTTGGTTCACAAGCTGATTACCTAACTTTTGAGAGGTTTTTAGTTAGATTTCGGTTGCTGGTTTGAGTGCTTCGGGTTCTCTCGCGGCCTTGATTAAACCCATTCACGAAAGTGGACAAAACGTTGGCAACTTAAACTGGTCGTCAAAAGTTAGGGATATTACAAGTATTCGGATAAAGTGTTTAGTTCCAATTTGAATCTGTTGTCAACGTTGACATAAAATAGAGATAACATAAGCTCTTAATTTTATTTTGTATTCACAATACGTTATTTGTATCCGTTATGTGAATACTGAATCTGTTACTTCTATTTGGAAGACCTCACGAGTTTTTAATTATTATTTTCTATTTAGAAACTTCTGAATTAGTAAGTGTTGACTGTATGTAAGCATTACTGAACACGCAAAGCATTTTTACGTTGTTCTAATTTATAGTAATGATCGGAAGGTCGGGGCTAAACAGGTAGATGTAAGTGAACGTCTTGGTGTTTCGTAAAGTGTGATTTCTCGGTTAGTTAGACGTTACACCATTACGAGAACTGTTACGGTACAGCATAGAACTGGAAAACCAAAAATTACTATTTATAAATAATTTATTAAGTTTTTGGTTAAGCTTTTTATTTTTTTAATTAATTTTGAAATATTGTAAATTTAAACTTTTTTTATATTTGAAAAATGTTAATTAGCCCTGATGATGACTAAATATTAGTTGAAACTGTCGGCAAAATTAATTAAAAAAATAAAAAGCTTAACCAAAAACTTAATAAATTATTTATAATTATATATTAATGGTTAATAATAAAATAACATATTTCAAAAATTACTATGCTTGTCCAGGACCGCTATATTACCTTTGCACCTAAAAAGCGTCAAGACGTCTGTTAAGAACAGTTCTACTCACAGTAAAGAATAAACGTGCAAGATTGATTTGGGCACAAACACATCAAAACTGGCAAAAAAATGAAATTACTCTTTATTAGTGCCCAGAATTGTTGACCCGTCTCTAAAATCTATCCATTTCAAGGGGGTACGATTACAATGTGGGGAGGAATTTGTTTTAATGAACGCATAGACTTCTTGGTGTTGAATAGGAATATGACAGGTAAGGTTTATAGAGAAGAAGTCATCAACATTGTGATTTCAAATTTCCATGCCCTTGTCGGTCAAGAATTTGTTTTTCTTGGTGACAATGCAACACCGCATTCGAAGCTTAACAAAATCTCCTTGTTTTGCAGATACAACATGCTTAAAAATATTTTTTTTAGTAAAAGCCCTTTTAATATTAACTTTGTTATATCTCTGCTACTTAATAAAATTTTTTTATTCCAATCAATAGACTAGCACGGATTTGCTATTTTTTTAAATTATTTTTTTGTTTGATGAAGATGTACCAGAATGTTAGTCTTGGTAAATCTTTCAACAAAACTTTCACTTGACGTTTTGCTGATCATGCGGTCAGCTTCTTCTGAAGATTTTTTAAAGACTGATGTTATTGTTGTGTACTCCTCCTTATATAAATCTTTCGATTCCGCTTGGCTGATATGTGTCTGTACTGGTCTGTTGGGTCGCGTTTGTAGCTCTCTGGTGACTTCTTGTGTGTTTCTTACGTAGCGTAGATCTCGATGTGTTGCTAAGTCTATATCTATATTCACGATTGAAATTGTTAGAAGCTTTTCGTGATTTCTAGAGGTTATGGTAGTCCCACCAGCGAATAATACGCAACAGCCAAAAAACAGTTCTATATTAGACAAAAGTCGTGAAAGTCTGCTAATGTAAAAACAAACATAAAAGACACACACTGAAGAAAGTCCCGTACAGTTTTTGTTTTTAAAATATAAAAACGATTAATGATCTAAAACCTTTGAAAACTATGGTATGTCTAAAACAATTTAAGAAAGAAGAAAGTACACTAAACAACATTATAAACCAATCGCTTTAAAACCATACAACTTACTAGCCGTTTTCATGAATTATAAATGTTAACATCCTGTAATGTTAGAATAATATTTTTAGACCAATTATTACATGTGACAAAAATAGATTTTCGTATAATTACAAAGGCAGCAATTATTAGATTTAAATTATGCACTCAAATCAAATAAAAATAACACTAAAAAGTTAAATTAAATGCGTAGAAAGTTAATAATCAATAAAGCAATTAGTCAAAATTATTCTAAAACACTGCCAAAAATAAAAAGGCTAATTTTATTTACGAATAAAAGTGTCGTGAATGTATAAATCTTTGATCGTTGCGTAATTCTATTTTTAATGCGTCAAACTCCATTAAAGTAATTTTCACCTTGTATTAATAAGTCTCCGTTTTATTCGGTAAAATTGAAGGTGTTTGTCCTATTTAGATAAGCAAAAACTTTGGGCCAAGGTTTGCAAACCTTGACACTGATTGTTTTATTGACGACACGCAAATTTTATCAGTTCTTGAAGAAATCGCAGCGTTTCTATTTTTGTTCGCTCGTGATGAAAAGCACAATTTTGAATTTTTAAGGAAAATAACTTCAGGGTTATTCAACTGGAGATTGTCTTTATTAATAAGATCTTAATTTATTATAAAAGTTAATTCGAAGGCGTTAAAATAATTGATCAAAAACTTTAAGCTGTTTAAACATATTTTCACTGAATAATGGGTTTCAATTGTCAAAAAACGATTGTGATTAATTCTGCACTGTATGTAGTACCACAGTAGTACTTTGAAATTATTATTAGTTATTGGTGTATTACGAGCGTACAACAATTGCCGAGCGTAACAATTTTTGTTCTGCAACTCTACTATAAACTACTTTGAACAAATAGGAATGTTACATTGCTGCTAGATGCTACGACTGACTTTTAACTTTAGTTTAGTCAGCATTCTGACGTTAGGTGACAACTGAAAAAACAAAGTTTCGAAAGCTGCAGATGAAAACATATCCAATACTTGATGAGTAAGTGTTTGGGTAAATATTTTGTAAATACTAATTTTCAATTTAGTTTACATAATATTTGCATCATTCGTTTGTTTCTGTTTGCTGTAGAGATCAATAGGTAAGAAAAGACAATTCTGTAAAAATAGATATTATTAATGAACGAATTTTTTGATATTTTTCATAATTTTTACTTTTCTATAAGGAAAGTATAGCGATCGCAATTTTTTTTCAAAAAATTTTTATTGCACAATTTTACGTTTCAAGGTTTCCTGAATCAGAAATAGTAGTTAATAATAGTTCCTGTGTAAATTGGACGCTTTTTTTCCCAAGAGAGAAAAAAATGTTCAATTTAAACAGGAACCAGTTGAATACAACATTTTATTGCTCGAACAGAGACTAGGAAGCCCCTAAAGTCTTAAAATCTCTCAAAAATAATATGACGTTTATGTTGACAAGTGCGCAAAAACTGCCAAAGACGGTTTACAATAGCGAAAAATTAAAATTTATGACAGTTAAGGACAATAAAATGTATTTTTGACAAAAAAAATTCTAGGTGTGTTTGTGTGTCACGCAGAAGTGGGTAAAATAGTTTTTAAAACCTATTTAAAATACAAAATAGAACATGGGTATTTTAAATAGATTTAAAAATACAAAATAGTTTAAAATAGCCAATGACTTACTTATTTGTTTCAAATACATTGATAACATTACTGTACCAAGAGGTTACTGTTTAGTTTACTGAGCAACAGTTTCTCAAATGTTTCATTCTTCATAAACTTGCATTTGGGCCTCATGATCATTCCGGCGTACGAGAATAACCTCTCAACGGAAGCTGAGAAGAAGGAAATGAACTATTGAATTTTATAAATAACATTTTGTATCATTGTTTTGCAGTAATTGCAGTTCCTGAAGCTGCAAATTGTTATTATTTCCCAATTGAGAGACGGGACTAATGCAATCAGTGCTGGATTTATCAATAAGCGGGTAGGCCTAGGAACACAATTGCTAGGAGTTGCGACCTATTAATTATTATACTAGCTGTTTATATTAATATTTAGTTCAATTATAATTTGAACAATAGTTTCTATATAGAGACTATTGTTCAAATTATGTTCATAAGTGACTTTTATACAATAAAAAGTTCATTGTCATCATAAGGATTAATTTTTTTTGGAAACTACCGATTTGACCACATTTCTTGTGATTAATAGAAGGCGACAAGAATTTTTGGGTTTAGGTTAGAAGCGTCCACACTTTAAATATGGCCCTGAGTACTATTCTCATCAAATAGAAAGTATTTATTTGTTAACTAACCAGAGGAACCTTCTATTACTTTAACTCCATCATTAACACGTCATTCCTTTCTAACGAGAGAATCTCTAGTTTGTTGAAAAACAATTGCTAAAGTTGTTTTCTATCATCTTCAAAAATGCATTTAATACACTGTGCACTAACCATATTACGGTCACATGTTTTAATTATGAAAAACTTTCCGTTTAATATAAACGGTGTTGCTAATGCTAGTTTACCCTCTGCATTATGCTTCTTTCCAACAGCTGCATTTTTTTTATGTTCATCAAAAGATTTATTAAACAGCTTTGATATAGGTAGCAAACTTGCAATTTTATCCCACGCACAGAACACCGTTGCAGAACACAACACAAAATTATGGATGCTATGATCATTGATAAGAAAAAGGTTTTGATGACCAAAACACGTGACGAAAATGTAGCCCCAAAAACTTGCACAAAATGGATTTAAGTTAAGTATTTTAAATAGAAAATGGCATTTTTATTTTAAATAGGTATTTAAATTAGATTTATTCGAAATAGTTACCCACCTCTGGTGTGACGATGTACCTACGATAAATCTCGAACCAAAAGTCCTAGTAACTTGAAATTTGGTATGGATCTGATAAAAAAACGGGAAGTGGGTGTATCCTCCATTTTTAACAGTTTTTCTTATATAATTGTGTACGTATGTAATTTACTCAAATTATTTTTATAGTTTCTTATAGAGTTAATTCTTCCTAACAATTTATTTAAATAATTTTTTTTCTAACATTAACAGTTTATTGGATATTTGATTTATAATTTAAAGTGAATTCCATATATAATCTTGGGTTCGAATTCTGCCTACGACGAATTTTTTGACTTGTTTATACCGTGCGTCCCGGAAATTTTGAAGCATACAGATTAACATAAGGAATTTGAAAATTTCGATTTATATGTTCCCAAACTGATTTTAAAATACTTCCAGTATCAGAGCATATGACAATGTGTACCAGAGAACGTTTTGCGTAATAATTTTCAAAATTTAATAACAAATATCAAAAATATTTTCAAAATTGTATTGCTTGGTAAAAAGGTTAGTTCAAAATACGAATGTAAAGATCATATGAGTGCGACTGCGGTAATATCGCCGCGACGTACGTAGGTTCAAATCCCAATGCGGTTTATGTTTTTTCAAATTATATTATTATTTTAAATTAACGATGATTAATTTTTATCAGTAAAGAGACATAATTAAACGTGTTAAATGTTTTTTATTAAAGTCATAATAGATTTAGTCCGCAATATAAACTAAATTAATTTGACAAATGTAAAACTAAGGTAACTAAAAACAATAACTATGAAGGAACTAGATAATTGGCGCACGTTTATTTAGTTACAGCATTTGCTCGAAGGAAAACCACCATAAAAACTCTAGACGTAGCTTAAGTGTAATTACACTTAACGGCGGTATTACCGCAGTCGTACGATTGATGTTACCACACCAAAGTGACTATTATTGATACGTTGTTTACATCTGTATTTTACACTAAGCTTTTTACCACGCGATACATTTTAGAAAATATTTTTGATATTTGTTATTAAATTTTAAAAATTATTACGCGAAACGTTCTCTGGTACACATTGTCATATGTTCTGATACTAGAAATATCTTAAAAACACTTACATATAAATTAAAAAAATTTTAAATTTCCCATGTTAATCTATATGCTTCAAAATTTCCAGGACACACGATATACGGAGTGCTGCATCTCATTTAAATTATCTTTGGATGTACCCACGATAACTCTCGAACCAAAAGTCCTAGAAACTTGAAACTTGGTACGAAGCTGGCTTTTTATATTCTCTCTACTTTGTCAACATGGATTTGATAAAAAAACGGAAATGGGTGTATCCGCTATTTTTAACAGTTTTTCTTATATAATTTTGTATGTATGTAAATTATTCGAATTATTTTTACAGTTTCTTATAGAGATAATTCTTTCTAACATTTATTTAAATAAAAATGTTTCTAACAATAACAGTAATAGATATTTTATTCATAATTTAAAATGAATTCACAAATATAATATAAGTTAGAATCCTGCCTGCAACAATTTTTTTAAGAAAAAATCTAGATCTTGAAGAAAAAACCAAGATACGTTCAAAAAATTATTTTTACTGAAGGGAAAGCAATATTAAGACACAAATATAGGAGTTATTCGATATGACAATAGAAGCTCAATTTACGATACTTGAAAAATTTCAAAAAAATTATAGCATGCTAGGAAATCAATACAAACATGTACATATCACTTCAAAATGTTTTTATGACAACATAACCAAAAAAAAATGTAGACATTCCTTCATCGTTCTTTATAGGAAAGTCGTGTGGCAACCACACCATTTTTTTAGTCATTTCTAGCTAAAATATTAGAAATAAAATGAAATAAGCTAAAAATAACCATAGATCACTTGCGATTTATCAAAAAAATTAATGATGGTGTATTTTTACAAGCATCAATTAATAATATTAGATTTGATTTTAATTCAAGCAAAGAAAACGCATTATCATTGCATTATAAATTTTGGCAAAATTAAAAATATCGAAATATTTGTAATTTGACGTTTAAATATGAAGTTATTTATTTGGATTAACCAGATTTCACAAGCACCAATAATTTTTCAATGTTTTATTTGAAAACATTAAATTTTGAGTGTGTATAGTTGCGATTACACGTAATTGTCATTGCTCAATTAAATATACTATATCCATCTATTGAGTTACATAGTAACATTAAAAGCTTTTAAAATCAGAGATTTCTTTGTAATATATTACAATTGTGTAACAAATGCTGTCAAATTTGTGATTGCATTGTTTAATTTTTTTTCGCGTCTTGATGAATAGTTTGTCTTTCAACCTTAATTTACGGGATAAAAGTGCTTCATGCAAAATATTAAATTAAAATAAGTGTAAAAATTGCTTAGTAAGCAATCGGTTACTAAGTAAAAACGTTTACAAAATAAGATTTTCAGCAGTACGGTCATAAATCCATAAAGCACTTGTAATCATAAATCGTTTAATAAATAAGTTGAGTTCGGTTATTAAATAACTTTTAACGGTAAAAAAGATCTTCAAAATTATTTTCTGAAAAAATTTTCAAAAAAATTTATAAACATATTGTATGTAAACATTCGAGTACACAAAAAAATTTTATTGTTAAAGGTTCTAGAATAAACATGCAGCAAAATAACAGACATATTAGAATACTCAGCCGATATATAGTGTTTCTTGAGAAATTTTATATTATTTAAATAATAGTACTTGTCAAATGGAAGATTTAAACTAGGTTAGTAGTGATTAATTTTCTAAAGAATTTGTATACATTTAGATACAATTGAGGAAAATTTAGACTACACATTTCTTAATTCGCGTAAACAGTTAAACATTTTAGAAAATATATGTGTAATATCAAAAAAAAATTATGGAAACTTCGGTTAAGAAGTAAATATGTCAACGGTCTATTGAGTTACTTACTAAACGATTGCACTGTAGTTTATTCTGTTTATCGCAAACCCACCGCGGTTTTTCTATTTGCCTATCTGAGAATCTAGACTCGGAACTCCGTTATCTTACTAGAACCTTGGTAAACAATGGTTATATGAAGCGTGATTCAAACAGTTATTAATCGTCTACATCCAAGTGCTCGATTACCTAAGGACATTTCCACTTCCGAATCCAATCCGAAATTTTTTATCCTTAATTCACAAGGTTACATACAGATCAAATAGGAAACTTTTTCGTAAGAACTGTATTAAACCCATATTCAACTCGACAGGCAAAATCTCTCACAATATAGATTTTGATAATGTTTAACGTTTCGGTGATTGCAAAATCTCCATTCTTCTTCAATAGAAAAATTGGAGAAGGCATAGAAATCATCAAGCATCTCAATAACCTTAATCGTGATCATGGTTTCCAGCTATCTCTTCTTTCGTTCTCGGTCATTACTCCTTTATGGAAAACACGCCCTTTTTGATATACGTAAACTACTTCTTCTTATGTCACTTCTATGGACTTTAGAATCTGGCTTAGTTTACAAGTTTTTGAGACGTTCTTAGTTATATTTTGGTTGCTTGTTTGAGTTCTTCGATTTCTCTCAAGTCCCGATGAAGCCCTTACAAAAGTGGATTAAACGTTGGCAACTTCGCTTACAACAATGACATGGTTCAAATCCGATATACGTTCTCATCTTAGTATGAAATAGTTTCGTTTGAATATTTCTTAAAATAAATAAATTTAAAAAAAAATATTTTGTTTTTACAAAACGTTATTTGTATCCGTTATCTTAATGCTAAATCTGTTACTTTTATTTTGAAACTTCTGAATTGGTAAGCGCAAAGAATTTTACGTTTTTCTAGTTCATAGTAATGATCAGATGAAAGTTCAGAAGACGCCAATAAGGCTATCAGTATGATTCAGGCCGGGACTGGACAGTGTAAGTGAACGTCAACGACTACCGTTTTACCTAAAAAAGCGTTACTTAGTACCTGCAGAATGCTAAATAAAAGATTTATTAATGCGACAGGAGCTGCGATCACAGTAGCAACTGTACCTCGAAGGCTTTCTGAGATGAATTTGAGGTCAAGACGTCTGTTAAGAAGAGTTTCACTCATAGCAGAGAACAAGCGTGCAAGATTAACTTCAGCGCAAGAACATCAAAATTGGAAAGAAGAATGGAAGATTTTCTGATAGCCGACGTGTACGAGTTTAAACCAATCCATTAGTGCCTAGAAATTGTCAAACGGTCTCTAAAATCTGTCTATTTCGAAGAGATCCGATTACAGTGTGGGGAAGAATTTGTTTTAATGGACGCATAGACTTGTTGGTGCTAAATAGAAATATGACAAGTGAGGTTTATAGAGAGGAAGTCATCAACAATGTTATTCCAAATTTCCATGCCCTTGGTGACCAAGAATTTGTTTTTTTGATCACAATGCAACACCGCACCGATCTGCCAGGGTAACCGAAACTATAGAAAATCAAACTGTTCTCCATTTGCTATTACCTCTAAGATCTTCCGATTCCGATATATAAAATTTAAAGAAGAAATATATTGATCATAATAAATAATAACTTGTCTTTACAAACAATTTCTTGAGACTAGACTCCAACCTCCGCGGGAGCTTTGCTCCTGGACCCCCTTGTGGTTTAAATTTTTATTGATTTTAATAAATCATAATCTTGATCATATAAAAAGTTGATACTCGACTTTTTTTTAACTTGTAATGATAGATTAATACCTAATAACAATAGTTTCCGTATACTTGATAAAAAAGTGACACATTGTTAGCCAAATATCGTGAAGAAAAGTGGGACTTTACTTGTTAGCAACACTTTTCTTCACTATTTCAGTTAACACTTTTTTTATTCATTTTATTTATCACTGTAAATTGTAGATAAACTTCTTCTTCCTGTCTAAAGACTTGTTTTGTCGTTTTCTAAGTGTCTCTCATTATTATTAATTATTGTCTTGAGATTCGGATGTTCAATAGTCCTTCCAGCTTTTAAGAGGTCTGCCACGTGGTCTCAATGTTTGTGGTATTTCCATCATTGCTACTTTTACAACTTGGTTGTCCTCCATTTTCTATACATGATTTCTTTATCCTCCACTCCTACTTCGTACCCACCTAACGACATCCTGAATTTTGCACCTGTTTCTTATTTCTTGGCTCTAGTTTTTCTAGCGTAGGTGATGACAGGGCGTATACATGGTTTATAAATACGCGTTTTGCTATACACAAACATATGTTGGTTTTTCCAGATAATATCACTTAAAGCTCTTGATATTGCTGCCGCTTTTGTCGCTTGGTGTTTGACTTCATTATATAAGTTTTGACAGTGAGGGATTTTGTCTTGTCTGTCGAAATTATCATATTAAAAGTCTCTGCCACAGATTTGAATTTAAACATCATTTTTTGTAAATCATCGTCTGTTTCAAATATTAGAACAGCTTCGTTCGCGTAACAAACTATTTTTATTTTATTCTTATTAAGTTTGTAGCCTTTTCCAGTTGTATTTATTCCTTCGATTATCTTATCTATCACCAAACCAAACAGTGTTGGGATCAGACTGATCTCTGTCGTATATCTTTGGAGATTGGCACTTCTTCTGTTGATACTTAATTTGTTTTGATTGTAGTTTTTGTGTTGGTGTTTAGTTCTTTCACAAATATTATAATTGTAAGATCAATGTTTTGTTGTTTTAAAATATTTATTATATTGCATAATCTCACCCTATCAAAAGCTTACGTTAAGTTTACAAAACACATGTAGGCTAGTTTGTGGTACTCAAATTTTGCTAAATTATTAAATATTACACTAGAAGATGAGAAAACTGACAAATTAGAATTTATTATTTCGCTTGCTCCTACTGTTGATAGTGACATTTTAAAGGACATAAATTGCTCTTCAGTCGAACTATTAAAAATGTTTTTTGAAATTTTAACTTTATCTTTAATGCTATGGGCTTCTAAACAACAGGACTACGCCAACCGCTGTGTTTCTTTAAAACTTGGATGTCAGATCTACTGTCGGCCAAAATAGTCACTGATGTCATTCGAATGTAATGGCTTGTGAAGTTGTTTGGCCCCGGTAGCCCTAGTACGCAGCAATTTTTTTTGTAGTAAATTGTATATATTTATACCAATTGGTTGCTTTGTACATTTGCGCTGTCTATATAATACACATGCGATGGTCTACATTTTCTGGCTTCTACGCCTTAAAAAAAGTAAATTTGCATGATAGTGTAAATTTAATCCGCTCCTGAATATTTACATTCACTAGAAAACTCACCGTTCTAAACTTGTAGATAAATATATCTACTATTTACAAAAACAATTTTTTATGCAAAAATGGTAATTTTTTATTCTTTGGTATTAGTCGATTTTTTCTTTGTTGTTCTTTGGGTTGTTATATTGCTGTATCAATTAAATTAGTTTTTTTAGAATATTCATTTATATATTTTTTTAAATTTATCAAAGGAAATAATATTATTAAAAATCTTTCTGATTGACACTTTTTAAGATTTAAGACAAAAAAATGTTTTTAGTTACAATTAGACTTAATGGTTTTGAAGTTTATTTTAAAAAAATGGATTATTTCCATGGTTTTTATATAGAGTTTTTTAGTCTTTCATTCTTTCTATCTAATTTTTTATTGTGTTCTTGTTCTTTTGCATTTTTAACATATTTGCAAATTGTTACACATACCGAAATTTTTTTGCTTTTGCTTCGGTGTGATTATCGCTGCCAACTAGGGTAAAACCATTTTTCCGTGCCGGTGGTATGGTAATCATCTAACATAGGCGTTAGTTATTCCGTCTGATCAGGATTCACGATTACCAGATTATATCTGATCCTGATCACCGCAGTGTTAGAAGTACCTTGGAAGTTCTTCGCTGTCATTTCTACTGGCCGCATATGAGACCTAAGATTCATACGCTACTGCACAAAGCTCTCTAGCATGCTCGTTACTACGAAACCTCCTGCACATCTGCAAGATATTACGCTTTCTTTGGATGTAAAAGGCGCTGCTACTACTTTTGCACGTACTTCTCCAGTCGCTTCTAACATTGCGTTGTTGTATCTTTTTTCTAAGCGTTTTCTTTTTCTTGAGTTTCCTATTCCGCTCGTTGACATTAAAGTAAACTTACCAATTTGGAACAGCATTTGATATACATTCGTTCTATCACTAACTGATAACTTTCCTATTCTCTTTCTGTTTTTTTATAGAGAAAAGAACGGAACAGACATCTACATTTTGTCTTATCTTTCTCCGCCTGTCTTTTTTTTTCATTCTTGTTTTTTTTACTTAATTTTTTTTCTTCTTGATTGGTTAATCACCTGCATGACACATTCCTTTCTTTTTTTGTTCCTCCTAAAGGGTCACGTTTAGGGCGGTTGGATGGACACCGTATGGTAGTCTCTCTTTTCGTTTTTCTAGAGGCAGAAGAACGAATCAGGTATTAACACCAAGCCGTATTTTTTGGGCCTAGAACTTTTTTATGTGCTAATCATTCTTTTTTTTTGGGTTTTGAAGGATGGGTTGCTCCCTTTCGTTTTTTCTACGGAGACAGGAACGAATCAGACATTTACATCTTGTTTTTTTTCCGTTTGTTTCTTCTCTTCCTTTCTTGCTTTTCATTTGCTTCTTTTTCTTTTGCTTCTTAAGATTTGCTTTTAAATCAATTCTCTGTTTTGCTTTTTCTTTTTTTCTTGGTTAGTTGCTTGAACGCTTTTTTTCTGTTTTCTTTTCTACAACTTTTTTCTTTAAAGTGTTCACTGCAACTATGTTTCCTTTCTTAACTCCGACTTGTGTCGACTTTTAACCAGAATCCTTATGCTTGAGATTTCTTTGTTGGTTTTTTTGCTTGAATCTTTAGGATCCCTTTAGTTTTTTTTCGTGGAAGAATCTCATACCGTTTGTGGACGACGGTTTTATGGGATTTTAGGGCGTTGTCCCTTGTGGTTTAAACATCTTTCTTTCATCTACTTCTTTTTCTCTTGGTTTGCTTAGGATTGTCTTTCAGTGATGTCTATGACAACTTTTCGACAGTTTTGATTGGTGATACTTACCGAACTGGGAAAACATCTTTTATTTACGTTTTTTCTTGAGTTGGGTGTTATTGTATTTGAGCTGGTTTTGAATTTTAGGGTTTGGTTTTTGCCGTATGCCTAAATTTCTATTCTTGATTGTAGCTAATGTCCACTTTCCAAGTTTTTATGTTGTTGGTAAGAAATTTGTTATGTTAAAAGTGGTTCGGTGTGATTTTTCTATTGTATAAGTTTTGTCCTAGAACGCCCACTTTTTGCTATATCGAGAGTGGTGACTGTCAATTAGAGTAAAACCATTTTTTTGGTGCCTGTGGTACGGTAATCATCTAACGTACACGCCTAGCAAGGCTTTCATTTCTGGATATTTACGCACATCCACGTTATAAATGGGTGTAGTACTTTTACTGCTTGAGTGAAAATCTTTTTGGGCAACTTTGATTACCCACACGTAATCTATTAATGCGGAGATATTAATATCTGTTAGTTCATATCGGAAAAATTCCTATGATGACGACACAATCCACAATATAATGAAAAGGGTCTTGGGCCTATGTTGATTAGGGATATTGAAACTTTCAATTAATTATTACAATTATAACCGTATTAGAAAGCCCACTCCCAAAATATCAATATTAATCTGGGGGAAACTTGGTGCATCTGGTTTTTTCATTCATTTCATCGTCAAAGGAAACTTATTTGTGATGACGCCATATGTATGTCATTGTTTATTTCAGCAAATTTAAAAAAAATCTGGAGAAACTTCGATTGTACGTACATATCAAGTTGTTGTCCCAATCAACTACAAAACTTTTTTTGTGTGTAATATAGTATTAAAGGGTGCGCAATATTGCATATTTGTACTATATTTACCAATGTCAATTTGTTCTTTTGGAATGTAAAAATAAGGTTGACAAGCTTAATTTTATGTACAACGTGTTCCCCAACCAAAGGGACAATTATTGTCTGTGATTTATCCCTACATATATACTAATAATTAATTGCATTTATGTAAATCTACAATGCTTCTCTTATCTAACCTCTTTTTCTGTGATAAAATAAAAATATATTCGTGTTACAACCTCTTTGTTGTCATTTGTTTTCGTTCAGTCTTCAATATACTTAAACGATAATTTCCATTCTAATTTTTAGTCGTTTTGGCGCTTTTTTAATTGTACATTATAATTAGTACATCGAGACCTGCAATCCATCTACCGATTTAACTGAGTTAGTCGCCAACCATTCAGCTACAAGAAAATCCTCGTAACAAAAATTATTGTTTATATCTTTATTGGTTTTCTTTATGTGATAAGTTTTTTTTTACATTTATAGTTACGGAAATTTGAAACGGAAACTACATTTTTAGAAATAATTGTTTTATCATTAGCAATATCTAAAAGTGTATATATTTTTGAATTTTTTTTATATCCAATAATATTATGTTACTTTGCTTTTATTTTTACTGTTATCCTCAGTTGACTTGGAATTAATTAATAAACATTACAATACAATATTTTGCGATGACCTTAAGTTGATTTTTTTTAAGAATCCGATTTTGTTATTGATTTTATAGGGCTGAATATTGAAATGCTTTCTTCTCTAAAGTATTTATTTATCTCATACTTTTTTTTAGCATCGATCTATTACCGTCATGTATAAATGTTAAAACACGGCTTTTACTTTCAGACGTAACGGTTTCTATTGGAGCACATAAAGCAATTAAAAAAATTATAGACTTTTTATTTAGAGCTTATTTTAGAAAAGGAAGTTTTTTCGTCTTACCTCGAATCGCTTGAATGTAATCACAGATATTTTTCTTTTTTGTCACTTGTGCTTTTTGACATTTTGTTGACTACTCTAATGGTACCTTTTTTTTCAAAACGTTAGCCCAATTAATGTATACATGCTTTAGTTTTTTCTTATATAAATTTTTTTCTGTAAAAGCTATAACGCATACATTCATAGTTTTAAACATATTGCACGTTTTTTCTACAAAAAAAATGACTTTCTAATGCTGAAATGTGTAATACATCTTCTATTAAAAAATGATGACGTCATTGCGCAAAAATAGATGACGTCATACGTAAAATTTTTATGCCACAAGGTGGCTAATTAAAAAATAAAACTGAACTGTCCGAGCGTTTTGCCTGAAAACATTAAATAACGCAATTATTAATTTTGTTTTTTACTTTATTACCACGCTGTATATGTAAAAGTATACAAGTTATCAAACTCACATAAATCAGTTCTACAATAGGTAATATATAATTGGTCAAAGATAAACAATTGTATCAATCTATTTAAAATTTATATACTAAAAGATAGTCCATATAAAATATATATATATAAATGCTCTATAATCAAGATGCCACTATACATAACTCGTACAATATACTCTGGCCAACAAATAGTTATACAAGAAGAATCAATAAAATTTGCATACGCACATGTACTTATTTACGTTACTCCTTTCTAGTGAAATTGCATTAAACGGCATTAATTAAGATAAAGCTTTACTTATTAACGTAAATTTATTAACACTTTATAACGTACAATTTATTGTGCTGTTTTTAAATTAAAAAATATATACGAAGTAGGCATGATATGGTTCACCGTTTCAAAAAAATTTTAATGTTCAAATTTGCATAAACTTCTTCAAAAATGTATTTAGACTATGCATTCAACACACAAACAAATAACTTTTGTGTAACTGTACGGCTTATCTCAATCAATTTTTTTACATTTTTGTGTTTACGCAACATTAAACTTGTAAAAAAATAGCAAGTTCGTTTTCATAACTCAAATTAATACAAAAAGCTTTAAAATTAATTGCTGAATATAACAATAAAATAATGTTAGCTTACTTTGTACACAATTTGCATATCTAAAACAGCAACCAGAAAAAATAACAAATAATAATCTGCAAACTGTATCTCAAAGACAAACTTTAAATTTTGTGTGTCGTTTTTTTTTCTATAGAAATAGTCAATTTTAGCATCTTCAGTTATTATGGAAACATCAATTAAATTATTTATCTGTCTGCTTCACAAAAAAAATTTTTAGTTTTAATTTATTTTAAACATGTTTCGACATTATAAAATGTCATCATCGATATGTCTACAAACAGTACAAAATATTAAAAATATAGCTAACACATTAAATTATAAAAGAGTATACCGAGTAATATAATTAAATTGACAAATGTCAAAAATAACAAATTGAAACTATCAATAAACACACAGCCATAAATGATAAAAAATAAATTAAAATTTAAAAATAGAAATGTAAAATTAAAATTTTGGATTAAGAAGAGAAGTGCTTATATCGAGAAGTTCATTAAGACACGTAGAATTATCATTAGAAAAACGATGAATTTCTGAAATTTCAAGATTGTTGAGATAATGGCCTTTATTACAAAAATGAAGAAATTTAATATTAAGATCAGGAGAAAAAAATGACTAGTAGACAAAATGTGATTAGCAAAGGCAGAACAGGTATTAGAGATATCAGTATTTAAATTTCTATTAATAAAATAAATATGTTCTTTTGATCTAATTTTGAACTTTCTTTCAGTTTGGCCGACATAAGAAGAATTACAAGAACAACACGAAATTTTGTAAACACCAGATTTATCTAAAGCAGAAATAGGATCTTTGTTATTAGTAATATAAGATTTAAAAAGTTATTATTCGTGGAAAAAGAAATAGAAACAATAAATTATTTAAACAAATTTTTAAAGAAAAGACAAGAAGGGCTAAAGTAAGGAATAGAACGGTAAATATCATTATTACTAGGTTTATTATATACCAAATTTTTAAATAAATGGCGAAAACGAGTTCTATGAATGGCTGTGTTTAAAGTTTGAATAGAATAATTTTTTTTTGTGGAGAAGACTGAGATAAATAATTTAATTGTATATCTAATACTCCACTTTGAGGATGGATTACTTTAACATTATGGAAACATCAAGATTCTAAAGAAAAACCAACACTAATTGCAACTTAACTATATAATGAAACACTTACCCAAAGTCATTTCCTCGTGATGATTTTCGAAAGGAACGGGAAGATAGGGATAGAGTGAAAGACTTGGACGGTTTTTGTATGTTGCACTTAGCACGACTTTGATTTAACGTGTTCCTAAGTTTTTTTAATTTATTGCACTGTCATAATTTATACGTTTTATCATCATTACATATCTTTCATTAATTGAAATAAACATAAAAGGCGTTATAGCGCGCCGGCTAACTATCTAACACTGACTTATTTTATATGAAAAATAGTGACAATAGTTGTCTAGAGTACGTTGACGTTCATTGTTTAAACGTAGTCAAAACCAGATTTAGGCAAACCACGCCGTACATGTAAGCTTACATACTACGTACGTCTTGTGAATACAAATTTAAGTACTAAACGTTTACTACTTGTTACAAAGAACTTCGATAGTATAAGTTTTTGGCACTCATTTTAATCATTGTTATTAAGGATATTTATTGATTATTAATTCTTCGCGACTGCATGTAAACGAAATAATTGATCGATTACGATTGAAGTTACGGTGATTGGTATTTGTTATGTTAAAACAAAATTAGAAGTACTACATGTTATTCTTGGGTAGAATTATATACGTTTGTTACGTTTTTCTTGATTGCCTTTTTTCCCTATCCTAATCTTTTTGTTAGTAGGCTGAGAAGTATCCTTGGTGTTTTTGCGGATCTTAATGGTTTGAGGAGTTGCGCCTATTTTCTTCTTTTCTGTTATTATAGCTTCTTAACTACACCCACTCACCGACATTGTAGCTAGCCGTGATGACGTGGTTGTTACCAACACTATAGAAAATGTAGGTAACAAAGTAGATATATGCAACACTAATCAAATTGGAAAACAAAGAAGTCTCTAGTCCAGATCAAAGCGTTAACAAAATAGTTAAGTACGGAAGACTGGAATTATTATTTTAAAAAATTATTTTGACTCAAAAAGTGCTTACTGATTAGAAAACAGCATCACAATCTATAAAAAGGGAAACAAGAACGACCTGAAAAATTGTAAAATGATATCTTAACATAGGTAAGTAAGCTGTTAACAAAAATTTTATTAACAAATAGAATAGAAATAGTGAAGAACAACAAGATTTTGTGTAGAATAGATTGACACTGGACGCAATCTTTATCCGCATACAAATAATTGAAAAGTCTCTTAAATATAAAAAAAAATGTTTTTCTGCCTAGTAAAGTATTAGTACTCACTTACAGGAATCTGTCAGGGTGATAGTTTGAGCCCAATCGTATTCAACTTCATTATGAATAAAATTAATTAGTAGCGTAAAAGAAGTTGCTGGAGGATACAGAATAAGACAAAAATTGACAAAGATACTATGCTATGCTGATGACGCAATTTTGATGACTGATAACGAGGATGATCTACATTAGCTGCTACATCGGTTTCAAGCAAGAGCTAAAAACTTTAATATGCAGATATCCGCAGAGAAGACAAAATCAATGGTCATTGCAAAAGAGTCCACTACATGTAAATTGATTGTAAACGACAAACCCATTGCATGCAATGTACGTATTTAAGAGTTGAGATAATAAATTTCAAGAATTTACAACATGAAATCAAGTGAATAAAATCTTAAACATTTTTGACTATGTGAGAGACTCATATGGCGGAACAAATATATGACAACTCAAAGCAAAGGTCGCGTACATAAAACAGCCGTGTGACCTGTACTTACAAATGCAGTAGAAACTCAAGCAGATACAACATAAGCAAAGATCAGAATGCAAGCAACAAAGATGAAAACATTAAAAGTTATTATGGGAGTACGTTTGAGAAACCAAATGAAAAGCAAAGTTATAAAAGAAGATTTCATTTCATATTGATAAGATGGTCGACAGAATAAAAGAAAATTGATAGGCGAAATAAGCAAATGATAAAATACCGAACTCAACGAGACCTTCCGGCCGACTTTCCAAAAGGTAGTGAGGAAGGTGGAAATTTGCTTCCCAATAAGCTGAACGAAATTTAGAAGAGTAGAAGAAACAAGACTAAGGCTCAAGTGAAGAGAAGGAAGAGAAAGGAAATGTTTTTAACGCAGATGAGACGGGTCTTTTCTATAAATGGTTTCTCGACCGTACTCTGCAATTCAAAAATGAGAAGTGTCACGAAAGCAAACATAGTACAGAAACCCTACGCTGACATGAAAAAGCAGAAACGGCAAGTTTTAATCTTCATCGACAATTGCACAGTTCTTAATGACTCCCCCAACTAGAAAACGTAGAATTATCTTTCGCCTAATACTACCTCAAAACGGTAATCTCTAGAACAAGGTGTAATCAAAAATTTCAAAGTGGGTTTTACCGTAAAGAAATTGTTGTCAAATTACTCGATAAAATGGAAAGTAGGAAAACGCCTAACATAATAATCATAACAGCAATAAAAAATGTAAGTGATTTTAGTACATCTGAGTTGTCACATATAAAAGAAATGATACTGGATAAAGATAGCGATGTGTTGTTTCAATCTGGGTCAAATGAACATTTTGAGTTTGTGGATGTTGATATTGTTTAAAACGGTAAATGTTGAACAAAATAAAGCAGAAATTGATTTAGCATATAATATAATTTTACTCCAGCATATAACTTGTTTTGCTCATTCATTAAATCTTTTAGCGACCAAAGATGACGAAAAAGCATTAAAAAATGCCAATAACAAAAAGTTACACTGATGTTCACTTGCTAAGATACAAGCATTTTGGAACTTAATAATTCAAAGTAATTTAGCTTCAGACATTTGCAAATGTAAGTTTTCTGTTCTAATTATGACAAGATGGAATTATGTTTCAAAATACAAGAATGGAACTTTCTTCTAGAATCTTTAGCAATTACTCTGGATAATTTACAAATACGTTATTTTGACTACTCGGCTCTCTTGTTAAGGCATTGCTGGAAGATCTCGATCAAAGATTTCATTTTATTTTTGATTTGTTTAAAGTCAACTTTACACTCAAAATGTGTGCGTTGGATTCCAGAAGAATATTATATGAGACATTCAAACAACTTTTTTTCGCTAATTGTGTAGTAATAAAAAATTTACTTGATCTTCAAGAATCTGACTGTTCTTCCACTAGCTTAAGGAGTTCTCAGAATATTGAAAATGAAAATTATAGATTTTATGACTTTGAAAGTAATACAGATTCTTTATCTTTATTGATCAACTCTAAAGAAATATCGAATCAAAATGTTGTCAACTGTAAAGTCTTATTATATCTTGAGAGCAAAAAAAGACTTTTCAATATTTACAAAAAGTTTTTCATAAATTAAAAAAATGTTTTTGAAATATAACACAACATTGACTTCTTCGGCTCCGGTCGAACGTTCTTTTAATAGCGGTTTACAAATTTTGTCGCCGAGAAGAAATCACCTTTAAAATGCTATTCGTTTTAAAAGATTCTTTAAATAATAATATGTAGCTATTATTACAAACTTTTTATCTGTTTTTTATGTAGATAATTTATTTGTTAAACTATTATATAGATAAAATTGTTTTTTATTATCTATCATCTATAGATATAAAAAAATAAAGTATATAGATAATTTAAAAATTAGCGTGTCAATTTGAAAACTTTAGATTGGAAATATATTTACAACAAGAAATAATATCACGAATTAGGTTTTGACAATACGGAGGAGGAACCAAATTGACATAGTCAGTGGCACACCCCCACTTACTCTTTTACTCCTGCCCAACTCAACATTCAGAAAATAAAAAAAAACTTTCCACTTGACAGTTTTTAACTAATAAGGAAATAATGAAGTTTCGGAAGATGTTGTTAACGCTTTTGTTTGTGAAATCTTTTTGGAAAAGTAATTACAAGAAGTGTTCAATGTTCACAGTTTTTTTCTAAACAGACAAATAGTCAACACTCAACTGTCAACTTTTTAGAATGTCTCACAAATGATGAAATGATAAACGTCAGTAATTTGTTGCTGTAAGCTTTGTAGATCTACTGGGTTCGTCTTATAAAGAATTGATTTGATGTGGCTCCGTAAAAAGAAATTTAGCGGTGTGGTGGTGGCCATCGTGATTCCTTATTTGACACCGATTGCTTTTCTAAGATTTATTTTCTTGCACGACGTATTGCGGTGGAGTACCATTTAGTTAAAGGTGAAGCAGATAATTGCTTTTAGCATTCGTTATTACTGTAAAAGATTCGTTGAACAACCGATCTGTGTAGTCTGTTTTTTTTGTGGCTAGTAGAAATGTATCCAGTAGTTTTGATATTATGCAAAGAATCGTAATTTCATAAAATGATTTCGTTGGATTCAAAGCGTAAGAGGGGTGCAGAAAAACAAAGAGACAAGAAAAAGCAAAGGTTAACAGAGCAGGCAACAAAATGTGGCAAGCTGGAAAGTTTTTTTAAGAAAAAAGATTATGTTTCTAATGCAGAGACTAAAGAAGATTACGATAACGACAACACCTTCACAAGAGACGTAAGTACTGCACAAAGCCATTCTCCCACGTGCTCCCAATAATCTCGTTCTCAAGTACCATTTATCCGAATTCCGACTAAATTTTGGCTACTTCCTTCATTTATTTGGTTAAAATTTTAGTCGTTTGTTGACATTTTTGTTGAAGATAGATTTCTATTACAGTTTTATACAACAAGTCGATGTCAGTCATTGATCAGTTGTTGTGAAGTCTAATTATTTCAAGTAAAGCAAAGTTGGACGGTTGTTGACTTTTGACTAGCACTATTTTCTTTTTTTTTAAATTAGTCTCAAGTACCTGACCCAAATTTTGTAAAAAAATTTATTATAGAAAAAACTTTTAAGAGAAACAATGAACGGCCAGAAAATAGTTGACAAGTTCATTCATGCTCGGTATCTCAGACTGGAATCACACATACCAAAGAATTGAACAACATGAATAAACTGCTAAGCATGGAAAATGTTTTGAATATTATTTTAAGCACAAACATGACAAAACCATCGGGAAATTATTATTTTCTAGCCAGTTGGATTTAAGGAGAACAAAGAAGAAGAGAGGTCTTAGTTATCGCAGAAATGAAAATAAATCAGCTTATTTCCTACTCGATGAAACTTTGAACCATAGTACTTTTTTGAAAATCATTTTGCTGCTATCTAAATATGATATCGTATTGAAAGAACATGTAGACAGAGTGGCAGCGCAAAGTCAACAAATGCACGAGGTCATAAACATCGTGCAGGTTCTTTTGTAACTCTTTTAGCCAAAACGTCGATCAACTATATAATCATGATCTTGAGCAAAATATTGAAAAAGCAAATTTCTTTAGAAGTGAATAAAGCAAATGTGCATTCAATCGAAATCGACAAAACCCAAGATATCTCCATTCAGGATCAATGTTTTATAATTGTAAGGTAGGTTTATAACTAAAGTATAACTAACTATTTTAGTTTTTGCTTTCATTTTAATCCTTTATACTTCATTCAATTTCAATCATTTCTTTTTTCTATGTATGTTTACGGTGATGCAGTTTTTGAAAAACTTCTTTCCGTTACACCGTGCTACAATACAGCAGGAAAGTTTTTTTTAATCTTTTGGCCAATGAATTGCAAGAAAATAACCTGGACATGAGAAGCTGCGTAGCAGATTCGACAGATGGCGCGGCCAATATGCAGGGCAAGTCAAAGATGAGAAATTAAATCTCCAATCACGTTCATATTTGGTGTTATAATCATATATTGAATTTAGTTCTCACTGATCTAAAGGGACATCAAATCTGCATCTTTCTTTGTTCTGCTTAATTCAGTTGCAGTATTCTTTAAAGAATCACACTAGCGAATGGATATATAGAATTGTATTTCGAAAAAATTTCAAATGGTCGCTGAAACACGTTGGTGGGCAAAAGAAACTGCCTTGAACAAATTATTTGGGTATTACGGCAACCCAGAGCCTCTTACAATATGAAAATCTTTTGATTGCTCGTATTTTTTTTTAAATATTTCAAATTACTGGACCATTATCCATATATCTACAGACTAAAAGTGTTGACCTACTTAAATGCAACAGTCTAGTAGAATCATCATAAACTCAGCTAATTGAAATTCAGAGAGATGCAGATAATATGAAAAAGGCAACGGACACATTTGTAGAATGGGCAAATGGACAACTTGCTCTAATCAAAGAATACAATACACTAGATATTGAACAATCCTTGCCCATTCACAGAAAAAAACGCGTGGTAAAAATGCATGACGAATACACAACAGATGAGAAGCCGACTGCTTCAAAATTGAAACTTATATATATGTATATATTCTGTTAGATGAAGTGATTGAATCTATGAAACGACGCTTTTCAAAAAACACAAATTTATGCATGAACCTTTTTTTTGGATCCTAATAATTTCGAAAAAATAAAAAAGAATAAGATCCCAAACAATGTTCTGGAAGAACTTTCGCAAAAAATTATTCCGTTCAATACTTTAGCAACACACGCGCAATTACAAGAAGAAATTTTTACTTTCGCAAACAACTGGGAAACATTAAAATTGACATTAGAAGAATCTTATGAATCTATCCCAAACTTAGACGATTCTGAGGAAAAATATATTTTCTGCAAAAGTTGTCGAAATTGTGCAACCTGTTGCTACAAAATTATTTTAAAATATAATTTATACCAAGACACTTATCCTGCGTTAACAACAGCCTACCAATTTCGTTTGACTTGACCGATTTTACAAGTGGAATGTGAGCGTTCCTTCTCGTTGTTTAAATTTGTAAAAAAACAGACTGCGAAATAGATTGTCCAATGATAATTTAAAAGCCTTTATGTTGATGAGTACAGAAAAAGCGAATTTGAGTACAATTGACACCAAAAATGTTATTAATGATTTTGCTGAAACGTCTCCACTAACAAAAAAGTTGTTGAGGTTTTAGATTTTTGTTTTTATGACTAATTTCTTAGGTTTATTTTTGTAGTTTATTTCAGCAACTGAGTACACCGTTTTTACAAATTCTTTTAAAAAAATCAGTTCCTATAAAATTTAACAATGACAAACTTCAAAGTAACTATAAATACTGACGTGTACACTCCTGTAAACAATGAGTAAAAGGCCTAAAAATACCTTTGATAAAACAAAATTATTCTTATATAATTTATCTGCTTCTCCTGATTGTCGTTATTGAGATAATGGAACTCATCGTATTGTACGAAACTATCACAACCCAAAATTCTCAAAAATTATTTGCTGGATATTCCCTAGGAAATACAACATATGATACTATCCCAAAAATAAAAATTTTTCCCCACAAATAGTGTAATTTTAAGGGTTGACAGCATCTTCTCAAACTTCATTATATGCTAAATATTTCAAAAATGTCAAGTGGAATGTCACTTTTTAATGGCATTTTTAAAGACCTTTTCAACGATGTATTATAAGTGGGGGATTGAAATTTACATTTTTGAAATTGTAGTGGCCTGGGATAAAAGGTTAGGTGGGGTGTGTCACTGACCATGTCAATTTAGTTCCCCCACCGTGTTGTCAAAATAGGTTACTATAATTTTTGATATTATTTTTTGTTGTAAATATACTCCCAATTCAAAGTTTTCAAATTGATACACTGTATAAAACTTTATTAGAACATTGTGTCTATAATAAAATTTATTTATTTTTTATCTTATACATTCATAGTAAGTTTTATTCAAAAACTCCCTAATACAAGATTCTGTATTTGGATCGTCTAATGATGCAAAGTAAGTTGCTGATACCCTGAATTACGAATTAAGAAAAGTCGACTGTATCTCAGCACCAAATCGCAGAGAAAATTCTTTGTATAACTGTAATCATTAGAAAACAAACTTGAAAGAAGTTTTTTTTTAAATAAAAATTTAAAAAAAGTTGCAGTGAAAACGTTACTTAACAGTTTTTTTTGCAATACTAGATCATTTTCTCCTAGTTACTATACTACCACGGTATGTTTGATTTACTAGTTGTTAGGAGTAACTCATCGGTAAGTGATTAATTTACCGTTCTAAAACGGTAAGTACAGGACAAGTAACGTGACAACGCTATAGAAAGGCAACCAGTTTGAACAAAAAATAAAAAATCTACAAAAATAAATAAAAACGTCATTTTGAATTTTATTAAAATAATGTAATAAGTTTAAGGAAAACATGTTTCTATCGCGCAAAAAATAGCATAAGACATTAAGGTCTTTACCGGCCTCAGACAAATATCATCTTCGACCAGTAAAAAACCTTTACTGTTCTTAATACTTAATATACTATTATAATCTTGTCTATTTCGATACAAATGAAAAATGAAACGGAACATACATGACAGAAAACTGTAAACATTTTAATAGTGATTCTGGTATTAAACGTTTTGGTTTTTATATTATTTGATGGAGTATGTATAAAGCACTGTTAAACTTAAAGATATGTAAACATTTACTACGTTTATTTCGACGGTTCGATCCGGATAGAAACTCAAGCGACTTGGTAAATTCTACTTAAATTCTCGTTAATTCTTGGTTTAAGGTAAGCCACTTCAACTTTACGAAATGAAAGCTTAATCTACTTTTAATCGGAATCCAGTTTTTGTGCCTAATTTCACTTGTCTTTAACTGTCATTTTGAACTGTCATAAATGTTTAAATCAGCTGGAGAAATTGTTGGTTAGGTACTAAGTAGAGTAACAGTGTATGTTCTGGAACAGGAAGTGAACTGGACGGCAGGAAATGAAACCGGAAGTGTCCATTCTTCTTTTTGTTGTCTTTTTAAAATCAAAATGGAATTGAATAAAAAGAAGACGTTTTATAATATGTTCAGTATTTCTGTTTTCTTTCAATAATTCAAAAAAAAAGTTTCATTTTCACTCCAGTTATTTGTTTCGTTTTTTCACCATAGTAAACTTTTACCAATAGTAAATACTACCTAAAAAACCAACACTGAATTATACGAGTAAACTACAAAAAAGTGAGGTTAAGTATTTCTTGTCTTAATCCATTTCGATATAAACACTTAAGATTAAGGATTAATAATTCAAGCCGGTTGAGTTTCTATCCGAATCGAACCGTCGAAATAAACGTAGTAATTATATTCATAAGAAATATTAAAACAAACGTGTTTATACCCAAGTTATTAATTTTTATATTTATGCATAACAGCTAATGAATAGACAATATTCGTGGTTAGATAACGTAAAGTTTCAAAATATTTAAAATAAGCAATTCTTTTAAAAACTCTTAGGTTACTATATTTGGCAAAATCAATTTCACTATTTGACTACATATTTTTTATGTTGTTTATAAAATACAAATAATAATAATACTAAAGATCAAACTTACATTATTTCTAGCCCCAACATCAGAACCCAAATCAATCAATTTATCCAAAAGCGAAGTTCTGTTGTCTTTTGCTGCATACATTAAAGGTGTCATTCCGGTAGCCTGGAAACAAAAATAATTTCAGTGTTTGCTCAATACTAATCTCATAAATTCCTTTGTATGGTAAAAGTTTGATTACATTTTAATTCTAGTTTTTGAATAAATAATCGATAGTTTTATTTGGTTGAATAAATTGAGGATAGAATTGCATTTAAAAACGCAAATACAACATTTTTGTATTGCATTTAAACTAAATTTAATATTTTTTCATAACTATAATTTATAAAAATCTAAGTAATTACGTTTTTGTAATATTTGCATATTCAATGAACTTAAGATATGATGCAATGCAAATGTATCAAAAAAATTAAAGCAAAATGCATTATAAAATAAATAAATGATCTAAGAGTATTTGGATCAAATATTTTAAATGTTACTAATTTGTTTATTATTAGTTTTTACAAATCAAAATACGTTTTTCAAATTTAAAAGTTGACGTTTTTATATACAATCTGCAAATATACAATTTTAAAAAAAAATTAAGTGCATGTAATTTTTACGCGCAATTGAAGTAAAACTTTTTAAGTGTTTGTAACAGATATTACTGAAAAGATTAAACTTCAACTAAAATAAATATCATTTTAGGTTGATTTTTTTTAAATTTCCATTTATTGATGAAAGAGTAAAATGTTCCTGGGACTTTGCTATTTTATATTGACTGAGTACTGTTTGATTTTATGTTAATGATATTTGATATAAAATTCGTTTATATCACTCTCAATTTAAAAAAATGCTCGTCAATCGAATTAATTAAAAATTTTAAAAATTCAAGAAACGTGGTTACTCACACCAAAATTAAAGGTTAGAATAGCTCATCTTAATATAAACGTTAGAAATGTAAATAGCGGAAACTACGTAAGCGTTACTTCCGTCAGAAAAAAAATCGGAGTCTCCTAAATCGCACCTAAAGAATTTTTAATTTAGAAACTATTTAAAACTTTTAAACAAGTGCTCAAAGTCTTTATTTACATAAAAAGAATAAAAAAAGTTCTTGTCAAATTTATTTGAAGAAATGTTTGATAAATTTGATTTGTAGCGACAAACTTTACTTTCATATAAACCCACAAAAGTAAATCTTGCCGATCATTTTTCTTCTAATGATTCGCAAAAATCTCTAAATAAAGTACGCGTTTGTAGCACCATTTCGTTGAAACCAAATTTTGAGATAAAGTACAATAAAATATACTTTACGTACGTTTTATTTTACGTTTTCCACATGCTGGTTTATAAAGTTATCAAAACACAACTAGTCACGATACACAATCATTGTTTGCAAAAGTTAAAATGACTTTGACTTGTTTTATAACCCGAGTAGGTCAGTTGGATTGACAATTAGAATTATGCTGCAGAACTAAGGTGATCTTTGTCTATTACAAATTAGTTTTTTTCTTTGTCAAATAACCAAAGTTATTTTCATTTTTTAACTATTTTGATTTACCAGAGATGGACACTGCGAACCGAGCCGAAAACCAATCGGTTCGATCAACCGCCTAAACCAAATCCAACTCAACCCGCACCAAGAAAATTAAACGTTGAAAGTAAAGAACATATCTTGCAAAGTGCTAGGTTCTGAAGCGACAAATTCTTCAGGTTTGCCAACAAACAATCGCCAAGAATCGGGTCATAAAAAAGCCATACCAACAAATTCTCTAAAAGAAAATGATATTCAGGATGTAACGTTAAGCAAGGCAGGTGGGTCGTAATGATTTAGTATCATTGGTTAAACAGATTATTCAAGTAATCCATTTGGTACTAAACAACCGTGAATATTCATATAGTGCTTGGGGGTACGGCTGCGAATAATGGAAAATTAAGAATTAGAAATCGTATTCAGTAAATGGTACAGATGTTACACAAGCAACTCATCAAAAAACTTTGATGGATTCATTGCGTTCAGTAGAATTAATTAGTTCGGCACAATTTTTTGCCCAAAGGGTATTAGGAAATTATTATGAATAAAATAGAAAATGAGAAACAAAAGCAACGCGGAAGATGAAGATGTCTTTATTTCCAAAATTAATTCAGTAGCAGCAGCAAAGGCAGACGGTAGCTTACGAACTGGCATGCGTCTATTGGAAGTTAATGGACGTTTTTTGCTAGGTGCCACACATCAAGAAGCCGTTAATATTTACGTTGTTGTGGCAATGTAATACATCTAATTGTATGCAAAGGCTATGACCGGCTTAAAATTAAGAAGCGCAAGCAGAAAGCCGTTTTACCAGAACGGGTTCTACTAGTAGTCGTTCCCAAAGTGAAGTCAACAAGAGCAAAGCATATAAAACTAGCTAGTTCATTTTAAAAAAGAAGATATGGATAAGCGATTGCAATTACCAGATCACTTTACCAAAGAGCTTCCTTTAGTTGTAGCTCGTTGAGTCACAACACTTGTTAAAAAAACCTACTGACCCTGCGGTTGTTCCTAAATTACCGAGAGAACCAAATTCACTAAGAAAATAAAGTAATCAATTGTTTGCAAAACAACTCTCTCTTCTGTGTCTATAAATTACTTATTGTTTGTGTATCTGAAAAACTTTTTTTTTAAATTTTCATTAGTTTAAAACATATAGTCTGACATGGTTGATTGTGATGATTCGTAGAATGCTTAAAACGTGAGAATTATGCCTCAATCATTAATAAAGATAAGAAATTGATACATCTTTTATACAGGATGTATCTGAAATACGACTACAAACTCAAGAAGTAGTTTCCTTATGTCGTTCGTAAAAATTGTTCCTTTAAAAGTTTGATCTAAAGTGGCCCAGTTTTGAGATATTGCAATTTAAGTTTTCAGGTCGGTCCTGACTATCTAAACAAATGAAAATTGATTGTAACTATGCGGTAAATGGTGATTGTGTTAATTTTTTGTTTTATACTTTGTGTACACAATCACGTTTATCTTCGGTTGTAACTAAAACTAGACTTTAGATAATTAAATGTTAAATTTTGTTTAACGATCTGATTTATTTTTCTATCGAATTTATTTAGTTGATGCTAAGTGATTTGTGTAAACGTACTCGTACTTCATAATATTTCATTTAAATTTTCTTTATTATGTACAACAGTAATACTGTTTTAATGCACGGTGAGTGTAATTATAACCTCTACACCACACGTAGATTGTGGATAGAGCAATATGTTAATAGACAATTGTCTTTAATAAACTTTATTTTGGCGCGTGTGCAAGGACTTAGAGAAACTGGAGGTGCTTTTTTTATTTATGTACAAAGGCCGTAGTCGAGAAAGACCACCCCATGTATTATTAGCAACGGAAGAAGAATAAATCTTTTCAATATAATCAAAACTTTAATATTTATTTTTCTTCAGTGTATGTGCAGATATTCTAAATTGTAAAAGATCAGACACGAAATAGCACTAGACAAATAGGCCGCGCAGTTAACGTGTTTCATAGTACGCTACATCGCGTTTTAAGAAATTTTTTTTTGTACCCTTACCATGTTCAACAAGCCAAACAGTTAACCGACGCAGCAACAAGAAGTCTTTGACTCTGACTTTAGCTTGAAAATATTATTTTCAGATTAGTGTTGTTTTACATGAGATTGAGTGCTCAATTTTCGCAACACGCATGTTTGAAATGAAGAAAACCCTCAAAAGATTCAGCCAAGATACTTTCAGCGGCAGTTTTCTATTTACGTTTGAGCGGGTATTTTAAGCTTAATTGGACCGTTTAGTTTACCAGAAAGGCTTACAGGCAACTAGTACTCGTACGAGAAACTTTTGCGCAAGAATTTGATGAGTTACCCTTTAAAGTTTGCAGAACAACGTGGTTTATTTATTTGTTAAATGTAATTTTTATGGGTTGTTGAATTAGAAGAAAAAGCACTAGACGCTGGCCAGCCCATCGGCTTGAAATTAACCTTTTGGACTTTAAATAATGTGCAGAATAGCAACTTCATTTACCACAGTAATTTAACTACGCGTTATCCCATAACATTATTTTTAGTGTCAGCAAATTGCCGAGAAGAAATTTGCACTTCTTAGAACAGTTTATTTTTTTTTCGTGTTGTCAACAACTTTAGGAGACTATAGATCAGTAATTTACGATTTATTTTGGTTTTTTAGAATGTTTTAATGGAACTTTTTTTTAACATATTTTGCTTGTATTTATGCTTTAATTTCACTTGCTAAAATAACAACCCGTTTATCAGATACACTCTGTATACTCAATGATGTTAGAAGTGTTAAACTCCAATGGAATAATTTCTTCTTGAACTTGATTTTTTGACAGTCGTACACAAGAATGACATTTGGAATTTTATTAACATGTGATTAAAAAAAAACATAATAATGTGTTTAGCGACCCCGAAGCTGAGTACACTCCTGTACAACTCTAGGCATCAAGAACATAAGATAGTCGATGTACTTGCTTGCAGTACCTCGTTCCAAGCAATTTGAACTTTGTGGATTAACTGTGATAGAGTCTGTAGATGATGGTGCAAAGTGGACAGTCTTCTCTACGTCACACCCCACACATGTTTGATACGATTTAAATCCGGTGATCGGAGTGCCCATGATGTGTCATTTTTTGAAGGAAATCCATATTTCTTCTGGTAATAAAGAGACGTGTGTTGTCTTGCTGAAAAAGTACGTCTGGGTATCCATCTAGATAAGGCAGTAAAGCGTCATCAACATCACGCTCAGCTGTCATACTGCTTCTAATAGAGACAAATGGCTACCATAAGCAATAACCTTCTCAAACCAATACTCTAAACGCTTTTTATGCATGCTTCTCAACAGCAAACCCAACATCACGTTGCTTTCTATGGCGACGTCTTACCTTTCTACGGCCATTGTGCATACCTAAACAGAATCGTGATTTGACATTATGCTATTCTGCCTCTCAACATTGCCGTCCTCGGCACTAGTACAAACGTTGAAAACAGTGGTCCGCAGTCAAAGAAAAGCGATATAGTGTACGCATAGCAACAGGCGTTGTCGTAAAAAAATTATCAAAGATAAACAGTTGACATAGTTACCATAGCATGCTTTAAATATAGTCATTCTGATGCAAAAAAAAATCAACTTGAAGAAATTATTCCTTCTGGGTGTAACACTTTTAATGTCACTAATTATATATTTATTGTTTCAATTAAAATCAACTGCAATTTAGTTTGATATAACATCCCAAATAGTTTGTTTTTAAGTTCCATAAGCTATCAACTTATCTGCCACAAAATTTTTTAAATACATTTTTTCACGAACAAAATTGTTATTGTTTAGGACAGTTTTTTCTGTCTTCTACTAAAATCATTTGAATGCTAAAGCGTTTATTGTTCGTCTTTAAAAAATTACTTCAAAGATCTGCTTTGTTATTCTGTTTGTACCTAGTAATATTTTTTTGTAGATACGTGTAAAAGTTACTTTGCTAAATTTTTTTTAAACTTTACCTTTAATTAGAGAAGAAGTAGTTAACGTCTATTTCTATAGCAATAAGATCTAATGCGCAGATAAAAAAAATATTGCAGTTAGTATTAATTGAAGGATGATTTTATTTAGCAGTCTACAAACGAATCTTTAGTTCTAAAAAAGTTGTAAAGAAGAATGTCGTTAATATTAATGGATCAGAGAGTTGCCTACAGACCTTTTCAAACCAACCCATCAAACTAAAAAAAAAAGAAAAGTGTTGATTTAAGCACAAAAAACAGCGACCAACTTGTGGCCCAGCAAACAACGCCCAAAACAGTGAATCTACAAAAAAATTGCTTAACCCTTACATACAACATAAAAAATAGAAACGTTAAGCAACCAACTACCATTCATCCTAGAGCAACGCTAGAACGTAGCGCTCATTTTTTTTTCGCTCCATTAATCTCTATAATGAACGTTATCTTTAAACGTTATCGTAAAGATGGCAGCAATGCCATTTAGGAAAATTTTTTTGAGTTTTAGATCGACTATAATCTTCAAACAAAAGTTGAATTTTAGCACTGTGTACGTTACAACCGCTTTTGTTTTGTAGTTCTTATGCCTTAAACTTGATCAAGTCACCAAAATAGGTAAGATTTCTATTTGACTTAAATTTTTAACATGAATTTATCATTATCAACAATCGTAACAAAAATCACAAAAAACATAAGTATGCATTGAAAATGAGCGTTTTGTATTGAGACTCATTATTCGGCAGGTACATACCTATCCGATCGGGCTGAAATAAAATTTACCTGAAAGCTAAAACCCTAGGCTGCAAACATCAGTCCAGTTTTTAAACGTATTTTAAACATGGCTAAGTTCGTGACTACAAAACCGTTTTTGCAGGGAATTCTTTTACATTACTTTCACCGAAAGATAACAGCAGCTGAGGCGCATAGAATATTAGTGGAAACATACGGCGACAATGCTCTTTCAGAACAAACATGCAGAAGATGTTCTCAACAATTCAAGAGTGGTGATTTTGACCTCAAAGGTGAAGAACATCCTGGTACTGAGAAAAAGTTTGAAGATACCGAATTGGAAGCATTACTTGATAAAGATCCATGCCAGACACAGGAAGAGCTTGCGGAAACATTGGAAGTCGAACAATCAATAGTTTCTAGGCGCTAGAAACAACTGGGAATGATTCAAAAGCAAGGAAATTGGGTGCCGTATGAGTTGAAACCAAGGGACATCGAAAGACGATTTTTTACGAACAGCTGCTCGAGCGACAAAAAAGAAAAAGTTTTCTGCATCGAATTGTTACTGGTGATGAAAAGTGGATACGTTACGACAACCCTAAATGCAAAAAAGCATGGGCCAATTTCGGCAAACCATCAACATCGACAGCGAAACCGAATATTCGTGGTTCCAAGCTCATGCTCTGTATCTGGTGGGACCAGCTCGGAGTAATATATTATGAGCTTCTTAAATAGAACGAGACGATTACAACAGACCGTTACCGACGACAATTGATCAAACTGAGCCAACCATTGAAGGATAAAAGGCCGCAATACGCCGAAAGACATAACAGGGTTATTCTTCAGCATGACAACGCACGACGCCATGTTGCAAATTTTGTAAAAAAACTACCTGGAAAACCTCAGATGGGAAGTCTTACTCCACCCGCCGTATTCACCAGACATTGCCACATCAGATTACTATTTGTTGCGGTCGATGACACATGACCTGGCTAAGCAGCGATTTTCTTCTTATGACGATACCAAAAAATGGGTCGATGAATTAATTGTCTCAAAAAACTAAGACTTTTTCTAGCGTGAAATCCGCATGCTACCTGAAAGATGGGAGAAGGTCGTAGCTGCCGATGGACAGTTCTTTGAATAATCTGAGTCTGATAGTCTTCACCAAAAAAATGTTGATTTTTATTTAAAAAAACGTTAATTTTCAATGCATTCTCCCAAAAAAACAATAAAATTAAAATAATATATTTTAAACAAAATGTAGAAAGGAAAATAAAAAACGATTGATGGAAAACTGTTGTTGGAAAAAGTGTCTATCCGCTTTTGGATCAAATCCACTACATTTGACAAAAACTGCAGTTTGTTAACTGCACGTAATCGCCTATAAAGTTACATAGGATAATATTGCTCGACTGGTACAGCTAGAAAATGTTTGCAGAAAGTCTTGAGATATAAAGATACAGCACGGTTAACTGGGCTTAAGTGGCGGTTGCTTAGTTTTGAAATGAAATGTAATGCAAAATAAAAACATTTCATATTTGATGACTGGCAAAAAAGATGAAACACTGAATAAAAATGTTTCTGGCAACTATTAAATACGTAAATTTTTTGAATTTATTTAACAATAGGTACTGTATCGTATTTGCTTTAGAAGAAAGTACTATCGTCATAAAACACAGAAATTAGCGTGACAGTAAACTTAAGAAGTTATATCACGCATAAAAATGTTGGGCATAGTATGTGAAGCAGGTAATCAAAAAGTGAGTGTCTCCTTAAGACACAAGAAAACAAATTTTGATTCTACAACATTGCGTAGACTGTTTCCAAAAATACATAGATAACATAACAATCTGAACAAAGCTATGTACTAGTTCATTATTGTATGTATTCAATAGTAAAATTACCAATGACAATTTAGTAGTCTAAGTTAGGTTTTGTAGAAATCTTTCGATAGCATTTGTTTTGATCTTCTGCAACTTCTTACATAAAGTTTTTTTAATATTTTCTAAATAAATCGTATTCAAATATTTTTTTAAGAAAATATTTTACTTAGAACGCAAGCTATGCAAAGTAGCTGTCAAATTATAATGTTTTATAAAAAAAAATAAATTACGTTTGGCATCAAGTGGACGTTAAAGCGTATAGAAAAGTAAATTAGTGTGAAACACTAAAGTTTTATTGCATGTCAAAAAAGGAGTCGACCATTAGCTAGAACGAAAAAAATTGTTCAACACGAATGTCTGCAGAATCATTAAAAACTTAAACGCAGATAAAACTCGTAACACGATAGTGTTATTAATACTATATAAGAAAAGAATCAAAGTATCTAATTGATGGTGTGTTTTTGAAGCAAGGAGTAATGCTATAGCTGAGTTAAAATTATCGATTTTTCTTATCTAAGTTGTGTAACTGCAGCTAAAGTAAAAGTAATCAAAAACTTTCAGTAAAATGTTTTACTACAACTCTTAGGTGGTTCCACATTCAAAAACAAGCAATAGTGCAAAATGTGCAAAAAGAAGATACTGTGCAAAATCCAGAATAACATAGTTTACCAAATCAATGACTCCGGCTAAAGGTACAGTATTAGCATCGTCTCCAGCATTGCTAATAGCCTTTTCCATAGACTTAAGCACTTGATCCACGGGCGCCCATTCTCCTCTTTGACATAGCGACAGAACCTTTTGAGCAGCATCTCTTGTAGTAACGCCGGCACTTTGAGGTTTCGGTACAGTTTCTTCAGAATCGGCATTAGACCCTGTTTCTTCCTTGTCTTTCGACGGAACCTTCTCCTTTTGCTCTTTATCTTTTCCATCTTCGTTTTTATCTTTAGGGGGACCTTTACCAGCTCCAGGTCCTTTTCGCGCTTGCGACATTTTATTCTTTATATTTTGGTAACGTGTCTTTCCATGTTATTATATTAAAGCACAGGAAGACGTTGCATAAAAGACACATGTTTGAAGATATCAGCGCAATAAAATTTAATGGCGATTTTAATCGTAAAAGAAACACGTTGCTACCGTTTAGAAAAATTTAATTTAAAGATAAATCGAATTGAATACATTTAAACAACACGCGTTACAAAATCGTTACCGAATACATTTTTGTTATCTTCAATTCGTATAAAACATGTGCACATATTCGTGAATAGACTTTGAAACAAGCACGCTAACGCGACTTCTGCAGGATGGCAAGGATTGTTTGCAGGATCTTACAAAGTCTTAGCCAATAGAAATATGTACATCCCCTCTCTAATGCTTGATTGGAGCAACCCTTGTTTAACATTTTTTCGTGCAACGACACATTGACCCAGTCGGTTTTTTTTGCATTATTACGTTATACAATATACAAAAAGCTACAGTAGTTTTAAACAAACCGGCGCAGATAAGAATATTTAATTACCTACAAAAAACTAAAAAAAAAAGATCATAAGCTTCAAAGCGTATTCGATAAAACTTTAAAATCCTCTTATTCGTTGCGCTCTACGTACTTTCTAAAGTATTAAGTTTTACTAAATTTGATTTAGCATATGTCGAGTTCGCTGTGTAAAATATAAATTTTTCAGTTTTCAAATTAATATTGTAGGGAACTTAACAGTGCAATTAATTGTTGTTTTGAACGTCTAAATTGCGTGCCAGCAAGAATTATTAACGTCGAATTTTAAGAACTTTGTTGTATGTTCTTAATTTGAAGCGTAGTAATTAGTTTTGCATACAATTATTTAGTGAAATCTTTAATTATATCAAATCAGTTCGCGGTGATGATTTCATGCTACTTCATAGAAAAATGCATTAATATATTGGTTTTAAATTTTAGTCATTTGAATATTTCTGAAAATATTAAATAAATAGTTATTCAAAATTACGATCTGGAGACTTTTATAAGTTAAAATGTAGAATAATGTAGATCATTATGTAATAATTGTCGACACATTGTATACTGTAACTCTTGTGTAGATTTTTTCATAGCAAGTGAAGAAATGAATTTGTTGAAATTAAATAATAAAAGCTAACAAGCTCAATCTTCATTTTTTACTGCTCTCATTTCACCAGAGTAAGTTCTTACTCTACAAATTGAGCAACATTATATAGCAATATAAAGTAAAACCTGCTAAAGCGGAACATCTTTAATACGGACCACGCGAAAACGGTTTTTTTAGTCCAGGAGAGTCAAACCAAAAAATTGTGCAAAGCTGAAAACTTATTAGGTTCTGCCAGTTTCCGTTTTAGCAGGTTTCACGTATCTTATTGTTACGTATTTATTTATTAAAAACTAATTTATTTATAACGACTAAAAATACGTTTACTTAATCTAGAAATATGTACACTTTTAAATTAACCGAACTAATTAAATCTAATAATATTTAATGAAAACACTTACACGAATTTATGTATAACCGTTGTATAACACTATCACTTAAGATAAGGTAACGTCCTCGAATTTCACACTGTAAGTCACGTTCACTCGATTCGGTGTACACTGTTATTTATTTAAAACTCCGCACGTGCTAATCACTTATTTATCTTCACTTGAATAATCTTCTTAATACTGCATGCATTCACATTCCAGCAATAACTGACCTACGATTTCTTTCTTACGTATTTATAGACATCGGCGAATCCTTCTCGAGCGTTCCTTACTTTTCGTTATATCTTCTTGAAAAATGGATAACAGCTTCTAGAAGGCTCTTGCATTTGCAAGTAATTACTCGAACGTTTCATTATTATTAGAGTAGCTTTGTTAATGTTGTTAAATGAGCATTTACTTTACTTTAGAACCTAAGATAACACCTAAATACTTTATTCTCTTTGTTTACTTTATTTTCCTTTTGCTGTCAATTCTGTGTTATTTTTAGCACCTTTTAAATAACTTTGGTAGCAATGGTCCGAAAGATCGCGATAATTTTCCACGATCGATGATCATAATTGCGACTATTACCAAATTAGAATAAAAATCTTGTTTTTAAATATAAATATAAATAATAATGTTTTATCTAAATAATTAATATTGTAACGATTTTTAATTTATAAACGAAATACTTACACGATTTATTTTAACTAACACTATTGAAATGTAACGGTATTAAAGAAAACAGAAGTTTATGTTATGTTTATGTTTAAGGCCGGTCATTGAAAAATGCTTAGACTAGTTTCTTAAAAAAACGCTCGGACACGTCGATTCTTGATTTTTGGGGGACAACTTTTCATGTCAAACTTGACATTGACACATCAACCCCTAGCACCAGCAAACCCTAATTCAAGAATTTAAATAGAGAGAGGAGGTCGAGCGACTTCTTATTTGATTTCAATTCTTTATGCGACAGCATGACCGAAATTAGTTTTATTCAATTTCTTTTTTCGGCCCCATGAAAACCACCTTCTAAATTAACTAAGGTGGGGGTGCTACTTTTGACCTTTTGAACGACACATTTTGATGTCAAATTTTGCTGCCAGGTCAACCTCCTAGTCCCAATAACCTTCAACAAAAACTAAAATTACGCTAAGATGGTGGAGTGACCTTCATTTTAAAGATCTCTTGACTCTATGTGAGTGCATGATTGTTTTTTAATTTATAAAAATTGGAAAAATGTAGACAAAAATCACAAGAAGGTTTAATAGTTCAACAAATGCTCAAATTGTGCGCCACCAACTTCCATACAATGATACAAATTCTGCTCGAAATGTTTCCTTGCACTTTGGGTACTCTGTGGCGTAATTTAGCGGCATTCTTCAATAATGCGTCGAGACAACTCTTTCAGGGAACCTGGTTCCATTTCGTAAGTTTTACTTTTCAGATAGCCCCACAAGAAAAAGTCCAGAGAATTTAAATCTTGTAAGCGGAACGGCCATTTCAGAGCACTTCTTCGTCCAATCCAATGTCCCAGGAACACTCTGTGCAGATACTCCCGAACAGCAAGCGCATAATGAGATAGAGCTTCATCTTGTTGTAAAATCAAATAGTCTTCTAAATAACAATCATCGTTTTCAACGATATCTAAAAACAATCGTTAGACAAGATCTTCCAACACGTTTGCTCGTCAGATTCTTCAATAATGTGTCGACACAACTCTTTCAGAGACCCTGGTTCTATTGCGTAAATTTTGCTTTTCAGATGACCCCACAAGAAAAATTTCAAAGAACTTGAACCTGGTAAGCGGAACGGTTATTTCAGAGCACCTCTTCGTTCAATCTAATGTCACGCAAACAGTCTGTCTAGATACTCCCGAACAGCAAACGCATAATGAGATAGAGCTTCATCTTGTTGTAAAATCAAATAGTCTTCTAAACAACAATAATCGTTTTCAAAGATATCTAAAAACAATCGTTAGACAAGATCTTCCAACACGTTTGCTTGTCAGATTCTTCAATAACGTGTCGATACAACTCTTTCAGAGACTCTGGTTATATTGCGTTAATTTTACTTTTCAGATGACCCTACAAGAAAAATTCCAGAGCACTTGAACCTGGTAAGCGGACCGACCATTTCAGAGCACCTCTTCGTCCAATCTAATGTCCCGGGAATACTCTGTCCAGATACTCCTAAACAGCAAGCGCATAATGAGATAGAGCTTCGTTTTGTTGTAAAATCAAATAGTCTTCTAAATAACAATCATTGTTTTCAACGATATCTAAAAACAATCGTTAGACAAGATTTTCCAACACGTTTGCTTGTCAGATTCTTCAATAATTGGTTGACACAACTCTTTTAGAGACCCTGGTTCTATTGCTTAAATTTTATTTTTCAGATAGCCCTACAAGAAAAATTCCAAAGAATTTGAACCTGGTGAGCAGAACGGCTATTTCAGAGCACTTCTTCGATCAATCTAATGTCACGCAAACACTCTGTTCAGATACTCCCGAACAGCAAGCGCATAATGAGATCGAGCTCCATCTTGTTGTAAAGTCAAATAGTCTTCTAGATAACAATCATCATTTTCAACGATATCTAAAAAGAATCTTTAGACAAAATCTTTCAACACGTTTGCTCGTCAGATTGCCATCAAGAAAAATCGCACTAATCGTGCGGTCTGCAAAAATACCGATCCAAACCTTTAGTTTGTGTGGATGTTGAGTATGCACTTCGTGGAAAATTCTTGGATTCACGTTCGACCAAAACCGACAGTTATGGCGATTTACAGTAGAGTTTGAGAAAAATGTACACTCGTCAGAAAAACAAATATTGAAAAGAAAATTTGCATCTGAATCTATTTTCTTTGTCATAACTTTACAAAACTGCTGTCGTCTGTCATCCTTATTCAGCTCATGCACTAAATGAATTTTGTACGGATGAAATTTATGCTGCTTTAGGATTCGTTCAATAGTAGTTCTAGGGATGTTGGTTACAGTGGTCAATTTCCTCGTACTTAGAGTTGATTCTACAGTCACTTGTCCCAAAAGTCCAATCACAGTAGCCTCATTTCTCACTCGAAGTTTACGTTGAGAGTTTCGTTTTTTAGTGACTACTAAACCTGTTTCTTTAAACGTCGTGACCAACATGTATTTTCTTTCTACGTGATTACCGAGATGCCCACGATTAAATAAATCTGCCGCACGATTGCTACACTCACCATTTATGAAAAACAAAGCGATCATTCGACCCTTCCGCAATAAAGTAAACCATTTTTGCACAACCAATGTTTTTTTGGATCACCATGACAATGACAATTCACAAAACCAGTTTAAACTAAAAACAAATGAGATATTGTAGATTAATAAAAAGTAAAATAAAAAATTACCTGCGTGTTCCGATAACAGAACGAAAACTCTTAAGAAAAACATGTGTACTACAGAATTCTTAAAAAGAAACAATTTGAAAGTTTGTTAAACTAATAACAAATTCTTCAGGCTCAACAGACGTTTAAAATGAGGGTCACTCGATCAACTTACCGTAATTTTTGTTTTTGTTGGGATTTTTGGGACTAGGGGGTTGAGCCGACAAAGTCAAATTTAACATCAAAATGTGCCGTTCAAAAAGTTAAAGATGGCGTATTTTAGGATTTTTCTTAAACAACACTCGCTTAAGTAATCTAGAGAATGATTTTCATAGAGACAAAAAAAATTTAATAAAACAAATTTTGGCTATGCTGTCGCATAGAGAAAGACGCTTCAAATAAAGGATCGCTCAACTTCTTTTCCTTATTTAAATTCTTGAGTTAGAAGTTGCTGGGGCTAAGGGGTTGATGTGTCAATATCAAGTGACATTAAAATCAAGTCAAAAATTAAAAATCGTCCAAGTGTTTTTTAAGAAACTAGTCTATGTGTCTCAAAACAGCCGTGTTTTCTTTTTAATGGAACACCCTGTATTACTATTACTAAAAAAATAATGTCCACGGATAACTTCTATTTATCTAAAGCGGTGTTTGTTTATAATAAAAGCACGTACAATTAACACGCCGTATTTATTTATCTTAACACATACGTTAATCACTTCTTCATTTAAACCGACAAAAAAACTGAGTTTAGCTTACTTTGAATAACTTTTATATATTTATGTTATCTGTGTCTAGGAAGTTTAACATCCTTCGTTTATTGTCTTAAAGTTGACAATAAGTGTGAAAACGTTTCAATGCCCTGTTATGTTCCAAAACAGAAAATTGTATTCAACCTCGCCAGAAAGGATCGTGGCGATAACGGCAGCTCTCTCCATTACGACAATTTCGTTGAGCATAGAAGTAGCAGTCAATGGATTTTTCCTGATCTAATATTCTACTTGGATGGTAACTGCAGACGAATACTTGAACGTCTGTTCCTCGAAAAATGACTTCCAACATATTTCTACCTGTCCTCCAATTCAGTTGATCTAAGCCACAACCAAGGGTACTGCTAATTTCTTAATATTGTGAAACTCCGTTTCTCTTTTCATATTCCATTATGCTTGCCATAGATTTTCGTATAACGACTTTGTACGTGAGTACTTCTTGGTGACTACATAGAAAACGAAGCGTCGGTCATCATGTGGTTTTAAAACTTTTCCGACCGCCGCGCGCCGGTTGCTTCGTAGTTCATCTAGCCGTTCAAACTTTTTTTTAAATACGACTGCAACTCTTCTGTATATGTCAAGACCCTTGCTCACGCACTGTGCGAAGATGTAATCTTTTCATATTTTGAAGAGGTCTTGTTGTTCTTTGGTTGTAACTCTAAACCTAGCCTTTCCAGAACCTCCGGATATGCTCATCAACTTATCGTGGTCCATTTCTTCGACTGGATTTCTGGTTCAGCTAGTTATTACTCTGGTTCGGACCTAAGCTTGCGTAACGTTGTTATCGCCAGCAAACGGAGCTAGACGAACAATGTGGAACACTTTTGGATTGCTTCTGGGTGGTTTTTGGATGCGATACATGACGTCATTAATACGCTGCACGACTTCATAAGAATCCTCCCATTACTTCTGCAGCTTCGGCGACAAACCACGCTTTCTTTGGGGATTATACAACCACACTACGTCGCCAGATTGAAACTCACCATTTTGTGCTTTGACGTAATTTGTGTGTTTTTACGGACCGCCTTATGTATTTCGTCTAGCGTCTTTGTCAGCTTGTTGACGTAGTCTTCCCCAACAACTTCTTCTTCCGGTCTTCGTCCAAATTGGAGGTCGCATGCCAGTAGTATTTTCCGATTGAGCATGACACAGAATGGTGTTTGGCCTGTGTTTTCGTAAACAGATGATCGGTATGCCATTAGGAAAAGGTGCAAGTCTGATTCCAGTCTCTTTGGTGTTCGGACACAACTTTGGGTAAGTACTTTCACATTGTCCGATTCATCCGTTCAACCATGCTATCAGATTGAGAATGGACAGGCGTCGTCTTAGTTTTTCTTAATTCTCTTAAAACCACGCAAAATTGCGGTTTTGGTCAGAGTGTAATTCCAACGGAACACCAAACCGACAGAAAAACTATTTCCCTAATACGTTTGAGACTGTAGCTGCTTCTTGATTTAGTATGGCGTAAGTTTCTGTCCATTTAGTGAAATAATCCATCGCCACCAAGATGCATTAGTTTCTCAAATCAGATTCTGGGAACGGCCCTGCGATGTCATTTGCTACTCTTTCTAAAAAGCTTCCTACGTTATACTGTTTCACCGGTCTTAAGAAGACCGTCTTCTACTTTCAAATAGTATTGCTGCGTTCAGTACGTTTTGATCTTTTTTGTCTAAACAACTCACTTTTTCCCAGATTAGTCGTCGAGCGTTTTTTTTTTCTAGTTTAGGAGTAGTTTTATTTCGGAATAATTTTCTTGTTTGCGACGCAACTGCTCAGCTTCCTACTGGTCATCAACCCATCAACCATAGTAGTTCTCCGGAAGCATTCAACCTTTTCTTCAAGTCGCGAAAAATGGCTGCAGTTTGCCGTACATGGTCTTCTAGACAAAGGATCAGCGTTTTGATGTCTGCTTCCGACACGGTGTTTTTTTCGTAGTCATACATACATCTACATATTTTATTTCTAAACGTAAAATTAAGAGTTCGAAATTTCCTCGGAAGTGGTCAGAAACAGTATGCAAAATTCCAAGCGCTTCTCCACGTAAAGCCACTATTAAAAACGTCGTTTTGTCATTCCAACCATTAGCTGCAGCTGCAGCTTCAAACTATTTGTGATAGGTTGACCATAGAACTTTACCATCAAAATTTGGAAGTAGATTCTTAAACTTGTGCGTGGCTTTCTCTCGATCATCTCTTCAAACAGTTTTAATCTGTCTTCTAATGTGTCCTCTATTGCTTCTATTTTATCATTTATAGATTGTTTACCGTTTTCTAAAACTTCACATATTTTCTTTCTTAAATGTAACATATCTGCTTGTTGAACAATTTTAATTTGGTTTTCTACACTAATTTGTATTTGTTCCTCAATAGTCTTTATTTGACTTTCAATTCTTGTTCGTATTTCTTTTTTTAAACTTCTAGAATTTTCTTCCATTTTCTGAGAATGTTCGAACAGTTTTTCTTCCATTTTCTGAGAATTTTCTGCCATTTTTCTAGTATTTTCTTCCATATTTCTGTTCATCGATTCTTGACACACGAAAATCGCGTACAAAATTTTGAAAGGATTGTCAATTACAGCACGCCTCACACCACTGTAACGATTTTAAAACTAATTTATTTATAAACGAAATATTTACATGATTTATTTTAACTAACACTAATGCAACAGTATTTAAGAAAAACACTTAATTAAAATATTACTATCACTAGAAAAATAATGTCCACGGATACTTTTTGTTTATCTAAACCGGTATTTGTTTATATTAAAAGCACGTACACTTAATGCACTGTATTTATTTATCTAAACAAATACTTTAACCACTTATTTATTTAAACCGATAAAGTCTTGACGTTTCTTCCGACTCGATTCGAAAAACTGACTTCAGCTTACTTTGATTAGCTTTTATATATTTCTGCTATCTGTATCTAGAATGTTCAACATCTTTTGGTCATTGTCTCGATGACAATAACTTTGAGAAGGTTTCAATATTTTGTGATTTGTGAATCAATTTTTGAAACACACGAAGAACCTAAAATAGTACCTGAAGCACCAGAATCTAACAAAACACAAAACGAATGAGCGAATATTTCAAGATCGAGATAAAAACATTTTTCCTGACAAACATGAGCTTTTTTTTAGCTTACCAAACAATCTCAAAACCAGAAAACATTTTTTTTCTTGAACTTTTGCTAAAATTAAAGTTAAATTTTTTTGGAATGTTTTCAAATTTTCACATGCCAATACTTGATTTTAAAGTTTAATTTGATTTCTTTAAAGATTTATAATTGGAAAAAACAATAAATATTGCTATTTATTCCTTTAGGTTTGTTATTATTTACAGAAAAGTAATAGTGTTGCATGATCTTTACGTTTTTGGTGCAAGATACTTTATGGGAAAAATGTTTTTTATTGTTCTTAAATGTCATAAATTTTAATTTTTCGCTATTGTAAACCGTCTTTGACAGTTTTGACACACTTGTCAACATAAACGTCAAATTATTTTTGAAAGATTTTGAGACTTTGTAGGCCTTTTAGTCTCTGTTCGAGCAATAAAATGTTGTATTTAACTCGTTCCTGTCTAAATTGAACGCTTTTTTTCCCTCGAGGACTTTTTAAACCCTCGTTTCACTCGGGTTTAAAAATGCCCTCTTGGGAAAAAAAGCGTCGAATTTACACAGGAACTCGATAAATAAACTACTATTAATGATAATGAATTTCTATTTACGTGGCTTCTAAAAACTCTAATTTACCCTTGCTGATTAATTACTTTTACAAAAATCTTGTAAATGTTCTTTTACAGTTGCCCAAACGAGGAAATTTTTTAAATTCAGTTTACATGTTCCGGTCAATTATTGTTTTACTGTCAAGAAAAATAACCTTTTGTGAAACTTGAATCATCGGTGTAACTAAACAATAATTTTCAATGAGTGTCAAAGACAATCAATAATAATCAAGACATAATATTATTTCAACTAACTAATTTTTTCTGTTATGTAACTAATAAATATTGCATAATTTTAAGAAATAGCATCAAAACAAAACAGAAATTAAATTTCAACGTGCCCTCCGTCCGTTTCAATACACAGTACGGTTCGTTCAAACATTTCTTTCAAAACATGCTACAACATAATAGGCGATACTTCAGCGGCACATTCGCTAATTGTATTTTCAAGATGGTTAATACTCCTGAAAGGTCTGCGTTTGTAGACTTCTTTTTGGTGGTATCTCTACAAGAAGAAATCGCATGGTATTATATCAGGAGAGCTCGGAGCCCAAGAAATTTCCGAAAATCTTCCGATCCATTTATAGGAAAAAAGATAGAGAAAATTACGAACGTCAACTGTACAGTGCGCTGGAGCACCATCTTGCTGAAAATACATATTTCTGCGAAGATCTAATAGAATATTCTCTATTATATTAAAAAAATCATTCTAGCAAAAATGCAGGTATCTCTCAGAATTAAAATTTTCTCCGAAGAAAAATTATCCAATGATTTGATTATTAAAGATTCCACACCAAACATTAGTTTTTAATGAGTAATGATCGCGTGCTTCTACAAACTGGAGATTTTCGTCAGCCCATCACCGACAATTTTGAGAACTAACATTTCCATTTAACGAAAATGTCGCAGAAAAGGACAAGTTTAATAAATGATCTATCCTCTTCTATTTGTGCTTCGATCCAAAAGCTAAAATATAACAGAGGCTCTAAATCTCGGTCTTGCAACGTATGGATAATTTTTGGTTTATACGGTCTCAATTTATTTGTTTTAGAAATTTTTCTGGTCGTTCTGCTGAATACTGGGTTCAGTTAGGCGATTTTTTGAAGAGGAGTTCGTAGAGTTTCGACAACAGTCTGCATTACCTGAAGCTTATGTTCTTCAACATTAACCCAAGGATTATGAAGAGCTTTAAACTTATTATCAACACTACCTAAACTTTTAAATGTCTTTAAAATCCTAGTAATGGTTGAGTGGCATATGTCTTTGTCGGGATATCGCTTGTTAAAAATTGTTACCGCTTCCCTGCGCGTTTTATAATTCCCCACCGACAGTCAAAACAATTTCAATTTTGTTTTTTTTTTAGTTACACAATTATTCATTTTGATTAATTTTTAATCGAATAAATTTAAAAATGACTTATAATCTAAAAATAACAATCTTCAAAGCAACTGTCAATCATGAAAATAATTACGTTATTTTTCTTAACAATAAAACATTCAACAACCGTTTCATATTCTGCCTACTTAATTGACTGAATCATGTAAAGTGAATAAAGAGACCTCTCCTTATTTAGACAATTGTAAAAGAACATTTACAGGGGTTTTGTGAAAGTAATTCATCGGCATGGATAAATTAGAGTTTTTAGAAGCAACGTAAATAGATATTAATTTTCATTTAAAAATATTTCTCCCATAAAGTATCTTGCACCAAAACCTAAAAATTATGCAACAATATTACGTTTCTGTAAAAAATATCAAACCTAAAAGATGAATTAGTAATTTCTATTGTTTTTTCCAATTATAAATCTTTAACGTTTTTAACGAAATCAAATTGAATTTTGAAATCAAGTCTTTGTATGTGAAAATTTGAAAATATTCCAAAACATTAAAATTTTTGTTTTAGCGGAAGAAAAAAATGTTTTCTGGTCTAGAGATTGTTCGGTAAGCTAAAACTGACTGACGATAAAGAAATCTCATTGAACTCTTGCTGAATTTACGAAAAATAACAATTTTTGAATTTCGCAAAACGCCATGTTCAAGATAAATGAAAATTACTCGGTATATCTGATAGGTTTTTAGATAAGCACAAATTTTTGCCGTAAAAAGTTTTTTTTTAAATCTAAAATTTTAAGAAAATCCATTCGTCCCAACTTTTTGGCGAGCACTGTATATGTTTTCAGCCTTTTCTACATAGGCAGCTCGTATCAGTCAAAAAACTGAAAATACATCAGCTACATATGCATTTTATAATACTGAAAGTATATTTTGGCACTTTACAACATCTTCAAAAGTAAAAATAGAAAAAGACGACATCACTCCATTATCAGTTATTCAAACGTCTCGTCTCTGGAAAATCTATCTACGTTATCTGAAGCATTTCCTACGACTAGTTAAAATCATATTTTATTATACCAAACAAACAATTTGGTAAAAGATTTAGTAGACACACATACCTACGTTTCATACTACTACTCTTCGAATAAAAGTATACCGGGCAAGTTACTCAACTGCATTTAGCCAGTAACGAATATTATTATAAATCCAAAAAAGCGCGGCTAAAACGTTGCAATCTTACCTTAAAAAAAGAGTTTTCAAAAAGAAAAAACTTGGTAAAAAAAAAGAAGCTAAAAACAAAGTTAAGTCGTCAAAAGCATTTGTCTTTCGATTCAGAAAAAGATCTGACGACAGTGATAATGCGAAAGACTACAAAAATGAATGCAGAAAAGACCGAAAGACGGAAAAGCAAGATAGATGATTGGCTGCAGCGTGCATGTGGTCGATGGCTGAACAGTTGTCAATTATGCGAAAAAGATACGTTTGATAAGTGAGAACGAAAGTAGAGTTTTGAAGATTAGAAGTCCACATTTTTTTTCTAAAAAATGTAAATTATAGCATAAGTATAATTATAAAAAAAATATAAACAAAAAGAAAACATGTCAGAAAATAAAGTTGCCAATAAAACAAAAGCATACTGAACTTAATGCGCATTTAATACTACTTACGTCGTAGCTTTTCCTAAAAATAAAACACATAATTCTTTTTACATATACTTATTTGAATAACGAGTAAAAAATATATTTTTTAATCAATTAAATTCCATTGTTTATTTCCAGTATTTTTAATTTGAACGAGACTAATAAAAACGCAAACAGTATGAATAAAGCTGCGTGCAACCTTCTTACACGCCACTTCCGTAGGGTTCCGGTAAATCACAGTCACCACCTTCACTAAAATTTTTGTGGTAAATATTCATTTATATGTGGGTATAAACTTCTAACACGAAATCTTTTTACATCAAGGTTGCAGTAAATAACTGTAACACAGTATTTTTTAATTAAAAGTGTGGGATAAATCATCATGTTTTATCTTTTTCTAGCCGACTGAAAAGAGTTCAAAGTAAGAAAAAGTATCAAAACAGTCAACAAAATTTAATGCTATATAAAAGATATGCTGTTTGATTAAACCTATTCGCTACTAAAAAAAACAAATGCTTTTGTGTTAATCGACTTTCAATTCTTATTTTACTTCTTCGCAATAAACTTTACTATAAAAATTCTACGGTTTTCAAAATAAAATAAACTTTTCTGTTGAATTTATTGGTCAAAGAAATTAGTTAAAGCCACTGTTACAAAAGTAAGTATCTATCAAATTGATTGATCGTTTGTCCTATATATTTTCTATCGCAATCTATACAATCAATAAATATACTTTTTTAATATTTCTGTGCCTTCGTGTTTCAATTGATGTGAACCTGAAGGTCTTAGCATTTTGTGTATTTCATTAGCTGAATTTGACTTAAAGAATCATAATTATTAAATGTCTGTAAAACGGAATTATTGGTGAATTCTGAGTTTTTTATGGAGCGCTATTTTAATTAAACTGAATAATCACGATGTACACTATTTTCTCAACTATAACTTGCAGCTTGCCATTAAATTAGATTAGTGGTTTTAAAAATGTTCCCTACAGACCCCCAGGGGTCTCCGAGATCACTCAAGGGTTCCTTGAACAACGTCAGAAAGTTAAATTAATAACAGTAAATAATTTATTAGCGTATTTTACGTCCGAAGTAAAATATAAATATAAACAGGTGCATAAAATACAAGTAATAACAAGCACCGTGGTAAAATAGGCTTATCTATAAAGGTTTATACAGGAACGCAATAGAGCCCATACCTGCATCAACTAGTCTATAATATAAACTATAAAAGATTTAGTTCTGTGTTAAGCGTGATGTGAAGTGCGTACAACAAATTTTCTTAGTCTTGACAAAAAAAGTATAATTTTTTGTATTGTTAAGTAGATAGCGTACTTTCGTTACGTAAGTAGTATATTTGAATTAAATTGATATCCCTTTTTAATTTAAATTTATTTAAATCAAGTATACTTTTGCTTAAGTTGAATAAAAAAATTATGTATCACAGTGATCAGTACAATAATGCTTTAACATTCATTAATGATTTCTTTTGTAATAAAAACTTAAGAAGGGATTGTAAGTTTTTTTAACACAGATGTGTTTTTGAAGAATATATTATTAATGATTCTGTAAAAGAAGTTAGACATATTGGGCTTTATAATTTAATATAATGCACCATAAAAGTTATAGCTTACTATTTTGTATATTTGTTTATTTTGTTTCCGCGAATGTTTGTAATTATTGTATATTACTGTATTATTATCTTATCTTTTTGGGTGCTTTTTTTCAGATAACAGTATGAGCGAGTCGAAGAAAAAATGCAGACAATACAGTGTTGAATATGATTTAATGAAACCTTCTAAGCGAAAGGGACTTTTAATAAAAATTCATAATGACAAAAAGATAAGGATTTAACGTTTTTTCAAACAATCAAAGAAAATATTTGAAAACACCGACATTGCAAGAACTCATAGAGACAACATCTACGTGAGATGACGATGAACTGCGTGCTTCTTATATTTCTTTAATAATTGCAAAGTCCGAGAAACCACACACTATTGGTGAAGAACTTATTCTACCAGCTGTAAGTGAGGTGTTGCACAAACCAGTTTTCGATAGTATTAAAAAAATTCCACTGAGTAATAATACTGCACGAAGACGGATCAATGAAATGGGTCAGTTTTTAAAAAACTCTTTATGTGACTACTTAAAACATCTGAATTCTCTATACAGATTGACGAGTCAACATTACGAGAAAACGAAGCTTCACTTTAGCTTATGTGAGATTTGAAAAAGTTTTCCCAAGAATTGTTATTTGCTAAATGTTTAGAAACTGATACAAAAAGTGAAACGTTATTTACTGAATTAAAAAATTTTTTTAATTGAAAAGCTATACCCTTGACTAATATTATCGCCGTTGCTACTGACAGTGTTCCGGCAATAGTAGGACGACACCGAGGCTTTTTAACATACTTAAAACAAGCTGTACCAATGTATTATCAGTACATTGTGTCATTCATCGACATTATTTAGTAGCGAAAAACCTTAGTGAACGTTTGCATGAATAATATTATGTCATTAGAGCAGTTAATAAAATCAAAAGGAATGCCTTCAAAGATTATTTGTTCAACTTTGTTTGAAAAATGATGACTATAATCGTTTACTACTTAACACAGAAGTACATTAGTTATCTAAAAGTGTATATTTAGATGGCTTCTATTCGCTCTTTGATTCAGTGTTGGAGTAAAGACAATGATTTGCGGCACAACTATCGCTTATATGACTGATTAATTTGCCAAATTTAACGAGACTAATTTAAAACTACAAGGTGACACATTAAATTTAATCAAAGCTAAAGGTGTAATATCCGCGTTTGTTGCAAAACTTTTGCTATACAAACAAAAGTTGAGAAGAGAAGCAGGTTCTTAGTTTCCAAATCTTGAAAAATTGCAAAATAGAGATGAAGACATGTTTGCTTATGGTCAAAACTTAACAAAGCTTCATTTGGACCTTAACCAAAGATTTGAAGACATATTTCATTCCCGACTGGGTGTTGAACCATTTTGCAAGTAGTCAAACTCAGAAGACAAATACAGAATACATACTAATACAAAAGCAACTTATTGAATTATTGATAAATGAGGAGTTGAAATCAATGTTAAACAGTGATACAACTTCTGGTTACAAAAACAGATCCCAATTTTATATCCAGCACACGGTTTGTTGTACAGAAGCTGTTGATTGCTTTTCCGTTTTTCTATTTGGAGAACGTGGATTCAGTGCCGTTCTAAGCCTCATCAGAAAAAAAGAAACCGATTAGAAATTCAGTACTTGCGGGGATTTGCGGTTGCGGTCATTAATTTTTTTTTGTATTTTAAAACAAAAGTTATAATTTCAATAAATACTTTTTCCACAAAATGTTTTATTTATATTTTACTTTTACGTCACCGACATCAAAGCTAAATTTGTAATTTTTCTATTATGCATTTATGTAGTTTTGAAATAAAGTGCTTAAGGCGCGTGCCAGGAAAATAAATACAACGTCGTGTAAGTGAACGTGTTGTTAACATAAACAAATACCAGTTTCGATAAACAGAATTGTGATAAATTACTTATAATTTGTTTTTCGTAAATATCGTTATATTTTATTAGTTAGTTGAATTAAAAATTAGTTCTAAATTACGTGTAAATAGTTAGTTTTAAATAAATCAATTCAAAAATTCGTTACATTGGCATCAAGTGTAGACAGTCTTACGCTTCGTTAATTTAATATTTTGTAAATAAATCAGTGATTTGATTAGTTCGCAAATCGTGTGTGTTTATAAATTTAGTTCATTAAACCTTTTTTCTATTAGTGCGTTTAAATTAGTCATTTAATAATAAAAAATTTGGTCGTTCATAAAATTTAGTGTTAAAAATAATTATAAGTAAACGAACAATAGTGACAAAGAAACTTTTACTTACTGTGTTACAACATCGGTTTAGCGAAAATTTGGAAAAAAATGTTTCTTTACAGAACAAATACTAGCCAGCATTGAAAATCGGATAAAAACTATAGAAGAACAACTACAGGTTAGTGTTGAAAGCCAGATTAAGTATGATTATAAACGACTTTAGGCCTAGACCGCGTCGTAATTAAACACCCAGACTTTTTAAACTAGGTCCTAGTGTCTTCTCTTCAGGAGAGAGTCTGCGACGCGGTCTAAGCCGAAAGTCGCATATAATCACAAACAAAATAACCGCGAAAGCTTAAGATTTCAGATCAAGAATATTCACAAAAAACGCAAGCACGTAATAAATTGAAAAATGAATCGAGCGAAAATATGTTTGAAGAGTTAGGTACTAATGAAACGTTAAAAAGAAACTATACTCACAAGTTGTATCTCCAAATTTTAATTAAAAGATTAAAAGATTTCTGGCCACCTTCATATTACAAATTATTAATTTCACGTCTAGAAAAAAGAGATGGAGATGTTTATCTGCAACAAGTTATCGAGTTGAATAAAAAACCGCGTTCAGAATGCTGCAAAAAGCCTGCAAGACTTTGGAATTGACATCGCTAGACTGTACACGGCTTTTGTATCTCACAGCTATACAGGCTTTTGTAGACGGACTAGCTTGGCCTAAGACGTTGTATGAAGCTTTAGCGCATGTCGTAGAGTTTGTAGCAGCAAAACAGACATCGCGTCAAGACGGTCATACCCTCCACTATGATGCAGAAGTACCCGCGGCGAAACAAGAAAACATCGAGGAAATACCGCGATAAATGCTTCGAGAAAGAGAAGTGGCGAATCTGTACTGCGGTGAAATAGGTCACGTACGACGAAACCGTGCTAAACCTAAAAATAATAGAAAAAGAGCGCTCGGAAGTCTAAAGCGAGTTGACCAAAGAAACAAAAGTTCAGTCACGTACCGGAGTTTACTATTCAAATGGCATCCTCTATGAAGCAATTGCACAGCATTTATCTCAATGGCAAGAGCAATGGACAGTGTGTTCAGTTTCTGGTTGATACGAGAGCGACAAAGACCGCATCATTGACATGTTATTAGAAGATAAGACAGTACCACTTCGGCGACAGGTGAAAGAATACCTACTCACGGACAAGTAAAAATGACCATTGGTTTGGAAAATAGTGTACTTTTACCATTAAGTACTAGTAGTAGCCGACATCACGGAAAAAGTTATTTTGGGAATGAACGTTATAACGAAGTATAGGTTTCATTTGGATATGAAAAACGATGTCATTAAAATTGACGATGAATAAATTCCTTTTCATTTGTCATAAGCAGGCGTTCGAGTCTAGTTGAGTGAAGACGTGACTCTGCCTGGAATGACGGAAAATGTGGTAATGGCATGCCTGGTTGGAAATATCCGAAAATGCTACATTGATTCGCGTATTAAAGCAATGGAGGACGACTTGGTTCAAAAAGCCTACTAGTTAGCAGAACATTAGTACCAGTGAAAAACACGATTTCAGTAAGGGTTTTGAATGTCAACTCTGGTCCAATAACGTTGAAAAAGAAAATAAACTGTGTATGAAAATCTCAGAACAGACCAGCTGACTAAAGCTAAAGGGTTGATCTAGCAGTATCGAGATGTTTGCGTTGGAAAGTGGTTCTAAAGTAAGAACTAACGTAGTGAAGCATAAAATTATTATCAGAAACGCTCGACCGATATAACAACATTCACGCCGACTTTCTTTGGCAAAAAGAGATGAAGCTGAATAAGTAATTACGAATATGCAAAGAGAAGATGTGATTAAACAATCAAATAGTTCATGGGCGTTTCCAGTGGTACTAGTAAAGAAGAAAGATGGATCGGCGAGGTTTTGCGTAAAGTACAAACAGCTTATCAATATGATCAAAAATTACATTTCTTCTTTACCAAGAATTTAAGATACTTTACACGTCTAGTCAGAATCCCGGTGATTTTCCACGTTGTATTTAAAGAGTGGTTGCTGGTAAGTGGGGTTGGAACCGAAAAACAGTGAAATGACGATTGAAACTGGTTTGTGGCGGTTCACTGTGATGCCATTCCACCTGTGCAACACTCTTGCGAACTTAGAGTGTTTGATGGAAACCATTTTACGCGGACTGTCTTAGAAAACTGCTTGATTCGTCTAGATGATGTAATTGCGTGTAGTTGGAAGGACGATTGAAAAACATTTTAAAACGAAACCTTTGGCTACGTCGGCGTCGTATCTAGAGACCGAACCAGACAAAGTCTAACCAGTTTCTTTGAGTTGACAAAATTGACCGAGGAAGAACAGAATTTGGATAGAATGAAAACTGCGAAAACGCTTTCTATCAATCTGGCAGTTGATAGTAATCTAAAACAGGCCTTAGTTCCTTTACCGATTTTAAGTTATTGAAGAGAAGATGAAAAATTTATTTTGTATACCGATGCAAGTAATGTGCTGTCCATATGTGCAGTTCTTTCACAGGTGCAAACTGAACAAAACAAAGTCATCGCGTATCAAGATTTTGTCCAGGCCAGAAAAAAATTACTGCGTGACTAGGAGAGAGCTGTTAGCAGTCGTCAAGTCCATAGAACAGTTCTACAAATATTTGTATGGACGACGGACTACGACACCTTAAAATGGCTATTGCAGTACCGTAATCCGGAAGGATAGGTGGCAAATGGATCGAGAAACTGCAAGAGTATGACTATGACACCAAACATCGTGCCGAAAGCAGTCATTACAACGCTAATGCCTTATATAAAAGACCCCGGACACTGCAGCCGTAAATCGAATGTCTCCGAAGAACTGCTATGGTTCATGGCAAGTGAAAACCAGAGCATTTGAGTCGCGAACAAGAACGATCGATAAATAAAAGTACTCCTGAACTGAAAAGCTAACAGTCGACGACTAACTTGGAAAGAAGTAAGTGCTTTAGACAGAAACATCAAAGCATACTACACGCATTTGAGACTGCTTGAGAGTGGAAGACGATCTTCTTAAACGATCCCAAAACAGTGTCGAGGGCATGGAGACAGAACAGAAAACAGTGTCAAACGTGTTGCAGCGTTTGCATGATGGTACATCAGGAGGACACTTTGGCGTAAAGAAGACATTAGGGGAAGTTCGAGAAATATTCTAATGGGTAAACTACAAACGTGATGGAATGATGATGTAAGTGCATGGCCTGCGCATCAGAAAATGGTTCAACAGAAAGCGCAAAGCACCAGCAAAACAATATAACGCTGGAAACCTTTTAGAAAGAGTGGCGATTGACATTGCAGGGCCATTTTCAGAATTTGATTTGGGAAACATAGATGTGTCCGAACACCAAACAGATTGAAATCAGTAATTGCACTTTTTTTAATAGTATACCGATCATCTGTTTACGTAAGTACAGGCCAAACACCATCATGCATGGTCGCGATATACGGAAGAAGAAACTGCTGAAAGAGATTACGTTAGCAAGCAGTCTTAAAACTACGTGATGACCGACGAACATTATGGAATCTCAAAAGAGAAATAGAGTTCCACAACATTAAGAAATTGGCGGTACCCAAGCTTGGTTGCGGTTTAGATCAACTGGATTGGAGAACAGTTCGAAATTTGTTAGAGGTCGTCTTTCGAAAAATAGACGTTCAAGAGTTGGTTTGCAGTTACCATCCAAGTAGAATGTGGTGTCAGAAAAAATCCATTGATTGATACTTTTGTGCTCAAAGAAGTTACCGACTGTTAAATTAAAGGCACTTTGTTGCTTGTAAGAAGCTTTTTATTATATTTTAGGATATACAAACTTATCACGTACAAATATAAATATAAGAAATACAACGTATAACATGTACGGCATTACATTAATTTACTATTTTAGTTTTCAATATGGCGCCTAATTTCCCGCCTTAAGTATATTTTTTTAACAATGTTGCGAATGTTCTATTTTTACATTAATTTGCCATATTAATAACACCTCCTTTCAAATTAGCTGTATTCTTCAAAAATCATTTTATTCTGTTATTAATCCTAAATCTTTTATACACGTTGTAAATAGCGATTTTGATAGTGGCTTTGTGAAAACATGCCGTCTTGCACATTTTTGTTTTCAACATGTTCCTTTATAAAAAGATATATTGATATCTATATGTTTAGATTTATTTGATATAATATAATTTTTGCTAATGTCTATAGCACCTCTATTATCACAAAATATTTTAATGGGTTTGTCACAATCATAATAATTTCAGAAATTAATTTTTTTAACCATAGGGCTTCTTGGGTTGTGAAAGATAATACCATATACTCGGCCTCTGTGGATGACAACGCAATTGTTTTTTTGTTTTTTACTAAACCACGTGAACCTGTTATAGAGAAACGGTTGTTCAATTTATTACCCCAGTCTGAATCACTGAAGCATTTTAATTCAATATACGAATTTTTAGTGTACTGTAGTTTATAATCAAGTGTACCTTTGAGGTAGCGAAATATTCTTTTTACTGCATTCCAGTGAGAATTATTGAAGTTATTGTTAAATCTACTTAAAAAGTTGACAGAGAATGCAATATCCGGACGGCTAATTTGTGAAGCATACAGTAAACTTCCAATTGCTTTTTGGTAAGGTGTATTGTCATTTAGTTTTTCTTCTTTATCATTGGGAAGCCAACCAGGGTCTATAGGGATGAACACAGCATTACAGTTGCGCATTCCAAAGTTTTCTAGTAGCTTCTTTATACGTTGTGTCCCATTTAACATGAGAAAATTAAAATTATTTTTTTCCTGTTTTCCAAATTAAAAAATCGAAAAGTTTTGACGCAGATTTAAAGTGGCACTTAAAACGTTTCTAAAAACAATTTCTTGATTATAATTTGATAATTAATAAATTAATTACAGGCATTTGAAATTCGAAATTTTGAAGATTTTTTGCGCATGCGATTCAGATCGGCTATCGTCGGTTTTTAAAGTAATATGAATGCTAAAATTAACGGCTACAATACCCCATGGGGTACCCCTAGCGTGGGACACAAGGTATACTCAGTTTGATTCAACATTCTGGTTTCATTTTCATAAGTTATGTTCATTTTCAAAACTAATTTATTTTTAATTTTACTTTTAGTTTGCTCTTGGCGGTTTTACATAAATTTCTTCCTCTAATTCAGCATTCAAATAAGCTGTAGATATGTCCATTTGGATAATTTTTAGTCCCATTTTTACTGCATAAGAAAATAAATATCTTAGTGATGAATATTTTATTACGGGAGAAAAAGTTTCTTGGTAATCGATTTCGGGTTTCTGATTACATCCTTTTATTTCCAATCTGGTTTTAAATTTGGGTTGTTTATTAATTTCGTCTTGTTTAATTTTAAGAACCCATCTAGTTTGCAGTATATTTTTTTCAATTTTTTTATCTACTACTTCGAATGTTTTATTTTTTTCATGTGATTTCATTTCAGTCTCCATAGCTCTCTTCCATTCGGTTGAATTCGGGCCGAACAAAGCTTCTTCTATTGTTATGAGTTCTGTCAGGGAATTCACGTACGCTGTCATATCATAATCAATTTGCCATGTAGGTGGTTTTATGATTCTACCTGATCTGGATGTTGCGTTAGGATTCTCTTCAAGATTAACATGTCCCTCTAAAGATGCATCACTTAGTTTTGGTTCTTCTTTTATGATATAAGATCGTATATCTTGAATATCTTGTTGTTCGCATTCATCTTCTTGAACATTTTGCAATTCTTCTTCATTTTCTTGTACATTTTGATTTGCATCTTCACTTTCTTGTATGTTTTGACTTTCATCTTCACTGCTTTCGTCGTTTTCTACGACTTAGTTTTTATTAAAAAATGGAAAATACTCTTCTGTATTGTTTTCTTCAGGTTCTTGTGTTTTCTGTTTTTCATCTTCTAGGTTTTTATTTTTAGGTTTGAATATTGCATCACGCGATATTTCTATTTCGTTCTCTTCAGGTAAATATATCCTTAATCCCTTTTTGTTCTCATCGTAGGCAACAAAAAGTGTTTCTTACTTTTAGGATCCCATTTTTTTCTTAATTGTTTCAGAACATAAATTTTAAAATTTGTTAAGTCGAGTTTTTTGTTACACCACATTTCGTAAGGAGTTTTATTTTCAGTATAACTAGTACTACTTCTATTTAAAACGTAAACGGCTGTGTTGACAGCTTCCGCTCAAAGATTTTTACTTAGATTTTTATTTTTCAACAACATTATTCGGGCAGCTTCAACTACAGTACGGTTTTCACGTTCTATTTTACACATTTGTTGAGATGAATATCTTACGCTAGTTTGTTGAATGATGCCATATTTTTTAACAAATTTGAAATTACTTACTTCTATATTTAAGAATTCCGATCCCCCATTGTTTCTTAGTATGTGTACATTTTTATTTAACTGAGTTCGAACAGTATTAAAAAATAAATGTTTTCCAAAAGGACAGTTTTCACAAAAAGGCTTGTTATCATCGATAAATTTAATTTCTTGTGTTTTTTATATTGATCGAACTTGTTGAAAGTTTTGATGGGCTAAACGCTCATGCCAAGTTTGAATGTTGTCAATATTAGTTGCTGCATAAGCTATAGAATCACAATTCTCAAAATTATTATTATTACTAACATGCATATCTAAAACAAATACATTATCTGTATGTCTAGCAATTGCATAAGTTTTATTTTCTTTGTTTATTTTTACAATATTACCTTTGATAGAGTAACCTGTTACGTACGAAATTTTCATTACGGAAGACCCTGTATATTGAATTGAAATTAGATTCCGGTTTTGACGCCCTCTACCGATCTTTTCTCGCGACTGTCATTTTTACGACAAAATTGCGAAGCTGTCAATTGCCTAAAATGGTCTGTACGTCTTAAGTAATTTCTTCAAGTACCATCCGTAATAATGGAAATCAAATTGTAATTACATTACGTTCATAAAATATTTGAGTCGTCACAGGGTAAGATAATTGCGGTCGTTTTATTAAAATTAGTTTGTAATTCCTCCTTCATTCGATAGCCATTTTCTATCCGCTTTGAGCACATGTACGTTTCAACAAAGAAATGGTGAATAGAAATTCTTATTAAGGAATACCGTTAATGAACACGTACGCTTTTGGACGGCGTTTTTTTCGCCACGAAAACGGAGTCTCGATAAGCCTTACCGTGGGAGATGTTACTATCTGTATACTAGTCGATTGTGTTATCAGCCACCTGTGTTAAAATTGTTCCTTACAGTACACGATACAACGGGTTTTTATGTAACATTTAATGATTTATTAATACTATTTTTTTAGCTTTTGTTCTGTGTGAACTAGGTTGTGATCCGATTTGCTTTCACTATTTATTACAGGCCACTGGCGGGAAAACGTTTTCGCCGCGGAAGTGGAAACTGGATTTTGGGATGAGTTATTTGTTTGACTTTTATATCGGGATCACGAAAGTTATTCACAGAATTGTATTTAATGTTAATGACCGTAATTACGCTATCGCTTATGTACCAATAAAGTAATCTTAATCATTTCATAACTGTATCGCATGCTGTGAGGGAAAAACCTATTTATTCTGAGACTTTCGGTGCTGTCCATTTCGGCATAATTTCAATGTGTAGTGTGTGTTGCCGATACTGCGGCATTCATGTATGAGAACTTCGATATAATCTAGTAGATTTTATGTCGTATGAAATCAAAGTCTCCTCTACTTGTTAATGAAAATTGTTATTCATTCTAGTATTTAAGGTTTGCGCATTTAGCGTATAGTTGTCAATTTACTGCGCTACTAAAGCAAAACTGTGATATTTGTTAATTCTACATGGAAACCATTCGAGCATAGATAGGTAAAGAAACTTCATATATTCTTATTAGTATCCAACGTTAAGACATTAAAGTGATTATAATTGTTAATCTCTCTTTTTATTTTTCTTTCTCCTGTGATTAGCGTTAGCTATTACCTAATTTTGACTACTCGAACATCAGAGTAAGAAGGATTACGAACCTCCAATTGGGTTACAAGTTTGGATCGTCTGTCGTGAGAGAAGCAGAAGTGTTATCTTGGATTAGCTCTGGCGCCCTTCCTGTGAACCTCCCCTACATCCGACTGTGTGAGTTGGCCGTGCAAGGTTCGTAAGACATAAAACTTGTAACAAACCCTTTTTCATCGCTTCACCAACGCTAAAAAGGTTTAATTTTAATTCCGGCACATATAGCACATTTTTTTAGAACACTTTCTATCACTTCACCATTGACTTCCGTGTTTACATTTATTTCACCAACGCCATGGGCTTTCAAAAGACGTCCATCACTAATTTTTACAAAACTTTTCCGCTCATGAAATGTTAAAAAAAAATTTATTTTACCTGTCATGTGTTGACTGCAACCACTGTCCAGATAGAATCGATTGTTTATATCAGTTGTTTTATTTATTACTACAAAAGCATTTCTTTCTTTTTTATTTATCTGACTCTGACTTGTTTTTTCTTCGTTTTTCATTGGGTTGAAACGACAGTATTTCGATCGATATTTTCGACACTTGCTGCAAAATTGGTTGATTTTCTTACGAAAAAAGCAGTTTTCTGTATTGTGATTAGTCTTTTTGCAAACTTCACAATGTTTTGCTGTTTTAGAGCATAGAGCTAGGTTTACTAGATCAAGTGTTTCATCATTCGATACGTATGAGCGTTGTTCTTCAATTAACAGACGAGCTGTCAAATTATTTATTGTTTGATCTTTTGTATAAAATGTTTATATGATCTAGGTAACGACATTACTATTTTAGTTATTATCATTTTGTCTGAGATTATTTCACCATGTTGTTTTAATTTACTTACGATCAAATTTATTTCTGCTACTTGTTTTGCTAAGTTATTTCCTTTTTCTTCTTTATATTTGTAGGAGAAAAATTGTTATTGCAGTGTATGGAATAATGCAATGTTACCACATTATATTGATCATAAATGGAGAGCTGTTTCACAAGTCATGACGTGCAAAAGAGTTGTTTCGGTCATTCTCGAAGTAATTAGTTGTTGAGCGTAGCTATTTTTCTTTTGCCATTTTCTTATTTCTTTCGCTGAATCTTCTTCAACATCTGGTTTTATATTATTCTGTATTACTTCCCACACATCTGCTGAAATTTTTATGTTAAACTTCCATACGTCCCAATTTTCTGTACCTTTCAGTAACACTATTTAATTGGGTTGTATTATTTGAAGGCTTCATTTTTAACAATACATGCACAAAATACCATTAAGAGTTCGTGAAATGAAAGTTATGTTTTTATTTTATTTTAACTGTAGTTTAGAAAAAACTTTTTCTTTTTTTAAATTGCATTACACTTTTTACTTTTTAGCTTCTTACAAGCAACAAAGTGCCTTTAATTTAACACCGACGACCATTTCTATCGGTGCTGCATCCACTTTTCTGTTTTGGAACAGAACAGTTGTGATGTAACCCACTCGCGTTTGAAATTAAAAACCCGCGAACAAACAAAAGCAGCGACATCTCGCTGTGGCTGTGATCGTCTAGTTACCCCCCCCCCTTCTGCGTTGTATTAAGTTCGTTATACACTGCTTACTCTCGATATGTGGGAAGGCTGTAGTAGGTTAAATAAAACACACAATAAAAAAAATGAATCGTAATTTTTATTCGAATTTAACTCTTTAAATTTTAACCGAGACCTTGCCTGTTCGGTGGGACTCGTCGTAGGAGGGGAAGAACAGAGCTAAGAAACCCCTCCGGTCCTCTAACTGAATGAAGATGCAAGATCATTACACAATTTAGGTTGATAAAACAATCGGCTTGTAATCAAAACTATTAACACACGTCGTAAAGCAAGGACATCTCAAATTACAGTAAATTAGACAAATAAACAGACCTGATAACAGATTTAAATACCAACACATATAAACACGTGCACAAACATCATCATTTAAAACTGAAGACGTGTTAGATAATCGGCGTCTCCGCCAATGGGCACTGGGGTCCTGGTTACGAATCAACCCAGCTAAAGTTGAAAGTTTGGAACAACAAGTAAGGCCAAAAACGTATAGGTAAAATCAGTAATGCACATAATAAAAGTAATACATAAACAAGTAAACGAAAATGCAGGGCCCCATAACATGGAAGCAACCTGCGGCCGTTCGTTGTTGCCCAGTCACGGTAGAAAAATATTAGATTTACATTCTATAAGGCAATACACACAATGGTTTTTATATCTGTTATCAAACCTCTTATAATCACCATCAATAGGTAACTGTTACGACTAAAAAGTATGTCCAAACTTTGATCGACTTCCGCATCATCACGTTATAATCAACAACAAAAAAACAAACAAATTATTAAGATACTTTAGGATTAAAATCAAGGATGAACATTTTGAAATTATTAATTAATAGTATAAAAAGAAAATAACTCAATAAATTAGTGCCAATTGTTTCTAAAACCTATGATACGTACACACAAATAACCTAGCAAAAACAAATAAGCTAGAAATATGAATAGCGTCCTTTTGACAACAAAAGAATTATTACGTAACGGGTATAACACGCGCCCCTTGCAATTGGTAACATTCAAATTTACGAATACAATGGTTAATTACTGATGTTACATTCCCAATCCCCAATGTTTCATGCAAAATCATACACGCTAAATGAAGTTATTGAAATCGCAAACAAAAAAACGATAAATCTCAATTTCATCCGAAGCGTCCTTTTTAAAACAAAGAACAGTTGATACACGCCCCCTTACAGTTTCATAATGTTTAAACGTAAAAATAAACGGTTAATTATTGTAGTTACAGTTCTGTTTCTAAATGTTTTGTACAAAACTACGCATGCTAAATGAAGTTATTAAAATTACCAAACAAAGAAACGATAAATCTCAATTTCATCCGAAGCGTCCCTTTTACGGCCACGCCCAAGCATTCTTCTACAAGTACACAATCACCACAAAAAAAAATGTAAACAAAATTTTGAAAATCACTGATATCGATCTGACTTAAGGCGAGGTCGATAGCAATCCCCCTAACTTTCCCTTTCTTTTTAAATTGTACCCTCGAAATCCTTCCGTACTTTTGCGCAATTTCTACTTTTTCTTTCCACCAACAAGTGGGGATTTCGGTTTAATTTCCCTCGTTTTTAATGCTATTTAAATTTAAACGGGTTCATCTCACAGTCTTAAGAAGGAAACAGTGAAGTGTTCCCAAAGCGCATTTGGAAACTTCCAGACGATGATCGGAAAAGATGGAATGTTCTAGATCGAGATTAGGTAAGAATATAAAAAGTATCCAAAGGGAGTTGGAATTATTCTAGTTAGAAGTCGGATGTGTTAACATTGTGTTTGTCTAAATAAATAAAGTGTTTAACGCACGTGCCAAGAAAATAAATACAACCTTGTGTAAGTGAACGTGTTAACATAAACAAATAGCAGTTTAGATAAACAAAAGCGCAAAGTTATCCGCGGATATTAAATATCAAGTGATAGTCGTATATAATTATTAGTTGGTTTAATTAAAAATTAGTTACATTAGAAAAATTAGTTCTAAATTACGTGTAGTTTTAAATAAAGCCTTAGCGAAGCCTATACGTCTTTATTCACATCACTGTCCCTTTATATTAACACCTGTATGCTAAATAGTGCATCTCTAGTGCTCAAACCTTCTTTAAATACGAATGTGTGTTACTGATGTGTTCTTCTATTTTTTATATATTCTTTCATGTATGACTTTCAAGAAGATTTTACACATGTTGCTCATCAGGCTATGACCTTCGGATGTTTTGGCTCTATAATATTTGGGGATAGGTATAAATGTCGAGGTTAACCAGTATTGTGGTATCTCCCATGTCGCAAATATTTGGTTAAATAATTTAGTTATGGGATCTAGCTAAACGGGTTAATTGATTTTTGATAAGATTAACTTTAGCGACGCTCACATGAGCAGGGTGGCTTGCCTGAAGTAGACCTATCGTCCAACGAGATTGTAGAGGACTGTTTCTTCACCATGAACTTTTAAGTTATATATCTATGTAACGGAATAATCAGTTGATCAAACGGAAACAACACTTATTGTAGAACATTGTAATCGTTGAATAGACCTTAAAAATTATATTACAAAATAAAAATAATTAAAACATAAAATGAATGTGTATTAATGTTTAAGTAAATTTCTTTATTACTTTAAATTCAAGCTTGACAACAACAAAAATATATATAACTTCAACAACTAACATTACACTCGAATATCAAATATGACATTCAAGACATACAATATTAATAACAAAATATGATTTATTTCTACAAAATACTTAATGTGTATAGATAAAGTACAATACAATATCACATAATTATAGCTACTCTAATACGATTTGACTTTTTATCTCATCCACAAAGTTCTTGTGTTGCAAAATTCCCACGTCCATTAATTCTTGCAGTCTGGAACAAATACTCTTAAGTGAATACCAAATGCATATTTTATTCAGTTAGTAATAACAACCGCGTCAATATAACAAAGATAAAAATAATTGATTTAATTTTTATTTTACACACAGTGATATAATATACTAACCTATACCGTATCGTCGTGTTAAACTGCAGAGCCTCATCAGTGCTATAAACCGAAACGTCGCAGCTGACATCTAAAAAAAATAACCTAATATTAACGTGCCAAAAATTACTCACATTACCTTTAGGCTTATCCTTCAAGCTATTAATTTTATTTAATTGGATTTTACGTAAATCATCCTTAATGTACCCCAAATTACTTTGAAGACGACCCAGAGTTGTAGTTAAATAATCAGTTTCCTTCCAACAAGCGCATACAGTTCTGAAGATTTGTACATTACAAATTTAATAGTGAATTAATTAAATGTGTCAAGTACCTCAAATAATCACATAAAGCAGAATTATTTAACAAGTTGTCCCTATTTTTGATGGTTTTGGATACGATTTTTAGAACTTGTAGTCCATTAGAAAAATCGGTGATGGAGTCATCTATGTTTGTATGGCAAATATTTTCACACACTTCTTGAATCCTGAAATAAACACATACTTACATAAATAATCAAAAATTTGTTACATGTCGTTATTTTGTATTCATCAAAAAAATTTATTCTAAATTAAAATTAACGGCTTTACTGTCTAAGAACGTTACTGTTGTCATTTCACTTTACGGGTGTGAATAAACGCGATACAAGAAGGAACGGCAATTTGACCTGCTCTTTACCTGTTCGAAAACCACTGAGAACGTTTGTGTACCTGTGTTATTTTAAGACATGCTAGTAGTTTTCTCTCTGTTGAATTTTCCTTGGTAGTGATTTCGATTACGCTTTTAGCGGATATGCTAGGAAAAACGTATTCCAGGTATTGGTTAGATTTGGCGTTTGGGGTTAGGTACGCGACGTTCCCAGGTAGAAATGCAATTTTAAAAGATGGGGTCATCACGTTAACTTTTTACCTTTTTACGCGAGTTTCGGGGATTGCTATGCTATCTGTGTACCCGGCTGTTTTTGAGATATGTAATCTGTGGAGTCTGTCTCGTTTTATGTGATCAGAAGCGACGAGAGAAGACTCACTATATCAGTGTTGTATTACTTCGTTAAATTACTTTATGCACATTACTTAGTATAGCGTATACCTATTTATAATCATTACTTTAATATGTCAGCCTTGTACGTACAATTTCTTAGTAGCGTATAATTTCGCTTCATGTAATTTGTTTAAATTTTATTCACTAACCATTAGAATTCAGCCTATTTTAAGTAATTATAATGTTAAATCATACTGACTTAAGTTTACTTTCAGTCGCAAACTTTATATCATCTGTAACCTTATGTATTGTTGTTGAGTACGTTGACGTGTCATCCGTCGTACATAAGTTTATATATCCACACATTTTCGTTTTAACTCACATAAAAAGGAGTAATGGATGTCACTACTGATGCCGAAGTATTGTCGGTTTGGTAAGTTTTGTACTCATATTTTACTTTTTTTTAGATTCATTATTATCGTTGTCGAATGTTGACTTATTTCGCGACTGCATAGTAGACGAAGTAGAATCATTCACTTATAACATTTGTTAGCAAATGAATATAATTAGTTGTATAGTGGGTTGCCTGAACGAAAAGGCCTACATTGTATTTGTAGCTGGGATATTATTATTTAGTTTACGAATCTATAATCGTTATGGGTCTACCTCTTTCTCTGTTGATTTTAACTATTTTTTTTTCTTGAAATAAATATATTGTTGTTTGAAGTTGTATTTGTTCCTTTTAGTGATAGACACACAGATTTAAACAAGGTCTGTATTGGGTAATATTTACTTGTTTTGACGTCATTTTAATTTAACGTAGAATTAGCCGATACAACTGTAAGCAATTTGGTACGGGTTAAGATAATGCTCAATCGAATAACAACTTAAGACTTTATTAAGTTACAAACAAAATAGATGCTGTTTACAAACTCTGGTTCGCATGCCCGTGCCGTTTTTCCACGTGTTCCCCGACTGCGTTTACACTGCGTGTTTCCTCAGAGCTCGCTGTCTCGCACACAATTGGTCGTCCTGCTCCCTTCGTGTCCTCTCCAAGGTCGGTGGACCCGGTTTCAGCTGTTTCTCCCCGCACGTTCATGACATAATCTTCGTACTTTTTGGGTATGCGGCGCGTCCTGGGTATGCGTCCGGTTGCCTCTTCGTCACTGGAATGACCACCATCTTCGGTTTTCTCTTGGCGATCACTGGCTACTTCAACGTCGTCTTCGCTAGCATTGTTGTGGGTTGAGTCGTCGTCATCTTCGTGATTTCGGTATCGTACCGTTCGGTAACACCCGCGTTATTACTAGAGGTCCTCGGTATCGTGCTTGTAACTAGGTCGACTCGCCCGTATGTTCCGGCACTTTGTATTGCAGTCCTCGCGTACGTTTCTCGTCGAAATATTTGAATTGTTTTGCCTGCTCCAATTTCACCTTCACGCGTATTTCGTCTCGAGTCTTGTCGCGGTTTTCCTAACCTTCGTGTTTTATTTGGCAATCGTATTTAGACAACATATAATACCACCTTGCGATTTGCGAGTTGACCGTTCGTTGTGCATTTAAATACGTCAATGCCTAGCAATCCCTCATAATCTCGAAAGGTATTCTTATGAGGTACTGTCTTAGTCTGTTTACGCTAAACACAATAGCTATTAGTTCTAATTTGCTGGAATAGTATGTACGTTCACGTCCGTCGTTTTCTTCGAAATGTAGTGGACTGCTAGCCAAGCTCCGTCATCGCCTTTTTGCAGCAGCACTACGGCTAGGCTGTCCGCACTCGCGTCGTAATGTAGTTGGGTTTTGGCCCCTGCGTCGTATAGGGTCAACACCGGTTTCTGTGTCAACGACTCTTGCAGATCCCTGAATGATCGTTTTTCGGAATCGCCGCACGCAAATTCGACTCCGGTCCTGGTCAATTCGGTCAGTGGTCGCGGACATTCTGTGTACCGACTTAAGAAGCATCGAAAATATCCCAGTTCAAGAAAACGTCGTACTTCATGTACGTTCTTGGGTCGTGGATAATCCCGCACCGCGTTTGTTTTCTGAGTTCCCGGCTTTACAGTCCCGTTCGAAATCACGAATCCTAGAAACTTCCGTTTGCCCGAAACAGCACTTTCTGACGTTTAAAGCTAAATGGGCTTCGCGTAGCGCGATTAGAACTGTATTCAATCGTTCGCACATTCCGTGTCACGTTTTGTCGGGTATAAAAATATCGTCCATAAACCAAACTAAGCCCGCGTCCTTGATTGGTCCTAGAACCATGCATCATTCGCGAAAACACGAACATCATGCGTAGAAACTCTCCCGTTTCGTCGCAAATTACAATCTTACAAGTTCTCCGGCGTCTTCTTCACTCGTTCCCTCTGCGATGCACAAATCTGTGAGGGCGATCGGCTTCGTCAATTTAATTTCCGCCAGACCCCATTCAACTGACTTCGACCTCACGTAGCCGACCGTCGTGGCTGAGGAATATCAATTTTCTTAAAAACCTCGTCGTCACAGTGTCCGAAAACTAGGTCCGCACCTTTCTCTAGGTATGTCACAATTCGGTATATCACCGTCTAACGAACATATCTACAGTCTGCGCGTCGTCATTTACCACCCAAACTTCAACTTCGGCACAAACTACGTCGATTTCCATCATCACGTCGGCTTTCGCATTACAAACTACGGCTGGTTCTTGCGTATTCCCGAATGCGCAAAGCTCTCGTTTTCCTGGTATCAAACGTGACCCCGTTGCGATCTTATCCTTCACCGTGCAGATGCTGCTACCGCCAATGATGATTCCCGCCACTGTCGTTCAGCCGTTTATTTTCACGTCCTTCAGATACTTCATGATTTTCGTGTCATCGTACTTGGCATCGGCACTATCCGGTTGTGGTTTTATTTTAGGTTTGTCACATTCCCGCGAAATATGTCCGTATGTGTTGCAATTAAAACACTTCGGTTGCCCTTGTTGGTTCCACCTAGGCGCTGCTCGTAGCTTTAGTTTTCCATCGGCAGGTGTGTCTATTTGTGTTTCTAATCTACTGTTCACATTTTCAGTCGGTGCACCTAAAATCGTGGTTACACAATGGTTTACGGCACTCATTTTATGGACTCGTTCCAACTTCACGTTGTCCAGCCAGTCCATAGCCTCCGTTCCGTACTCTTCTCCGTCATACGTGCTGATATTTTTCGTCAGATCGGGCATTACCTGAAACATCGTCGGTTGTGGCGCTTGCGGTCGTTGCATCGTCGCCATGGCCATTTCCGTTAGTATTCCAATCGCTTCGGTTTGGGCTACTATAATTGTACGCATTCCCTGTGCGTACTCGTAATTACGCATCTCTACGTCAGCTTGGTTTATCTAGGCATGATCGTTGCTGCTTTCTACGCCGTTGTCCGTTCGTTTCTTCTATCGTGGATACCAAGTTGGTACGGGTTAAGATAATACTGTATCGAATAACAACTTAACACTTTATTAAGTTACAAACAAAATAGATGCGGTTTACAAACTCGCGTGTTTACTACTTTACGACTTGATCTCTCCTACTCGCATGTCCGTGCCGCCTATCTTTCCCCGTGTTCAGCGGCTGCGTCAGCTTTGCGTGTTTCGGCAGGTCTCGCTGTCTCGCTCACACAACTGAGTTAGTCGCTTGCCTTTAAGTTGCAAAAAATTCTCGTAACAAATTATAGTCAACGAGTTGGTAAATTTTTTTTTTAGATTCTACCAAAAATATGGAACGCTTTGTTTCGATTACAATTACTCTAAATTTGGACTAACAAAAAAATGTTCAAGTATTGAGGTTAACCTTCACCCTAACCTATCAGTCTCCTGAAAAAACTTGGACTTTCATTGCAATTTACCTTATTTTGGGACCATTTTTCTTTCAAAGTTTTATTTGCAATGCCAAAATAAGTCAGATCCAAATCTACATAATAAAACAATAAGGTATGTACAAATTAAATTGATGGCAGAATAACGAATGACCCAATGTGACAAATTCCTAAAGCTTTTGAAACCTTCAACTATTCTATTCTACTTCCAGAAGAACCATTAAGTTAACCAAAACTCTTAGTAATCCAATAAAACACTACTAAATCGCTAAAAATAAAATTAAAATTAAAAAATAGTGTACTTACATAATTTTTAAATCACTATTTTCCAACAAATTGACTATGCTATCATACGAATCTTTCACGTAAACGAATCTTGAAATTAAAGCTTTATATCTGGCCACGATATTATTAAAATCATCAATAAGCTCATTTAACTTTTGCATGTGATCTACATAGTGCTTTGAATAGTTCTTTACATGTTCATAATTGGTGTCCTCATATACCTTAACAAACAGTGAGGTTTCTAAAAAATTATAAAACTCGACTTCGCTCAAATATCCTTTTAACGCATCGTTTAAATGTTGGTAAATGTCGCGTCCTTTATTAACTTCGTTTTCTAAATTACGTCTTTGAAAACAAACAGCAGACTTTAACGTTTCAAGGGATTTAGATTCGCTTAGCAATAAAAATAAATTTTGAGCAAATAGTTGTTTCAAAGTTCCAAATTTGAACTCAGTCTTGATGTCTTCGAATAATACTTTAATAAGAGTGGGTAAGCGAGTCGATATGTTATTCTTAAAAGCAGACTCTTTCTTAAATACGAACACCATGGCACCGGAATAACTCTGTAAATACAAATATTACAAGTGTAAATAAATATGAGTAACGTACCTCGTCGTAATAATCATGAGCGTATGTACTACTGCTATTCTTGGTTGTTACTAAATACTGGTCTTTAACCAACAGTTTCGTGTCTCGTGCTATCCACCCTTGTAGGGTAGTAAATAGAGTAGATTCGTTGATTTCGTAAGCGTAAAATTTATAATTATAGACCGAAAAAACAGTAATGATCTTTTTGGCTAGAATAGTTTGTAAGCTTAAATATACAACGTTGCTATCATCCTCTCCTCGCTTTTCCGGCGAGTACTCTAGAACGGTTTGTAACCACTTTTCTAAGCACTCGGCGAGGCACGTATTTATGTGGTTTTCGTTTAATAAGGCAGTATAAGACTGTACATCACCAGTATGAGTCAATAGTAATGCTATTACATTGGACGGTTTCTTCTCTAAATAACTTATGCTAAAATAGTTTACATACTATAAGTGAAAACAAAATCGCTGAGTGTATTGGCAGTATATCACTAATCTTAATCACAAGAAAACTTTCACAGTGGCAAGAAATATTAAATTAAACATTATAGAGGAATGCATTCCATTTATTATATAAGCAAAAAAACGAATTCAACATAAAAGTATAGCTACGCGGTGTAATATCTTAAAATATAACGTAACTTAATTTTTCAGTACAATGAAAAAAATTTCTTACATGTGGTACAATAAAACAATTCATAAAACTTTAGTGATAATGATAATAATAATAGTCAGGGTTGTTCACTATCTTATATATACACGCGCGTCACACTTTCGTGATTTCCCCGCCTTAACGTTAGCCAGCTGGGTGAAAGGTGGTTCGTTGCAGTATCCCCCTCTTCTTTGTGCCAAAGATCGTCCCGATTTTAGCATATTTGAGTTAGATGTGCCATTAGCTAATAGCATACTCAGGGACACTACATTGTGAGTATCTCGTTTCTTATATAACAATTTCTTTGGTCTAAGTTGTCAGTCGTTTGCACGCACGACTGTACGTACGCATTACCTTTGCTCTCACGATTAAGCATAAAAGTTTTTTTAATTTAATATATTAAACAGTGCGCTCTGTTTCGCTTAAGCGCGAGATACTGGACATTTGTGTTGTATTCACCAATGTGAATTTGTTTTTTTTACAATGTAAAGTTAAGCCAACGAATTTGTTTATGTGTTGCCCAACCTAAGGGGCCTGCATCAATATTATTGTCTGTGATATTTATTGACAAACTCTTAATTGATAGCATCTAAGTAGTCTTCCTTCTTGCTTTAACCTCTTTCCGTTCTTTGCGGAAATAAATATATTCGTATCATGCGTTCTCTGTCAGTGTAACAGATTTACAAGGCATCTGTAGTTAATAGTTTTTCTACCGTTTTGGCGCCTTTTTAATTACTTTATGATTAGCACACGATACCTCTCGCCAAAATATTCTGAGCTGCCGACTGCACTGAGTTACGGGTAAATTTAAGTCGTCTGAAAATAATGTATCGAAAAGACACTTGATCTATCAGCAGTCGCGCACGTTCTTCTGCGGTTACCCGAACAAGTCCCAAAATATCTACTCATCAAAAACACACATCCTCACTAATTAAAATCCACTTATGTTCGGTGTCAGTTTCAGGAAGCGGTCCGAATAAATCCACTGACAGAGTTTCGAACCGTTGAGCACATATGGCTGTCTAAATCAGACCTGCTGGTTTTTAGTAAGTTGCTTTATACCTTTGCCGATCCGTATTTGATTTTCCTTAGTCAGGAACATAGCGGCGCATACCTGGAAAAACGTATCGTTTTGCAATCCTTCTGACGAATATTTAAGTAAAACTCCGGACGAAATTACATAACCTCTTTCGATCTATTTGATAAAAGAATCCTGACTCATCCGCTGTTACTAATCATGCAAGAAAATTTTCTTTGTCTTGTCTATACTGCGTTAAAAGACGACTGCAAATGTCTATTCCAAGGTTGCTTGTGTGAATCTGTTAACATTCGTGGTATCCATCTTGCAAAAAATTTTTTGATATTCAGTTCGGCAGTAAATATATTATGTACCACGTGGTATCAGAGACGACTATCTTCAACTATTTCTCTAATAGTCACACGTCGAACTTGCAACACGAGATCATGGACTTTTTTAAAATTTTCCTGTGTGGTAACGGTTGTAGTCGCTTCACCTTTTCACTGTCGTATGATACTGCAGATTCCCATAATGTATCCATTAAATCTTTATGAGTTTACATTGGGGTCATCTCTTTTAAACGCAAGTATTTAATCACCGCTCGTTGCTGGACACGATCCATTGTTTTACTGATATGTAACTCTCTCGAATTCGGGTTTCTACTGTAGGCACACTTCAACAGGTTCACATTAGTAAGTTATTAGCGTGAGTCTATATACAATTGTTTACAATGTGACGTGATGATTAAATGTTTAGTTCGTATATAGTAAACTGCTATGAAGGATGATTGCAGTCAAAAACAAATACTTGAGACGATCGTAGGCTTCCTGCTGAAAAAATTCCCATGTAAACTTGATATTTTCGATAAACACAACGCGTGCTAATTCACGTTCAAACATTTCTTCTACTAAACGACATTCTTTCAGCAGTTCGCTGAAAGTGGTCACTTTATCACAAACCTTTTCTCTTATAGGACAATCTAATAGAGCATACACCATGTCTAGCTGAGTTGGTTCACTTAACGAATCAGGTGGCAACTTTGACAACAAAGCACGTGCACGACACAAAAACATCAGTTGTCACACTGCCAAAACCACAAAAAAATGGTTGCAAGATCACAATATTCCTCTTCTCAAATGGCCATCTTCTATCACAGATTTAAATGTAATTGAAACTGTAGGGCATAGGATGAAACGAGACTGGGAAATCATCATCAACGAAATATTGTGGTTTTAAGACCAGATTGTAGCAAATCTGGAACTCATTTACTTCTGAACAATGTCAACAACTTGTGGAAACTATGCCTAGTAAAATAAATGCTGTTATTAAAGCTAAACTAGTGTGTCCGAATATTATTGTGTCGCAGGAAGTTCCGGTTTGGTTTAAATAAGACTAGTTAATTTTTATGCCACAAATTTTGATATTTTTTTGTAGTGTTATTTTTTTCACTTAATAAATCTTATTTTTAGAAAATACGCGATAAAAAAATGTTTTTCATTATTATAATTGAAAACAGAATTATAAATAGAAAATAACTTAGTGGTCCGATTATATATGTGTTAGGGTTCGTAGAATAGGCGCCGCGATTTGTTTACTAATCAGTTGCACTCGATGAAAGTACAAACCTAACTGATACCGCTTAGTTGGCTATGTATATTGGCGGCATTGACATTAATTTTGTTGTTACTGAAGAAACTCTTCTCAGTTCAAACGAACTGTGCCACAAGAGCATGTGATTTGTATGAATCGTTTAACACGGTCTTAAATAGACGCGCACCGGCTATGGTTGGGCTTGTTGCTTTAATAAAGAAAATGCATCATTCGCCAGAAAAATGTATGCTTTAAGTCTGTTAATATTCAAGATATCATAAATGTTCTGATACAAACGGTTAACTTCATCAATTCTCGGGACCTAAATCGCAGGTCGTTCGATAAATTTTTGAAAGAAAGGAATGCTGGATGTGGTGACATTATTTATTTATGTGATATTCGTTAGCTCAGCAGAGACAAAATGTTGTAACGTGTGTTTGACTTGAGAAAGGAAATTGCAAAATTCGTACAAAGCAACGATAAAGCTGTCCAGGATTTCGCTGATGAAGCATGGGCTGTGTGATTGGGTTTTTTGCCGAAGTTACATCACATATAAACGATTTGAATAAGAAAATGCAAGGAAAAGATAATTTGATTCATAAGTTATTTGACGCTTTAAAAGCGTGTGAAGTGCAGTAAGGCATGTAAATCAATCAGTTAAAAAAAAGTGGTACCACGAATTTTCCTCATTTGTCCTCTTGCCAGATTTCAAACATGGACAAATGTTCAGTGTTTCTATTAAAGACGTCTCTGAAGAAATTCAGATGGAATTGTTAAGTTACAATGCAACTCTATTTTAAAAGATAAATTTAATTTAGAACAGCTTGAATTTTATTCAAAAGACGTCTCCATTTCAGATTTTCCTAAAATCAGAGATCATGAACTGAAAATGACATCACTTTTTGGCCCCATTTATCTATGCAAACAGTTATTTTTTAAATGAAAAAGTAAAATTCAAGGCAACGACCAGAAACACCGATGACCACCTTAAGAACCGTTTGAGAATTGCATCGAGCAATGTTGGGGCAGATTGGTTAAGAGTAAACAATGTCAAACATCTCATTGATTTCGGTCACGCTCTTGGTCACTTACAAATACTGATGAGAGTGCAAAAAAATTATAAAATAAAATTTTCGCAAAGCAATGAGATAGGGTTTCAGAGCTACGTGCGACTGTGACAAAAAATATGGGATTTACTCAAAAACATTTTGTTTGGAAAAGATCTTACCGAAGATGTTCACCCCTAGTACACTAAATCGCTGTACATAAAAAGTAAACAAAAAGTGAAGAGAGAATAAGGTGTACAATTTGTACGTATATATTGCTCAGGTTGCTGCGATTTTCATGTTCTTTCAAGTCTTCTATGATAAGTGTGCGGTATGACACTACCCTATCGCAACTTAATTTTTCTTATGTTTATTCCTAATCTCTAAAGTTTTGGCGAAAAAACGTATTTAGCATGTGATCGTAACTGTCGTCGTTATGTTGTTTTAAAAAAGCAACACACACACCAACCTGTCACACGCTCAGAGTAGATTTATAGATGTTGCGAGATTTTTGAGAATCCTAATAACAGCAGATCGGTTTGTTCACAAAATTACTTAAATAAAAATAGTTGATTTTAGTTATACTTTGTATATCGAGCTTTACAGTAGGTTGCCTCTATCACTCTGGACATATTTTCTTGTGTCACCGCAGTTTTTGCAGAGCCCGATGGCTTTTTGCTTGCTAAGTTCCACCTATTGCGTGACTTGATACACTAGTGGACTGTAATATAATTGATACTTGATTGTTATACATAGATATTTATTGTTAGACATTAAACAATTTACATTATAGCTACTGTAACTGCTTGACGTTACCGTTGTTATAGTAACACTAATGCTAACACACTTTTCTAGCATTTGCTACTACTATATCATTCTTAATACTACCTCTAACTCTTAAAAGCTACCCATATATATACAAACATTGTTAAATCCCCCTGCCAGTCCCGAGGATTCCTGAAACACCGCCCAACATTAAAATGGAGACTAAAAAATCAAGAGTCTGTAAGGAGACTGAAATGTAACTGAAATGGAAGGGCACCTCAAAAGTTATCAGGCCCACCCTATATTTTTTGAGCCAACCAACAAAATTTTATCAAAGACATGCGGAGATAAATAAATGAAAAAAAATTAAAGATTTTATTAAGTAGGTATTTTAAATATCACAGGTCCTACAATGTGTACAATGATAATATAATATTATAGATGTGGTTTCATTTTCATCGGAAATGCGGCGTTACCAATCTTATCTTACACGTTAGGATTTTTTCGCTGATGCAGACATACAAACACAAAAAATCATATTTCTTAAAATTTATTATCCTTGTGGTTTACATTATTTCTTCAGTTTTGATAACAAATCGTTTATTATTTTATTCAGTTCACTTGGTTTTTAGATTTGGTACGTAACCCTATCGTGTGCAGTGCTTCTTATGTGTTGATTATTAATTCTTTGAAGTATTTGTAATTTATAATAATTTTTATAATGAGTGGTAGTGGCAAAAGAACAATTTTGGTTCTCCAAAACAAGTTAAACGAAATGAGGAATCACAAATTTTATCATCGTCGGCTTCCGATAACGCGGCTTCTACTTCTAAAAAAAAACATTTCCGCACATGGTAAAATATACCCTAGATTTTGATTTGGCTCTAGAATTGATTGCCACCGAATCTGAAACTGAGGAAACATTGGATTTTGAAGAATGGCTATCCAAACAGCAGCAACAAACCTAACAAGAAGTTACGAAAGTCAGAAAAAAAAGGCGCCGGGCAGTGGTGATATTTCACAGAGTTGTGAATATGAACCAACACAACCACTACTAAAATTCTACTCAAAAACAAAATTTAATAATAGAGAAAGACAGTTTAACAGTGGGTGGTTCAAATTATACCCAGACTGGTTAGAATACAGCGTGTTCTACGACGCCGTTTTGTTTGCATCGACACTTTTCGATAAATTGGGACATCAGTGATGTGTTTGCTTGCTTGGGAGTCTTAGAAAAAGAGTCGGGATTTATTCAACATGATCGTGGCAGTGAACATACAAAATTTTACATTAGGTGGTATGATCGTTATCAAGTAAAAAATAAAGAACAACTATCAGTCGAAAGTCAAATCAATGAGGCACATTTGGCGTTTGTGGAAGAAAATAAAAACTATTTACGTGTGGTTATTGATATTTTAATTTTTAATGCAACCCAAAACATTTCACAAAGAGGATGCCATAAAAGCTAGGACAATTCTAACAGAAGGAATTTTATTGAGATGTTATATCTTTTCGCTAAACATATTCCTGCGGTTAAAAAAAATGGGGGATGAAGTGTCAAGGAACGCAAAATATACTAGCCCACAAATACAAAACGAGATTTTGTTAATTTGCTCTAAAATAGTACTAAATCAAATTGTTGCTGAAATTAACAGTGCGGTATGTTTTGCGGTAATTTGTGACGAAACTAAGGACATAGCAAAAACTGAACAAATAACGGTAGTAATTCTTTATTACTTACAGGGCAGCATTTATAAGAGATTTATTGGATATCGAGCTGCAAAGGAATTAAATGCTCAAGCATTGCTTTCATATGTTAAAGACCTGTTTAATGAGTGTAAAATTGATACGCATAAATGCATTGCACAGACCTATGATGGCGCGAATGTAATAAGTGGCTGTTCAAAAGCTGTTCAAACATTGATTAGAGGTGAAGTTCCTCAAGCGATTTATATACACTGTTATAATAATAGACTAAACTTGATTGTGGTTAATATTTCCAAGAATTTGTAACAGGGAAAATATTTTTTTGACCTTTTAGAAACATTATATGTGTTTGTGTCCGGCTCCTTAATGCATAAAAAGATTATGGAAGTTCAGCGACAATTGAATCTTTCAAAAAATCTAGTTGAACTAAAGATAATTTGCTACACAAGGTGGACGGCTCAAGTGTTTGCTTGTATGGCAATTAAGACAAAAATTCACATAAATTTTAGTGTTTTTAAATATGATTATCAGCGAAAGAAGTGATCGTGCACCGAAAGCCGTTGGCATATTACACCAATTCGATTTTAAATTCGTGTTTTCTTTGCTTATGTACTGCAAAATTTTGAAATTATTTAGTGCAGTCAGTGACTTTTTTTCAAAAAGTGTCATCCAATTTGACGGAAGCTAATATTTTAATAAAATCTTTGATATATGTTTTTACGGAAATGAGATCTGACAGTACATGTATGTTTGAAATATATTCTAAAACCGTCAAAATCAGTGAAACAAATAATATTGAAATACTAAAAAACAAAAAATGCAGTGGCGGTTTCTCTATTAGGCGATTCGAACAATGACCCTCCAAAATCAATAAGAAATGTATTTTATTTACTTTAAAATTACAGAAAATTCGTCTTTAAATCAAATTATCAGCGTTTGAATTTCAATTTTCATTGTAAGCGCAACAGATGCGAAAACAAACGAATTTACCCGAGGCTGTTGTGTTTTATAGTCCGTGTGTTTTATATAAAGTAGCTGAATCGTAAATGATCGTTATTGTAGTCAAGAGTGAAACACGCATAATAAAATTTTATGCGAATTAGAAAAAGAGAACTAAATGCTTCCTGCGGTTGTCAGCCGGGTCCAATTTTTCACGTACTCAGTGCAATGCTTACGTCACTTTACGTCATTTATTATTATCTCCGGAACACCTGTTTGTAAAACAAAGATGCTGCAATGCACATTTTTTATCACATACGACCAGTAAACTTTGCACTCGATTTTTTAGTTGTTTGATAATATTCGTTTGTAACGAATGTCAATGACTTTTACAAGTTAAAACAAAATTAATTGTTTTTAAGTATATATTACCGTTTTTGTTGCATAATGGCGATAGTACAAAGAATCTATATATGATTTATCAGATTGGATTTGTAGATGTGAAGAAACTAATAGATTTTACTGTTTGATATGTTTACTATTTTCACACGATTCATTATGGTGTAAAAATGGTGTTACCGATTTAAAACATTTAAAAGAAAAAGTGAAAAAGCACTCTTTATCTGCGGATCACATGAAAAATTCGATCGATCATTTTGCTAATTATAAAAATAGATGAATAGATCTTAAATATAAATCGATTTAATGCAAGAGTTTTTTTTTACTTTTTGTGCTATTTGCGTTTTTTGAATATCTTAAAAATGACCCTCTGGTATGATTGACCACCAACCGCCACTGAAAAAATCAGAAACAAGAAAGAAGAAAATGCCCAAAGGACTAAAAAAAAGCGTTAGTAGATCATTATGAAGCTGAGAGTGAAACATTGAAAGCCGAACTAAAAATATTACCTAAAACAATAAATCAGTATAAACTACTAGAAAATAATGTAAATATTACTAATACAATGCAACTAATTGAGCTACTTAACACTTATAAAATCGTGTTTAGTAAAACTTATAAACTAACAGTGACAGCTATCACTATTCCCGTTTCTACTGCGGGCTGTGAGCGTACATTTCCTGCTTAAGACGTTTGAAAACGCATCTTCTTAATAAAATGAGTGACGAAAGATTGAAGCACATAGCTATTCTGAACATTGAAAACGTTTTGGCAAAAAGTTTGGACCCTAAAGCAATCATTCGGAAATTTGATTCCATAAACGTTAATAGGAGAATTATTTTGCAATAAGTAAGTTTTTTCAATTCTTTAATTCAAAATCTTTTTGAATGTCATACAAAAAACCATCGGATTTAGGGCCCACCCAATAATATCTTGGCCCACTGACGGCCCACCCTACGTAAAAATTCTAGCTATGTCCCTGAATCTTCCTACCACAACTAACGGATGTCAAAGAACGTTTCCACAACCATCATTTGAATTAAACTGCTATTAAAAATGCAAGCAGCAAGAATCAAGTATGAGTCGTAACGTTACGTGGAATAAGTGTCTGCAAAATTACAGCAAACTGTACAGAAACTCTAGACTAATTTGCGATTAAAAAACAATGCAATCTAAAATCTCATTCAAAACATAAAATAAAACACAAGATTAGTCTAAAGACGGAATGCATAAATCAAAACAAAAATGTAGCAAGTGATTATTTCTGAAATCAATTGTTACATCACCAATTAATGTGGTTTCATTGGCTACGTAGCAATTGTTTTGAGAACTAATCAGTTACATTTTTGATTTGCTTTGTGCAATCCGCCTTAAGAATATTAGTACTATAGGCAACAAACATTACAAGTAGAGATAATAAAAGTTTCCGGTTAGGTGTAACCTTAGATCTGTGTTTAAAAGTTTAAAAGAATCCTTGTAAACAGTTCAATCCTTTAAAACCAAATACAAACTTAATGTAAAATTAAATATTTAGTATTAGTTTAATTTTTTCGATTAAGTCACAAACTGCCAATACCTGCATAAGTTTAAATTATATATTATAATTGCTTACCTTTGCCAAGGAGTAAAAGTGTGAAGAAAAGGCCTCACACCACATATAATTTCAAAAGCAACAACACCGAAAGACCAATAATCCACTTTCTTAGTATATTTCTGTTGCATAAACATTTCAGGTGCTAAATATTGCAATGTGCCTACAAAACTAGCCGTTTCATTGTGCAGGTCCTTTGCATATCCCAAATCGATTAACTTATAAAGTACAGGTTTTCGTCTGTGGTCACAATATTGCAACACGATGTTCTCTGGTTTTACATCCCGATGTGTTATATTTAAATTATGCAAATACACTAAAGCATTTGAGATATCTTCCAAAATAAACAACACATCAATTTCTTTTAATCCACAGCAATTCTCAGCCTGCACCAACACATCCCGCAGATTACCCAAAGAGCAATATTCCATTGGAAGGACAGGAAGACTCATACTGCTATAATCAACCAATACTTTGTTTAAATCTTCTGGTAACTCCTTGTAGGCCACTATATTGTCATTTTGTATATTTTTCATTATATTCACTTCTTGTATCCATCGTTCTTGCTGTTTCCTCGTTAGGTGCGTTTCAAGATTCCATTTGCATTTCTTCACAGCTACGTTTCACAACAGTAATTGCAATTGCATTATAATAACAAAACCTACCTAAACAATCCCCAGAAGTTTTATTTCTCCACAAATGAACAACTCCAAATCCACCCGATCCCAATTCTTTCTCCCTTTTCCAATCACCCAATGATAAAGGTTCACCCATAATGTCCACATTTATTAACGGTTTTTTAAATTTAAACATGCAAACTAAAGATGAAATTAAATTTAGAGGTTATAAGATAAACCATAAGATAAACTAAAAAAACATTATTGACGTGCATGCGCAAATCAAAAAAATTCTTTTTGAAGGCCTAGAAAATTTAAATAGAAAGTTAGATAAACTAAAAACGTTACAGTTAAAAAAAGAAGCAAGGGTGCTCTAAATAGATTTCCTTAAACGCTTTGTTTCTTTTAAAAAAATACTAAATGAGCCATTTCTCTTGTTTGGAAGAAAAACGACACAACTTAAAACCAGTGATAGATTTACGCTTAGACCTATATTTGGACCTATATGGTCCGGGCCTAAAGCGGCAAAATTTTAGGAGCGCTATAATTTAAGAGGCGCAAAAATTGTAGAGGCTGCAAAATCTAAAAAATGGTTAAAATATAAAATGAAGTTGGCTTCATTTTACTGCAATTGTATGAACGAATTTCAGTGTATTTCAAATTAAGTAATTAGTACTTAACATTCGTTTACTTTAAAACCAAAAATTTTTATTCTTTCACGATTAAACTGTCAAACATATATATATATTAAGAGTATAATCTCACTTTTAGGTATTACTATCTCTAAAAACCCAATCAGGTATAAATAACAAGATAATTGTTAAACATCCCAGGCAGCACATTACGTTTTATTGACGTCAAAATTACGTAAGAGAAGTCATTAAGACGTGTCAATGTCGTCATATACCGTCAGTGTGCTGCATGGGATGTAGCGGTCAACAAATTACAAATTCAATTTGCCGCTAAAACCTATTTACAGGAAACGCCCTCTACCACTAAGAAAAGGGAGGATAGCTTTTTCTTTCCGCCGACAATTCAATTGCTGGTTAAGATCTGCTACAAACAGCTTCGGCGCGAAATGCGATTTCTCTGTGTTAAAGTTACGGTATTTGTAAATAGTTAAATACAATAGTTAATAATTTTTTTTTAAACATGCAAAGTGCCGTTGAAGACATACTACGTTTATTTCGACGGTTCGATCCGGATAGCAACTCAAGCTGCTTGAATTATTAATCCTTAATCTTAAGTGTTTATATCGAAATGGATTAAGACGAGAAATACTTAATCTGACATTTTAGTTTACTAATGCTAGTATAATTAAGTGTTGATTTTTGGTTTATCTAGGTAGTATTTACTATTGGTAAAAGTTTATTATTATTTAACTATGGTGAAAAAAACGAAACAGAAATACCTGGAGTGAAATAATTAAACCATTTTTTACTGAACATTTCAATTTCATTTTGATTTAAAAAAAAACAAAAATTAGTTCCTAACCAACAATTTCCCCAGTTGATTTTAACATTTATGACACTTCAAAATGACAGTTTGCTAAGAATTGTTTTTGCTGTGCAAAAGTAAAAAATGATCCACCAAAGGTACAGAACCATTTTTGGGAACGCCCTTCCGGTCCTTTCCAAAGAGTACATGCTGACTTTGCTGGACCATTCCAGAACTCATACTTTTTTATACTCGTGGATGCATACTCAAAATGGCCAGAAATTCATGTTATGAATACTATTTCGTCTAAATCTACGATTGAAGTATGTAGAACTATTTTTGCGACACATGGATTACCCATATGTTTTGTAAGCGATAATGGAACGCAATTTACTTCTCGCGAATTTCAAAATTTTTTAAATTTAAATAACATTCAGTTAAAGTTAACTGCTCCATACCACCCATCTACAAATGGGCAAGCCGAAAGGTTTGTACAAATCTTAAAGAACTCATTACGAGCAATGTTTTATGATAAAACTTATGAGTCAGTTAACCAGAAACTTAATGATTTGTTGTTACAATATAGAAAAATGCCTCACGCTAATACTGGTCAATCACCCTCATTTATGTTAATGAAAAGAGAAATTCGTTCTAGATTAGATTGCATTAAACCTAGTATACATTTGGCTGAGAATCTCAAACGCAATTTAAATTTATACAATCAAACTAAAACATTTAATATTGGTATGAGAGTTGCAAGTCGAAATTACTTTGGTGATAAATGGAGATTTGGGAAAGTTGAAAACGTTTTAGGAACATTACATTACCTTATACGTTTAGACGATGGTAGAATAGTTAAAAGGCATGTAGATCAGATTCGAAAAATTGGTGAAAATATTGAAACTGATTACATAGAACCAACAATCATTGTAAAACCAGCGTGTGTACAGCCATTACCTGTACAATCATTGTCAAAAAATTTTACTGAAATTACAGAAAGTTCAAGTAATAAAGATAAATCTTTAGAAAACGAACAACCAAATCTAGTTATAACAACTGAAAGTACGATTCCAACTCCGCAAATCAGAAAATCTTCAAGAATTATTAAGAAACCCGATCGTTTAGATTTATAAAAAAAAAAAAAATTATTTTTTTTTCTTACAAGTACCGGGAGTGTTAGGATTATTCATAAATATAATTTAAAATTGTAATTAATTTAATTCAAACTTGTCATGGCTGCGCTGACAGTATTAGTGGGGTTAACACATGCGCAAAATGCATATACATATGTAGCAGTTGCTTATAGAATTGTAAACTGATAGGTTGTATTTTACTCAATAAATTACATTGAAATTACAATCTTATTTACTAAAAACTAACTACGGTTACTACACAGTTAAAGACAAGTTAAATTAGGCTCAAAAACTGGATCTCGGTTAAATGTAGATTAAACGTTTATTTCGTAAAATTGAAGTGGCTTTTACCTTAAGCCAATCCACCAAATTGTGGAATTGGATTAACTTTCCCAAGCCGCCTGACCGCTTTATCCCGAGTGTTTATTTCGAGGATTAACTAAAATTTAAGTAGAAATTACCAAGCAGCTTGAGTTTCTATCCGGATAGAACCGTTGAAATAAACGTACTTATAATGAACGAAGAACCAAAATTCGTCAGAAATTATCGAAATTCGGCACGTCAAACTACTATCGTTTTGGCAAAAACGTTCTTCGTTTTTGTTTGCTTAAGTCGACGCTCAGTTTTATCAAAGTGGTGTACGAGCCGATGGTGCAAAGTATTACAATCAATACTACAACAGGTAGCCGTCGTTGTAGAAGCACCGCCAGCCATACGAGACCCTAAAGAAACATCTGATTGCAAGGTTTAGGGATTCACAAAAAAACTATTAAGAACGCTATTGACGGATTTAGAGTAAGGTGATAAACAACCGTCGCAGTTATTACAAGAAATGAAAACACTAGCGGTTTCAAAAATAGATGAATCTGTCCTTCGCACGCTTTGACTGCATAGAATGCCGTCTCAAGTACCTACAAATTGTACTTTTGGTGAGTAAAGACGAGAAACTAGAAAAACTAGTGGAAATGGAAGACAGAATTGCGGAAATTAGCAATTACAGTGTTGCCGCCATTAACAAACGCGCACAAACATCTTCTAGTGATATCACTGAAATGTCTAGAATTGCGTCATTAGAGAATCAAATTGCGGAGTTAACAGAAAAACTTTCAATGCGACATCGACGACCTAGATCCCGTCCGTGCTCATGGTCTCGTGGGTGTAGCGCCAACTCGGAGTGTTTTCATCATCAGATCCGGACAAGACGCGAAAAAGTGCCGTTCGCCGTGCAGATATCGTAACATTACGCCGGAATCGGGAAACGACCATCACCGTTTATACAAGAGCAAGAGACAGGTATGCGCTTTGTAATTGATACCGGAACTGTCAGTAATACCGCTTAATTGCACTCAACGACGAAAAACGCCCGCTGCATTAAAGTTGTTAATAAATACATACGGTGAAAAGTTTATATGTGTAAACCTTGGCTTACGTCACGCCTTCCGGTGGAGATTCTTAGAAACCGACGTCGCTCGATTTCTATTATAAGCGCCGACTTTTTAAGACACCATGGATTGTTAGTGGATCTAAAGAATCATCGATTAATTGACAACATTACGCACTTGTCAACATTAGGGTTAATAGTCGGTTGCGATGTCACAACAGTCACAATGGTAGCAAAAACATCTATTTTCCACTGTTAGCGCAGTTTTCATCGGTGACACAGACATCAGTACTAACTCCCACTAAAAAGCATGAAGTCGTTCATCACATTCTCACTAAAGAGCAGTCAGTAGCAGAGCGCGTACGCAGATTGCCTCCAGAAAAAACTAAAGCCGCCAAAGAAGAATTTGAATACATACTAGAGCAAGGGATTTGTAGACCATCGAGTAGTTCGTGGGCCAGTTCGTTACACTTAGTAGCTAAAAAATCGGGTGAGTGTAGACCAAGCGGAGATTATCGCCGTCCTAATGCCGTTACCACACCAGATCGATTCCATACTGCGCATATCATAGACTTTTCGTATAAACTGAACGATAGAACAATATTTTCAAAATTATATTTAACGTGTGACTATTCTGATCGTAGCAGAAGACATACAAAAAACTGCGATCGACGACATTTTAATAGCTTCCGTTGATCAAACACAGCATTTGAAACATTTAAAAACAATTTTTGAACTACTTGACGCTTACGGAATTGCAGTTAATCCAGCTAAATGTGTATTAGGTGTAACACAATTAAAATATTTAGAATACCTCATTTCCAAAGATGGATCAAAGTACACGTAATCACGGACATGAAAAAGCCAAAAATCTGTCAGCATCTCCGCGTTAACAACACCATCTTAACCTTTTAAGCCAGTTTTCGACAGAAATAATATATATAAGTATATAGCGGGAAGAGAAAATACTGTAGCTGACGCACTCTAGCGATTAGAGGCTATTAATTTGACAACCGCGGTAAGTTCAACTGAAGCAGTGTACGAACAAGCCAGTGACTCAGAACTTCAAAATCTTTTAAGTAATTCTACATCACTCGTTATATTGCGACACATCAACAAACAAAATTCGACCGTACGTTCCAAGATCGCTACGTTGACAAATTTTTGACGCTATACATAATATATCTCATCCAAGCAAACGCGCAACTTTACGACTTCTCGCAAACAAATTTGTTTCGCCATCAATGCGCAAGGAGGTCACTGATTGGGTACGAGCTTGCAATTTATGTCAACGATCTAAAGTACAACGGCATACAAAGTCACCGATTTTCCGTTCTACACTTTCGCTTTCAACAGGTACACCTAAACATCATCGGACCGCTACTACCGACACGAAGCTTTCGCTACTATTTAACTATGTTGGATCGTTTTTCCAGGTGGCTCGAAGCAGCACCTGTAACAGACATCACTAGTGAATCGGTAGCTACTGCATTTTATGAAATGTGGATATCCCGTTTGCGTGATTTCCAAACTATTACAACCGATCAAGGTTGACAATTCGAGTCGTCTCTTTTGAATTTGAATTAACTAATCTTTTATGTACGAAGCGCACTAGGACTTCGACGTAAAACCCTAAAAGCAATGGAATTTTAGAGCGCTGGTACAGAAGCTTAAAAGCTGCGATTATGTGTCACGAAAAATTTACACCGGAATACTTTTTCTCGACATCTAAAAGACTTTTGAGAAGGTTTGACACCAGGGACTTTACTGAATCTGTTCTACAACAGCATTTTGCAACCGATGGTTCTCCTCGGTTCACTTCATCCAATCCTATCTCATCAACCGCACGATTCGAGTGAAGTTAAACACATCCAAGTCCAACCGGAGAAGAATCTAAGCCGGAGTACCACAAGGGTCAGTCCTGGGTCCTATGTTGTACATCTTTACTTCCGACATCCTGAAGCACCCACGAGCGAAGTACGCACTATACGCCGACGACACTGCAGTAATGGTAAGGTCAAAATCTATTAAACAGATCGTCGATGAGTTGCGGGCCGCCACGGATCACCTGTCGAGTTGGTACGCCAACTGGAGGATGACCGTAAACCCGACAAAGAGCACCATAATGCCGACCTACTGTGGAAGGACAAAGCGAAATACCTAGGCCTCGTTCTAGACAAACGCTTGTCATAAGAGTGAGAGCATCTGCAGTCACGGTCAAGCTGTATCTGATTATAGGGAGGAACAGCGTTCTATCCGTGGACAACAACATAAAAAAGATCCAACGAACACAAAACAAGGCACTACGTCTTGTTGCCAATGCACCGTAGTGGTGCAAGACAGCACAGAAGATGGCCGAAGCAAGACCGACACATTCCAACGTGGAAATAAAAAACTACTAAGACTGTTACGACTCGAGGATCGTGCGCAGGTACAAAACACTGAAGCACGTACTTCCCAATTAAATAACTCAAACGTTTTCGAGAAACCAAAAACAGCCAAGTAATGACAAATTGATAAAATTTATTATAAAAGTTTATTTATAACTAAAGTATTAATGCTATTTATGTTCACATGTTACAGGACCTAAGTTATAGTTATGTTGTTTATGGGTCAATTTATTCTCTTTAAATTCTTGAACATAATCTCGGTGTAGATCTTTAACAGTTTTACGTCCGTCAATATACTGGCTCTTTGATTGTACCTTGCAGTAGTGGCTTTTAAAGCTGGAGTTGGAATTTTGTTGATATCATTCTTAATGGATGCTTTTACTCCAATAGTCACTGTACTATATTTGCCATGTTTGCTGCATTATTGCTCTTTAAAGTGAGTTTTTTAGTAAGAACCGTTCTTATTGGCCGATTAATGATAGCTAATGTTTTTGATCCGTTTTCTGTTTTGTAGTTCATCTAAGTGTTGCCGAAATGAAATTCTTCTGTGGCTCGGTGTTTTCTAATTCCCAAAAAGTTTTTATTTAGCATAGGATTTGTAACTTTTTGCAGATTTCTCGATGTTTTTTTCTAGTTGTTTGTTATGTTTCCTTTTTCTGATTTTTTGAATTAAAGTAGTTAGTACTTTTACTTTTCTTTTTTTGCTACTTTCACATGTTATGTTGTCTAGGGAATTGAACCTTTCACAACCATCCGGCAGGTAATCAACGTCACTCACACTTTCCTCTAAGTCAAAGTTTTGTTCCTTCTCTATTTCTATGTTACATTTTTTACAAATAGATATTTCTGTTTTTTGATGTATAATATTATTATTATTATCTGCATTTAGCATTGATTCAATAATTTTAACCGTGGAAAAGAGAAATCGAGTAGATCATGTTCAGTCTTATCAGGATTACTCATTACAGCAATAACACGATAACATCTTCACGATAAACAATTTTGCCCTGCTGAAGCTCATCAGCATCAGTAACTTCGCTCAACATTGACATAGAGTCACATACTTTAACCGGAAGAGCGAACAAACAATGTTATAAAATTAAAAATTGTTTTAGGGTAAATGGTGTAATTTATTTAATATACGTGGTCTACGTTCATCAGATGACAATTATAATACTAAACAGGAATATCTTGCGGTTAAAGTATTTTTTACATCCGTCTCAAGAGGAAATCTTTTTGGATTCACATCCGCGGATGCTAATGTTAAGTTTTTTTTTATCTGACAGTTTGAACAGACTAAATTGTTCTGCATGCATCGATTTTAGATGATTCTTCAAAGACGTGGTTGCACGGCCTTTGCAAGATATTTTATTGCATATTTTACAGTGAGCCTTATCCTGATCCTGGTACTGCCATTGTGGATTCACTTGTGAAATACATGACACATGGATAGATACTCAAATAATAACATGAAATCAATAAAAAAAACGTCTAAATACGTTGTGATGTGATTGATTTACAATTCAAACTGAAAAACCAAACAAACGTGCCAGCTAATATAAGATAGCTCGTGCCACAGGCAGACTCCGTCCGCAATTTTTCCTTACTACTACGCGTTACTATCTAAATTGACAATTGAAATTTGGTCGTAGCTACTAAAAAAATTAATTTTACATGTTTATTGTTTTTATTTGAATTAAGCATATGACGTCTTTGATTGTCGATGCATTCTTGCAGTCGTCTAGCCATTAATGCTACAAGAATACATAGGTAATCATCACTAATCGTCTCCCAAGCAGTTTCAACGGCGACAATTAATTGTTCTCGGTCTTTGGCGATGAAATTGGCCCCGTGTTGTTCAAACGTTTTCTATAATATTGACATTAGGGATTTTTGTTGGCCACAGTAACACGTTCAGGTTATTTTGCTGTACCTAGTTTTGCACTAACCTGGATGGATGTCTAGAGTCATTAATCTTAAAGAATAAACAAAATTAATACAACAGTTGAAATGACTATAACAAGCCTATATTTTGAGTAACTGCTAAACTGTTATTCGACCTGCATATTGTAATGGAGAAATTAAGATAACTTTAACTATTAAGAAAGCTCACCTGTTGAAAGATGTAATCGTTCTCCGGATACAAAATTTGAACAGAAAGCTGTATTATGTTGTTTAAAATACTTAAGTAGTTTTCTGTATTAAGACGACACTCAATTACCCAACAAACTCCTGGACTATGGAAACTCACCTAACTCCATACATTTATTTAAAAATACCCGCTACACTTTTGGTGCTAGTGTAATTGCCTCTATAATGACTTCTTAGACGTCGTAACACTTTTATAGGTGCGTCGTTTGAACTTTTAAAATTTTTTTGTCGCTGGAAACAACACGATTCCAAAAATTTAGCTGTTCATTGACGTAACGTCTTATAAATTTTAAACAAATTCTTTTATTGTTATCGCTAAGAATTTCTACTGCTTGATAGTTTTTAATTCCAGCCTCTAGCAGTCTTGCCCGTGCGGTTAACTGCCATTCCGGAAATGCGATGTCTGCTAGAGCGTTTCAGAAAGTTGTAAAAAGATTTTGAGTAACTTATACAACTAACGCCGCGTTCTAGCCATAGTAGTCACTCTTCGTCTGCCACTCCCAATGGTCCTGCTTATCGTCTACTAGCAGTACCACTTACTTGACTTGAATACGTCTCACAGTAGTTCATGAAATCATAAACATTTGAGTAATTACTTGAACACTAAGACCGCGCGTTAACTCCGCCATGATTTGAGCTTTTAAACCAACACTCGTATGTGCAGGCATTATCAACAACAAATAGCTCTCTAGAGAAACCTACTAACTTGATGCTATATTTCTGGTAAATTATAAATTAAACTAAAAACTGCAATTACTCTTACAATAATTAAAGGTGGCGGTAATTCACATTCATAATATCCATATAATAAATAATAGACCAACCAATCAAAATTGTGTGACAATAACAGCAATTTAAAAACTATAAATAGTAAATAAATATAAAAGTAAAATACTTTATTTTTTTTTAATTGACATTCTTGAAAAATAAACTAGAGCGATTATTAACCGTATTATAATAAAGCAGAATATGGGTGACAGGGAAAATACAATTTTTTTGTTTATCATATTAATGATGGTGCTTTGCCCGTAACGTAACGTTATCTAAAACGATTGTTAAACTAAAAAATACAAAAAAAGCTAAGGGCGCAAACATGCATTGACCAACAAAAGAATAAATAGTTCAGCGTTGCAATGAATTTTATTTATACACGAAAATATTTTGTATAAAAATAAAATGCAGTAAATATCTTTTTGACACAAAATTATTCCACTGTCCAATCTATAAGTGTGTTAGATATTATTTAAAACATTTATTATAATTTCCTTTCTTTGACATTTCGACCAAAAAGAGAAATTAAAAAAATAACTACTTAAAATCTAATTAAGACTTAAGTGCCATAGCTCATATTCATAATGTTGTTAATAGGATGTTTTATAGGTGTAATATAAAATGTGTAAAACAATAGACTTAATAAAGTTTAGAGTGCACTGTTTCAATATGGAACTTTGATTTACATACGAAAATATTTTGTATAAAAATAAAATGCATTTTACTGTTCCAAATCATTCAAATATTCTAACTCAGGTGTCCCGTCTTTTGTTTAGCTGAGTGTACGTACAGTGTACCATAGACGCCGAGTTCGTAGATTTGGACAACTTTCTTTTTGGATTTCTAGCACTTACAATAATTCTTCAATGTTTTTAGAAATCGTACATGTCGAGATTAAATTATTTGAGTCTTAAGTTTTAAGTCAAAATTTGAAACTTGAGGCAAAAACAAGTATGGTTTTCTGTCCCATTTGAAATTGTTTGAGTTTTTTTTTTATTATAACAATTTACTTCTTATAACTATTTATAAAAAGATATTTTCGTTTCAACTACTACCCACCGAAACTTCTTCGTCAGTGTCGTGTTTTGCGGGGGCTAGTACTGGCTTTATAAAGCTACATATTTAACAATGTTATAGATTACTATAATATATAGATAGTGCTGTGTCTTCTAGTTAATCTGCTACGCAGGCAACATCAATAAAAATAAACTATCTGAAACAATGTTTTTAGTTTTTAATTGTTACAACCTCAAAAAAAAATATTATAAATTTTGATGAAACGATGAGTTTTATTGAAGATGACAAGTTCCTGAAAGAAATATTACCAGATTTCTACAATCTGATTAGGCTTATACATTAACTGTGCCCGTTTCAACATGTACTGCTGCAACGTCTATCTCATATGCAACTAAATAATATAGCAAACGTTTGCACTAAATAAGTGATTTGTAATATGAAATAAAGTAGAAACCTATAACCTACATTTTTCTTTTTACTGTTTATTTATTGTCTCTTTTTTTTTCGCCTTCTCTCCTCTGGCTACGCCACTCATATATGTAATAATATTTATTCTTATGTTACAAGAGTAAACATCATTTGATTATTAGTTTTTAAACTGACTAATTTTTTGAAGAAAAAATTTTTACTTTTTATTTCTGCCAGTACAGAAAGTCCTAGGAACCCACAAAGTGTAACCGTGGTTTGATTTTTGACAGATTTTTTTGGTAAAAGATCCGGTATTCGAGTTGGTTTTATTCGTTTTGTGTACTTTGGGATTGTTTCCGTAATTTCACGTTAATTTAATGAAGTTAGTTCACGTTTTTAAATTCATCTTTGTCCATCAAATTTGTAAGTAAGTTTTGTGTTTAATTAATTCGAGATTATTACGCTGCTTATACATCTGTACTCTGCATTTACGTTGATTTGGCATTTTCTTTGTCCTGGTAAAATTTCAGATGTATCTAATTTATGTTTCCTTTTTGAGATACTATTATAAATTGATATATTTTAGCAATTTGTTTATCTTAAGTTTGTTTAAAAGTTTATTGTATTAAATACGCTCTTAGTTCTTTGGCGCTTGAGTCATGTTGAATTTTATAATTTATTACTTCCGATAGACAGTTTTATTATTCGGTTTCAACAAGTTAATCTTTGAATATTTTGGTTTGGATATTTTTGTTTAGCTGACGTTGCATTTCACAAAATGAAAAAAAACCGTCTTTGAACACTACTTTTACGTCTTAATTAAATCTGTTTGCATCTTTTTTCCACGTATGTTTTACTGTTTTCTGTTATAAAGATTTCGTGTTTTTTGTGTATTTATAAAGAATACATGTAACAAATTATTAAATTATGTTTGTTTGACGTTAGACCAGAAATTTAATTAATATCGTAGTTTATTATTAAGATTTTTATGCTGTTTTAAAAAGAGTTATGAATTTATTTTATTTTGTTTTGTATTTATTTAATTTCTATTAATGCGAACACCGCCGTGCAATTTCTAATGTAATTAAGTTATTTTTTTTGTTTTTTTAGTTTTCTAAATTTTGTTTTGTTTGCGCTTAATTAACTAACTTTAATTCAACTTTTTTTTTGTTTTGAGTGTTCTTTAGTAAAATAAATGTTAAATAGTTAAATTGTTACCAAGCTTTTATTCCGTCGGCCTGCGCCGTATGTGAATTGTATATAATTTTAGATTTTAGTGGAAGACACTTTGTTTAAAGTAAGTCCCGCTCAGAGTGTGTTCATTCAGAGCGGGCTTTTTGATTGGCAAGGTTCAGAAGCCCATTTTAAGCTATACACTTTTCTGGCATCTTTTTGATTTTGACTTTTGTTTTCGTTTTTTTTCTCGAATTATTCTAAACAGTCACGAAGTTTGAGTATAATCCACACCTATGTTCACTGAGCACCGGCAAAACCCCGTTTCTGTTACTTTCATTCAAACAACTTTTATTTTTCCACCTTTTGCACGTAATAAAAGTTTTACACAAGTTGGCGCCTATGCACTGTATATAACATACTTGTACTATATGGGTAAGTTATATTACAGGAAATATTATTATAATCTCCAATAGTAAGCATTTTCTATGTAAAAGAAAAAAGTAGATAGTATAAGCATTTTTGTTTGGTTGAGTTGTAAAACCACTTATTAAGATTTAGTTTGTCAACAACCGCCGTGGTAATAACAAGTCGTTGAATAAATAAATAAAAATAAAGTTAAATTGAAACTTAGTTTTCTTTTTAAAAACAAAATATTTCGAAAAAGAAATATAACTAGTATATACGAATACAAAACTTTTTTTAGAATGTTGTTACTTGTTTGTTCAATGCTTTTATAGTTTAAATATATATCATAATATTAGGTATTTCGTTGAATAAAAAAAAACATTTTTTTTAAATAAACCACAAACTTAAATCGGCGCTTTTATTTTCATTTGGCATTTAAGGTTTATCAGATAAAAAAATTGTTTTATCTATTATCACAAATTCTTCCACGAAAACAATATTTACTTTGGGTTATTGATTTACTTGTTTAAAAAAGATTATAATTTTTAAGGTTTTTATTAGAATTATTTTCCAACTAAAAGCAATTTTGTCGATGCAAATGCTGTTACTCAAGTTTTTAACCTAATACAACAATTAAGACGAATTAGAAAATACAAACATCTCTTTAAATAAACAATTTTCACTAATAATCAATTGCGATATTTATTTTTTTTTGACATAGTAAATCAATTATTAAGAAGAATAAATACACAAAGTTGATTTTATGCAAGCAGCGAAATATGCACCCGATATACGCATTAAAAACGAACAGTGCGTTATAAACGACCTGTAAATGTAAATATGTTTATTAATTCTAATTTGAAACTTTGTTGCGATACAGGTGATAGTTCACCTTTTTTATGTAAATTCTTTCGTCCTGTAAAATTGTGCACATCAATAAACGTGCCATTTATTAATCGTTAACTGTGTTAAACTTTTTTTTGAAATGCCGACTTTTTAGTTGGTGGCGTGCATAATAAAAATGTAAACACGTGTGCTTTAATTTAAATACAAAATGGCAATCTTAAACAATTCTGCCATTTGTTTAGTGATATTTTTTGTTTTGCTCAATTTGTGTGTTCCATCAGGAGTAGGAAGATGTCCACGACACGATTTTTTCAAGAATTTCAGTTTGGAACGAGTAAGTTGTACGCTATCATTTTTTTTGGATCTTTGTAGATGCGTGTTTTAGTTTTCTGGGCATTGGTACGAAATTGAAAGAACTTTTTATTTAATGGAATTAACTGTTAGCTGCACAACTTTGGACTTGGTTGATAATGCGAAAGGACAGTTAGAAGTTACTGTTACAACACGTAGTAGATGGTTAGTAGATTTATTATTTGCTCAAAACTTAATTTTGCCAAAAAATGCAGAAAGAGCGTAAACAAAAAATCTACGAGTATGAGTAGTTGAGCTTTTCCGTTGTGTTATGCATACATAAGAAGTGGCACACGCAATGATTCATCGGATTTTATTATTACCTTGCAAAGTGTTCTATTTACGTTTGAATAAGTAGACAAAAAATGTTTCCATACATTTTGAAATCTGACCTAACTTGTTTTTCTTTGCTAGTACATTACCTAAACGAATTTTTTTAAATAACTAATCGCTATGTGTTTTTCATACTGATACATAAAGAAGCATTTTTTTCATTATGCTTATTTTGACTGTACTTTGTTATGGTTAATGTAAATTAAAAAAACTTATTAAACGTCGGTATTAATAATAATTTCTGCACCTTGCACTTCAGTGACTTGCTTCTAAAGTCAATGCTCTGGTCATAACTTGAATAGGTGCACTTAGTACCGCGAAAGATTTAAAAGTAATAAAGCAAATATAACGTAAATCGTATTTTACTATTTACTATGGTCGCAGAACGCAATGTTGACATTGTCATAAATTAAATAGATAAATTGCATTACAGTGATAGATATAGTTTAAATGAACTAATGCGAAACGTCAAGTATTTCCGCATCGTCTTTATGCGTTAGTTTGTTGACCTATATTTTCTATCATCAATAAAAAATAATTTCAGTATTTTAAAAGGTTAAACGATATTTGCTCTAAGTTGCTGTCTAACACGTTATCTCTGCGATACCATAAGCTGAAAGGACTTTAGCCAATAATTTCTCAATTTTTTGTTACGAATATATAGTTCTTGGGATAGTGTTGCTATAACATTTAGAAATATAAGAGTAGCCATTTCATAGCTGAAAATTTTCTAAGTACTTCATTTTAATTTTTTTTAAGTAAAAACCAACTCCGTCAGTTGAGATCGTGGCCACACATTTAGTTTACACTAAGTCTAAAATAGACATTTAAGTCTAAATTCAAACAAAATTTAATTTTTCTTTTATTCCTAGATAAATGACTGTACATGGTGTGTAAGTACATATATTTATTGTTTTTAACCGTCATAAATTTTAATTATTCGCTATTGTAAACCGTCTTTGACAGTTTTTGTGTACTTGTCAACATAAACGTCAAATTGTTTTTGAGAGATTTTGAGACTTCGGGAGGCTCGTAGTCTGTTCGAGCAATAAAATGTTGTATTCAACTCGTTCCTCTCTAAACTGGACGTTTTTTCTGTCAAGGGTTTTTAAAACCCTCGTTTCACTGAGGTTTAAAAATGCCCTCTTGGAAAAAAATGTCCAATTTACACAAAAATAAATAATAATTCAACTATAGTATAAATGCTCAACAACTAAATCTAAGCCACCTCCGACATAAACTTATAGAAATTGCATGATTTGCTAATTTAAATTGAGCTTAAAAGAACGTTTGTAAGCCTGATTCACTAGTAAAACAATTGAATTGCATTATGCAACTGCGTTCATTTGATTATTTTCTAACATGTTTTGTGACATTATGTGTTAGTTGTATTTTCGATTCAGTTTGTCTTCGTATTTATTGTCATGTTGATACTCGACACTACGGGTTTGTTAACTTTAATCTATTGTTACGTGTAAAACTGGTTTTACAATAAAACGTTCAATTTATTCGTGGGAAGTGGCTTAATTTTATCTGTTGAGCATTTTAACTATAGATATACAACAAAGTTATTTATTGACATGAATTAATCAAACTCAAAACATATAAAAATTTGAAAAACACAAAAGCCAACATAAAGAATAAACAACGATTATCTCAGTATGTTGTCAAGGAGTTCATCAAAGCCATAGTCTCCTCTTCGTAAAGCGATCGTCTTACATTGGCGCACATCAGAGAAGACCTTCAAAATACAAAACATCTTACTAATTTTGTCACTTTTTTTGAAGAATTAGAACTTTTAACAGATACAAAACATCTTACTAATTTTGTCACTTTTTTTGAAGAATTAGAACTTTTAACAGATTCAGATTTTCCCATATTTTTCTTAAATTTTGCATTATAATGTTTGACCTGTCTTCGTTTTCTACCGGAAGCTTCACTATTGGAAAAACTTTTTTCCTTTTCTTTAATTTTATTAGGTGAATATCATAGTTCCTAGAATCAAACATTTCCAAGCAACCATAAAAGACCAATGACGTTAAATAAGCGTAACTGTTGTTCCCTAAGTGTAAAATCGCTAAATTTTGGCCACGATATTGGCCAAATCACAGTTTTTTCGTATTTTTATTAATATTTTAAACGTAAATCTATTAATTAGATTTTAACAAGCTATACTAAATCAAACTAAAAAGAAATAAAAATTATTTTATTTTTAACGTTGACAAAAGTACTCGTGGTTATGGCAAGTATGTTATAACGTTACGTTATAACGTAAAAGTGATGTAATAAAAACGCGATCTGGTTGGTTAGAATTGGTCAACGTTACAATGCATTTTTCTCCTGATTTGATTCAGTAACCTTCTCTTCTTTCTCTCCCGACAACTGTTTTGGAAACACTATTTTACCGGCTAGAACTTTTGTTTTTTTTCCCGACACTCTTGCCATTTTTAAAAGATTAACAAGCGCTTCCTTTAAGTCTCTGGAATATATTTTAAGTCGATATATTCCTTTTGAGTGAAATCCCGTTAAAATGTTTTTTTTTATGTAAGCTCCGAAATTCTCCATAGCCATAGTTGCTAGAATTATGATTTGCAAAAAAAACTCATTTATTAAAATATTTCCACGATTTCTTTATTGGACTGAAAAAAGAAACGTCCAGTGGTTGGCACAGATGTGTGGAATCTAGGGGTAACAAGATAAACCTTATACTGTTTTTTTGCCCTTTTTGATAACGTAGATTGTAGGGTGGTTAAATAAATTGTCTCTAATTATCACTTTATAACTTTCTAAATTCCAAAAAAAGAGCAAAACAATTCCTTTGAATCACCCGTCAAAACTGACTGCTTTGAATCAACCAGAAAAACTCACACCAAATTTACATTCTCTGGGTGTATTTTGTTCTCATTCTTCGTAACGGTGTTTTATTTTATATACAAAAGGTGTCAGAAGGTTTGTCGCTGCACTGGCAGACATCATGACTGATATATATTTGATTATTAACTGTTTATGATTCTTGTGGCGTGTTTTGACACTTATTTTACAAACATTTTTGACCTTCTTAGATCTCCACTAAAAATTGTCACGTCGTAATTAATAATGTTGTCTGAAAGTATATCAACGACAAAAGTTTGTAGTTCATTGTAGTATTGTTGGATAGTATTTTTATTTATTTGAGCTCAAGATGCTTTCCCCTCTTCGGCAATTTGTTGTAAAATGATGAATGTTTTAAGACCTAGTCATGACCAGAGAGGTTATTATTTAAATGACATTACTTGATTCAGATAGGAGATTGAATCACATCTTTTCCTCTAATAGAAGGTTTTTACTCTGCTTATGTTAAGATACTAGTTACTAATAAATTCTCTTTGAATGCAGGCTGACCACCACGCTTTAATTTATGCTGGTTATTTAACTTATTTGACAATTTAGATCTAGATATGTTCTATGTTTTTTCGCTGCGTTTCTCGGCGTAATTCCTATAAAGTCTTGATCCAAGGCTTCTTTAGTAGTTCTGAAGCATGACCAAAGTCACACCTAAAAAAACATAAAACTTTTAAAACATTTTTTTTAACAATTTATCAATTTTTAATAGAATTTTATTTAATTGGCAATTGTCTAAATATTAGTTTTGCATAGTAAAAATTGATATCTTACTTAGGGAAACTTGCACTCAGCTTGGAACACAAATAACAAAAATTGTTAAATTTTAGATGGAATTTACAAACTTTTCTGTTTATGCCGATTTTTCTTACTATAAAAAAGCACCAAAAAATCAAATTATTTTTACATACTCAAACTTTTTTTCTAATTTTGTTTCTTCAGTTTTAGTACATTTTAAATATTTTGTTTACAGTCATCTAAGAGATGCAAAAATATTCATTGAACTAACGGTACCGGGTATTGAATCCATATTCATAAACCGTACGATTTGTAGATTTAGCTTTTATAAAAACTGACGTTTTAATAAACTTTAATAGTAATTTACATAATAAGCGTTGAAAGTAAAGCATAGCATAACCAACGTTAATGCGACGCGATACCGCAAGGCCGAACGTTGCATTTCTTGAGTTATGCTATGAAACTTTCGACGAGAATAACGTACATTATTTTTTGTGTTGTCTCTTGTAAAATTACATTCTTATTTGAAAAAATTAAACAAAAAACATCGTTTTTTTCAATTTTAAGTGAATTTTAAGATTTTTAAAATGATTTTTTCACGTGTCGCATACTTGTTCTAATATAATAATTGACTTTAAACACTTAGGCTTAGTCGTTATATAAAACAAAGTTAATTAACTATGTTGTTAGCTGACGCTGTTGTTAATTAAATCGTAGCTATTGATTTGACAATGTCATCAGCAAAAAAATTGATTTTGTACCAATACAGACATGACCACGTAGTTAATTACATTGTCAAAGTTAACAATGCTTTATGCAACCAGACCTTAGTTTTATGTGGATTTCTACTTTTCATTTTTTCCGCTCTAGAGCTTTTTTTGGCCATTACGTAACTACACTAACAAACGAATATTGACGTTTGCAATGTTGGCAGCACAAAAAGGCTATTAAGGTAGGTTATGTTATTAATTTTTGTTTGTGAACGTGCATGCATTTGTATTTTTGCGCGAAATTTAACTAACATAGTATAATCCATTTTAATTGAATTATTATAGATTCTATTTTCTAGTAGCTGCATTTATGTTTTAATTTTTTTCTTCAGATTTAAATTGTCAATCTCAATTAGATTCTTTTGAAAATCCCATTTTTTTTAATTCTTAGTAGTAGTAGCTTTTTGCGAGTAGATATCATATGTACAAATTTCAAAGGAGATGAGTTTTTAGGAGATGCCGTGGTTTTAAATTTAATTTTGATGTTTCGTTAACAGTTTTTTCAGAATGTATCTAGATACTGTTAATAAAGTAAGGTTTTTTTGTTTCTCATTGTATAAACATTTGTGTGACGCTCTGTTAATCCGTAGTCGTTATAATTTAATAAAAATTATTTGTATCGGAACTTTTGCAATAAAACTTTATCAACATCAGATGAAAAAAATAGATTGGTCTTAAGAATAATCGTGATTAAGAGTTATTTAATCAAATTCGTAAAGATGGGTATCAAATTATGATTAAGGCCTTAATAACGTCATAGTTTGGAATGTTTTTGAAAACAAATTTTTCCCACGACTAACAAATAATACGATCTATCGTAAGTTTATGAGTGATTAGGACACGTTTTGCATTTCGTTTGATCAATTTTATTTTTGTTCAGGTCAAAGTCATTTCCGTACAGGTTAAAGCTATTACCGTACAGAATAACAATTTATGAAATCATAATTTACAGAGTAAAAATTGTAAATTAAACATTTTAGGTTATGTTTGCAAACGTCGGTGTTTAGTAGTAGTAATTAGAATAAATTAAAACACCTAATTTGCAAGCTCACTATTAATTCTTTTGCAGAGTTGATTGGACTTTTGTTTTTGTTGAGTAATAGAATCAGTCAAATAACAAAATTACTTAATTTACAATAACAACATGTTAAAATAACCTAAAGAAGTTTGTATTATAATTCATAAAAAACCAATTATCTTTTGGAATTTGTTGATAGCTGCAAGATGCCAAGACGTTTCTTCCGAACATGCTTGATATCAATACGTTATTATTTATGCTCATGTTAATGTAGTTTTTATAAGTGTTTATGTATACATTTACGTCGTATTACATTATAATCTTATAAAAATTATCTATTCGCACAGTGTTGCTACCTTGTGAAAAATTTTGGTTGGTTTTGTAGCTTATATGACGAAAACTATATTATCAGAAAATAATCATAAACATTTTTTATCTGTTAGCTGTTGTTCTAAACAAGTCCCGTACAAAATGGTATTTTACATCAATGTGCTTAAAGCGTCTATAAATTTTTTTAATAAATCTGTTTATTTAAATTAGCTCTTTTATCCTGTCACATGCAGCTACATATTGAGATTCTGTGGAGGACAATGCTACCGATCTTTGTTTGCAAGTACTTGACGTGACTGGCGTCTCATCGAACATTATTACAAGTCCCGTTGTTGATCTTTTTGTAGCTTTATCCCTCGCGAAATTTACATAGCTACAAACTGTAACATTTAAATTTTGATTAGTTTTAAACAAAATACCATGATCAACACTATCTTTAACATGCTTTAAAATTTTCTTCACTGCGTTTTAGTGTTTTTTTTCTAGACGATTTTGTATATTAACTTATTGAATTAACTGCGTAAGCAATATTTGGTTTTAAATCAATGGCTAGATACATTAAGCTTTTGATCGTTTCTTTGTACGAAACGTGTATTGCGTTGGATTAGTTTTCTTAGTGTTCCAAGCTTGAATCGTAATTGTTTTTCACAATTACACTGACATTGTTCTTAACCTATTTTATAGTTGGGATTTTGACAGCGTCACTTGTCAATAGATCATTGACTTTTGCTGCCATTAAATCCAATGACAACTTTTCTACCTTCCGTACTGATTTATAGTTTTCTATACTTTTAGTCCAATACAGTGGTGCTTAAACCTTAAACTTGTAAAGTTCCATTTCTAAGAATAACATCTATTAATTACAAATTATTTTTTAACATAATAAATTTGTAAGTCACATCTTCATGTTATTCTGTTGCAGTTTTTAAGAAAAACGGTAAGATACCAACATCGTATCTGTCGTAAGAACTTAACGATATTGTGAACAATTCAGGCTTCAACATAAAAAAAATTCTTTCATTTACTGGTTGCAAAAGCAAAATCTTGTAAATAATTGATATGTTTTAAAGTGCTTCTTGCTCCATCTTTTAATGTAACCCACTCACGTTTAAAAATTAAAGCCCGCAAACAAACAAAAAACCGCGACATTTCGCTGTGGCTGTAATTGTCAAACAACTATTCGTTCTACGTTGTATTTAGTTTGTTATACACTGCTTACTTTTGATAAGTAAAAAAGCTGTAGTTCAATAAAAGACACAGCAAATGTAAATCGTAGTTTTTATTTAAGTAAAACTCTTAACCGAAATGTTGTCTGTTTGATGAAAGCAGCAGTAGGGGAAGAACAGAGCGAAAACCCCCAACCGGTCTTCTAACTGAATGTAAATGCAAGATCATTACACAATTTAGATTTATCAATCAGTCAGTTTATAATTCAAAGAACATCCCAAATTTAAGTAAGTTAAACGAATACACAGATATGATAATAAGTTTAAATCCTAACACATATAAACACGTGCACAATCATCATTATTTTAAACGAAAGTAGTTAACTGACGGCCTGTGTAGGTACTGAAGTCCTAGTTACAGAAGCATCACAGCTATTAGTTGAATGGTCGGGACAAACAATACACAGGCAAAAATACACATTACATATAATAAACACACAATAATATATCAAACAAAAGTTATACAGATGTAATGTCCAATCAAGAAGCAACCTACAGCGACTTTAATACTCAAAGCAGGAAATTGTTCATAAAATGGATACAAGTTGCACTATTACACATAAAATACAAGCAAGGTCCAATAAGGAAGCAACCAGCGATCACACGGTAAATAAAATATTGGATCATATTTTACAAAGCAATGCATACACTGGTGTTTTTTCCTGTCATCAAACCTATTAGAATCACCATAAATAAGTAAATGTTACGATTGAAAAGATATCCTAACTTGCCCAACTTTTATATGATCAAATTATAAACGTACAACAAAAACAAATAATTTATTATGCATAATTTTGAATTAAAACCAGAGATTAACATAATTAACTTGCAGAGAAAATAATTTAATAGATTAACACAAATTGATTCTAAAACACGTCATAGTTATATAAATGACGAAACAAATAGACACAGACATTTAAGTATCCTCCTGTTATAGAAACATCTATATTATGCTTCTTTCAATTTTAATAATCTTCAAATTTAAGTATAAAATAGTTAATTATTGCGATTACATTTTTAATCCTAAATGTTTTACACAAAATAACATATACTAAATGAAGTTATTGAAATTACAAAACAAAGAAAACACCACAACTCTAAATTGCATTTTTTAATGTCCCGCCCCTTTATTTTTATGTTTAAACGTAAGAATAAATAGTTAATTATTACAATCAAATTTACGACGTTTAATGTTGTGTCTAAACTTTCACATAAATGTAACTATAAAAATAAGACTTTAAATTACATTTCAAGCAATTTTTTAAGACATGTCGATTTAGTAATTTTAAGTTTTAATTAATAATTTGTGAAAAAATCGTTTAATAATTCTACATAAGTTCATTTTGCAATGTAGCACAACAACAATTGAATCGACAAAATTGAAATGGCCGCCAATGCGTTTGTTTTACGAAAACAAAGAAAACATGTAATGTTTCTATAACACTGAAATTTTAATGTAAAGTGCTTACAAAATTCAGTTAATTTTCTTCTCTCTTACCTTAGCAAACCTTTCTCTCTTAAATTACTACCCTTAGTGCTCCAACCCTTCTTAAAACGGTTCATGCGTAAAACGGTGCAGTTATCGCTTTTTCTGCCAGATGGCAATGCTTACGCAATTTCGCGCGTTTTTAATTAGATTTAAATTTAAACGGAATCATCTCAATCTCATTCACATTCAGTTTGACTTGAAATTAATGTAAAAAAAAGTTAAAGTGGTAAATAATTTGAGCTTAACTAAAATTGCATGAGTTTAAAGCACGTAATCATACTCACATTTACACTTATACTTTGCAGTATACCCATTGATATAAAATAAATACAATTTTGACATATAACTTTGTAATTGTTATTTTGGATATTACCAATACAAATTTGTAAATTTAGATTATTTATTTTTCGTATTATTTGTTTTTTTTTGTAAAAAGTTTTTTTAAATTTAATTTTAATAAATAATGAAATATATAGATTAAAGTCATATAAATACTCAAAAAACCAACAATGATATAAAATCGTAGAAAAAGTACAGTGTATAATTCGTAAGAAATGTCCATTGCCAACTGGTATGAATTGCAACCTCTCTTCGGCTAGGCTGCAAACTTTATTTATTCTCGTTGACAATGACTACCATTCTTTACTTATTATACAATATACTATTCTGTATTTACCAAGTTGTTTTGTTTCGATGTTTTGCATCGAATAAAAAGTTCCATAATTTTCATATTTTAGCATAAACATATTTTACATCATATTTTGATAACATTTTTTTTGTGCTGCCAACATCGCGAACGTCAATATTCATTCGTTGATGTGTATCTGTGAAGTTAACGACATTCTATAAATACAAAAAAAATTATAAGAGTTCCAATAGCACTTTTCATAGTTCTACAGTTCCTGATAAAAATTTTAAAAAGTTCCGCATTTCTTACCTTAAAAAAAACGAAATTGTAAAAATGTCGTGCTAACTTCGCAAATCTAGTACGACACCCACCTCTCTAAAGTACTAAAACGCGTTGAATAGTACTATTTTTGACAAAAGTTCTGAATAGTTCTAATCAAGTTAAGTATATACGTATGTGTAATTTTAGATCGCTATTTAATTTAATTTAACTAACAATTTTTAATAAATTTCTAATATTCAGGCACGGCACGACACTTTGTAAAAATGTGTCGTGCTGATGATTTTCCGATATTTTAATGGTAATTTTAAACAGTTCAATGCATTAGAAACATTTTAAACAAAAGTTCCAATAGATTTCTATGTTTTAAACAATTTTCAAAAATTACGTCTGGCACGACATTTTGTGAAAATGTGTCGTGTTGATGATCTTCCGCAGTTTTAACGGTAATTTTAAACAGTTCTATAAGAGTTTTATGCATATGAAACAATTTACAGAAAAGTTCCAACTGATTTGTATTTTTTAAACAATTTTCAAAAATTACGCCTGGCAAGACATTTTGCAAAAATGTATCGTGCTGATGATTTTCCGCAGTTTTAATGGTAATTTTAAACAGTTTTATAAGAGTTCTACCCTTTAGAGACATTTTAACAAAAAGTTCCAACTAATTACTACTTTTAAAACAATTTTCAAAAATTAGGTCTGGGACGACATCTTGTGAAAATGTAGCGTGTCGATGATTTTTCGCAGTTTTAATGGTAATTTAAAACAGTCCTATAAAAGTTTTATGCATATGAAACATTTTAAAGAAAAGTTCTAACTGATGTATATTTTTTAAACAATTTTCAAAAGTTACGTCTGGCAAGACATTTTATAAAAATGTGTCGTGCTGATGATTTTCTGCAGTTTTAATGGTAATTTTAAACAGTTCTATAAGAGTTCTATCCTTTAGAAACATTTTAACGAAAAGTTCCAACTAATTACTATTTTTAAAACAATTTTCAAAAATTGTCTGGCACGACATTTTGTGAAAATGTGGCGTGTTGAAGATTTTCCGCAGTTTTAATGGTAATTTTAAACAGTTCTATAAAAGTTCTATGCATATAAAACATGTTAAAGAAAAGTTCCAACTGATGCCTATTTTAAAAAAAAAATTCAAAAATTACGTCTGGCACGACATTTTGAGAAAATGTGTCGTGTTGATGATTTTCCACAGTTTTAATAGTAATTTTACACGGTTCTATAAGAGTTCTGTGCATTAGAAACATTGCAAAGAAAAGTTCCAACTGGTTTCTATTTTTTAAACAATTTTCAATAATTACGTTTGTCACGACATTTTCTGAAAATGTGTCGTGCTGATAATTTTCCGCAGTTTTAATAGTAATTTTACACAGTTCTATTAGAGTTCTATGCTTTAAAGACATTTTAACGAAAAGTTCCAACTAATTACTATTTATTAAACATTTTCAAAATTTACGTCTGGCACGACATTTTGTGAAAATGTGTCGTGCCGATGATTTTCCGCAGTTTTAATAGTAATTTTACACAGTTCTATTAGAGTTCTATGCTTTAAAGACATTTTAACGAAAAGTTCCAACTAATTACTATTTATTAAACATTTTCAAAATTTACGTCTGGCACGACATTTTGTGAAAATGTGTCGTGCCGATGATTTTCCGCAGTTTTAATAGTAATTTTACACAGTTCTATGCTTTAGAGACATTTTAAAATTTAAAATGTATCGTGCTGATAATTTTGCGCAGTTTTAATAGTAATTTTATACAGTTCTATGCTTTAGAAATATTTTAATAAAAAGTTCCAACTGATTACTATTTTTTAAACAATTTTCAAAAATTACGTCTGGCACGACATTTTGTGAAAATGTGTCGTGCTGATGATTTTTCGCAGTTTTAATAGTAATTTTAAATAGTTCTATAATAGTTCACTGCATTAGAAACATTTTAAAGAAAAGTTGCAATTGATTTCTATTGTTTAAACAATTTTCAAAAATTACGCCTGGCACGACATTTTGTGAAAATGTGTCGTGCTGATGATTTTTCGCAGTTTTAATAGTAATTTTAAATAGTTCTATAATAGTTCACTGCATTAGAAACATTTTAAAGAAAAGTTGCAATTGATTTCTATTGTTTAAACAATTTTCAAAAATTACGCCTGGCACGACATTTTGTGAAAATGTGTCGTGCTGATGATTTTCCGCAGTTTTAATACTAATTTTAAACAGTTCTATAAGAGTTCTATGTTTTAGAGACCTTTTAACGAAAAGTTCCAACTAATTACTATTTTTTAAACAATTTCAAAAATTACGTCTGGTACATTTTGTGAAAAATGTATCGTGCTGATGATTTTCCGCAGTTTTAATAGTAATTAGTAACACAGTTCTACAAAAGTCCTATGCTTTAGAAACATTTTGACAAAAACTGATCAGCTGGAACTTTCCTTAAAAATTTTTCATATAGAACTGTTTAAAATTACCACAAAAACTGCGGAAAATCATCAGCGCGACACATTTTTACAAAATGTCGTGCAGACGTAATTTTTGAAAATTGTTTAGAAAATAGAAATCAGTTGGAACGTTTCTTTAAAATGTTTTTAATGCATAGAACTTTTATAGAACTGTTTACAATTCCCATTAAAAGATTGGAAAAACATCAGCACGAGACATTTTTGCAAAATGTCGTGGTGTGCCTGAATATTAGAAATTTATTAAAAATTGTTAATTGTTAAAATAGCGATCTAAAATGACATGTCAAAAATAGTAATATTCAACGCGTTTTAGTACTTTAGAGAGGAGGGTGTCGTGCTAGAATTGCGAAGTTAGCACGACATTTTTACAATTTCGTTTTTTTAAGGTAATATTTTTTTTTAAGTTGTTAGTAGGAACTGTAGAACTATGAAATGTGGTTTTGGAACTCTTATTTTTTTTGTATTTATAGAATATCGTGTTAACTTTACAGACACCACGTGTGTGTGAAAAAACCTCTAGGATGGCAAAATGAAAACTAGAAATCCACATAAAACTAAGTGTTCAAACTGAATTATTATATTAAAACGAGTATGCGACAGCTGGAAAAGTCATTAAAAAATTCTTGAAATTCAGTTAAAATTGAATAAAAGCCATGTTAAAGTTAATGTCAAATTTGACATACCTATTTAGTAAGAAATGTACTACCAACATTAATTTTCTGATGACTTTTTTAATTTTTTTTTAAAAAGAATGTAATTTTACAAAAAGCAACACAAAAAATAATGTACGTTTTTCTAGTCGAAAATATCCTAGCATAACTCACACACATGCAACGCTCAGCCGTACGGCCTCGCATCGCGTTAACGTTCGTTATCCTATGTCTTCTTTCGACCCTTGTTACCTAAATTACTATTTCATAACTGTAGTAAACATCGTTAGTGCTGATAATTTGAAAGATTAATTATTTTAAATAGTTTAATTGTTATAACTTAAAATTTCTATAATTTTACATATCAATCTAAAAAAGACGTTTCTTAGACATTTTTTCTTTTTATATGAATGAAGCATGTTTGAAATTAAACAATAATCAAAACTGTAATTAGATACAAATTGTTGAAACAAGCGTTTTCTACAAACTAAAACATACATCCGCGAAACCTTTTTTCATACGGAAATAAAGTGAAATTGAATAATTGAAAGGAAATAGTGATTAAAATGAATGTAACTGAATCCTTTTTTTAGGTCTGGTAATCTTCGTGTGAGTGAAGGTATTGCGAATCCTTCAAGGAAAGACCCGAGTTTATTTTTATACAGAGTGAATACATTATTACCGAATAGTTTGGGTAAATATTTACCGGGTGCTGGATTTTATCAAATTTTAGACACAGATTATGACAAATTCGCAATTTTATGGGCTTGTTCCAATTTAGGTTTAATCCATTCAGGTAATAAACACGACTTCTATTTATCGATTAATGCATTTATGAATTTTTTTTCAGATCGAGTGTGGATTTTTGGTCGCGACAAGGAAATCGACGTGACGTTAAGAGCAAAAATTTACGAATTTCTTAAAAGTAAACATATAGATTCAGATAGATTAGTGTTACCTAAAAACAATAATTGTACCGAAGAATATTAGTGTAAATTGTTTGAAAAAAAAATTGTAATAGTAATAGTATCAGTAGTTTTATTGTTTGTACCGAACGGTACTTGAGACAGATACTTCGTTTTTAGTGATTAATCGTTGAAGAAACAATTTTGACATAGTCCTTGACCTGAAGGTTCCCTTTCTGTAACGCGAAACAACAAGCCCCATGGAAATATGATCGCGAGCAACGAAGTATAACCGAAAGAATAATTTAATACACCTTTTTTAAATCCCTGCTACCTACACTACAGTAGTATAAAATACAAAGGCAAGTGCATACAAAAGACGAAAACGTGGCACGCATTAGTGCGATTCGTTCAAAAGTGTTGGTCGAAAACTGGTTTTTTTAAATTTATCGGTTCTCAAGACAAATTAAAAATTTAAAAGTTGCGTAACTGTTAATAAAATGTAGTGTTTACCGATAGTAAAATAATGCCAGTAGTATTTTGTAGTACAAATTTGCAAGTTCCTTTCAGCATGTAAGTATAACTTTTTTAGATTATTATTTAGACGCTTATTATACGTTACAAATAGTAATTTACAGTTGTGGTAAGTTGTAATTGTGCTATTTTATATTCCACACGCGTACATTCAATATACAAAAGGTAAAACTAATTGCACTGTGTTTACAGTGTTATGCAACCATCAAGTCTGTTATGAATTTGATCTTTAATTCTTTTGGTTTATTCGGTTTATAGAACACTGCTAAATAGATTTTTTTGTAAAAACCTGTACCTAATAGCATTTTAAAAAACTCTCAAATTTTTATTTATGTGTTTAGTAACCAGTATCTTTTAATCTCTTTTTATATATACGTTTTTAACGGTTTTTCTATTTTAGTGCAGTGTTACATATGGTCAAGGTTCGCATTTACCACGACTAGATTGCTAGCGAATTTGAATATTTTATTACCATTAGTTTTCTTCCGGGTTGTTAAAGCCGTTTGGAATTTTTTGGCACTGATAGATGACAAATTGGGCTTTTAAAATTTATTCAGAAACGGTATTTGGAATAGCTAATAGTGAAATAACTGAGTTTATTTTAATGCAGTGAAAAATCATATCGACTAAATTTACATATTCGATTAAGCATTATTAAAATATTATTATTTTTAAATTTCAATACGGATGAATTTTTTTATTCATAAAGATGTTCACGTAATTTTTTGATTATACACACGATCTGTGATCAACTGATGCACAAAGTAGTAATTGCTACCCAGCAATATGAGAAAAAAATTGAAACAAAAAACAACAAATTTTATTTAAAAAAAATCATTCTTAGTTTGGACGTTGTATATAATATGCTATGTATATATAAGTTTTGTTTTTTTTCTGAAACAAGTATAAAAATTCCAAAAATTTAAAGAATAATCTATTCATTTGACGAACATGACACTATAAGTTATTCGTTGCTTGAAAAATGTAACCGTTTGAAATTAATATTTAATTAATGGGAAATTGAATAAACGAATAAACACCAAACATGCGGTTATGCGGTGTAAAGTGATACCGAGAGACGAAGCGATGATTGCACTTTGTATTGCAATCTATAATTTTTACATTTACAATATCTCGAGCGACTATTTTATATTCGAGGGGTTAACCTCCACAAAAAATGGTGTACGCAACACTTCTCTTTTAAATAATTCTTGAGAATTCAAGTGATTTCAGATGAATTCCTGGAAATTCAGTAATTTCACAGCGCTTTCATGTGACTTCATTGACTTCACCGCGATTTCTTATGACTTCAGTGATTTTACAGCGATTTCCCATAATTTCTAATGAATTCTTGTGACTTCAGTGATTTCTCTCGAATTCCAGTCGAGATTTCAGTTGTTTTTAAATATGAGTTATAGCATTGTTTTAGTCTTTCGAATCTAATAAATTATTCAAAACATTACTGAAATAAACATTTGAATTAAATTTATTGGTCCTTCAAAAAAATATTGTTTATCTACATTTTGAACGTCGTCTTTCTTTGGTCAATTAAAGGTCCCTGAATTTTCTTTTAAGAATTTAACTGTGTAAGTCACTTGTTTTGATTCGGTCGAAGTTCTTATAATTCTACCAATGTACCATCCTTCAGTATAGTAAATTGCATATTTTTCTTTTTCTAAGAATAATGTGGGATTTTTTTTGTACTTTTTCTCACAACCACGTACACGCAGCAGTCTGTCGGCGCTTAATTTGCTATTATTTTTGGTTAGTAACCAACAAAGAGAACTTTTCCGGATCACTTTGTCATTAACTTTTAAAAAACCAATAGGAAGGTTACTTTCTAAACTAAAACCATATTCTTTTGTCAGATCTTCTAAATTAAGTTCTCCAAAAGATTTTAGGACATAAGAATTGTCTTCTTCCCCTCCATCTTCATAATTTAACAGATCGTCTGCTCTCTAAAAGTTCTCTATTTCATTTCTCTCTGATGAGTGGTATACGATATCTGATTGTTCCTCGCATTGTTCATCCAGATTTTCAGTAAACTCTGGTTCATCATCTTCGTAGACCTCGTCATAAACGTTTAAACTGAACCGTCGGTAATTTTAATTTTTAAATTTTTACAAATTTGTTTGACATCTTTCAAAGCTTTTTTTACAACCTCCTCAATCTGATCGTCTGACAAAAATGTATTTATTTGGGCATTTTCAGTAAACGTGGAGATATCGAATTTTAATGATTCTCTGCATCATCTCGAGCATACTAAAGTTTACAATGGTTGAAAATGTGGATGTCAAAGATCTGGTGGATCTAAAAGCAAAATATTATTTTTGAAGTTGGCTACGCAATGACTTAAAAAATGTTACTTCTCGTTAAAAAATCATTGGGGTTCTCAGGAAGTAGTGTAGTTCAGTATTGTTTATGTTATTCTTTATTATTTAGGTCTATTAAATACTTTGACTTCTGCGGGCTTTTCGTAAGTCATGTTAACAAAATGAAATTTTTCGCAATAAGAAAAGAAAACGTATAGTACGAAATTGAATTTGGCGAGAAACCCAAAAATTAAACAATACAGAAAATTCAAAGACATTACTTAAAAATAACCCTTTGCACATGCAAATTGTTTTAAAAAAAATACCTAAAGAGTTGTTCGCAGGGTTGAGAACGTAAAAGCTGAGGGGCGAACTTTTTCAAAAACCTAAGTTCGTCTAGGTACTGCCAGTTTAGTTTTACCAAACAATATGCATTCAGCTCAATACATATATAAGAGTTACAGGAAATGAAATTGTTCGTAGCGCTGTAAATTTTGGTTTGAAGTAACCATTGCTTCCACATACGCAAGAAGAAAACGCAAAACCAAATATTATAGATCCTATCTTCCATGGACATATTTTTCTCAAGATATGATCCACGAATGTTAGATATAAATTGTAAATACGTTCTGGTACCCAAAGTTTCTAAATTTTCGCCGACAAGGTTTTTGACTTTATCAGAACAATTTTTTTCTGCTGAACGAAAATTCATTTTATCACGGGCAGCTAAATCGCTTTCAACAAGAAAGTGTTTATCTTTGGTGTGGTTTTGTATTAGATTTTCCAAATCGTTCTTACAAGCCTTAAAATTTCCCATCTGCAACTCAATATTTTTGTTTAACAGCCTATTTCTGAGTTTGGTTAATACATGAACAGTATCTTGCGTGCAGAAATCACCTTCATCAAGATTCCTATTAAACCAGATCCATTTACTTGACTGTTGAAAATTTGTCCGAATTCGCATACATTTTAACAACTGTGTATCACCATCACTGGAAAAGCCCGATATCCTAATACCATATTTTTGCGCCGTCTCTTTTAAAAATTTCCACCTAAGCATAACGTCTTCATACGTAAATTTATTATTTGTTCCAAAAACGTTTAAACAAAACGAAGCTGCATTTTCACAAGGGAATTGGACCATTGTAACGTATGCATAATTTGCAGTAGATTCGTCTTCAAAGTATTTTTGAATTTGTTTTGCCGACGATGCTTTAAAATACTATTTAAATGTAAGCCCATTTTGTCCTAAGGGACAAAACCAAGTCCAATAATTTACATTACTGAATTTTTCCAGTTATGCCCGTACCATCTTTGCTTACTCATATAACTCGAGGCAAATGATTTTGGTTTAAAAAGATACTTGAAATCGAACCGTCGCTTCGTCTATGCATTCAAAGTTTTGTACACTCCGACAAATGACAGTCGGAGATGGAATCGACTTTTTCAAGTTCACATAGCACGTTTCATAACCAAGACGTCTACAAATCAAAAATAAGTAAGTGCTAAACTGCAATAGATCCGAATCAAATTTTTTGTTCTTAATTTTATTTCTGTTTAGCCTTGCAGTTTCTACAAGGATATACAGACAAATCATTGGTTATTGTTCTATCACATTCTCGATCGGAGCAATCATCACTCAACTTTTTACCCGTCTTTCTAGGTTATCTTTAATTCGAAATTTGTTTTTATAAGAATCTTTATTTCATGTGAGGGTTTAAAATAATTTGAAATAAGAAGTTGTTTCAATACACTTTCTTGGCGTTTTCTTTTTCGACGTACTGCACGAGAATAATAATTATTTTTTCACCTCGATGATGTGGTTGGTATCGGACTCGATAAAGGGGAGAGTGTGGCCTAAAATGCATAAATGAATGATGATTATTCATTTAATTAAAAAAATCCTTTAATTATTTCAAAAGTATTTCTGGGTCCAATTAAAATATTAAGACTTACATTTAAATTGGCAGAGCTATTTCTTTCCTTAGAAATAGCTCTGCAATTTAAAAATCCTGTGTTTCCGAGTGTGTTTCTGTCTCCAATGAAGAATTTGAAGAGTCATCGTCACCAGAATTGCACTCCATCGATGATTGAATACTGTCTTCAATCAGCGTTATAGGTTCCGTTTCAAGTTCAACATTTTGCTTCTTACAATTAGCAGTATTTTTAATCATTGTTTGTTGAAAGAAAGAAGTCATAAAAACTTGCTTGTGTTTCGAATTGTTCTCAGAATTGACACTGTTTTTACTTATTCTTTTTTTATATCTATCTGCCGAATAAACAATAAAATGAGTGTTCGCTACATGTCTAGTAAAGTTTGACAAAATCCAACGTACATTCCCTATAGTGATATTTGTATGATAGTTATATTTTTTCACCTAAAAAAACAACAAATGAAAATTTGCGCAAATGTACTTTGAAGTTTGTAGAGCAATCGCTATAATACGGACACTTTAATTGACAATGGACTTCAGGTATGCCTTCCAAGTCATTGGCAATTATAGTTTCAACTACCACAGTACTTAGTTTTTCTGGTATTTCTGATAAAATTTGTTTTGCTTTTTCTAGTTTTTGATTTCGCTGTAGTTTTTCTAGAGTACTTTTAATACCTTTTGTTAATAACTTCCTTAAGTTCTCATTTTCTTTATTTAAATTGATAGCTATGTTGAATTTATTTTGATCAGGCTTCAAAGATGTTTTTGATGAATTTTGTTTTTTTTTCTACGTTATGTGAGACATTTGTCTTGCAATAATCTTGCGTATTTTCTATTAGTAGTTTATCTCTCACACAAAATGCAAACAGTTTTCCATACTGTTTATTTTTGTAAAGAGGACCGTAATAATTTTTTCTATCGTGTTCAGCAGTTAAGTCATTTAATGTATAAAATAAAATCTTAAGCTTTCGCGGTTGTTATGTTTAAAATCATAAGCGACTTTCGGCTTAGACCGCGTCGTAGTAAAACACCCAGACTTAGGCTTGGTCATAGTCTCTTCTTGAGAGCCAAAACAAGAAGTAGAACTTGGCCTTTGCCGTATTGTCGTTCGTGAACCCAAACAAACTGACGTTTTGCAAGACATTGCAGCTTGCATCTTCAGAGTGGAAAAAGTCACTGAAAGAAAAAGTGGAAATGACGATATTTATACCAATAGCGATTAGCGTGATTAACGAACCTTATCGTTCCGTTACCGCTTGACTGACTTCGTTATTACTCGGAGTAAGTGTTTGTGTCCTTTCCAAGAAGGTCGATCTTTGTCTTAGAGGATATAATACTGGTAGCCAAGATTTGCTGAGTTTTAAACCGTCTTCTCGGTTCATATTACAAGGATGTTTTTCTATTTCCACAGCTTCGCGGATTAGTCTGGGAAAGTAGAAAGGAGTTCTAGCCAACACTTTAGTTTGGTCAAAGTTCAGCGTGTGTCCTTGGTTCCACACGTGTTCTGCCACTGCTGATTTAGTAACTCTGCGGTGTTTGCAGTCAGCCATATGTTCTTTTACTCTAACTTCAATAGAACGTCCCGTCTGTCCTATATAACTTGATCCACAGGAACAAGGAATTTTGTAAACTCCGGCATGTTTTAGAGCCCCTTGTTTGTCTTTAGCAGATGTAAACCAGGTGTTCAGGGTATCCTTAGTCGTAAAGACAGTTTTAATATTATGTTTCTTTAGCACCCTGCTTATTTTGTCTGTTGAACCCATACAGTAAGGTAAATAAGCGGTGCTAGTAGGAGGTGATAAGTCTTCTTGGACTTTTGGATTTAATGCTCTTTTCCATGCGTTTTGGATCTCTTTGAAACCGTATCCATTTTGTTGTAGGGACTCCAACAATGTTTCCTTTTCCTTTTGTAGATTTTCGTTATCTGACACACGTATAGCTCTTTTGGCTAAAGTATGCAAAACAGTATTCTTCTGTACCACCAGTGAGATTCGGCGTTTAAGTATCTATTAGTGTGCGTTTTCTTTCTATAAACGGAATGCCCCAATTTTCCGTTATTTTTCTTTATCACTAGTACATCAAGAAAGGCTAGACTGCTGTTATGTTCTAACTCCATAGTAAACTTAATGCTGTTATGTGCAGAGTTTAGATGTTGAAAGAACTAGTTTAGTTCATCTTTGCCATGAGGCCATACAACAAATGTATCATCAACATATCTGAACCAAGTTTTTGGTTTTAACTCAACATTTTTCATAATTTCAGTTTCAATATATACCATGTAAATATTGGCTATAACTGGAGAGAGCGGTGAACCCATGGCCGCTCCTTCTACTTGTTTAAACAAGTTGTCGTTATAACTGAAATAAGTGTTTTTGAGGCAGAGTTCGATGAGCTGAACTTCTTCTTCAGTAATTCTCTCCTTGAGCAAAAACAACACTTCGTCGACCGGGACTTTAGTAAAAAGAGATACCACGTCAAAGCTGACTAAAATATCTTCTTTTGTTATACGCAAGTTCTTAATTTTCTTTACAAAGTCTGTAGAATCTTTGATGTGAGTTTCTGTATTTCCTGTCAACGGCAAGAGTTTTGCAGCTAGATAACGTGCTAACGATTGGGTTGGTGAATTGATGGTGCTCACTATCGGTCGAAGGGGACTCCTTCTTTGTGTATTTTGGGAAGACCGTAGATTCGTGGCATAACCGGATTTTTGACAATCAAAGTCTGTTTCATGTTGATATCGATAGTAGTGGAGTTTTTGATAGCGGAGTTTACCTTAGTGCACAAGGAGTTTAAAGGGTTTCTCTGTAGACGTATGTAGCAATCTTCTGATAGTAAGTTCGTCATTTTGTCGTTGTAATCTTGTATGTTCATAACGACTGTAGCGTTTCCTTTATCTGCTCTCAATACTAGAATGTCCTTATTCTCACGTAACCGCTTAGCTGCAACTCTCTCATGTCTGTTAATATTAGAGCGTGGCGGTATTGCTTTTCTTACAATATTGCAAACATCTTGTCGAATAGTTTCAGAGATTTCCTTAGGTAGAGTGCGTATTGCAGCTTCTACTCCACATTATTATTATTATTATTATTTTACCTAGGGGTGGTCCCAATATGATCCCGGCACCGCGACCTGTAGGTCTATTGTGCTCCCCGATGTTTTCTACCCTTCTAGAATACCTGTATCTTTGACAAAGTCCAGGATTTCAGTAGGGCGAATCTTCGTTACTTCCTCTTGTGTAATCTTTTTATTTCCAAGTAGGCGTTCCCTTGCCCTTGTGAAAGCTTCACAGTGGCAGATGACGTGGTATGGAGTTTCTTCCTCCTCACCACAACCCCTGCATAACGGGCTATCAGTCAGTCCCATTTTATGCAGGTGTTTGTTTAAACGACAGTGGCCTGTCACCATCTCTGTCGCAAGTTTGATCCTTGTCCTACTTAACTTTAAGATGGACGTTGCTAAGCCCCCGTCGGGAGTTTTCAGAAAGACCTTAGAATGATCCTGTCCTGGGACTTTCGACCAGTGTCTGCAGTGCTCTTTCGTGAGTATTGCTTGAATCTCCTGTTTGGCTGTGTTATATGTAATCCCACAAGCCGGTTCAGGGCCTATGAGTGGTTTCGCACTTGCCACCCTGGCAAGCCCGTCAGCAACCTGGTTACCCGCGATCCCCGCATGCCCAGGTGCCCATACTAGTGTAACTGTATTACACCTACCTAGTGCGTTTAGCATTTGTGTGCATTCAAGTACTAGTCTTGAGTTCATCACATATGATTCTAATGCTGCAATCGCTGCTTTGCTGTCTGTGACTATAAAGATTCTCCTATTAGAAAGGTTCTCTTTTAATAGTTGAGCCCTCCCTCTAACGGGAGAGAACTCCTCCCTGCGGACATCCTCGTGCAGCTCGGACCGCTACAGAGTCATTATTAAGCGAGGCCGTAATGTTTCTATGTCTTAGCATGGTATCAATCCATCTACCCACGGTAGTATGTACCCCTTTGCTTTCCATAGCAGTTCTAATCAATTCTAGAGAGGTATTATCAAACGCCCCCTCTATGTCTAAAAACGCCCCCAGAGCCACTTCCTTGCAGGAGATCGCTCTTTCGGCTGCGTCCACTACTCTGTGGACAGCAAGTTCACAGGATTTACCTGATTGATAGGCACATTGGTATTTACTGATGGGATCAGGCCCCAGCACCTCGTCCCTAATGTGTCGCTCAATGAGTTTCTCCAGTAGTTTGAGGAGAAATGACGTTAGACTGATAGGTCTAAACGACTTAGCTAGGGCGTATGAGTCCCGCCCAGGTTTGGGTATAAATACGACTTTTACGTCCCTCCACGCCATAGGTATGTATCCCAGGGCAACGCTTGCCCTTAGTAATGTACATAGTGTGGAGGCTAGCAGGTCTAAGCCTTGTTGTAATAGAGCAGGGAAAATTCCATCCATCCCTGGGGATTTGTATGGATGAAAATTTTTTACTGCCCACCTAATTTTGGTTAGGTTCACTATCTGATGAGCTAGAACCCAATCTGTCCTGTTCCCCCTCGAGAGGGGTTCCAGAGTTGTTGATACGCTAGCGTCAGATTTGGTGAGGGTTTTTGATCCCGGAAAGTGTGACTGGAGCAGAAGCTCCAAGGTCTCCTTTACGGTCTCTGTGTAACCCCCCACACTTTTCTTCAAGGAACCGATTCTAGCCTCTGTTCCTCCTTGTAAAGCTCTTTGAAGTCTCGCACCTTCTGGAATCTGTTTTCCTCGCAGTGCCTCCTCCACGAGTCACGTTTTGCCTTTCTTATGGCCTTATTGTATTCGGTGAGTGTGGTTCGGTATGTACCCCATTCCCCGGTGTTTTTTGCTCTATTAAAGAGCTTTCTTGTCTGAGACCGCAATCGAGAGAGTCCCTCATGCCACCAGGGCATTTTACTTGAGGTTCTTTTCTCTTTTGCGGGACAGCTTGCCTCATAGGCATCTATGATGGCCATGCGAAGGTTTTCTTCCATGGCCTCCAATCCCGCCGAGTCATTCACCTCGGGGCAGTTCTCGAGCTTGACCTTTAGGTTTTCTCTATAGAGGTCCCAATTGGTTCTTCTCGGATTTCTGTGTACGGCCATTGCCGCTTCTCTTGACTCAATGTCGAAGCGAATATATCTATGGTCAGCAGATGCCGCCCTGCTGTGATGTAGGTTTATTTGTACAAGTTTAACCATTTAAACCTGTACCTACCAACTGTGGTGCAGTGGATGACGCAGTGGGCTGTGGTTCCTCTGAGGGCCCCTCAACCACTGTCGTCTCTTCGCACTCCATACTGGTTGCCTCCTCTCCCCCCACCTTCGTCTTGGAGATGAGTTTAAACGTCACTCTAGAGAAGTTGACGTAGGGATTATGGTTGCAAATAGCCCCCATCTTGTCCCAGGAAGTTTGGTCCATAAGAACAATCAATGTTTGTCCCTTGGGGTCCTCCTTCCTGTCCACTACACGCCAGCTGCTAGTTACAACACCAGCATTCTGGATCTCGATCCTTTTCAGAATTTTTACCGGTTCCACATGGGCCCCGGGGATCCAGGCGTGTGCTCGCACTGGTTTTGGAAGGTCTTTCGCTTCGAGGAATCGAAGCTTAGCTCCCTTCCACGGAGCTACTCTCCCTAGCTCCGTTCTCAACCAATCCACCGATACCTGGTCTGCGCATGTAATTAACAGCGCTTCCCCTCGGTGGCGACACTCCGTGAATTTGGGCGAAACCGTCCCAGTGGACAGAGTGTCGATTCTATCGAGGATCCAGGTTTTAATTTGCCTTGTTTCCTCCTCCGACAGCGTGCACTCCAGATCTTCATACACAAAAGCCATTTTGAAGCCTGTTGCTGCTTCGCTGAAAGTTCTGGTGTCCTTTTTGGTCCCAGACTTTGCCTTTTTTAGGGTACCTCCCTTGGGAGTGCTGTCATCAGACCGGTGTCGCTTTTGAGTCCCAGTCCTAGAGACAGCTTTATTCTGTGAGATGCTTGGTTGCCCCTCTTCTTTGGGCGATGAAAGGACAGGTTGCTTAGAGCCCCCTGGTTCTCTCATCGCCTTTCTTAATTTCCGGCGCGCTGCCCCGGAGAGTTTTTTACGCTCATCAGTACCAGGTGCCCCGGCGGAAAGATTTGTTTTTGTTTTTGTTTGTTCTTGGTCCATATTAGTCCCACGAGTGTGGGGGAAATAAAATGTCCACACGTGCGGTGCCTCCTGCACACGTGTAAGGCGACTGATTACAACGGAGTGGCGCCCGGTGCTCCGAGGTTGGGGCCAGTAAAAGCTGATCCTCTATTCAACCACGCATCTCCTCGGTCCGGCCCCTGACCCTTGAGATTTAGGATTTTGCTGAGGTTGTCTCCTCTTAGTCCAGGCGGTTAAGCCGAGACCCCCCGCACCAACCTGAGCACTCCAGGTTCGTGCATGGTATATCGACATGGTTGATGCACGTGGCACATCAGACACATATCGGCGCCGTTATACCCTGTGCAAGCCCTTGGCTACGACACGACAGCCGGGCGGGGTAGCTGGTCCACGATGCTGTCTTTGGTTGCTGCGAGTCCTTGTTTATAAGCGACGAGCAACCTTATCCCTAGCATTAACCTAAGAATCACATACGATCATTCACTTAGGCCGTTCCCCTATCCGCCACCTGGGGACGCGCCTGGTAGGGTGCCACCCCTCATGTTCTACTCCACATACTATATTACGCCATCCACTCTGAAGATGCAAGCTGCAATGTCTTGCGAAACGTCAGTTTGTTTGGGTTCACGAACGACAATACGGCAAAGGCCAAGTTCTACTTCTTGTTTTGGCTCTCAAGAAGAGACTATGACCAAGCCTAAGTCTGGGTGTTTTACTACGACGCGGTCTAAGCCGAAAGTCGCTTATGATTTTAATCATTTAATGTAGTTTGTGCAAAAATCTCTATGTCTTGAATTTGCAATAGAGTAATTACGCTCATGCACAAAGAATTAGCAAGTCGATTTAGAGCTAACTGATTTTTCAGGTACATTGGAATTTTTGTTTTCAGTGTCTCTTCAATCTGACTGAAAAATAATATTGCAGATTCATCTATCTCTACAGTAATTTTTGTGTGGGATACACGTGATAATAGAGGCGAAAACAAAACAATCAAGTAATTCATTGCTTGTCACATTCTAACTAGACCTCTTCACACATTGTTTCACCATCTGTGTTTTGAAAATCGTACACAGAACGGTAATTCACCAGAAGACATATCCGTGTCGGTAATTTAGTCGAGTACGTACAATTGAAGAGCAATATAATAAACCAAGTACTAAACCAAATGCTATTTTACCAATTTTGTTTTTTTTACTATTAAAATAAATTACTTACCTCTCTTGACGTTTTTATCTCGTACCTACTTAAATTCATTATTAAACCCAATTAATTTTGAAGTTTTATTATTGACAAGTTTCCGCATGTTGTAAAGAAAATAGTGTGAATTTACAGAATCAGCAAAATTCGTGTGACTTCACGTTCGAGTGTACACGAGAGTCGGTAATTATTCGTTACACTTGATGTGTAGGAATTGGCAGAAAAATCTCAACAAACCTGAAACAAAAAATGAAATGAATGGAAAAGATTATTGTAGTATAAACAAAAAAAATCTAAAAGCTCTAAACTTGTACACTCAACTAAACAAAAAACGGGACACCTTGGTTAGTTCGATTAAAATAGTTAGCGGTGTAAACTAGGCTTGTTAGCGAATGCCATCGGCCATCATTCGTGGTCATTCGCGATCCTGTTTAAGATATTTAAATTAAACAAATAATAAACATTGACAATACCAGAATGTCAAATCGCTTATACGCAAAAACTAAAAAAATCAATATATCGTCGTTGCGCCTGTTGAAACAGCCATCCCTATGAAAAAAGTCACATAGAAACTAATAAGATTTTATTTGATTGGATTCAATAAGTTTCTATATAAGTTTTTGTTCTGGTAATAACCTATTTAAATATATTAAAATTCAATAAAGACATACCTATGGAATTATTATCCTATTCCGTTAGAAACCAATAGAAAACCATTAAATTTTATAGCTAAATACCCTTTAAGGCAGATACACCCCTTAAAACCAATAGAAAACCTATACTTTTTTAATTCGTAATTACCAATAAAACCTCAATATCAAATAATATTTTTATTGTAAATTCTAAATAAAAACATTTTACTTCATTTTCTATCGGGAATGGTTTATTAATCGGAACAAATAGGTCGTTAACATTCAAAATTTTTCGTGCCAACACGCTCTGAAAAATGGAAAATTCAAGTAAAAGACGTCGATATAAACAATATTAATTTAGCAGTGGTGACAGGAGGAGCTGTGAGTGATAAAAACATAAATCGATGACCGAAAATTTGTTCAATTGGGCAGGCAGGCGGTTCCAGTAACTGTCAAATTTATTAGTGTGTCTTCCCTGAACAGTGTATATATAAATTCTTTAATGAAAATGGTACTTTTTCTTTTGAAAATGGCGTTGACCAAATATTTGATGCAGCAGCAGACAGCCAAACTCCCTTACCAAGATGCACCTGTAAAATTAATTTCTTATTACTAAACATGTCACACTTATATTTAAGAAGACTTAACATTTTCATTAATACGATCTTCCACCGCTGAGTTCTCAATGTTTTATTAATCGCTTAGAGGGAATTATTATTCGTTTTCTAGCTACTGTTTCTTCCGTGTCGTCCTACTTTCTACAAAAATAGTTAAATTACCAAAGATTACTTTTGTATTATGCTATACAACATATATACATTGCATAGAAATTTCATTTAGTGTTTTACTGTTATTAGTATGCGTATGATTCGTACTTTTGTACTTCCTTCACGCTTTATACTTTTTTGTGTAGGATCGAACGGCCCACGACACTGTTATATATGCGTACTTTTCTATAAATAAATGAAATAAAAAAAAGTCAGATTCACCAACTTTCTACTTATTTGTTTAGCCAAGCAAATTATGAGGTTAAAAAAATAAAATTGATAAATGATCAAACCGGTATGAATAATTAAAATATTAACATAATTAGCTACGTACCTGTCATTCCAAAATGAAAGTATATAAAGGTTTTATCACATATATTCGGATTGATCACTTAAACAAAATAAAATGGTAAAAGTAATACGTAGGCATCTGCCAGCATTTAATGTATATGTATGTATATAATTGCATTTTAAACACAATTTTGATATTTTAATCATTAATGACAAATTCAAAATTAATGTGCAATTACTTATTAAATATTTTCCTATAAAAAAGCCATTAAATACTTTTAAAATTAGGTGAGTAATTACCGAGTGAATATTTCTTAATAGTAAAACACATCAAAACCTATAGAATTCAATTGAAATACTGGTAATTGGGAATTCCATATAAAAACCTATAAACACCACGAAACCCATTGATTCCAATGTATCCTATAAAAATCTATTTAATTTTGTATTGGTCTTTGTTGGTTTTGATTTGCCATTTTTGGTAGAGATGTGAAGTGAACTTAAAACTGCGCATAGCCGATTTTGCAGGCTCAGTGTAGTATTATTATTTTCGTGTGTAAATAAAAGTTTCATATTGTAACAGTGCATTATAAACTTTATTAATGCTATTTTTTTAACACATTTTATATTATGTAACAACCTATTAATAACATTGTGGATATAAGAAACAAACTATAACTAGCCTATATTCTAAGTAATTTTGTATCGTCTGCTCGCGATATCACTTAACTCGGATACGTCCCACAGTAGTCCGTAAAATCATAAACATTCGATCAATTACTCGAACACTAAGACCGCGCTTTACATTCGCGATGATTTGAAACAAATAGCTTTCTAGAAAAACTTACTAACTTGAACCGTCAGAACTTTCGGTTTAAGCAAAATGATTGAAACAAAAGGCCATTGGTTCATCATTATTTTGATCGTTAAGAAATTCTGTGGTCCCTAGGCTTTTGCCCGCTGGCACATTCAACCTTTCTTTCCTCTTTATCGCCCTGTTTGTAGTGGTAACATAAAGTTATGTGTTTTCAAGATGCTTGATAAAAGCTGAAGCAACAACTTCCTTCACTTCATTAGCTACTCTAATACACAGTCAGTTTAAAGCTTTTTCTTTATTTAGTAGAAAAATTCCACACCCATATTGCAAATTTTTTGCGTCTGTTATGTTCAAAACAGTAATTAATTTGTTTAATAAACTTGGTAACACGTCGTTGGTGCTTGTGTGACATTTTGTTTTTAATGGCACTAGCTTGTCATTCTCGTAAAACTTGCTTTAATTTCTCTTTTATTCGCCAATGGGTGAAGTAAAAGTGTGGCACTGGGGGGCGAAGATATAAATTTTATATTGTTTCTCTTACATGCCTAAATAGTGGGAACTGAGATTATTCCCGATTATCGCTTTTTTGCTTTTAAACAAAAACATCAATCTGTATCCTTATTGCATGAACTTTACTAAAAAAATATAATGACCTCGATTTTTTAGCAGCACAAGGCATTACCGTAAACCTCATAATTCACTCGGATAATATTACGTCAATAAAAATTGTTATTAACTCCAATCGTTAATTGAAATATTCTTAAAAATAGTTACCTCATGTAATAAGATTGCAATACTCGTATGCATGTATGATTGCGTTTTTGTTGACTTTTTTTGACTTGTACTGAAGCGCAATTCATTAATGTGGTCAACACTTCAACTATAGTATTTAAGTTTAAACTTCAAATTAGAGGTGGCATATTGAACACTGATGCTACGTTGTCATGTTATAAAATGAAATTTTTTTTTAATGCACATTATTATGAGAACCAAATATAAGAACCAACGTTTACCAATTAACTTGGATTTTACTTTATTTTAACCTTACAAGTATTGGTATTGTTATACGATACATAACGAGAGAGTATTGGGCACTTAAATTAAATACGAAAAAACGACACCAATATTTTAGAAAATGAATCTATAATAGGGTTTTGTAACAATCGTTAATTAAGATTTTATTTATAAAAGAGTAGATATTTGTAAAGACAGCAAATGTTAGATATATATAATAAAGTACTTTATTTATATTAATAAAGTTTATTAAAATAATTCAAAAGTGTCACAAACAACCAGTTTTACTGTAATAAACTGTAAATATTGTAATCGTTTAAGAAAGTTTTTGCAATGTTTGTTAAAAATTTAAACTTGATAACTGCAGATTACTTTTTATAAACAGTTACAAAATCAAAAAATATGATTCTCTCTAAAATATTTATTTGCTTTTTATTAAATGAAAAACAATTAGTTATATCCTTTAAAGTGCAGGAAATTTATATATTTTAGAACACTGCATCTTTTTCACTTCTAACCGCTATTAATATTTTAAAAACAAATCATAATTAATTTAATTTTAAATAAACGATTGAGTCTTTCAAAAACTTAAATTTTGTTAATGAGAATTATTATTATTAGTAGTAATAACTAAAAATATGCGTCTTAAAAAAAATTATAAATATGAACAGAAAATCTGTACTTTTTTTATGATGTTATATCTTGTGTAAACATTTGAAAAAACATTCTTAATACGTAAGCGCTCGGTAGTGTAAACACCTGGTAATAGAAACATCGTGCTAATGTAAACATAAAATTTATACTATATCATTAAGTGGAACACTCGGTAACATAAATAACATAAACATCAATAGTTAATCCTGTTTATCTACTCATTTATCTACTAATAAAAAGACTAAGTGACAAAGTAAAAATAAAAAAATACAGAATATCAAAATTTACAACAATCTGTAAGTTTAAGTTCTTGAAGACAAATATTTAGAAAAAACATGAATTTAGATGTACAAAAAATCATAAAGCTTTTAAAAATGCAAAAATATCTAGAATAGAAAACTCCTTGTATAAATAGTTTTTAAAAACAACGAAAAAACTGTATCACAATTTACGGAAAAATAATTAAAGTGAAGGCTAAACTATTAAATGAAAAAATAAGGAAAACAGAAAATATCGTAACAAAAACAAAATAAGATATGAAATTTGACTGCTATATGTATCTGGTCAAAAATTATCCGTACAGTCAAAATTAATACTACCGTTTAAAAAAATATAGAATACATTTTCAGCGCTGATGAAACCGGATGAGTAGAAATTAGAAATATATTCCTAAAATTATTTCACTTAAGCGTTTTGTTCCTCAGGCATAACAATAATGTAATCACAAATGTTATTAACTTAGATATGTAATTTAACGATATCCAATTCTTAATCAAAAAGTTTCTAAAAAACAGAAACTTTCAATGAAAGCATTGTTACTGTTAGATAACCCACCAAGTCATTTTCCAGAGGAACAAATGAGAAGCAAAGATGGGTCAATTTTTGTCTAACGTAATTCCGCTAATTGAACCGTTAGATTAAAACGTAATAAAAGTATCGTTGTGACGAAAGTTTCTACTTTCGCCTGTTTTATCAAAAAATCCTAAAAACATAACCGATGAGTCTTTGAAATAAGTAACATTTTCAGCAATAGTTTTTAATCAAAGCTTACTAAACTATACAACTAGATTTTTTTAAGTAAAGTAATAGCAAATACATTGACAAATTTTATAATATACAATATATAAGAATATTTCAATCAACGCTCCGATTCAGAGCCTACTATCAAATAAAACTCTTATTATTTTACGTTATGATATATTGACATTTATTAAATAAAACAATTATGATTCTTGTAGCAGATTGTCGATATCAATGTTGGAAAAAGTTCTCAATTAGTGTTAGATACTTTAGCATTCATTTTTTTAAGATACTTCGGGTATTATGGCATTGAAATTCTACTTTGTACGAATTAGCGATCAAACACTGATATTTATATTGACTGTCTGCGTTCTACGTGACGTAAACTTAATGAGTGGTCAATAACAATCTTTAGATTTTTGATTACATCTTTAGAATTTAATTATTTTGTGCTTGGTTCTTGACCAATGCCGTAATTTTGTTGGTGGCAGAATCAAGTTTTACGTAAGTCTAGCTTTTGTAGTGTTGACAATACTTATAGGTAGCTTGATTCAAAGGCTCGTGTACCGAAACGATAAAACAAATATTCTTTATAATTTGCTTTATGTTTTAAAAATATAACAAGTCTTAATTTCACTCAGCAGTGATGAAAAATGATTATAGTAATTGCAGAATTAAATCTGCGCGAGCTTCCGTCTTGTACGCTGCAAAAACGGTACAATATAGATGAAAATTGCACATAAACAAACTATTGAACACAAAATTTACTACAAAAAAGTCCGCGGGAGTGTATAATTATATCTAATAGTTTAAGAGTTACAGAACTTTAATGTAATTTTCGTGCAACGTTGCAGACTTGTATCTTCTAAACTATTGAACGTAATTGTACCCTTTCGTCGACTTTTTTAAAGTAAAATTTGTCCTCTATAAAAATGTATGTGCAACTTTCTTCTATCTTGCACCGTTTTAGGGTAATAGTTTAATGGTTATTTTAAATTATTAAGCAAATCATTTCAATACAAAAATTGTGGCGGTTTCGATGCTGGTGTAATATTACGACATCGACAAAGCTACCTTTAGCCGCAAAAAAACCGCGGTGGTCACCAAAAACAACTCGACCGAAACACACTACTACTACTACTACTTACTGGTTTAAATCATAAACGATTTCACCGTAAAGTAATCAACAAAGGACGAATGTAGGTAAAATAAAATTTGAGTAAATTTTGGGTGTCGAAATTGTATCAACAGTCAAACAACTGTAAAGATTATTAGCGTTATAAATCTGTTAAGAATTTAATAAAAAGACAAGTCGATTATTTTGCGTCGAGAAATGTTTTTATTGCAAGTCCAATCTGCTGTAAGTTTTCTTTAGATACGACAAGGAATCGCGAACGCCACAAACTGCTAAAAAATCAATTTTTAAACTGTGGATGCACATTTCCAAAGACGAAATCTCCACTTTGCAACGTTTACATCTGAAAGGATGTGGAAACGTAGCTCAAATCGTGCCATAATCTTAGAAGCTGTAGAACTGTAAACCGCCATAAAACTCGGGCAAAATCTAGTAATCATTTAGTTTTGTTGTTTTTTTTAAATGCGCATCAACTAGTTAGAGTGTAGTGAAGCAATTGTCAGGAATCACGCTATATAAATTGTTTATTTAATTATTGAATGATTTATTTAATCCAAGCGTATTCAATCAAAGTCTGGCTACATTTCTGAAAGTTCCACTTTGGCTCTAAAATTGATTGTGTCTAGAGAAAATTTTACATTTATCCGAATGCTTTCAAACGTATCTAAGCCAGCAGAAAATGAGTCAGTGGACGAGAATCACAATTTTTCGATCTTTCCTCGCATAAAATGCTTGTGAGCGCAATATTATTATTTGAGGTTTGCGAAGGTGACTTTTTCCCTTGAAAATATTTTGTGTCAAATAATGTTTGATGTTTTGAGATTTTGTTGCTTGTTTTGTGTTTCTTACCGTACATCATTTGGAAAAGAAAGGCTAAGTGTTACCAAGACAGCCCAAATACCTATTTTTGTGCTTCTCTAGAAATTTTTTTATAAAAGTTGTACCCTCCAGTTTGCAATCATTTCGCACTAAACTATTACATACTACTAAAGCTACAATTAGGAAACAACAGCCGGAACTGTTTGGATTTAGAGTTTTTAATGCTAATTTAATGCCGAGCACAATTTCCATTCCTTTTGGAGAGATAAAGGGCAAACAGATTGAACTACAAAAATAGAAAAAATTAGTGACGCCAGCTTATTTACACGCCATGATGTTTGTTCGAGTGCATGGATTTAAGCTAATGCGATCGGGTTTCTCTTTAGATATGTCACTGGAAGCTATGTTTTATCAACGCGCAGCAATTCTTGATGATGAACGGTCTTGCTCATAATTTGTTATGCCAAAAAATTCTCTATAAGTCATTGGTGTTGCTGATTCATCATCTTCCAGTGATGAAGAGGTTATGGGAAACAATTCTCTCTCAGACATTTTATGAACTAATGTTAAATACAAACAATTGGTGAATTATCATACGACCATATTCTCGTTTAATATGTACCTAGAATGCTAGTTATTTGTGTTTTTTATTATTTATGTATGCATTCTTATTTTTGAAAATTGTAATAAATCTTGTTCATTATATTACGTAGGTAATATTGTGTTTGTTTTCACCTTCCGATAACTGCAAGATTTGCAATATCTGTGAATTTTTTGAATTATTTTCTTATGAAATTTAGTTTCAATTTTGTCACCCTGTCTAGTTATAGACCAAGCGTCTTTAGATAAAAAAAATTTATTAATGCAGTTTGTGTGTTACTTTTGTCAGTCATTTTTAGATAACAACTTAACAATAACAATATTAATATTCAAAAATTTAACTTTTTTTTATAAAAAAATATTTTTTTACCTATAATTTAAAAACTAGGTACTAATAACTTTTTCAAAATTAATATTCTCTTTATTTTAATATTTATTAAAAAAATAGGTATATCAAAAATTGTTACTTTAATTAATATTTTCTGCTTTCAGAAATGATGGAAAAATGGATTTCGTTAATAATCACAATAACTTTACTGCATTCATCCAGTAATCAACAAAATAACTATGGCTGCTCCTACGAAACACTTCTAACAAATGAAAAACAAATAATCTGCATTAACATTTCTTCAACGTTTCTTCAATACTTTAACATAAACCTAAACCGTTCTCGTTGGTTCACATGCAAGAGCTGTAATTTAAGTACAATAACAACTAACACGTTTAATTTCCCAAAGAACTCGATACATTTTTTAATCTTAACCGACAATAACATAAGTAGTATAAGTAATCAATCGTTCGCTAAGTTACCATTTTTGAAAATCTTAAGCTTAAGAAGAAATGTTATTAAAACAATAAACAAGAATACGTTTGACGGTATACCAAAATTGTTACAATTGGATTTAAGTAAAAATTTGTTGGAAGATTTACAGGAGGAGACATTTATAAATTTGGAAAATTTAGACATTTTAAATTTAAATCAAAATTATATTTATTCCGTACATGCAAATGCGTTTGATGGCTTAACAAATCTAAAGTATTTGTATTTAAACGATAACAGAATTACGGGTTTAAACGGAAACATGTTTCAAAGACTGACGAATCTGAAAATACTGTATTTGGAAAACAACGTGATTGAAGAAATACACACTTGGGCATTTAATGGATTGTACAATTTAAATTATTTATACTTAAATAATAATTCCATAAGCGCGTTAGTACAATATAACTTTAAGCATTTAACAAATCTCGTGGATTTGCAGCTAAGGCGAAATCATTTGACTTTTATAGATACAAGTACATTCAACGGGCTCAAAAACATCAAATATTTGTATTTAGGAGAAAATCAGTTAGATACTATTAGATCATACGGGTTAATTGGTTTGAATTCTTTGGAAATTATCGATTTTATTGGAAACAATTTTGAAAATTTTTCTATGAGCTACTTTAAAAACATGGAGAGTTTAAACGTGCTTTGGTTGGAAAACAACAGTATTAACAATTTTATCATAAGCCCTAACTCAGATATACAAAAAAGTCTTAGAATTATTAATTTAGAAAGAAATAGTTTACAGAACGTCAACTACAAGTTGCTACATAAGAAAGTTCCAAATCTCGATCAGTTTTGGATTGGTGGTAATAACTGGACGTGCGATTTCATTATTGAAATGCACGATTACTTCTATAATGAAAATGTTACAGTTTGTACTAATAAGAGTTGTACCAAGGAAGCTGTGAAGGACTATATAGAAACCATCTGCTTCGAACCTTATGAAAATGAAACTGAACTTGTAGATTATGTCACAGATTGTACAAATAATAATGGTATTAATTCCTGTGTTTTCTTTGTTGTATTTATTTTAGTTATTGATTGTGTTGCTTCTACCTCACTTTAGTTATTTGTTTTTTGTGTTATTTTCTATTATTTATAAATATATTTTGTATTATACAATTTGTTGTTTTTTGCTGTGTGTAATTTAATAAATAATTTAATTAATTGCAAAGTATGATTTTATACGTTTCTTAAAATTTAAAATCCAATTTATTTATTGATAATTTTTCACCATCTCATCGCATTATGTGACGAACTTATTAGTAATTTACCCAATCAGCAAGGAAACGTTTTTTTCATGTTTTAAAAACGTTACAACGTTTTAAAATAGTCGAAATAAAAAATGTTTTTTCAAAAAATATTTATGTTGCGTTTTAAAAATATTTCATTTAAACATTGATATTGAAATATTTTAAAAATGTTTTCTAAAACATTTTTTAGTAACATAAAAAACGTTTTTACTTTATTAGAAATTATACTTTTGCTTGCTTTCACCTATACACTTTTTTCTTTTATATATTGTAACAAAAACACAATTATATAAAATTTTGTTACATATTATTAATAGATACATATTAAACCTTTTCGTTTTTCTAAAAACTTTCTTGCAAATTTGAATTAAGTACTTAATAATCGCGTTTGCGCAAAGTACCGGTACCTGCGTGAAAAGATGGCGATTTTGTATATTATAATTGCATTATATTTTAAGCTTCAAAGAATCAACAATTTCCATGGTATTACTCGCTATGCTGTCTAATGTATCGTTAGTGTATCAGTTTAATCGTTTTCTAATTTGCGTTCTAGTGAAACTCAAATAGATACTTTTAGTTTATATCAGCATTTATTATGGTACGTTTTTCTTTGTTTTTTTGTTGCAAGAAATTTTGCTGAAGTATAATGTTATTTGTTACAGCAGTGGTACACTAAAACGTTCATTCTATGTACTTTATGATTTCCATTCTTTGTGATGTTTTAAGGTTATCAATTGATACGATGTTAGCCAAATGGGAGATTTGAACGTGCTCAATAACCAATTAATCTTGGTATGTAATTTTTTCAGTATTTTTTTGTGTGTACAAAGTTTCAAAATCTTGGATTGTTAGTTCTGGTTTTCGTTTTTACACAAAGAGGTAGTGAAAAGTTTTATTATTTTATAGATAATATCCTTCGGTGTGGAGGAACGGCAACAATAAAAACAACCTTTATTCTTCAGGCCTTAACAGATAAAGGTTGTTTCTATTGTTGTCGTTTTTCCACACTGAAGGATCCTATTCATTAAATAGAAAAATTTTTAATTAATTGGAAACTTTTGAGAGGATTATTATAATTATTTCAATTAATATAAAGTAATTACAAGAATAATGTTTGTTTTACTTTTATGTTAATGTGTTAATTTTTGTTATAGGCATCAAATGCGTTTACACCCACATGAAACTGACTACACGAAGCATTGTAAGCATTTTAGAGCTGGTTCTATAATAATGGTATAAATGTCAGTTAAGTTATACTTAATTTGATTGTAAAATGCTGTCGTTATTGGCTAGTATAAATAAAACTAACAGCCAAATATGTCAGTATTTTAAAATTAAAGCAAGTATAACTAAACTTACATTTATACCATGATTATAGAACTGCTCTTAAGTATATTGCAATATTTAAAAAAAAACGTTGATTTTTTATACATTAATGTAACATTTGTAAAATATTATAAATATATATAAATAATATTATAAATAATGTTTTTTAAACATTTTTAGAATGTTTTTCTAATATTGACTTTGCAACGTAATTCTGGCCATTAAGACGTTTTTGCAATGTTTTTAAAAATGTAAATATATCTTTTGTAAAACGTTGAAAAAAACATTTCAAAAATGTTTCCTTGTAGATTGGGTACGTAACAAGCGTCGAAAGTAAAGCATAGCACAAGAACGTTAATGCATTGCATGTGAATGAGTTATGAGAGTAGCGTAAACTATTTTTTGTGTTGCTTTTGTAAAACGACCAGATGGTCGTGAGTCGAATTGTCAGTATCTAGAATTTTTCGGATGAGCCGTGCCCTAGCCCCACCTTTATTACGTGAAGCAAGTAATCCTATAATGAAACGAACGTCGAAAAAAATCCCAGACCCGTAATCCTCAAATTTGCGTAAAGCAATAAAACAATTTAGCTATCACAGACTTAAAGTTTCTCTTATTTCAACATAATATCTACCACTTCTAATATAAACTTAAAATGAATGTTAGCAATGAATGGTACAAAAATTACGATTTGATTAGCGATCTCCGTAGATTAGACTATTTAAATTAACAACGCGCACATGGAGCGTTTATGACATTGTAACGACTTCCTTATCAATTAGACTACAGCACGCGGTTGTGTTGGCTATCATTATGCGTGTTCCCGCTTATTCACCATAGTATGTATAAAAAATAATGAATACCTTATAATTAGGTATGACACCGTACCGCATCCTTTTCTTAAGGATCATACCATTTTAGGGAATAATTCCGTCGCGAATGATTGCCAACCCCGATGGCAAAAACCAGGTGACTCGGTAAATATTTTTCCGTTGCCCTTTTAACCGCTTAAATACGATGCATGAAGATGGATTCTTGCTAGTTACACGCAACGTACTTGAACCACAAATAAATATTTTGCATCTGGTCGGAAATCAAACTAAGCAATTTACGGAAAATCAGTCTTTACGCGCCGACGTTGGCAAAGTTGCCTAAACGACAGTTGCAGAAATCGCAAATCTGATTTTTTGTAGTTACAATTGCATGTAGTATTTTACCAAGAAAGCCTTGACAACATATTAGCTACCACGTTTCGTTTTTTAGGTAGATACTTATTTCTGACGTAATTTTGAATAGATAATGTCTAGCGAGTTAATCTTCCAGTTGGAGACTTAATAGCACCGAAGCGGTTGATAGTCAGTAGAAACTATCATTAGTGAACATTCCACATACATACCTCCTGAATTAATCTAAAGCCCAGACAATAGCTAAAGCTTTGCGTTCAGTTGTTGAGTAGTTGCGCTCAGCTTTCGTAAAAAATCTACCAGCGCACTCAACAGAGTGTTCTTAAATATTCTTGTCTTGAAGTTTTTATTGTATACGGAAAAGTGTTAACTCTCTGACAAAGGATATGTGCACTCACTAATAAATATATAAAATGATCGTAAGCTTCCTGTTGAAAAGATCCTCATGTAAACGTAATATTTTTCTTCGTGAGTTCCGACAAGGAGCAAACTGTTTCGACAAAACCTTTGATGCCATGAACATGCCTGCAAAAAGGATTGAACGTCTTTAACGTTTTGCGGTACATTGCAATTGACAATTTCTATACATTTTTCAGGGTCAACTTGAATATCTTGATTTGTAAGCAAATGTTCAAGATATCCAACTGATACACACGCAAACCAGTATTTTTTGCAATTTGCGCATAGTTTAAACTGAATTAGTTGGAGAAACGCTATGCTAATACTAAAACGTCACCTAAACTTTGATGAAAATTGTCTATCAACCGTTAAAACGTAGCGGGTGTATTTCGTAACCCGAAAGATATTTGCAATTACCTTCTAGAAAAATAGTATCGCATTTAACTTTCGATAATTCACGCATTAAGGCACTGTGCCAATTTTTTTCGGTACCATTAAAACTGGTGCAACCTATGGCAATTCTCACTCTTCTATAATATTTTGCTGTAATAAACGGTTCAGCTTTTTTCGCAAAATTTCAGTGGACTTATGCGATAAAAAGATACCGCTGTAAGTGCATATTCTTCAGTGTTGATATATTTTACATGTGGCGTTGATTCTCCAGAAGCCACAAACATTTGCTCATTCGACATCAACAATGTGTTTATGCGATACTTTTTCTCCATACTTAGTTCGACTCCTTCATCCGATTGTAAGGCACTGAATGTAAAAGTAGATACTTAAGTTTTTGTTTTTGATATCTCGAATCGTAGTTTGTATTTATGAAAAAAGTTATCAACAAAATTTCACCGTTGCTCTACTGCGTTAATCGCTTGTTTTGTGTCGGTTATGAAATCTACTCTCAATAACGCATAGTCAAGGCGTGTATCGGAAAATACGTTGAAGGTAGTGAGTATTATTCGACCCGCTAAGTACTCGTCTTCTTGCGTTGCCAACACTGACTGATTTCGACAAGAACTATCGGCTAAACAAACAGTGTGTCTAATATACCGGTCTCTCAAAATCCATCAATTACAATTTTCATAATAAAGCGCAACCGTGGCGTGACTAGATAGCTCCGTACGTTATCTAACACGCAAGATAATACTGAAGTTACTCGATTGCAAACCGGATAATTTAATCGTACATTCCCAAACTTTCCACAACCATCACATAATATAGGTAGCTGCGATGATGATTTGGATGAGCATGACGCTGCTGCTGCACACGAAGAAATTGGCGTAGTTGTTTCGGTTGACGTTGTTGACTTGTTATTAAATCGTTTACCTTTCTACAATATACACAGCAATGAGCACGCGACGATTCTTTATTTTCGCTAGGCACGACCTGTTTCGATTCACGCTCAACGTTTCTTTTACCAAACGACATTTTTTCAGCAGTTTACTGACCGTGATCACTTTATCACGCGTCTAGCTGAGTTGATTCACTTAAACTCTTTAAACGTTCTGTTATTAAATCTTTGGTTCATCACGCTTTTTCTATTTGCTAACCTAAAAATCTAGACTCGAAACTCCGTCATCTCACTAGAACCCTAGTAAACAATGGTTATATGAAGCGAGATATTTAAACAATTATTAACTGTTTTCTACATTTACGTGTTCGATTATCTAAAAATATTTCTACTTCCACATCCAATTTGAAATTGGCATTTTTACCATGCATTCACAAGGTATAGATCAAATAGGAAAGTTTTTCGTAAGAATGGTATTAAACCTGTATTTAACTTGACATGCAAAATCTCTCAGATTCCTCTTTCTCCCAAGGACAAATTTCCTACACTTCATTTCATGGTGCATACCAAATTCCTTGTTCATGTGGTTTAATCTACGCTGGTGAAACCAGTCGTTCCGTCATTGCACACAATTCAGAACATGATCGTTATATAAGGAAAATGCACATTTCTAAGTCTGCGGTAGCTGGCACAATGTAGATTCTAATAATGTCTTGGTGCAAAAGTTCTAACAAATAAATATTTTCGGGTTTTGAACCGCGTTCTATATTTACACTTTTCACGAGATTTATAGAACTTAAATTTACAATATTTGACATTTCGACAGTGATGTCACTGTGTTCTTCAGGAAAAACTGAAACTGAAGGTATAGGATCCTGACAGGCCTTTATATTACGCCGTTCTGGTCAGTGGTTCGTGACGGTTTCGATTCATTGGTTTTCCGGAACATGTTTTTCCATATTGGCGCTAGATCGATTCCATTATCTCTATTAAAATTGTCGTACTTCTGGATTTCAATGGCTTCCTTGTATGGTCTAGGCAAAAAGTTTTGGGATTTCCAACATTGTGGCCTCTTCAAATTTTTGTATTATCTTTCTTTGTATCCGCCTTATGTTCTTTTAATCTGGCAGCCATGTTGCGTCCCGTTTGTCCTATGTAAGCCAGCCCACACGAACAAGGGATGGGGTAGACCCTTGGTTCCTCAAGTGGTGCTTTCGTTTCTTTTGATTTTAAAAAATTTATTTTATTTGTTGCAGTAAAGATCACTTTGATATTTTTTCCTCTAAGTATCCTGGCTATTTTATCCGTGCAGCCTTTTATGTAAGGAAGGAAGAAAGTTGCCACGGGGTCTTTCTTCTTTGGTTCTTACTGTGTTTGTTAATTGCTCGATATATGTCTGCTTTTCTGAAACCGTTTTTTATTAAGGCGTTTGTTAGGTGACCTAACTCGGTCTTTAACGTGTTCGGTTCACTGATCGCTTTGGCCCTGTGTACTAAAGTTTTTAGAATTGAAAACTTCTGGGCTGGATGATGATGTGATGTGAACAAGGCTCAGCTGGTTAAGGGAAAGAATACACGAAACTAGACGCCAATTTGACCAGAAAACTACGGATTTATTTTCAGTCCATTCACGACTGATCAACACAATAGATTCGACAATCTGGGATTTGATCGACAAACTATCTACGTTAAAAGCCGAAGAAATCTCCAAAAAGGTAAAGAAAATACAAAGTTCCAGAAGTTACAGGAAGTACAACATCCTTCACCGCCGAAATTAGAGACAGACAGGATCATCATCAATATATCTTTTATCACACTCAGTGAACCAGCAACGGTCATTTTATCAAAAGGATTAAATTTTGCTATCACACCAAAATTTATACCAAAGGAAGAAATAGTGAGTTTATTGGAAAGCACACTCAGAATTATACCACAACATATTCAAGAAGAGGTGAGGGTCAAAACAGCCGATATTCTGAAGAAATCTACAGCACCGAAATCCAACATCAATGGAAAAGAAAGAAATGCTTTAAGGAAACTTAAGGCCAACAAAGAAATCACTGTATTACCAGCTGATAAAGAAAATGCTTCTGTAATCATGAACACCAACGACTACATGGAAAAAATCGATACTTTGCTTCAAGATTCGGCGTACAAACCATTGAAGAGGAATCGAATAAAACCTCTAGAGAGAAAGATTTTGGCCGCTGTAAAATCCGTAAGCACGATCCCGGAACATCAAAAAAGACGACTAATTCTTACAGACACCAGGACGCCGCACCTTTACGGCCTTCCAAAAATCCACAAGCCAGGGGTACCGCTTCGCCCAATTGTGAGTGCTACAGGTTCAGCCACCCATCCTCTGGCTAGATACTTATGTACCATTTTACAACCGCTTACGGGAAAAAGCATCCATCACGTAAGGAATTCCCAGCGCTTCGTCTCAAGAATTTTAGTCAGTTTTGATGTGTTACATCTCTCTTCACAAAAGTGCTACTACAAACAGCACTGGAGATCATCAAGACCAAATTACAAAAGCGGATTTGGATGAGAGCTTAATGGACTAATTGAGCTATGCTTAACGTCCACGTACTTCTCATTCAACAATATTGTATACGAACAAATTGAAGAAGCAGCCATGGGATCACCACTTTTTCAAGTCATTGCCAAATAGTTTATGAAAGATTTTGAAGAAAGAGCATAAGAAACGACTACCCTCAAACCAAAATGCTGGTTACGTTATGTAGACGATAGATTTGTAATTGGTCTCATGGAGCAGAAACAATACACAACTTTCTGGATCACATCAACCAGTTAGATTCCAACATCAAATTCACCATGAAAAAGAAAACAAACAGAAGCATTCTGTTCTTGAACGTACTGGTCACTCGAAAGATGAACAACATATTGGGGCATCAAGTATATAGAAAACCGACACGTACTGACAGATAACTCAACGCCGAATCACATCATCATCCAGCTCAGAAGTTTTCGGTTCTAAAATCTTTAGTACACAGGACCAAGGCGATCAGTGAACCAAACACGTTAAAGACCGAGCTAAGTCACCTAACGAACGCCTTAACAAAAAACGGTTTCAAAAAAGCAGACATATATCGAGCAATTAACAAACACAGTAAGGAAAAACCAAAAAAAGAATACCCCGTGGCAACCTTCTTCCTGCTTTACATAAAAGGCTGCACAGATAAAATAGCCAGGATACTGAGAGGAAAAAACATCAAAGTGACCTTCACAGCAACAAATAGAATAGCCACCAATTTCTCAAAATCAAAGGAAACAAAAGCACTATTCTAGGAACCAGGGGTCTACCACATCCCTTGTTCGTGTGGGCTGGCTTATATAGAACAAACGGGGCGCAACATAGCTACCAGATTAAAAGTACATAAAGCGGATACAAAGAAACATAACAGAGTATCTGCTGTTGCAAAACATTTTTTAGACACCAGTCACACAATAAAATTTGAAGAGGCCACAACATTGGCTAAATCCCAAAACTTCTAGCCTAGACTATACAAGGAAGCTATTGAAATCCAGAAGTACGACAATTTTAATAGGGATAATGGAATCGATCTAGCGCCAATATGGAAAAACATGTTCCAGAAAACTAATGAATCGAAACCGTCACAAACCACTGACCAGAACAGCGTAATATAAAGGCTTCTTAGAATCCTATATCTTCAGTTTCAGTTTTTTCTGAAGAAGACAGACATGACTGTCGAAACGTCAAATATTGTAAATTTTTTAAAGTTTGTATGCTTTCTAAGTTTTATAAATCTAGTGAAAAGTGTAAATATGGAACGCGGTTCAAAACCCGAAAATATTTATTTGTTAAAAAATGATAGCCACGAAAACCTCAAAAATAATAGCAAAATCTCTATTTTTCTTCAATCAAAAAACCTGATAGAGCATAGAAATCATCGAACACTCCAATAACTTTTATCGTGATCATGGTTTCGAGCTATTCTCTCTTTGGTTCCCGGTCATTATTCCTATACCGAAAACACGTTCCTTTTTGACCGTAACCCGATTAGAATCTAGCTTAACCAGCTGTGGCGTTACTTTTTCTTTATATACAAAGACTACTTTTTCTTAAATCACTTCTATGGAGTTTAGAATCTGGCTTGGTTCACAAGTTGATTATCTAACTCTGTAGTGATTGGCGTTCGCGTTTATTGTTTTCTTCACAAGTTGATTACCTTTTGAGATGTTCTTAGTTAGTCTTTGGTTGCTTGTTTGAGTTCTTCGATCTCTCACGTTCTGATGAGCTCCTTACAAAAGCGGACAAAACGTTCACAACTTTAGTTACAACAATGACACGGTCTAAACCTAGAAAACGTTCTCATCTTTTTTTTTATTTAAGGGGAAGTTCGACCAGCACTCCCGCACTGCGGTCTTTTTGGTCCTTTTGTGCACTGGCAATATATTACTCCCTCAGCAGTTCGGTTTCGTCAATGAAGTCCAGAAGCTTATTCCAAAATACTTTATCAATTCATCATCGGTTAATTATAGTTTGCTGAAAATCGTTGTGCGTTGCGTTTGATACGCTTCGCATTTAAACAGCAGATGGTGCAGAGTCTCGTTGTTTTTGCGGTAGAAAAAACAACTTTTCAGTATCATTTTATGCATGACTACAGTGCGTTGTTATTAGTCCTGTGGCTTCTTTAACTTTTGTCGACTCATGCTTGACAGTGCATTTTAAGTAATTGATTGTACCTCTGTAAGGAATAGTTTTTTGTGCTTATTCCTGAAAAGTTTTTCCATAGTTTCTTATACATCGGGTTCAAGTTTGATATATGTCCCTATTGTGTCCATTTTAGCTATGGCATTCCCAATAACACTCTGGTCTTTTGGTATCTAGATGAGCAGTACTTGTTAGCGAGTTGCCAATATTTCTAAAATGTTTATGCATGCCTTAATCAGTTTAGATTTTGTAATTGGCGATCTTAGTGCCAATATTGTTGCTTGAGTGTCAGAACGAGATCAAACCATTAGCGTATGATTCCGAGTTGACAACGTTCTGACACTCCAGTCAATATCAGCAACTTCAGCTTGAAAAGCGGACGCATATTTACCTCAGCTCAGAAAAAATTGCGTTCTATGGTGTTTGTCTCCATGTATTCTTGCTTCACTACCGTTGCGATTTTTGATCTCATCTGTGTACCAGATAGTTCTTTTAACAGCGCCCGGGTAAATGTTTTTTGTCCACTCGCCTCCTGACGGTATTATCGCTTGATGGCCTTTGTTGTAACTTTTTTTAGATGAACGTTGAAAGTCAGTCTGATATCAAGAGTGAGTCTCAGATATTTGACTTATTTTGTCATTGAGACCGTGACTCCGTACATCCTAGGTAATTATATGTCATCCGTTTTCCGTTGTTTAGAAAACAGAACGATTGACGTCTCAGTTGAGTATACTGGTAGTTTCTTTATTTCGCACCATTTTTAGACGGTGTTTAGTGCACTCTGCATTATATTCGATACAGTTGCCCCATCGTCGGCATATCCTAAAGCAAATATACCTTCGTCTTCTAGTTTGGTGTGTTTCTATACTACGATAGAATCCTTCAATGTGGAGGATAGGCACCACTCAGAAATAAAACTCTGTCGTAATTGTGTTACGAAAGAGTTTTATTTCTGAGTGGTGCCTATCCTCCACATCAAAGGATTCTATCGTAGTATAGAAACACACCAAACTATCAAGTTTTTTGGAGGATTTATATCGTTCTCATAGTAACTCCGTCTTCTAGTTCTTATAGTAGGCCGTCCATAACAAGGCACCATAGTAAAAGTGACAGTACCTCGCACTGTAGACACCCGCCAGCCACTTTGGCTTCTAGAGTGCCACCGTACAAAGTAGCTGTTACCGTCCGATTTCTGAACATTAAGTTGACCCAGTTTCGTACTAAAGGTGTGATGCCATTTTTCTCCATTGCCTTTGCAATTGAGGTGAAGGTAGTATTGTCAAATGTTCCTTCAATATCTAGAAAAGCACTCAATGCACGATCATTGTATTGGATTGCATTTTTGCATCTGTTTACTAGTTGGTAAATTGCTAGCTGGCAAGATTTTCTGTATTGGTATGCATACTCGTTTTAGTGCAAAAGGGAAGTTTTTAATGCCCCATATATACTTGTCGATTACTTGTTCAAATAGTTTTAACATGAAGGAAGTCAAGCTGATCTGTAAGATTTTGCCTGGGCCTACGTAGATCTCCCTGACTTTGGTATAAATACTACCTTGACAATCCGCCAGCTGTTTGGTATATGCAAAAGTGCTGAGCTGACTCTGAGATTTTTGTACACTGCGATTGGCAGAACTGCAAATGCTGTTTTCAGTATGATGGGATAAATTCCATTGGCTTCTAGAGACTGAAAGGATTTAAACGTATTGATTCCCCATTCTAGGTTTTCAAGATTGATTTGTTTTGCTAATTCCCAGTTCTTTTTGGGTGCCTCTTGGTACCTCTAGCTCTTGGTGCTTAGGAACTATAGTTAACGATCAACCAGAGAAGTGTTTTTGCAATACTTCTTGCACAGTACATGTAACCGAGTCTGTAAACTTTTGAAGTTTATATAACTTTACTGCACGACACGGTTATAAACGTAAGCGCATTTCCGTTATTTATTATGTCTAAATTACATTTTGAGAATAAATTCTATAAGTTTTTCATCTCTTGAATTTGTGTTCTCCCTTACAAAGTGTGATGTGCATTGGCATCCCATCGCGGTTTGTTGGTCCCACTGTTAATCAACCGTTGGATTTCCTCCGGCGGCGGTGGTCCTGTCTAGTCATAGATCAGGTAATCTGATCTGATAATGAACTCTTTCTTAATGCCTTCATCTACTACAGATATTTTAGCTTCCACTAGGTTTCTAGAGCATAAATTCCACAATAGCATTAAGTTTAGTCCATTTTTTACAATGATGGATGTGCAAAGATTGTGCATAAGTTGGGCTACAAGCAGTCATCTATCTAGACAGTTTAATTCTTTTATTGTTCTCTCGTGAATCCATGGTTCCTAAACAAAAGCAATATCAATATTGGGTGTGACAATATAATCCCCGAGAGCCGCTGAAGAACTTCCAGGATTAGACTTGCCATCAGTGCGTTTGTTCCAGCTCTAGATTTGCATGCATTGTCTCGTCGACATGGCTTGTAACATCCGATTCTATGCTGGCATTTTTGGATTCGGCCAGCGCTCAGAAAAGGAAGTACAAAAATTCGAGGTGCAGTTGGTTGGCTAATGCTTCCGCTTTCTCCCAGGACCCCTTGTCCATAAACCGAACGTATTGAGTTCCTTTTGGATGTAGCTTGGTGTTAACCACCCGACACGTGTTGGTACTGGTGATGTTCGCTACGGATATTTTTTCAGTAAAATGGTCGGTTCCAGTATTGTTCCCGGGACCCAAGTGATAATATTTTTAAGTGCAAGAAAGTTTTTGAGATAAATAATCTCAAGTTCCCTATCTTCTCCCAGCAAGACTTGCTTATCACAGAACTACCAGCAGACTGCAAGATTTTCGCATACGCGGACGGCATCACTATCACGGTATCCGCAATTTCTAGACAAGACTTAAAGGCAAAATCTTACACGCGCCTAAACATAGTGCATAGTGAACCTACACAAAAAAATTTTTGCGAATATCTTTAACAGTGCAGTTATACTCATGCTTACCTATGGCTTAGACATTTGGTACCACAGGCTTCGACATTCCCACGTAGTCAAACTGGCTTCGCTCCAATCTTTATTAGAATTATCTTCGGGGTTTATCGCACCGTTCCCGTAGATACCTTTTGTGTTATATTCAAGCATCCTCCTCTACATCTCCTTTTGCAGGAAATTTACTGTACCGAATTTCTTGGCAACGCTGGCACGTGCAATTTCCTTGACCAGCACGTTTCGCTAAACGACTTTCTGTTCTTTTCAGCGGTCAAGCGTCACTTAAAGGTTTTGATTTTAGATTAATCGCAACGGCTGTAGGACACTTCCTAGAAAGAGTGTAACGCCTACTCCCTTATCCCGGATAGTATTACCTGAGTCATAATGTACCACGTCTCCGGACGAGAGGCAGTCCAAATCCTTTCTTCACACGGAAGATTTTGTTGTCATTTAAAACGGATTCGCTTTTTGGATGTCGACACCCGTCCGTCGTGTAGCGTTCCTGACACCTCAACACATCGGATTCTCGCTTGACGCGAATTCGATGACGTTTGGGGTGATCCCCTTAAACCATCCTTAGACTGGTGCTTGATGAAAATGTATATAGACTTTTTGCAAAGAGAGGCCAAAGCCTTTATTAGAAATAGTTTCTTTAGTTTTGTTAACTTATGCATGGTAATTAAGTTTTATTATTTTTGCATGTTTATTTAAAGTCATTTTAGTTTATTACATTTTTAGTTAGATATCACGTTTGATTTTTGTTTTAGTTGTCGCTGTTTGAATAAGTACTCTGCTTTTCTTTATTTTTCCTCATCTATATGCAGATTTTTTTCTTTACTAACTTGGTATTAACCTAGAAGCGAGAACAAGCCGTAAGACAGGGGCCTCGCGGGAAAACAAATACTTAGCCCATCCTACTAGTCCTGTAAGACTATCCTATCTACTCATAACTTATCTCTCTTGTGAAAAACTTGTGCCAAGCGAGTTTGGATGGTATGGTGGGTCCACTTCCTTCTCGTTCTCCCCCAGTACACTGTCTGAAGAACAATTCCTGTCAGAACATTCTTGAATGTCTGTTTTTTTAGGTCCCTTCGACCTTTCGACTTCGATTTAGCAGTCGTTTTTATGACGCTTGTGTGCTACTGCTGGATAAGTTGCGCTTTTGCGCCCCTGTTGTTCCGGTAGTTGGAAGTATTTAATTTAGTTTGCACAGTTTTTCTGCAACCTTTCAAAAATATACTAAGTGTTACATACCACAGCAGTATAACTAAAACTACCTATAAGAATACCACATATGAAATCATTTTGGTACATGTATGAAAAAGTTTTTACATTAGTGGTATAGAACAGATATTACATAACAATGTTTCCAGAATGGTACGTACTAGAAACGTCTGTTATAATTGTATTAGTTGGGTTATAGACATTAACCAAGCGGTTTCATAAATAAATAAACAATGTACCTACAATTACTATTTATTTTAATGTTACAGATAGCAAGCCGAATATTTTTTACTTAACCATTATTGCTAAAATTGATGACCCAAACAAAATTGATGACGAAACAAAATTTGGTCATTTGTATAGCATGAGACCATGAGACTTTCCAGTTCAGCCACACAGAAGACGGTACTGTATTTAAACAATAAAAAACTATGAAATGAGCACAACTAAAAAATAATAAATAGATTAAATTAGATTTGGATAAAAGTCACTTACTTAATCTTCGGGAAGAAAATAATTTACTAATAAGATACAGAACAGATTAAAATATATTTAATATAACACTGTAAAAAACATTTGATAAAAATTATTGTTTAAAACATTCTAATAACATAATAAAAACAAGTAGTGACTAACAATTTATCGTATCAATTGATGAAAAATCTTTGACGTAACAAATATATCGTTCACCATTTTTCTTGTTTGACGCATATTTTTAAACTTTTTGACATTACAGAAATTTCCCAGAAATTCCCACATGCATAAATTTTCATCGGCGCCAGCTGTAGCTGTAAAAATAGTCGTTACGTTTTCATTAGAGTGAAATACCTTTTTACCTAAAGTTGCACCATCGTTTCCCCATAGAAGATACAAAACACGACCGTTGTGCCATTCAATTGCATCTACTTCCGTAGTTAAATTGGATAAGACAACTATAGAGTTTAGTTCGATGCCATTCTTTTCTAACCAATAACTTACCTTAAAATGAAGTTTGAAACAAAATATGTAAGAAAAAAATGTCTTACCACTAATTCGCCTGTTAAAGGATTCCATGTTAAGCTATCGACGGATATGGCGCCGTTATCAGAAGGCGCTCTGTAACCCAACCGGGTGTAATTAGTTGCGTTCCAAAGAGTTAAGCTGCCGTTGCCGTAACCTCCACCAACTGCTAGATATGAAGGCTTCCAAGGGTGCCAAGCTACGCCCTATAAGACAAATTATAAAATTTTACTAGACCCGTAATTTCGTTATTTGTAGTTTTTTAGAAATTCAGATACAGATACCAACCCACGTCGTTTTCGACGACTTTGCGATCATAATACAAACTCTTTTCAATGCAGTTTATTAAAAATAAACAGTATCCACAATAAAAAAAAAGTTCTGTAAGGAGCCTGTTACAAATGTGCACGATCAAAAACTAAGTCATCTCATATAAATTGCTGATTTCAAAAGAAAACGACCAAGGTGAGCTGATTAAAGAAACAAAAAAATACAATGCAACTAATTTCTAAAGAGTTTTTTTAGTTGTCTTTAATATAACAAAAAATAGATTTGTATTTTGAAAACCATTCAGCAGAGTAAGATTTCGAAAAAAAAGAACTGATCAAATTTGGAAATTTTACTGACGAGCAAAAGTCATTACAATCGAACGTTATAACAAAAAACTTTAAGCTTAAGCCGTCATTTTAGTACATAATAGACTTTTTATAACAAATTGCACAATAGCTAATCCTCTCTAGCATCTTATGATTGTGGTATTTATCAAAAATAATTTTTTTAGCAATAATGCAATCATACAAAATTAATATCAAAAATTTTTTTAGCAATTTCTTTAAATTTTCTTATGAATCATTAACAAGAAGCTACTGTTTCTATTATGATTATTATAACTTGCAGACTTAAAGCGTAACATGTAGCAGCGAAGGCTTCCATGGCCCGAATCTATACTAAATAAAAACGTGTTCCCGGTTTCCTGGCTAGAGAAATCTTGATAATAAAGACATCGAAACTATTAAGAATCGCACATCGTTTGTTAAAATTAAATAAACGAATTTTGTTAATCGAAGAAGACCATAAACTTTTTTCAATTTAATAATAATTTTCAAAATATGTAATAAAAAAACAAGTTAATAATTTTTTAGCATCTTTCCCATGACAGTATAGCGATCACAATTTTTTTTTTAATTTTTAATTGCATAATTTTAGGTATCAAGATCTTCTGAATCAAAAAAATATGTTTTTGACAAAAACAAATTTGGGTGTCTGTGTGCGTGTCTGTGTGTACCGATGTACCCAAGATAACTCTCGAAGTAAAAATCCTAGTAACTTAAAATTTGGTACGAAGCTGGCTTTTCATATTCTCTCGGTTCTATCAAAAGATGGGTCCGATAAAAAACCGGAAGTGGGTATATCCGCTATTTTTAACAGTTTTTCTACTATAATCTTGCAAGTATGTAAATTATTCGAATTATTTTTACAGTTTCTTATAGAGTTAATTCTTTCTAACAATTTATTCAAATAAAAAATTTTTGTAACATTAACAGTTTATTAGATATTTTATTTATAATTTAAAGTGAAATCCATATATAATCCTAAGTTCGAATCCTGCCTACGACAATTTTTTTTAGAAAAAAATTCCATATCTTAAAGGGAAAGCAAGATATGTTAAAAAATAAACATTTTTTGGCTTTTTTTTGACTTGTTTATACCGTGTGTCTTCGAAATTTTGAAGCATACAGATTAACATAGAAAAATTGAAAATTTTTATTTATATGTCCCCAAAGTGTTTTTAAAATATTTTCAGTATCAGAACATATGACAATTTGTACTAGAGAACGTTATGCGTAATAATTTTCAAAATTTAATATGAAATATCAAAAATATTTTCAAAAATGTATTGCGTGGTAAAAAGCTTAGTTTTCAAAATACGGATGCAAAGAACCTATGAGTAGGTCACTTTAGTGTAGTGACATCAATCGCACGACTGCGGTAATATCGCCTCAACGTAAGAAGGTTCAAATCCCAATGCGGTTTATGATTTTTTTAATTATATTATTATTTTAAATTAACGACGATTAATTTGTATCAGTGAAGAGACATAATTAAACGTGTTAATTGTTTTTATTAAAATCATAATGGATTTATTATTTCTTTATCATTCCTTATAGGAAAGTCGTGTGGTGACCACACCAGTTTTTTTTTAAATAACCTAACTACTTAGTATTGAATGTAATGCACAAGGTTAGAATGAAAACTTGATACGAGTGGAAAGCTCTAAGCGCGAGTGTATGTGAGCGTCAGGAACCACGTGCGATGTAGAATGGGTTTTTTTATAATACAAACACATTCTTACCGACAAAAAAAGTAAATTTACATTTGAAAATTTATTGCGCTATATAATTATCAAATATAATCAGGATTTGTAATTTTTCTAAGTATTTATTAGTAACTAATACTATACAGTCTATTTAGCAATGTATTATATTATAAGAAATAAATAATAAAATGCAAATTTCAAGTGTTTTTATGACTATTCAAATTTAACTAACACCTTATTGCTGAAGTGTTTCTTAACTGAAACCAAATTGCCAAAAAATAGTTAACTGATTTTGACATAAACGTAAACAAAATCCTATTAAATGTAATTTGAATATTGTGAACTTATTGAAACGTCCGAGAAATTACTTGCAAATGCAAGAGCCTTCTAGAACTGTTATCTAGTTTCTAGAAGATATAGCGAAAAGTGAGGAACGATCGAGAAAGATTCGCCGATGTCTATAAAAGCCGAAGATGGAAATCGTAGGGGAGTTATTGTCGCAACGCGAATGCAGCTGTATTAAGAAGATTATCAAGTGAAGATAAATAAGTGATTAGCACGCGCGTGTGTCTACATCGAGAATAATCGTGAACGTGATAAATAGTGTAAACAAACAAGTGTGAGGCTATCCGAAGACGTTATCTTATCTTAAGTGATAGCTTTATACAACGGTCATACATAAATTATAGTGTAAGTGTTTTTATTATTAGATTTAATTAGTTCGGTTAATTTAAAAGTATACATATTTCTATAATAAGTAAACGTAGTTTTAATCGTTTTAAATAAATTAGTTTTTAAGTAATAAATTCGTTACAAATTGGTATCAGGTGTTCGGTTTTAAACCCGTGGAAAACGTGTAAATAGATAAAGCTGTTCGCGATTTTTATTAGTGTAAATACCATTAAGTAATCTAATATTGCTTCATAATAAAAACATTGATTGTGACAATAACTCTTAAATTCGAGATACGCGTGTTTATTTATAAAGTGTAATCATAGTTAAATTCGTTTCCGTACACTAGTGGTTTAATATTAATAAGTAGATCGTTATTAAAATTTTGTGTTATACAAAAACTGCATTTTAAAAAGTAGTGTATTGGAACTTTATATTCGTGTTATATTTAAATTTATGCCGGTGACGCGTTTGCAAGCAGATAAAATGGATGCAAAATTATTTGAATTTCTTGAATCGATAAAAAATGGTCAAGAATCGATGAATAAAAATATCCAAGAAAAACTGTCGGAAAATTCCAGAAAAATGGAAGAAAAACTTTCCGAACATTCTCAGAAAATGGAAGAAAATTCTAGAAGTTTAAAAGAAGAAATACGAACGAGCATAGAAAAAATTCAAGAAGAAACCCAAGCAGATATGCTAAATTTGAAAGAAGAAATTTGCGAATCTGTGAATGAGAAAATAGAAGCAATAGAGGACAAATTAGAAGACAGAATAAAACTGATTGAAGAAAGAATGAAGCAAATGAATTGCCACGGTGAAGAAAGCGTCACGAGTGAAGATTTAATGGACCATCGAGAAGAAAACACTCATAAGTTCAAAGTTGTACCTCCGAATTTTGATGGTAAAGTTCCATGGTCAACCTACTACAAGCAGTTTGAAGCCGCAGCTACAGCTAATGGTTGGAACAACAAGCAGAAAGCGACGTCTTTAATAGTGTCCTTACGTGGAGAAGCGCTTGGAATTTTACAAACTGTTCCGGACCACCTGCAAGAAAATTACGAACTCTTAATATCACGATTAGAAATGAGATATGGGGATGCTCATCTTCAACAAGTATACCAGGCTCAAATTAAAAGTCGGGTTCAAAAAGCTGCCGAAAGTCTTTAAGAGTTTGAGGCTGACATCGCCAGACTAACACGGCTTGCGTATCCTACAGCGCCAGATACCTTCTTGGAGCAATTGGCTATTCAAACTTTTGTAGACGGCCTTCGAGACAGCGAAACACAGCAGACTCTCCGGTTAGCTCGACCGAAGACATTGGATGACGCTTTGGTGCATGCTTTGGAGTTTGAAGCAGCAAAACAAGCATCGCAACGAGGTGGTCATAGACTCTGCTGTGCTACAGATGTACCCGCGCAGACACTGGAAAGCATCGAGGAGATAGCGCGACGAATACTTCGGGAAAGAGGAGTGACAGCTTTGAACTGCGATGAAATAGGCCATGTACGACGGCATCGTACCAAACCTAAGAAGAGGACTAGAAAAGCCCTCGAAAATTTGGAACGAGGCGAGCGAAAGAAACAAAAAGTAATCTCATCTAGTCAAACTCCGGAGGTTACAATCCAAATGGCATCGCCTAGAGAGCAATTGCATAGCATTTATCTCGATGGCAAGATCAATGGGAGAAGCGTCCAGTTACTGGTTGACACGGGAGCGACGAAGACCATCATTCGTCCTGACATCTTATTGGAAAACGAGAAGACATCACCAGTAACAGTACGACTTCGAACAGCGACGGGCGACGAAATACCTACTCACGGACAAGTCAAAGTAACCATTGGTTTGGGAAATGGAGTACTCGACCATCAAGTACTGGTAGCCGACATCACGGAAGAAGTTATCCTGGGAATGGACGTGATAAAGAAGTATGGGTTCCATTTGGATATGAAGAACGATGTCCTGAAGATCGACAATGAAGAAATTCCTTTTCATTCGTCAGAGAAGGCAGCCGTGCGAGTCTTATTGAGTGAAGACGTGACTCTGCCTGCAAGGACTGAAAGTGTGGTGATGGCACGCCTGGATGGAAGTCTCCGGGAAGGCTACATACGCGCGATTGAACCAATGGAGGGCGGCTTAGTTGAAAAGGGACTACTCGTTGCCAGAACCTTAGTACGAGTAAAGAAGACGATGCCAGTAAGGATCTTAAACATCAACTCAGATCCTGTAACGTTGAAAAAGAAGACCGTGGTAGGCCAATGCACGCCAGTATCACAAATTGTGAGATGCGTGAAGCCGAACGAAGATACGTCGTCGAAGAAGTGTCCACAACATCTATTGGACATTCTTACCACCAAATGCGAAAACCTCAGCCAAGACCAGCTGGCTAAAGTTAAAGTGTTGATCCAAGAGTACCAAGATGTGTTCGCGCTGGAGAGTGGCACCAAAGGAAGAACTAACGTGGTGAAACATAAAATTAATACCGGAGACGCTCGGCCGATACGACAACATCCACGCAGACTTCCTTTGGCGAAAAGAGAAGAAGCCGAACAAATAATTACGGATATGGAGAGAGAAGGCGTGATTGAACCTTCAAGTAGTCCATGGGCATCCCCAGTGGTACTCGTGAAGAAGAAGGATGGATCAACGAGGTTTTGCGTAGACTACAGGCAGCTAAACGACGTGACCAAAAAGGACAGCTACCCTTTACCCAGAATTGACGATACGCTAGACACCCTGTCAGGATCAAAGTGGTTTTTTACGTTAGATTTAAAGAGTGGATACTGGCAGGTAGAATTAGAACCCAAGGATCGTGAAAAAACAGCTTTTACGATCGGAACTGGTTTGTGGCAGTTCACTGTAATGCCCTTCGGCCTGTGTAACGCTCCTGCAACGTTCGAGCGTTTGATGGATACCATCTTGCGCGGATTGTCTTGGAAGACGTGCTTGGTTTACCTGGACGACGTGATCGTGGTTGGAAGGTCGTTTGAAGAGCACTTAAACAACTTGAAGGAAGTGTTCCAGAGATTACGTGGGGCTAACCTCAAACTGAGCCCAAAGAAGTGCCACGCATTTAAGAAGGAAGTCCAATACCTTGGCCACGTCGTATCTAGAGATGGAGTAAGGGCTGACCCAGACAAAATCCGAGCAGTGCAAGCATGGCCAAGACCGATCGACAAACATCAGGTCCGAAGTTTCCTTGGGTTGTGTACTTATTATAGAAGATTTGTCCCCGGATTTGCCAATATTGCCAAACCATTGACAAAACTAACCGAAGAAAAAGCAGAATTTAGATGGAATGAAGACTGCGAAAATTCTTTTAATAAACTAAAACAGGCCCTAGTCACTTCGCCGATTTTGAGTTATCCAAGAGAAGATGGAAAGTTTGTTTTGGATACGGACGCAAGCAATCTGGCCATAGGCGCGGTCCTTTTGCAGATTCAAGATGGACAAGAAAAGGTTATCGCGTATTTTAGCAAGGTTTTGTCCAGGCCAGAAAGGAATTATTGCGTGACTAGGAGGGAGCTGTTAGCAGTCGTTAAGTCCATCGAACATTTCTACAAGTATTTGTATGGACGAAAATTTTTACTGAGAACAGACCACGCCGCTTTAAAATGGCTACTGCAGTTCCGTAACCCAGAAGGACAAGTGGCAAGATGGATCGAGAGACTGCAAGAGTATGACTACGACACAGAACACCGTGCCGGAAGCAGTCATCGGAACGCTGATGCCTTGTCCAGAAGACCATGTCCGGCGGACTGCAGCCATTGTTCGCGACTGGAAGAAAAAGTCGGATGCGTCCGTAGAACTGCTATGGTTGATGACGAGTGGGAACCTGAGCAGTTACGTCGCGAACAAGAAGACGATCCTGAAATAAGACAACTCCTCGACTGGAAAGAAAGCGGCCGACGACCAACCTGGGAAGAAGTGAGTGCTTTGGGCAGAAATATCAAAGCGTACTGGGCGCAGTGGGACTCCTTGATAGTAGAAGACGGTCTTCTTAAGCGATCCCTAGAAAGTGCCGAGGGCACGGAAAACAGACTACAGCTGGTAGTGCCAAAGAGCAGGGTGACCGAAGTGTTGAAGCATCTCCACGATGGGACATCGGGAGGACACTTTGGCATTAAGAAGACGTTGGGTAAAGTGCGAGAACGATTCTACTGGATGAACTGCAAAGAGGACGTCATGAAATGGTGCCGTAAATGCACAGTCTGCGCATCAGGAAATGGTCCAGCGAGAAAGCGCAAAGCACCCATGAAACAATACAACGTAGGAAGCCCTTTGGAGAGAGTTGCGATTGACATCGCAGGGCCGTTCCCAGAATCCGATTCGGGAAATAAATACATCTTGGTGGCGATGGATTATTTCACGAAATGGACGGAGGCTTACGCCATACCCAATCAGGAAGCAGCTACAGTCGCAGACGTATTAGTAAAGGAGCTTTTCTGCCGGTTTGGAGTTCCGTTGGAATTACACTCCGATCAAGGCCGCAATTTTGAGTCTGGGCTGTTTCAAGAAGTTTGCCGACTGTTAGGAATTAAAAAGACTAGGACAACGCCTCTCCATCCTCAGTCTGATGGCATGGTTGAACGGATGAATCGAACAATGGGCAAGTACTTAGCCAAGGTAGTGTCCGAACATCAAAGAGACTGGGATCAGTACTTGCACCTCTTCTTAATGGCGTACCGATCATCCGTTCACGAAAGCACAGGCCAAACACCATCCTGTGTCATGCTCGGTCGTGAGATAAGATTACCATGCGATCTTCAATTTGGACGAAGACCGGAAGAAGAAGTCGCTGGAGAAGATTACGTCAGCAAGCTGGCAAAGAGGCTAGACGAAGTACATGAAGAGGTTCGTAAAAACACACAAATTGCCAGCGACAGGATGAAAACAAGATATGACGTCAAGGCGCAAAATGGTGGGTTTCAACCTGGCGATATGGTTTGGTTATATAACCCTCAAAGGAGACGTGGTTTGTCGCCGAAGCTGCAAAGGCAATGGGGGGCCCCTATGAAGTCGTGCAGCGTATTAACGACGCAATATACCGCATCCGAAAACCCCCCAGAGGCAAGCCAAAAGTGGTCCACGTCGATCGTCTAGCCCCGTTTGCTGGCGATAACCACAATCCGCAAGTTCAGGTCCGAACCAGAGTAATAAGTAGCAGAACCAGGAATCCAATCGAAGAAATGGAGTTCGAAAAGTTTATGAACTTATACGAAGGTTCTGGAAAAGCTAGGTTCGGAGTTACCACCGAGGAACAACAAGACCTGTTCCAGACACAAAAAGATTACGCCATCGCACATTGCGTGAGCGAGGAGCTTGACATGTCCAAAGGGGTTGCAGTCGTGTTTAAAAAAAAGTTTGGACAGCTAGATGAATTACGAAGACAGCAACCGGCAGTCGGAAAGGTTTTAGGACTACGTGGTGACGGACGCTTCGTTTTCTATCTGGTCACCAAGAAATACTCACGTGTCAAGCCGTTATACAAAGATCTGTGGCGAACATTATGGAGTCTCAAGAGACAAATGGAGTTCCATCATGTTAAGAAATTGGCAGTACCCAAGCTTGGTTGTGGCTTAGACCAACTGAATTGGAGGACAGTTCGAAACATGTTGGAGGTCGTCTTCCGAGGAACAGGCATTCAAGTGTTGGTCTGTAGTTACCAACCGAGGAGAGTATTGGGTCAGGAAAAGTCCATTGACTGTTACTTTTATGGTCAAGGAAGTTGCCAAAATGGAGGAAGCTGCCGCTATCGCCACGATCCCTTTTACCGGTGTCGCATTCAGTCTCCTGTTCTGGGACAGAACAGTCCTAAGAAGGGGGCAGTGAAACGTCCGAGAAATTACTTGCAAATGCAAGAGCCTTCTAGAACTGTTATCTAGTTTCTAGAAGATATAGCGAAAAGTGAGGAACGATCGAGAAAGATTCGCCGATGTCTATAAAAGCCGAAGATGGAAATCGTAGGGGAGTTATTGTCGCAACGCGAATGCAGCTGTATTAAGAAGATTATCAAGTGAAGATAAATAAGTGATTAGCACGCGCGTGTGTCTACATCGAGAATAATCGTGAACGTGATAAATAGTGTAAACAAACAAGTGTGAGGCTATCCGAAGACGTTATCTTATCTTAAGTGATAGTTTTATACAACGGTCATACATAAATTATAGTGTAAGTGTTTTGATTATTAGATTTAATTAGTTCGGTTAATTTAAAAGTATACATATTTCTATAATAAGTAAACGTAGTTTTAGTCGTTTTAAATAAATTAGTTTTTAATAAATAAATCCGTAACAGTCGGCAAACTTCTTGAAACAGCCCAGACTCAAAATTGCGGCCTTGATCGGAGTGTAATTCCAACGGAACTCCAAACCGGCAGAAAAGCTCCTTTACTAATACGTCTGCGACTGTAGCTGCTTCCTGATTGGGTATGGCGTAAGCCTCCGTCCATTTCGTGAAATAATCCATCGCCACCAAGATGTATTTATTTCCCGAATCGGATTCTGGGAACGGCCCTGCGATGTCAATCGCAACTCTCTCCAAAGGGCTTCCTACGTTGTATTGTTTCATGGGTGCTTTGCGCTTTCTCGCTGGACCATTTCCTGATGCGCAGACTGTGCATTTACGGCACCATTTCATGACGTCCTCTTTGCAGTTCATCCAGTAGAATCGTTCTCGCACTTTACCCAACGTCTTCTTAATGCCAAAGTGTCCTCCCGATGTCCCATCGTGGAGATGCTTCAACACTTCGGTCACCCTGCTCTTTGGCACTACCAGCTGTAGTCTGTTTTCCGTGCCCTCGGCACTTTCTAGGGATCGCTTAAGAAGACCGTCTTCTACTATCAAGGAGTCCCACTGCGCCCAGTACGCTTTGATATTTCTGCCCAAAGCACTCACTTCTTCCCAGGTTGGTCGTCGGCCGCTTTCTTTCCAGTCGAGGAGTTGTCTTATTTCAGGATCGTCTTCTTGTTCGCGACGTAACTGCTCAGGTTCCCACTCGTCATCAACCATAGCAGTTCTACGGACGCATCCGACTTTTCTTCCAGTCGCGAACAATGGCTGCAGTCCGCCGGACATGGTCTTCTGGACAAGGCATCAGCGTTCCGATGACTGCTTCCGGCACGGTGTTCTGTGTCGTAGTCATACTCTTGCAGTCTCTCGATCCATCTTGCCACTTGTCCTTCTGGGTTACGGAACTGCAGTAGCCATTTTAAAGCGGCGTGGTCTGTTCTCAGTAAAAATTTTCGTCCATACAAATACTTGTAGAAATGTTCGATGGACTTAACGACTGCTAACAGCTCCCTCCTAGTCACGCAATAATTCCTTTCTGGCCTGGACAAAACCTTGCTAAAATACGCGATAACCTTTTCTTGTCCATCTTGAATCTGCGAAAGGACCGCGCCTATGGCCAGATTGCTTGCGTCCGTATCCAAAACAAACTTTCCATCTTCTCTTGGATAACTCAAAATCGGCGAAGTGACTAGGGCCTGTTTTAGTTTATTAAAAGAATTTTCGCAGTCTTCATTCCATCTAAATTCTGCTTTTTCTTCGGTTAGTTTTGTCAATGGTTTGGCAATATTGGCAAATCCGGGGACAAATCTTCTATAATAAGTACACAACCCAAGGAAACTTCGGACCTGATGTTTCTCGATCGTTCCTCACTTTTCGCTATATCTTCTAGAAACTAGATAACAGTTCTAGAAGGCTCTTGCATTTGCAAGTAATTTCTCGGACGTTTCATTATTTTGAATATACCATGAATATTCAATGTATAGGAATAAGTAGAAAAAACTATTCGCATTTTGATTGTAATTCGTTTTAAATTTTTAATGTTGATTTACCATTTTATTGTTAATGGTTAAACAAAGTTTTCCGGTAAAAAAAACTCATTTTTACCGAAAAATTTTGTTTAACCATTAATAATAAAATAGTAAATCAACATTAAAAATTTAAAACAAATTACAATCAAAATGCGAATAGTTTTTTCTACTTATTCCTATACAACATTAAATATTCATGGTATATTCAAAATAAGTTCACAATATTCAAAATACATTCAAAATATTTAATGCATATTTTGTGAATATTTCCAATTGTATATTCCTCAAATATTTAAAAAACATTATATGTATATTAAAGAATGTGCTAATAATATTGAATATATAATATGTACGCATGTACTTTCTAAAAGTTTTTGAAGACTTACATTTTAGAAAATTAGTAAGTTAAATTAGTAAGTCTATTATATACTGAAAATGGCGACTTAAACATAAAGTTTTTTGTTATCACGTAACTTAGTTCGATTGTAATGACTTTTGCTCGCCAGTAAATTTTCCAAATTTGATCAGTTCTTTTTTTTTTGAAATGTTAGTCTGCTATAAGTCAGAGAAAATACTAGACTATATAGCACTGCAAAAACAAAGGTAAACATGCAAAACAAGTATTTTTAGAGTACAATGATAAAATTTGTCACTTTAAACAAGCTTATTGTGAAAATTCAGCTAAAACATTCATGCAAAATAGATTATTGTTCATGTATACAAACAAACCTGAGAAAAAATAACGTAAAGCAAAATTATGATTACTATAAACGGTATTTTTTTTATGTAGTAGCATACGTCCGGTCCGTTCTTTTATAAAGTGATAACATTAACAAGCATAAATACAGCATATTCTACAAATATACAGTGTGACCCATTTGTTTTGGGATCAGTCCGTAAAAAGTTTATCAAATGTGCGATTTAGGACGGGTTTTTTTAAATTTTAGAGCTTGATAAACTGCACGTTTTTAGCAAAAATGGCTTAGTTGATATAAAATTTAATGCCTACTATGACAATTTCCAGAAGTAAAATTTTAATAAATCATATTAGCATTTTTTTATAAATAAATCTGTGCATGCTACTAGACTGAGCACCTTTCAACACGGGGCTGTACAACGTTTGATCAAACTTAGCAATTTTGTAGAAAAATTAAAAATGAACACTAATTTATTTTCAAAAATATATAGTTTGCTATGGAAAATAATTGAAGTGTTTATAATATCAAACAAATAAAGTCTAAACCGATATTAGAACTTTGTACTTAATACAAATGAAATTATTAATCATTATAATTATAGAAAATTTAAGTGCAAAAGAAGAAGTTGCGGCAGAATTCAGCATCAGACATCCAGATAGACGATAGAGCAGTAAGTCGAATACTTATAATGATTAATAATTTAATTGGTATTAAGTACAAACAAATTTTAATATAGACCAGTGATTCTCAAAGTGGTCTATATCGACTCCCAGGGGTCTATGACAACCTGCAAGAAGTGTACGTAAGCAAAAAAAATTTTGAGGTCCATGTCATGAAAATGGGGGTACACGATAGTGGATCTCAACATACACTGATAGTACCTATTTACTTACTTCATACTATCTTATAATATAAAGACATATACATTATTTATAAACGTACCTATAAAGTAAAAAAATTATTATATATGTTTATAAAATTGTGTAAGTTGTAGAATGTAGGCATTCGCTTTCTCGTTGCAATACATTTGAAACTTGTAAAAAGCTGCACATAATGATATACCACTATCATCTTGTTACATGCATACGAGCTGTTCCGTTTGTAGCTATTTTTTAAATGGAATATCTCCCGCCCTTTTTTCGGCGTTTTTTAAATGCGTCGAATTTATTACGCTCGCGCCATTTTTCTGGCGCAGAGCGGAAGGGGTTATGAGGTAGAGATAAGTTAGTTACGAATAATGCGCTGAAGTGTGAACAAGTTTTAGTTATGATGAACGCTGCATTTTGCAGAATATGTTTTAGGCATGCCCTTCGTGTGCAATGTAATCCAACTCTTAGTGTTATTAAATTTTATTTAACCAGTTATCGAAGTTTTTACGACCACTACAGTACCTATGGTAAAGCAGCTAAACCTTCCCGTTTGAAGTTTTAGCGTCCGCTCGATTCTTCTCGCAAATGCGCGGAATTTCCGTACACGAGCAGTCTCAAAGCTTCGCGAGCTTGCACTGACTTGTTCAATTCGTCACTCTATAAATGCGAATGTGAGACAAATACGTTTATTCGTTTCCTGGTTCTTGAAAAGGAAAATGCTAAGAAAATATTTAAAAAAATATAAACTGATAGTTGATCACACAAATTATAGTGAATCAGTGTTATTTTGTTTGAGAGTGCCGGAGAAAGGTAAGTACATTGTTTTATATTTAATTTTAGTTTTGTACTCGTAATTAGTAAAGATAGATAAATTACGCTAATCATGACTTCAGCTTTAGTAGTTTAATATTTAAATCATGCAATATTACACGAGTACTCAATAATTTCTTTTTCAAAGTTTTAGCAATCGTTATTATAATTACAGTGCAATCTCCGTAATCCGAACTAATTGCTGCAAAGAGAAAAATCTAAAAAAAGACAACTGTACATACATATTACGTATGTATCTTATTATTAACATACAATATGTTACAACTTTGAAAGATTAATTTAAGAAATTAAGAAATCTTCAACAGTACAGTTGCGTGTTTATTGAAGAATTTCCAATACACACTCTCATTTGTTTGTTTTTTTTTATAAAATTTAAATGTTTACATATAGAAAACAGATTAAAAAAAAATTATTTTGAAATTAAACTACATACTTTGGCCGGTCACATAAATAAATATGTATGTATGTCAATATTTACTTATTTACGACCTTGCTAAGCATTTATTATTCTTTTATAAAAACGTATATCTTACCAAATAATTTCACAAAAAAAGTAAAAAAACTGTACTTTTGTCCATTGGTCGTTATACTGTGGGCCAGTTCGGATTACTAGAATGTTCGGATTACGGAAGTTCGGATTATGGTTATTGCACTGTACATACTTCTCTATATTACAATTAAAATTTTGTATTATTACTAAAGTGGAACCAGTGAATTTTTACACATGACAGTCGAATGTACGCAGAGATAAATCGCATAACAATTTGTTTTTATTATTCGTTGTATAATATTTTATTTTAACATTTTTTGTCATGTTACTTTCAAATTTTCTTAAAGTTTCATCATATCAAAAACCTTAAGTAACATTCATAACATTCCTCTTCTCACATTCATTTAATGGCTGTACGCCTATGCTTGCCATAAAATCTAAGACTATACAATTTAAATTTGACTTTGATTAATATACAGCTGCTGGACTTTATGTCTTATTTAAATAGATTAATTTTGTCTACAGATGACTGATGCCATGTCCGAATCTAAAAAGAATTGTAGACAGTACAGTGTTGATTATTTGAAATTTGGCTTCATTCCATCATTGTCGGACAAACAATAAGCATGTGCCTTTTATGCAACAAAGTTTTGGGTGATGACGCTATGAATCCATATAAGTTGCAGGATTATCTGAGAAGATGTCACCCTGATAAAACAGATAAAAATTTGAAATACTTTGAAACACTCAAAGATAAACTTCAGAAGAAACTTACGCTGGACAGAATGTTCGCTTCGACGTCAAAAAGAAACGATGATGGTTTGCGGGCGTCTTACAATATCTCGCAAAATCCGGAAAACCGCATACTATCAGAGAGAAGTTAATTTTGCCAGCCGTTGAAACGGTTTTAAAAACTGTTTTACACAAACCTGCATCTGATATCATTTAAAGAAGAATACCCTTAAGCAACAATACTGTCGAAAGACGTTTAGTTGCTAAAAGTTTGAGTGTTAGATTGCATGAATCTCTTGAATTAGTCATTGATGCAGTAAACCGAATCCGAAGCAACTCGTTGAATATGCGGTTATTTGCGCAGTTGTGTGAAAAATTACACCTTCACACTGAAGTACGCTGGCTGTCGAAAGGCTTATGTTTGACAAGATTTTTTGCACTTTTTGAGACTATTTTAGAATTTCTGGATTCTAAAGATAAAATTTTAAAAGAAATTTTAATGAAGTAGAAAACAGACATCGCCTATTTAACAGATTTGTTTATAAAATTTAATATGGTTAATTTGCAGTTACAGAGCGACAGTCTAAATTTGATTAAAACAAAGTTTATCTTATCAGCGTTTCTTGCCAGAGTTAAACTAATGAAGCAAACTATTGGACGGGGAGAATTTTCCTAGTTCCCCAATTTGTCACAGACAAACTGCCAAGAAAACGACGTTTTACCCTTAGTTCAACATTTAAATGCCCTCTATTCAGATTTTGAAATTAGGTTTGAGGATGTTTTGACTATAGTAATACCACCGTGGATAATTAACCCATATGGTGACATAGAAGAAACGAATGTCATAATTAAAGAGCGGCAGTCAGGCAAATTCCTGGAGCCTGGCTATTTTGTCTTTTTGTGTAACTTTTTGTCTTTTTTGCTTTTTTAAAGAGTATTATTTTATATTGCCTTTTTACATATAAATTTTGAAAAGATTGTGTAAACAGTGTTTTAATAGGTAGATGACAATAACGCATTACAGAATTTTACTTAAATTACGTACAATAATATAATTAACATTTTTTGCTCAAAAGGTCTTACCACGAACCTATAAATAACAACAGGGATTTTCATGTTTTGTTAAACAATGGTTTCCAGAAAACATTAAATACAAAAGCCGCTTATAGAGAAGATACAATGACAGGCTTAACAGAACACTATTTACAAAACCGGAAGGATTTCGGAATGAATTTTATAGATCTATTCAGTACCTAAGTAAAGCAAACAAATATATATAATTTAATACTGTCCGGTGGGATTTCTTTAATGACTGAAACACATAACTAAAATATTCTTTGTTTATTATAAATACCTGTGATATTGTCACACTGTGATAGTCTATTGCTGTTGTGCTGTGAGTAAGTTTTAAAAAATGCTACCTATTAATTTAAATGCTTTTATTTACTAGTATATGTAGTATTTTAGATCGGTGCTACTAAAGAGTACCATGTAAAACAACACTTGGGTAGTGGTTTACATTTAAAAAATATTTAAAAAAAATATGAAACAACCATTCTTAAAAAACGTTATAGAAGATTAACATAATAAACCTGGACTATCAAAAACAACTTTTGCTCTAGATTTGTGCGAAGCATTGATGTCGGCTCAAATTCCTCTTAAAAAATTTGATAATATCAATTTTCGCAATTTCCTCGAAAAATACACCGAACAAATTGTTCCAGATGAATCAACTTTGAGAAAAAATTATTTAGACATATGTTACCAATTGGTAAGCAGTTTAATTAATGTATTAATAGTTTTCACAATGCTGGTTTACCTTTTATAGAAAATACAGACAATAAAGAATGACATTGGGGACCAATACATTTGGACTTCGGTTGATGGAACAACCGATTGCAGAGGTCGATATATAGCAAATTTTGTAGTTGGTAAATTGTCTGAACCAGAACCAGGAAAAGAAATTCCACAGACCAATCACAAAACAGTTGCAAATTTTTTCGATGATTGTTTACGTAAGTTTTTTTTTAATGATTGATTAATATAATCCAATCTATTAATTACAATTATATAATTTTATGTTTATAGGACTTCTGTATCCCAATGACGTAAAAAAAGAAAAAGTTCTCTTATTCGTAACCGTTGCAGCACCTTATATAATCAAATCCGCTCAGGCATTAAAAATATTTTATACGAATTTAAAACATTTAACTTGTTTAGCACATGGAATACATAGGGTGTGTGAATTCATTAGAGAAGAGTTTGCAATAGTAAAAAGGTTAATTTCTGCCACCAAAAAGGTAAAAATCTCTAACATATTAGATTCTCTTTTTGATTATTAGATCTTGTTTCAGGTTTTTGTGAAAGCACCATTACGGGTAAGAGCCTATAAAGAAAAACTTCCAGATGTTAGACTTCCACCGGAACACATCATAACAAGATGGGGAACTTGGTTATCTGCTTGCATTTTTTATGCCACACATTTTGAAAAAATTAAAGACGTACAGTTCATACTATAATCTGACATTTTCTTATACATTAATTGAATTGTCTTACTTCAGGTGATTGAATTATTTGACGAAACGTTCTCTGCAGCAATTGCTAAATCTCAAAAAGTTTTTATGACGAAGCTGTTAAGAGAGGACTAATTTTTATAAAAACACACTTTTCCGGCATTCCTGACGAATTAAAGAAGCTAGAAAAAAGCGAAACCGCAATAACCGAATCTTTTGCTACATTCGAAAGAATAAGAGCAAATTATAAGAGCATGTCCAGAGACTATAGGAAAAACATTAATCAAAAATTGGATTTCGTCACATCAAAAAACTCTGCCTTTTACCTCTTTAAACAACTGACTGAAATTCAAAAAGGGGAGGTCATGAAGCATCAACAGAAAATATCTTTAACACTAACAGAAACATTGGCATTAAAATTTGCTCCACTAACATCTTGTAATGTCGAAAAAACTTTTTCCTTCTATAAAAATATTTTAAATGATAAAAGGCTGTTACAAGCTTTATGTCTTACGAACCTTGCACGGCCAACTCACACAGTCGGAGGTAGGGGAGGTTCACAAGAAGTATGCTTAAGGGCGCCAGATCTGATCCAAGATAACACTTCTGCCTCGATCACGACAGACGATCCAAACTTGTAACTCAATTTGAAGTTCGTAATCCTTATTACTCTGATGTTCGAGTAGCCAAAATTAGTTAATAGATAACGATAATCACAGGAAAGAGAAAAATAACAAGAGAGATTAATAATTATAACCACTTTAATGCATTAACGTTGGATACTAATAAGAATATATGAAATTTCTGTACCTCTCGATGCTCGAATGGTTTCCACGTAGAATTAACAAATATCACAGTTTTAATGTAGTAGCGCAGTAAATTGACAATTATACGCTAAAGGCGCAATCCTTAAATATTAGCATAACTAATAATTTTCGTTAACAAGCGTAGAAAACTTTGATTTCGCAATACATAAGATTTACTAGATTATATCGAAATTCTAAGACACGAATGCCCGCAGTAGCGGCAACACACACTACAATTGACGTTAGTTCGAAACGAACAGCACAGAAAAGGTCGAAGTAAATATTTTTCACACACACAGCATGCGATACAGTAAAGTGAATGATTACAGTAACATTATTGGTATATAAGCAATAAATATAATTATGGTCGTTAATATTGATCAAAATTCTGTGAGTAACTTTCGTGACAACGATATAAAAATTAAGTAAACAAACTCACCCGAAGTCCAGTTTCCACTTCGAAGAAAACGGTTTCCCCGCCAGCGGCCTATAATAATTATTTAAAAGCAAATCGTGTCACACACCAACTCACGAAGAATAGTAAGCTACAAAATTAGTATTAATAACTCATTAAGTATTATATAAAAACCCGGTGTATCGAATACTGTAGGTAGTAATTTAGAACAGGTGGCTGATAACACAATCGACTTCTCGATGTTATTTAAGTAGCAAGCCCTCACAACAGCTTATATGCTCGGTAGCATTATTCAGTAATGGTACTTATGCATCCTTATTACTGCTTGAAATACACAATGGCTGGCAACGTGGTGAGAACCGGCTATCACATTAATATAGAAATTACGAAGGACTCTTAATAGATTGAAGACAAAAATAGCTTACCCTGTGCCGAAAGAATCGTAATAAATTCGCAATCGCCTTATAAATTTGTGTCCATTACACGTGATGTTCTTAAAAATTTAAGAATCAATTCGAAATTTTCGGCACCGGCCCGTTACTATAGTTGACAACTTCACGATTTTGTCGTAAAATGACAGTCACGAGAAAAGATAGAGGGCGTCAAAACCGGAATCTAATTTGAATTCATATACAGAGTATTTCGTAATGAAAAATTTCGCACGTAACAAGGCAACAGCTTCTTGGTCAAAATATTAAAAAAATATTTGTCTTGTGCTTGGGAAAATAATAGCACTTAATAAACATTGTAAAACAAAAAAATAAACTGTAAATTTTAATAGATATTTGTGCCTTTTATATTGCCTTTTTGTAGGTTTAATATGCTCTTTTATGCCACCTTTTTTGGTATTTGTTTTGCCTTACTATACGCTCTTTAGTTATAATACAAGAGGAACTGACTGAACTAAGTACAAACGAAGAACTTAAGGTTCAGTTTAAAAACGGATATCAGCAATTCTGGCTGCAAAACAACATACCCGTTACTTATCCCGTATTATGGAATATAGCGAGGACATTTTTAATTTTCTTTCCATCGTCATACCTAGTGGAAAGGGGGTTCAGCGCTGTTATCAATCTCCTTACAAAAAAAAGAAACAGACTGGACATCATTAGCCGAGAAGATTTAAGATTAAACTTTACAAAATTGACGCCAATTGTTGATAATTTATGATTAAAGCATCAGGTTCATCCTTCATACTAAAAACATTTACTTATTGCTTAGTCTATTTTATGTTTATTATATTGAAACGTTCGAGAAATTATTTACAAATGCAAGAGCCTTCTAGAACCTGTCTAGAAGATATAGCGAAAAGTAAGGAACGTTCGAGAAGGATTCGCCGATGTCTATAAATGCCGAACATGGAAATCGTAGGTCAGTTATCGCTGAAATGCGAATGTGTTAAGAAGATTATCAAGTTGAAATAAATAAGTATCGTTAGCACGCGTGTGAGATAAACCTACCGAGAATAATCGTGTATGTGATAATTAGTGTAAACAAGTGTGATATCCGAGGACGTTATCTTATCTCGTGTTAGTGTTATACAACGGTTATACATAAATTCGTGTAAGTGTTTTTATTATTAGATTTTATTAGTTCGGTTAATTTAAAGTGTACATATTTCTAGAATAAGTAAACATAATTTTTAATCGTTTAAATAAATTAGTTTTCAATAAATAAATACGCAACAGTGGTGTCAGAAGTGGGATCGCGATTTTTATTAGTGTAAATACCATTAAGTAATTTAATATTGCTCCCGTAATAAAGAACATTGAATTAACTGTTCGCGATACGCGTGTTTAATTATAAAGTATAAAATAGTGTTTACTAAACTTTTTCTTTTAACAAGTGCGTGATTGCCATATTAATTAAAGTCGTTTCCGTGGTTTAATATTAGCAAGTGGATCGTTATTAAAATTTTGTGTTATACAAAAACTGCATTTTAAAAAGTAGTGTATTTAAACTTTATATTAGTGTTATATTTAAATTTATGCCGGTGGCGCGTTCGCAAGCAGTTAAAATGGATGCAAAGCTATTTGAATTTCTTGAATCAATCAAAAATGGTCAGGATTCGATGAATAGAAAAATGGAAGAAAATTCCCAGAAAATGGAAGAAAATTCAAGAAAAATGGAAGAAAAGTTTTACGAAAATTCTCACGAAATTGAAGAAAAATTATTTGAAAATACTCAGAAGATAGAAGAAAAATTGATGCAAAATTCTAGACGTTTAAAAAAAGAAATACAAACGAACATAGAAAATCAAATAAAAATTGTTCAAGAGGAAACCCAAACAGATATGTTAAATTTAAAAGAAGAAATTTGCGAATCTATGAATGACAAAATAGAAGCAGTAGGAGATAGAATGAAACTGCTTGAAGAAAGAATCAACCAAATGAATTGTCACGGGGAAGGAAGCGTCACGAGTGAAGATTTAATAATGGACCATTGAGAAGAAAACACTCACAAGTTCAAAGTTGTATCACCGAATTTTGATGGTAAAGTTCCATGGTCAACTTACTACAAGCAGTTTGAAGCCGCAGCTACAGCTAATGGTTGGAGCAACAAGCAGAAAGCGACGTCTTTGATAGTGTCCTTACGTGGAGAAGCGATTGGAATTTTACAAACTGTTCCGGACCATCTGCAAGACAATTACGAACTCTTAATAGCACGATTAGAAATGAGATATGGGGATGCTCATCTTCAACAAGTATACCAGGCTCAAATTAAAAGTCGGGTTCAAAAAGCTGCCGAAAGTCTTCAAGAGTTTGAGGTTGACATCGCTAGATTAACACGGCTTGCGTATCCTACAGCACCAGATACCTTCTTGGAGCAGTTGGCTATTCAAACCTTTGTAGACGGCCTCCGAGACAGCGAAACACAGCAGACTCTCCGGTTAGCTCGACCGAAGACATTGGATGACGCTTTGGTGCATGCTTTGGAGTTTGAAGCAGCAAAACAAGCATCGCAACGAGATGGTCATAGACTCTGCTGTGCTGCAGAAGTACCCGCGCAGACTTTGGAAAGCATCGAAGAGATAGCGCGACGAATACTTCGGGAAAGAGGAGTGACAGCTTTGAACTGCGATGAAATAGGCCATGTACGACGGCATCGTACAAAACCTAAGGAGAGGACAAGAAGAGCGCTCGATAATTTGGAACGAGGCGAGCAAAAGAGACAAAAAGTAATCTCATCTAGTCAGACTCCGGAGATTACAATCCAAATGGCATCGCCTAGGGAGCAATTTCATAGCATTTATCTCGATGGCAAGATCAATGGGAGAAACGTCCAGTTACTGGTTGACACGGGAGCGACGAAAACCATCATTCGTCCTGACGTGTTATTGGAAAACGAGAAGACATCACCAATAACAGCACGACTTCGAACAGCGACAGGCGAAGAAATACCTACTCACGGACAAGTCAAAGTAACCATTGGTTTGGGAAACGGAGTACTCGACCATCAAGTACTGGTAGCCGACATCACGGAAGAAGTTATCCTGGGAATGGACGTGATAAAGAAGTATGGGTTCCATTTGGATATGAAGAACGATGTCCTGAAGATCGACAATGAAGAAATTCTTTTTCATTCGTCAGAGAAGGCAGCCGTGCGAGTCTTATTGAGTGAAGACGTGACTCTGCCTGCAAGGACTGAAAGTGTGGTGATGGCACGCCTGGATGGAAGTCTCCGGGAAGGCTACATACGCGCGATTGAACCAATGGAAGGCGGCTTAGTTGAAAAGGGACTACTCGTTGGCAGAACCTTAGTACGAGTAAAGAACACGATGCCAGTAAGGATCTTAAACATCAACTCAGATCCTGTAACGTTGAAAAAGAAGACCGTGGTAGGCCAATGTACGCCAGTATCACAAATTGTGAGATGCGTGAAGTCGAACGAAGATACGTCGCCGAAGAAGTGTCCACAACATCTATTGGACATTCTTACCACCAAATGCCAAAACCTCAGCCAAGACCAGCGGCTAAAGTTAAAGTGTTGATCCAAGAGTACCAAGATGTGTTCGCGCTGGAGAGTGGTTCCAAAGGAAGAACTAACGTGGTGAAACATAAAATTAATACCGGAGACGCTCGGCCGATACGACAACATCTACGCAGACTTCCTTTGGCGAAAAGAGAAGAAGCCGAACAAATAATTACGGATATGGAGAGGGAAGGCGTGATTGAACCTTCAAGTAGCCCATGGGCATCCCCAGTGGTACTCGTAAAGAAGAAGGATGGATCAACAAGGTTTTGCGTAGACTACAGGCAGCTAAACGACGTGACCAAAAAGGACAGCTACCCTTTACCCAGAATTGAAGATACGCTAGACACCCTGTCAGGATCCCAATGGTTTTCTACGTTAGATTTAAAGAGTGGATACTGGCAGGTAGAATTAGAACCCAAGGATCGTGAAAAAACAGCTTTTACGATCGGAACTGGTTTCTGGCAGTTCACCGTAATGCCCTTCGGCCTGTGTAACGCTCCTGCAACGTTCGAGCGTTTGATGGAGACCATCTTGCGCGGATTGTCTTGGAAGACGTGCTTGGTTTACTTGGACGACGTGATCGTGGTTGGAAGGTCGTTTGAATAGCACTTGAACAACTTGAAGAAAGTGTTCCAGCGATTACGTGGGGCTAACCTCAAACTGAGCCCAAAGAAGTCCAATACCTTGGCCACGTCGTATCTAGAGATGGAGTAAGGGCTGACCCAGACAAAATCCGAGCAGTGCAAGCATGGCCAAGACCGATCGACAAACATCAGGTCCGAAGTTTCCTTGGGTTGTGCACTTATTATAGAAGATTTGTCCCCGGATTTGCCAATATTGCCAAACCATTGACAAAATTAACCGAAGAAAAAGCAGAATTTAGATGGAATGAAGACTGCGAAAATTCTTTTAATAAACTAAAACGGGCCCTAGTCACTTCGCCGATTTTGGGTTATCCAAGAGAAGATGGAAAGTTTGTTTTGGATACTGACGCAAGCAATCTGGCCATAGGCGCGGTCCTTTCGCAGGTTCAAGATGGACAAGAAAAGGTTATCGCGTACTTTAGCAAGGTTTTGTCCAGGCCAGAAAGGAATTATTGCGTGACTAGGAGGGAGCTGTTAGCAGTCGTTAAGTCCATCGAACATTTCTACAAGTATTTGTATGAACGAAAATTTTTACTGAGAACAGACCACGCCGCTTTAAAATGGCTACTGCAGTTCCGTAACCCAGAAGGTCAAGTGGCAAGATGGATCGAGAGACTGCAAGAGTATGACTACGACACAGAACACCGTGCCGGAAGCAGTCATCGGAACGCTGATGCCTTGTCTAGAAGACCATGTCCGGCGGACTGCAGCCATTGTTCGCGACTGGAAGAAAAAGTCGAATGCCTCCGGAGAACTGCTATGGTTGATGATGAGTGGGAACCTAAGCAGTTACGTCGCGAACAAGAAGACGATCCTAAAATAAGACTACTCCTAAACTGGAAAGAAAGCGGCCGACGACCAACCTGGGAAGAAGTGAGTGCTTTGGGCAAAAATATCAAAGCGTACTGGGCGCAGTGGAACTCCTTGATAGTAGAAGACGGTCTTCTTAAGCGATCCCTAGAAAGTGCCGAGGGCACGGGAAACAGAATACAGCTGGTAGTGCCAAAGAGCAGGGTGACCGAAGTGTTGAAGCATCTCCACGATGGGAGATCAGGAGGACACTTTGGCATTAAGAAGACGTTGGGTAAAGTGCGAGAACGATTCTACTGGATGAACTGCAAAGAGGACGTCATGAAATGGTGCCGTAAATGCACAGTCTGCGCATCAGGAAATGGTCCAGCGAGAAAGCGCAAAGCACCCATGAAACAATACAACGTGGGAAGCCCTTTGGAAAGAGTTGCGATTGACATCGCAGGGCCGTTCCCAGAATCCGATTCGGGAAATAAATACATCCTGGTGGCGATGGATTATTTCACGAAATGGACGGAGGCTTACGCCATACCCAACCAGGAAGCAGCTACAGTCGCAGACGTATTGGTAAAAGAATTTTTCTGCCGGTTTGGAGTTCCGTTGGAATTACACTCCGATCAAGGCCGCAATTTTGAGTCTGGGCTGTTTCAAGAAGTTTGCTGACTGTTAGGAATTAAGAAGACTAGGACAACGCCTCTCCATCCTCAATCTGACGGCATGGTTGAACGGATGAATCGAACAATGGGCAAGTACTTAGCCAAGGTAGTGTCCAAACACCAAAGAGACTGGGATCAGTACTTGCACCTTTTCTTAATGGCATACCGATCATCCGTTCACGAAAGCACAGGCCAAACACCATTGTAACGAACCGTATCTGAAATTAAGTTACAATATAGAACGTTATGTTTGATTTATTTTATTTTGGTAGTTAGGACCGTTGTTTAATTATTATTATTAAGAATTGTACTTTATTAATTAATTAAGTTAAGTAAGTTTCCGTCCCCGTGTAAATAAATAAGGAATTTCCGCTAGTACCGAACGCGCAACTAAGCTCGCGCTATCCCCGCTTACCGGCGCTTCATCCGTCAGAGCGCATGTTATCCCCGCTTGAACCGTTCTCCCACTTCCGGAGTCGCAAATAAAAGCGGAACCCCGACGCAGGAACGCCAGTTCCAGTTGGAGCTCGCTTCTAAGAAGATTCCGGGGTTTCAGTGCACCAGCTGGAGTTTAGGGTAAGCCGTTTAGCTTTTATTAACCGGACCTCCGGGGGGAGATACCGCTCCCCTCCTTGTCTGCTCTTCCCTACCCTATCCTTTACCGGGCGTCGTATTCGTAGTGTTTGGCTTTGGCCTGCGAATACGCCGTCAACACGTCGTCTCTGTAGTGTTTGGCTTTGGCCTGCGAATACGCCGTCAACACGTCGTCTCCGTAGTGTTTGGCTTTGGCCTACGGATACGCCTTCCCCCATCCATTACCGAACGTCGTATTCGTAGTGTTTGGCTTTGGCCTGCGAATACGCCGTCAACACGTCGTCTCCGTAGTGTTTGGCTTTGGCCTGCGGATACGCCTTCCAATACCGTGCCCACGTCCCTTCTCCTCCCTCTCCAGTACGAATCCGAATAAACCCCGTCTACCGATCCAACCAACGGAGGTTGCTACCCTAGTGCATGCTTGCTCGCTTAGTCACCGACGTCACCGCTTGTCGAACGCACGCTAATCACTCATTGGTTTATAGATCACCTTCCGCTTGCTTGGTTGTGGCCGCCGTTTATGCACCGTTCCTTGTTGGTTTTGAGAATAAATAAAGTTATTTTGATTTACTATTGTGTATTTTATTTCCGTCGCCTCGCTCCGCTTTTAGGTCCGTTTGAAGCCCTGGACAACCGTGTCTTCACTGTAGTTACCCGGACAGTGCCGTCGAATAGGAGAGTAAACTCCTCGAACAAATCTGGCGCCCGAGAACCGTTCCGTCCACTAGCTTTTTATTGCAGCGAAGCAGTGAAATCCGGAGTAAGCGTCACACCATCCTGTGTCATGCTCGGTCGTGAGATAAGATTACCATGCAATCTTCAATTTGGACGAAGACCGGAAGAAGAAGTTGCTGGAAAAGATTACGTCAGCAAGCTGGCCAAGAGGTTAGACGAAGTACATGAAGACATCCGTAAAAACACACAAATTGCCAGCGACAGGATGAAAACAAGATATGACGTAAAGGCGCAAAATGGTGGGTTTCAACCTGGCGATATGGTCTGGTTGTATAACCCTCAAAGGAGACGTGGTTTGTCGCCGAAGCTGCAAAGGCAATGGGAGGGCCCCTATGAAGTCGTGCAGCGTATTAACGACGTTATATACCGCATCCGAAAACCGCCCAGAGGCAAGCCAACAGTGGTCCACGTCGATCGTCTAGCCCCGTTTGCTGGCGATAACCACAATGCGCAAGTTCAGGTCCGAACCAGAGTAATAAGTAGCAGAACCAGGAATCCAATCGAAGAAATGGAGTTCGAGAAGTTTATGAACTTATACGGAGGTTCTGGAAAAGCTAGGTTCGGAGTTACCACCGAGGAACAACAAGACCTGTTCCAGACACAAAAAGAGTACGCCATCGCACATTGCGTGAGCGAGGACCTTGACATGTCCAAAGGGGTTGCAGTCGTGTTTAAAAAGAAGTTTGGACAGCTAGATGAATTACGAAGACAGCAACCGGCAGTCGGAAAAGTTTTAGGACTACGTGGTGACGGACGCTTCGTTTTCTATCTGGTCACCAAGAAATACTCACGTGTCAAGCCGTTATACAAAGATCTGTGGCGAACATTATGGAGTCTCAAGAGACAAATGGAGTTCCATCATGTTAAGAAATTGGCAGTACCCGAGCTTGGTTGTGGCTTAGATCAACTGAATTGGAGGACAGTTCGAAACATGTTGGAGGTCGTCTTCCGAGGAACAGGCATTCAAGTGTTGGTCTGTAGTTACCAACCAAGGAGAATATTGGGTCAGGAAAAGTCCATTGACTGTTACTTTTATGGTCAAGGAAGTTGCCGAAATGGAGGAAGCTGCCGCTATCGCCACGATTCCTTTTACCGGTGTCACATCCAGTCTTCTGTTCTGGGACAGAACAGTCCTAAGAAGGGGGCAGTGAAACGTTCGAGAAATTATTTACAAATGCAAGAGCCTTCTAGAACCTGTCTAGAAGATATAGCGAAAAGTAGGGAACGTTCGAGAAGGATTCGAGAAGGATTCGCCGATGTCATAAATGCCGAACATAGAAATCGTAGGTCAGTTATTGCTGGAATGCGAATATGTTAAGAAGATTATCAAGTTGAAATAAATAAGTATCGTTAGCACGCGTGTGAGATAAACCTACCGAGAATAATCGTGTATGTGATAATTAGTGTAAACAAGTGTGATATCCGAGGACGTTATCTTATCTCGTGTTAGTGTTATACAACGGTTATACATAAATTCGTGTAAGTGTTTTTATTATTAGATTTTATTAGTTCGGTTAATTTAAAGTGTACATATTTCTAGAATAAGTAAACATAATTTTTAATCGTTTAAATAAATTAGTTTTCAATAAATAAATACGCAACAATATGTTACGTATATTTTATATAACAGATACAAAATTTTATTTTGAGTAGTTTTAATTTAAATTCAATTAAGAAATGTATAAAACTTAATATGTGTTTTTACTTTAAGTTTTTAACCCTAAACTTCACTACAGTTAGAAATTTACAAAAAATCAATATCAGGTCAGTAGGGGGTCTACCCAAAACCGAAAAACATGGCAAGAGATCTACGACACAAAAAAGTTTGGAAACCTCTGGTTTAGACTTTATTTGTTTGACATTATGATCACTTGAGTTCTTTTCTATAGCAAACTATGAATTTTTGAAAATAAATTAGTCGAAATTGATACTTAGTGTGCATTTTTAATTCCTTTTACCAAATCGTTATTACTTAAAAATTTTCGATAAAATTTTGCCCGTTTTGAGGCGTGCTCAATCTAGTGGCCTGCAATCGTTAATATAGCTTATGAAAATTTTGTTTCTCAAAACTGTCATAGTAGGTCTTGGATTTTATATCAGTCATTCAATTTTTGCTGAAAATGTGCAGTTTATCAAGCTCTATAATTTAAAAAAAATCCGGCCTAAATCGCACAGTTAATAAACTCTTTACACACTGACCCAAAACAAATGGGTCACACTGTACTATGTACAATATTTATTAAAAGTTTGAATCTTATATACACAATTAGTGAATGTCATTTGTATATTCGCAGAATATTCATTTGGAATATTTATTGAATATGCGCTAGTGGGATATTTAATGTTCACAAAATATTTATATAACATTATTTATTATTATTTATAAACATTCAATATATTTTTTTAAATATTCATTGAATATTCAATCAATGCGTTTCTGCTGTATAGGTTATTAGTCAGATAATTAAAGATTAATCATCGTTGTATTCATTTTTTTTCTCTTAAATATAGCATATTTACCAAAAAGTCAATGTGATTATAGATTACCACAACTTTTTTTTATGTAAAAAAGAATAAAACAGCAGTTGGGAACAATTTAATTTTAACTAACAAAGTTTTTGGAAAGATGAAATTCAATGTGTAATTAAGTATGAGATAGAAGTAGTTTAAGCACACAAATCTACCGTTTGTACTTACTTTGACAGGAGTTTCGTAAGTAATCTGAAAATGTTCTTTCAGATTTGGCCAACGCCATATTCTCACATGGTTGTCATCTCCGGTAGTAGCTAAGTACGTGTTATTACATGACAAAGAAATGTGTATAATAATTCCACCGTGCGCCTTGTATATTTGATTTATTAATTTAAAATAAGAATTAAAAACCATTAAGTTGCCGTGGTTGCATCCAGTGATTAAGGTATTTCTTTTAGTCCATCGCATTGCTGTTACGGTACATGCAAACTCGCACTGACAAGTAAATTCTTTAACTACCTATAAATTTCAAAACTGAATTATGCACATTTTTTAAATATAATGCAGTGAGATCAAGATTACTTTCAAACCACGTGACTCTGTAGTATAGGCAACACAGTAAATATCTCTAAAAGAAAGTAAACATACAGATCACGTGACTTGCAAGTAATCTCGAATACACGTTATAGATTAGTTACTTTTTTTTCTACACAGTCATATATAGAAACTATTTTTTCGTTCATCGCCATAGCAAAAGTCGGCTTGTGCATATTCCAGCTAATGCACTTATTCACGTATCTTTCAATATTAGAAATGCATTCTGGATTATGATTCTTTGGATGCCACAAAAATACTTCGCCGCCAAACACCGAGGCTAAATAACCGCTATTCCCCCAATCTGTACAATTATCATCTGCAAATTTTGCGTGATTATTCACATTTAACATTAAAGAACGACGTTACAAATGTTTCCTTCTAAAGAAGGCATATCTAAAACAATGGTAGGCGATCCAAGCAATGGTTTAGATCTAGCATGCACGGGCCACATCTGGTTCGTAACATTGTATTTTTCACTTTGTTGTTTCGAGTTCGAAAAATTCAGAATTTTTTTTGGAATTGATACACTTGCCCATATTCTGCGCAAACATTTAATATTAAAAGATTTAAGTGTTATATAAACCTATACCTTTCTCGTAACATTCTACGTTGCCATTTTATATAAGCTTTATTTGAAAATCGTTTATGTTCTTGCGTGGGAGATTCAGATTCGTTGCTGCTGGTGCTCTTCTCTAATAGCATATAATTAAGAACTTCTAGATTAATGCCTGCTCTGCGAGGAATAAATCTGTCATATGAGTATCGTTGATTTCCCTGTAATATTTTTGATTGAGCATTAGTCAATAAAAATTAATTAATTTATTAATTTATTATACTGAAAATTCTATATTTTATATATATAGGATCATCGGTAAAAGTCGTGTGTACATGTGTAATTTAATCTTGATTTGCATATTGTAACAAAGCAGTTTTAAAATACTTACAAACATTATAATTAAGAGAAGAATTTGTAGAACACACTATTTACGTTACAAAGTATTTGTAATTCGTTATTCAAACTAGTGCGGCTGATAATTTCGTATCGATATTGTTACACATGTTGTATATTTACCTATGTTAATCTTTATCAATAAACGAACTGTACAGGTATTAAATAAATTTGATCGTTTAAATGTTATTAATTATTTTACATACAGCTCATAACTAATTTAACATTTACAATCTACATTTTATTGATTTTTTAAAAACAGGATACTAGCTCGTAACATCTTTAGGGTAAATTTAAAAGTAATCACATAACGGTTACTAAAAGTGACAGATCAACGCGTATTTTTTGCAGCAGTCCTAATGCTTTTTTTCAGATTTCAGATTATATTTTTTTAGAATTGCAAATTGAACAAGCGTAGGACGTAGAGCATCTAAACGTATATACGCGCTGACGCTGCAGTTAAATTATTTAACGCTAATACTATCGTAGTTTTTATAAACAAGAAAAATTAATTTTACTTCTGATATACTAGTGAAATATATGTTTTATAAAAGTTTAAATTTTATGTCGTGTTTTGACTGAAAACATTTAACCACATAGAAATTAGGCTTCGTAAAATTTTGAATCTAACTAATACCTACATAATTATATCAATCAAAATTTTTACATGTAAGTACCATAAAAACTTGCATACGTAAAACTTAATATTTTTTTTCTAATTAAAAAAACTTAAAAAACTTATAGAGATGAATAAACGTTGCTATTAGCTAGCCACAGACGAGCATTCTTTCCTGCAGGAAAAGCAAATCGCAATGGAAAGAATGCATAAGTAAATGATTAATTTTATTGCTCGTCGGTTAGTGGATAAATTGGATCACTTTTGGCTAAATTTTACTGTCGTTTCATCGTGTTGCTTTTGACGAGAGGATAATAGTTCAAGTCGTGTTTGACTTAGTTATTTAACATGTTTAATAGAAAAAAAAAGTTGTTGCTATTGTTGGTATTGCTGTAAGTGAAGTATCGTTTAAAAAAACTAAAAAAAACGGCGTGCGTGGGCTAAAACGTGGTTACAGCAACGGGAGTTTTATAGTGATATGAGACTTTTAAAAGAGTTAAAAACAAATGAACCAGAAGATTTTAGAAATTATTTGAAAATGGATTCCGAGACATTCGAAGTATTATTAAAATTGGTTAGTCCACATATAAAAAAACAGGATACTGTAATGAGAAATAGCATTACCCCAGAAGAACGACTAGTTGTAACGTTAAGATTCTTAGCTACAGGGAGGAGTTATGAATGCTTAAAATTTAATACTGGTATTTCACCGCAAGCAATTGGTTGCATAATTCCTGAAACATGTAAAATTATTTACAAAGTGCTGCAACCGAAACACTTAAAAGTAAGTAAAACACGACTTTGGTATAAGTTTTCTTTTTATTATTCATTAACAATATTAGAAGAAAAATATCCTCTCAGTCCTAGAGAAACGATCTTGAATTCAGGTGTGCCTTCTGGTGCAGAGGAGTTTGACATAGAAAGGGAAAATACATCTACTGTGTGTGTTGAAGGCCATGAAGGAGTGTAACACATATTATTTTTACCACAGGATATTACTGTTGTATATTCAGTTAATCTTCCCATTATTGCCATATTCAGTACTTTAGTGAGCAAAGACTCTGCATACATTTTTTGCTCTAAATTCGTTACTTTCTCTAATTTACTGCTGATGTACTGACCTAGGGCTTCGCTTTCTGTAGGTTTCGATTGAAGCGCAACTGTGCATGACTTAAGAAATATTTGCTTTTCTCTATTTTCATTTTTTTTTATCTTGCTGGGACCACGTTTTTCGTCACTTCCACCACGTTTATTAATACGACTTGCATCAACAAGAGTGGCGTTTTCTTTTTTTCTAACTTCATTATTTATATTACTCTGGCTGGGAATGGAATTGTTTCCTTCGCCGTCTAACATATCCTAAAATATTTTAAAAAAATTGCTTTCGTTATTATAAGTTAACTTATTTATTATAATTAATATTACTTTTAGTTTCCAACTACTACAGAAGAATGGAAAAAAATCGGAAAACGTTTTGAAACCCGTTGGCAATTTCCGAACTGTGGGGGAGCCATAGATGGGAAACATATTAGAATTACCTGCCCAGCGCAGTCAGGAGCTCTTTATTACAATTATAAAAAATGTTATAGTATAATTTGATGGCTTTGGTAAACGCTGATTATGAATTCATTTATGTTGATATAGGAAAAAACGGAAGAAACTCGGACGCTGGTATTTTAGACTATACAAAATTCTATGACAAACTAAAAAATGATCAATTAAATATACCTTAATCAATAGATAACACTGATCAATTAAATTATGTCTTTGTGGGAGATGAGGCGTTTGCGCTACATAAGCATCTATTAAAACCATTTAGTCAAGCTGAACTCACTTACGAAAAAAAATTTTTAATTATCGCTTATCAAGGGCCAGAAATGTAGTGGAAAATGTTTTTGGAATCATCTCTTCTCGATTTCGAATGCTCCATACAGCCATTGCATTGAAACCAGAAAACACACAACTGGTTTTGATGGCTATATGTGTTTTGCATAATTTCTTGCGCCGAAAAAGTTCATCATATTTTAACTCTAAAACAATTGACGCTGAAGATAAAAATACGCACGAGATAAGAAAAGATGCCGACTGGCGTAAAGAGACAACAGAATTGTGTGCATTAGACAATAACGGTAGATATATGACTCAGGATGCAAAACGTAACCGAGAAGGGTATCTTCGGTATTTCAACAGTAATGGTAGTGTACCTTGGCAAGATACAATGATTGAAAAGGGAAAAGCATAATTAATGATTTTGTATTACTAATAAAACTTATATCTAATAAAATTTCTATGTGCATAAGTACCTTATTGTTATCATCTTCTAAGTCTAATTCCTGGGTTAAGTCTTCTATGTTGTCAATGCTTGTTGTTGGTAACTCATGATCAGTTAAAAACATTAGTAAATTAAAATACCATAAGTGCGATGTGTACAAATCATCCACACCTGATCCCGATCGTTGCGATTTTTCAACCTTGAAAAGGAAATTTGATAACATTTATTTGAGTTCATTTAAAGTAAAAAAAAAAACTTATAAAAATATACTTTTTAATTCTTTGCGGAATGATCCTCGTAAAGATTGAATTTTTAATTTGACTGTTTTCTCATCAGCGTCAGCATCATATTTCTTCCAAATCTTGGTTAATTCTTTATAACCCTTAATTTTTAAATTTCTATTGTTATAACCTTGTTTATTTTTAATTTGCCAAAGTGCTGTATGTAATCTATATGCTTCAATAAATTCTTTTAAAATTCCCTTTGGCACATTTCTGATATCATTTTTTTCACTTTTATCTTCAGCAAGAACTTCATTCGACATTTCTTCACTCATATTGCACAAATACAAATAGACCCGTTCACACAAGTTTACATAATGGATAATAATCATTTGATGAAAGTTGACACGATATATAACGTGCTGATAAAAACGCGTAGCTCACTAACGCAAGATTTGCAAAAATTTTAACTGAAACGACGGGCATGCTCGAAGGAAAAGATGCAATAAAATTAATCATTTACTTATGCACTAACATGCATTCTTTCCATCGCGATTTGCTTTTCCTGCAGGAAAGAATGCTCGTCTGTGGCTAGCCATTGTCCTAGTCGGAGTTAGCTTCCCAGAGGATCGGATTAAATTCTAAGTATACTAGAAATACCTAAACCACAAGATTTTATTAGAACGAAGTTGGCTTGTGCAGTTTTTAAAAAGATCAAGAATGTCAAAAGAAATTGGTAAATCTTTCTAAGATAAGTAAAGCAAAAACACTACTTACTTCAGTTTTTTACGAAGTTCATTACGAAGTTTAATATTTTTGTTAATAAGCATTAAGCAATGTTCTAAGATCCATAATTTTCATCTGCCGCAAAAAAATTGATTAGTTCTTGGCTACTTTTTTTTTAAAAAGATAAGATTTTTTATCTACTGGTTATTCGTGACTGTCGCAACTGGCGTTTTAAGAAGAATATTTGAATATACTATGTGTTATAGCACAAGGTAGCCCAACGAAAACTTTACAGAGAGGTATGAAGTCAACAGAATTTTTTCAAGAAACACAAAAACAATTCAATTTTTATATTAAGGACGACAACTTTTGTCATAAATTTCATCTCTAAACAGTTTAACTGCTTAGCGCTGTAATAACTACTAAAATTTAAATAGAGATGATAAAGCAACTAGGACCTCATTTAAAAGGTCTTCCTTCCTTGAACTCACTACACTATTTTTTTTTAAATTTTATTAATTTTTAACAAAATATATGAAGTTTCAAAATCACGATATAAAGAATGAGTTAAGGCTAAACTAAGAAACTCGGATGGGCCAATTGTAATTTTAGTAGAGCTACTTCTACTGCCATTTGTCCATTGTGAGTTTTACCCCTAAAGTAAAGAGTGAACAATTATTTAATTTTTAAATAGAAATTATGATTTATTTACTTAGTATTTTTTAGTAAATAGTTGGTTATTAAATAAAAATGTTTACAAAGACATTCCGGTCAATATGGCAATTGTAAATGTAAATTGTTTAGTAAATAAGTTGAGTTTTTAACTTCTTAATTAATTTATTAAACATTAACAAAATGGCTATTGTCGTTATTGCATTTTTTTAGGAAACTTATTAACAGGAATGGACGAAGAAAGTAAAAGGTCGCTGTAGAAGTTGGTAGGTTAAAATTTTTCGAGTATAAAATTTGTCCTCGACACGCCTGCTTTTCGTAGACGGCTGTCAAACGATTAATTTTCCGGTAACGTCTTGTACAACGCGAGCCGTTTTAGCGGTATCTCTAGGCTCAACAAAACTTTCATTATAAAGTTGCTTCACGCAATTCCACGTGAATATGTGATCGAATTTTACGTATTTTTGATTGAAACCTTTATTCCGGCGGGTAGCTACCACTCCACCTGTGATCTTATCGATGACGCTGATAAAACACCTGCTTTCTAAAAACTTTCTATGTGGTCAGGTCGCTGAAGCCTAGGGGTTAAACACCACTTTATGTAAAGAAATGCTTAAACAAGTGCGAAGTTAGTTAGAGAAAATCTCAGCGCATTTATTTACTTCAAATATCGTATGAAATAAATTAAGTTTTACTTGTGATAACGCCGTATGTACGTTTTTGTGTCAAATTTCATATTACGTTTTAGGTCATACTCTGGTACGCAATTAGCTAAACCCCTACTGGATAATACACAACTGTAAGTATTGCATTTTCTATTTATACGAGTATAAATGGCCACACGTACGTACTAGATTGTAATCACAATTAATGTTAAACTCTTTTTTGTGCGTCACATACTTATCGGGTGCACTTTAATACCCTATACTTTTGATTTGCGTAGTATTGTAATTTAATTTAATAAAGTAAAGTCATTCCTTCGTTAAATGTAAAAGTTAGAACGATTAGGGCACTTTTATGTGCGACTTGTTGCCCGGTCAATGGTGTAACTTATACTTGGCCTGTGATATCAACCCATATAATTATGTAATATTGTTTGGAACCTTTATATAAGTATGCTTATGTACTGGCTGCGTCCTCTTTAACTACTAAAAAAAAATTATATTCTGTGTTATCACTTATGTTGTGATATCTCCCTAATTTAAGCTTTCATCGTTTTGGCGCCTTTTTAGATTTAATTTATAATTACGCATCACAAAGCCTGCGACTCCCTCTCCGGGAACAACTGTGTTAGCCGTCGCTTATTCTTTTGTTACAAGAAAACCAGCATTATTTTCAATACCGGTCGTATTACATTACATGAGTGTTAACAGCAGTAAAGTTGACAACTTAGAAAAAACCGTCGGAAAGAATGCGTTAGATGGAAAATCGAATCCTCTATTACTACCGGGTGATCCTGTGTCAATTAGTCCCGCCGCAGTCATAAGTAAACCTCCCGTTTTTAACAATCCCAAACCTTTTGGTAATATTAGATATAGTTTCAACAACAAGCGCCTTAACATGCTACAAGCTTACAGGTATTACGAACCTTGCACGGCCATCTCACACTAGTAGGAGATAGAGGAGGTTCAAATAAATAGAATTTAAAAGGCGCCAAATCTTACTAAGTAAAACTTCTGTTACGATCAAGACAGAAGGTCCAAGTTTGTAACAAAATCAGGTTCGTAATCCTAAACCAACCAAAAAAATAAATGAAAAAATTGTATAACAGCTTCAATTTAACATCGTAGATTATTAACAACGAGCACTAGAAATGTTGTCGTAAATTATTCGATCAATAAATGCCGGAAGCAACGGCAACACACAATATATAGGGTGTTGATAACAAAGTAAGTTAAATTGATAATGAAAAATATCTATGATTCACAGCATGCGAAATACAAAATAATTCATGAAAATACCTAAATGGTATTGAAACAATTATTGTAATTACGTAAGTTAGAACAAGCAAAATTTTGTGAAAGACTTTTATGACACAAATGTAGTTCAATAAGACTTACCCACAATCCAGTATTTGTCCGAAGAAAACGTTTTCCTCGTTGAGCCGATCTGGAATATTGATAAACAGAGCAAATCGTGTCAGCACAATGACTCACAAAAACAAAAATCTACTAATCACTTTAAATACCATCTCAATCATTTAACTTTTTGCGGTTGTTGAGTGTGGACTTTCTGAAATAACGCCGAATTGAAATTAGACTAATAACGACAGTTATGGCAATTGACAGTCCCATTAAAAAAAACGGAAAAGCAGATGTTAAAACAAAAATTTGGATTTGCAATATTCAGTCATGGTTTTACAAATTACAGATATTTGTCTCTTACTCAATGTAGGTTTAACAACGACTTTTATTGCTTCATTTCTAACAGAATTTGACATTAATTTTTTTTTAATTTTGCAACTATACTTAAAACATACTATACTCTGGAAGTGATCTTATCCAGATGTCTTTGCTTAAAAAAATTTGCAGTAGCATTACCGCATATATTATTTTCAAAGTAAAGAAAATAAGTTCAACCCTTTCAGGTATTGTGTAAACAATTTTTGTTAGTATGAAAACAAATCTCTAATCAAATACTAACTGTTTCATTACTCATTAGAATAGTTTTGTACTAATATTGTTTTCTTGGTTGACATCATTGTGGAATTACCATTACTTAATGTAGTGACGTAGCAAAGATTTGAATTGTAAGGGGGTGGAAGAATTTGGTTAGACTAAAAAGTTTTGAAACTCCCGTCTGGTGTTTTTGCAAACATTACTTTATTCGGGAGTTTTAATAAATATTTCTGGAAAAGTCTGGACTCTCAGGATCGCTACCCCGGCTACGGCACTGCTTAATGAAGACCTTAATTATTTGGTTTTAACATGCTCTGAAATTGTATAACAAAACCTTAGACAGATATTTCAGCTTATTATTATAATTATGATTATCTAAAAAGTCAACACCTAGATATTAAGTTTACTATGTAAATCAGAACTAATGGTTCTTTTCCGTTTTTTGACGTTTTTCTGACTTGTAAGTCCGACGGACGTCTGCAGTTATTCTGTTTATCACAAACCCACCTATACGGACAGATACCTTCACGCTTTGTCTTATTATGATCTTGCACAGATACGTTTTGTTATTTAATCTTTGGTTTATTGCGTTTTTTGTATTTGCCAACCAAAAAATCTAGATTCGAAAGTCCGTCATCTAACTAGAACCTTGGTGAACAACGGTTATATGAAGCGAGATATTCCAACAGTTATTAATTGTCGTCTACATCGACGTGCTCGATTACTTAAGGACATTTCTACTTCCGAGTCCAATCTAAAATTGACATTTTTACCCTACATTCATAAGGTTACAGATCAAATAAAAAAATTTCTTCGTAAAAAATACATATTCAGCTGAACAGGCAAATTCTCTTAAATTCTTCTTTCTCCCAAGGACAAATTTCTTACATTTTCATTTCAAGGTGTATACCAAATTTCTTGTTCATGTGGTGTAGTCTACATTGGTGAAACCGGTCGTTCCGTCATTACACGTATTTCCAAACATGGTCGTTGTATGAGGAAAAGGTATATTTCTAAAGTAGCCGTCACTGAACATCATTTTACTACAGGTCACAATATAGATTTTGATAACGTTTTGGTGATTGCAAAATCTCCCTTCTTCTTCAATAGCAAAATCCGAGGGATAATAGAAATCATCAAACACCACAATAATATTAATCGTAATCATGATTTTGAACTATCTTCTCTTTAGTTCTTGGTCATTACTCCTTTATCGAAAACACGCTTTTTTCGACTGTAACCCAATCAGAATCGAGCTTAATCAGTTGTGACGATACGTCTTATTTATATACGGAGATTACTTCATCTTAAGTCACTTCTATAGAGTTTAAAATCTAACTTGCTTCCCAAGGTAATTACTTAACTCTATAGCGGTTCTTTGTTAGATTGTCGTTTGCTTTTTTAAGTTTATCGTTTTTTCCTTACTTTTTTAGAGTTTAGAATCTGGCTTGAATCACAAGTTGGTTACTCAACTTTTGAGAGGTTCTTAGTTACATTTCGGTTGTTTGCTTGAATTCTTCGATTTTTCTCACGCCATCGTGTCGCCCTTTACAAAAGTGGGCAAAACGTTAGCAACTTCGTTTACAGCAAATACACGGTCTAAACCCGGAAGACGTTCTGATTTTGGTATAGATTCCGGCCGTAAAAGCTTTCGCTATTACAACACAAGTTTTACAAGAAGTTTCTTTGGATGCAACTGAGTAGTTACTTTTCATTACATCTCTAAAGCGAACTATTCAACACACACCAAAAAAATTTTTATAGAAACAAAATCCATATCGTCAAGAGAAAGCAAGATACGTTAAAAATAATAATTTTTACTGATTTACTAAAGGAGAAAGCAATATCGAGGCGCACAAATATAGGTGTTAGTCAATATGACAACGTAAGCTTGATTCGCCATATTTCGTTTTAATATTTAATAAAACCGAAGTAAAAATTTAAAAAAATTGTAGCATGCTAGGAAGTCAATACAAACGTGTACATATCACTTCAAAGTGGTTTTATGACAACATATTTTACAAAAAAATATATAGACATTCCTTTATCATTCCTTATAGGAAAGTCGTGTGGTGACTACGCTAGTTTTTTAATCTAGCAGGCGTTGAAATAAAATGTCAAAAACTTATTACAAGCGTTCAAATAGTTTGCCATTATTTTCTAGACACAAATATAATTTCTTTACAACCTCTGGAAAGCAGGTCTGCCGAATTATGAACTCCTGGCACATGTCTACATGCTTTTGCAGATGTAAGTACGCGTATCTCATTTACCAGATTTCAAAAAAAAGTACACAGGAAAATAACATTGGCGAAAACATTGCAAAATATATGCACACTCTTGTGCTGTGATTCACCATTTCTAGCGTGCACTTATCTGGGTATCTTTATTCTCCATAGATAGTTCAACTCACTCAACCATGTTCGAAACAAATGCTCAACTTCAGCATTGACAAGTTTATCCCACGTGAGCCTAGTCTTCCACAAACGCTGCAGCAGCAGTTTGGGAATCAAAGTTGTTGGACAAGTATAGCCAATCGGATCGAACAAACTCTGCGCTAAAGACAATATGAGACTCTTAGTCACCGGGACGTTACTGAAGTCACAGTCTTTCAAGAATTCATTGCTGAGTGACAAAGCATCCTTCACTGGATCCCATCTGAGCTCAAGTACGAAAATTACTTCGATTTTATCTTCAGTGTTTCGGAAAAATTCCCACCTTCTCAGATCAAATTTAGCTTCCTACTGTTTGAGTGTAATCTCATCCTCTAAACTAGTGACACAGTTGTCAACGTGGAAACATTTTCCCAGTATCTTAACAGTATCTTTGATGTACGATTTCTGCGCCAAACACCGTGAAAGGTGTAGTTCTATTATGGCGCTCAACAAAATAACTCCAAACACTACTCGTGTGAGTCTGAAGGTTAACTGGTTCCCAGCAACGTCAATCCACAACAAACGCAAGAAATCTATGTCGTCCTTGTGCACGTTTATCTGCAAAAATGCCTTGCGTATGTCAAAAACAACTCCAACGCGGTTTTCTCGGAACCTCAATAGAATTGAAGGGATCAACTCAATCAAGTTCGGTTCTTTCTCTAAGCATTGGTTCAGAGAAGGTTTATCTTCTTCTCGCGCAGAGGCATCAAACACTGGACGTATTTTCGTAGTCGTGCTAGTCTCTTTTATTACCGGTCTATGCGGTAAGTAGTGACAGCGGTCATTAGGTTTTTGGCAGTCCACCTTTTCAATTACACCTTCTGACAGTCATTCCTGAAAAACTGAATCATATAGGTCTACAAGCCCACCGTTTTTGAGCTTCTCTGTCATTTTTCCCAACCTACTTTTGGCAACGGAATGATTATTCGTAAGAGGGGGTGACCTTTCAACCAAGGTAATCTAACTTCTTATCGACCCTCTTGGTCCTCTTCCGTAGTTTTTTGGAAAAAATCCGTAGCCGCTTTGTTTAAGTCGTCCATAGATTGCCTGACAGAAAGTTCTTTTATTCCGAGAACAACTAGGTCTCATAGGTCTCCCAGAGAACCATTAGTCGCAACTAAAGTGGTATCTCTAGCCAAAACTGGAACTTTCTCCATTAGCATCCAACCTAAGAGATTCTTTACAGCAACGAAACCACTTTTCAAGACACGTACGTCATCAGTGTACAGTTTCCCGGCAACAGCGGCACTAATTAAAAGTTCAATAACAGACTCTTTCCCTGTGTCTCGAACTTTGATGTTTATACTCCGCAACTCATTGAGCCATGAACCAAGAAAAATAGTAGGAACTGCACTGCATATCTGTGGCTGGTCCAAGGTTTGAAATTTGCACGAGTACTCATTTTGCTGTAGAGTCAACTTCTAACGTTGATGCATTCGCTCGGACTGAGCACCTCCAAATGAACAATGCCTAATTCTCTCCTCACCGACGGCCAACAGACCCATGTTACGTGCAGTTGACCTTAGTATATATGAACGTTGCGATTCAGCGTTAATCAAAACTCGCACGATGAGCATGCCTCACCTGTGAATCATCACCTGCTGCTGGTGATCCACTCGACACTCTAGGATTCGACTCCAGATCAGGGCAATCAAAGTCACGTGTTGCTTCTTGCATATCAAGCACTTAATGCGAACTTGACATCTCTTGGAACGATGACCCGGCTTAAGACAGCGAAAACATGCTCTCTTCTCCTTGACAATTTGCTCTTTTTTGTCAAATATATAATCTTGTGTCTTAAAGCAGTTCAAGCTTTCATGTACACTATTACGAAATATGCACGTAGCAACCTCACCATTGACCAAGTCTGCTGCAGTGGGAATACCTAACTGTTCACTAGATTTCGATGATCTTTTCTTAGCACTGCCACCCGAATTACCACTTCTAGGCACCTCAGTCAAATTCAAATCCTTCAGAGGCTAACGAAATACGTTGTTCATTTTTCACTTCATTCCTTAAAAATTGCATTAAGCCTCTAAGACGGTTTTCCAGACTATTACTTGCTTTATAACATTGTTCAGCCCCTGCTGCAGAAACTTCGTCTGTTCCATCGGCTTTGCGCTCTTGTGTAGATCCCATGCACAAACGCACGGAGAATCTTTGCCACACACGTAACAGATCTTCAGGCAGACATGACTCAATTAAAGAGAAAAGCATAGAAGAACATTTGTCTTCAGTTATTCCCAACGACTCCAAAGCTCTAAGCTGCGTTTCAATTTTATCGTACAAGTAACAAATATCTGTTTTTCCCTTAGCCAAGGTATTACTCAAGATTAATTTTAAAAGTTCGCGCACATGAACTTCGATTTGTAATTCCTCACGCCCGAACCGTGACTTTAAAATATCTACCATACGCGAGTAATTTCTACCGGTAGTTGGAAAACTGTCAACCAACTGTCGCGCCCGGCTACCCGGTAGCTTGTATCAAATACTTTATTTTATCTGCATCGTCAATATCCGGATCGTCATGCACCTTCTTGAATTGAGACCAGAAGAAAAGTAGTCGGAAATATTGCCATCAAACTTTTTGAATTGTATGACTGGAAGCTTAAATTTTCTCTTACCTAGCATTAGTGATGTATTTACCGACTCAGTCGTCACGGAAATATTGTCTCCATCAACAGACTTGGGCAACACCTTGACACACCGGAGATTCAGCTTCTTGTAACGCTTCACATATGTGTCAGATTCATCTCTGTCAGCAAGCAAATCTTTTTTGTTGCTTAAAAGTAGATTGAGGACTTCAGAGGTCACTACCTGCAATTTAGTAAACTTCTCTTGCAACGTATCTTTCAACACCTGAAGTTTTTCCACTGTTTCCGCACCTACCCCAGCTTGCACCTGTTGAGATAGTTCGATCTCCAATTCATTCATAAAACTTTTAAGCGAGGTACGAAGCACTTTGCTCAGCTTTTTCTTTACTTCCAACTCGGCATCCATTTTAAAACCGCACAACTAATCGTTTTATTTTCCACAACACTTATCTTAGACACGTTGTATAGCAACGTTGTACCCACTGGGATTCCTCTACTACCTCGCAATATTCATATAGTCCTCGCTATTTTCACATAAATAAAAGCAACTCACATAGACCCCAACGGCTACCACAAGACGCTTCCGCTGCGTTTCCTCTCTCTCCAGAGCTAGATCCTAATTTACCGGTACTGGTGAAACCATCGGTATCTTTTATATTATTTTTTTTTGTATATCTATTCATATGTCACAACTCTCATAAAGCATGTGTCAATGTCTGGTTTGATAGCAAAGACGCATTCAAACTTGTTAAAGAAATAAAAACTATAATATAATATAAAGTTCAAACAACTTAGGGCCTCAGTGCTAAAACTAAAAATTAGTGCTGTCGATTCTATTTGTGTACTGAGCGAATATAAATCACAATGCTAATTAGTACATAGAATTTGGAAATTAAATGAACAAATTGACTTTCGTTTAAATTGTTCAGAAAACATCGGCTACCAGCAGAAAGCTGTTATCTAAAAAACTTGCACACTTGCTAAGAAAAGTAAGCAATGCAGAAACGTATTTAACAAAATTCTGAAGAAATAGGCATGTTGCTAAGACGTTGGAAATACTACTAGACATTGTACACAGTCCAGACTACTAGAGATCGTTTCAATACATTATCTAACTGAAAAATGTTTGCACTTTTCATTACTGATGTTTTTAGTTAGAATTTATTTTGCATGATCGTCAAATTTCGAATTTATCCGACGCGCATCTCAGCATTTTTTAGTTTTGGAAAGAGCTTTACCAGATTCTTACTTATTTAGGCGTACTTTTTGTACATCGCTTTGTCAAAGTACTGCAGAAACAAAGTTTGAGAATATTTTGACTTGTAAACCACTAACATAATATCAAAGAGATTTGTGAGCTTATGTCATACTCATACCGATTAATTACACATGACTAAATCTTACTATGGAATGGGTCGCATTTATGAATGTGTTTGTTAGTTTTTTTAAAACCTTTCTTTAAACCGATCCCAATTTGTTTACATTGCTATAGTAAACATTCTATAAATTAATCTATCAATTCTCGTATGTCATTTTATCTAAAACATGAGTACGTGTAATTGTGAAGATACCGATAAATATCTAAGCTATACAGATATTACCTCAACAGAATGCATAAATGAAGAGCATGTAATACAAACAATTGTTTTTGAACCTACAATGGTAGGTAAAACTGCAAAAAAGAGTATTCATTTTAAAACCGTAACCGTAAGTGTAAGCTTGTTTAAATTTAATAAATCGCTTAATGATCCTTTAGAAGCCAGTAACTTATGTATTAAAAAGAGATCCAGACTCGAATCCAATCTACCAAGTATTTGACATAAAAGTTCCCAACGGCGTTATTGAACCTGGAAAAAATTTGACTTGCACTGTTACTTACAGTCCTAACATAATCGATCAAAAAAACGTAGATTATTTTGAACTGATTGATAGCAACTTTCAAGTCATTAAAGTTTGCGTTCAAGGAAACAGCATTGGTAAACACGACAGCAGTTTAACTTAAGCACGTACGTTTATATTTTAGGTCCTAGTGTTGAAATATCACTCAAAAACATAATTCTCTACAACACAAAAACTGGAAAAAAGCTTACAAGTACTTTTGAGATAAGGAATAATTACAACGCGGAAACTCACTTTTCCTTTGATGCAAATAAAGATCAAAAAAACCAGGACTTCTTTAAAATCGATAAAGTTTCTGGTAGTTTACCTCCACGCGGCTATATATACGTTACAGTACGTTTTTCCGGAACTAAAAATGGTTTTTACTCAAATCACTTATTCTGCCGTGTGGAAAACCATGTAAATGTTTTTATTGTAAAACATCTATTTCTTTCAATTTATTATAGTCCCCTTTAATGATACGTGTGTTTGCCATTATATCTCCAACAATTGAATTAGATCCAGAGTGTGTTGGTTTATTGAAAATTTCTGAAAAGTACCCTACAACTGGTTTCAACGGTTACATGTACGACAGTATAAGAAAAACTTCAATTAAACCACCATTTTCTTTAAGCACAAACTGGTTAGATTTTGGTAGTGTCGAGTACGAAGAAAATTGTACTAAATCAAAGACGTTAGTCACTAGTTTAACAAACCACATGAGCGAAGAAATTACTGTAGTATGGATGATCGGTAAATTTACTAAATGTTTGACACCTATAATTTATTTTCTTTTAGATAATGATCAAATTTTTTCTATATTTCCTAAAAAAGTAACAATTCCTGCTCTAGAATCAGTTTTGTATGAATGTTCATTTACACCAAATTGTAGTGATAATTTGTTTACTAAACTCGTAACTGGACAAGTGTTTTGGTCCAAATTTGACCAGATATTCGAAGAAACTGAATACTTAGAAGAAATTTTGATACCACTAAATATAAATATTATTTTATCGGGTCGTTCGTTTCCTCTTGATAAACTGTGGTTGCCATTAGTAGAAATTAAGCCTAACGTTATTATTTTACCACCAACTATACCAAGGAGCCCTTCTTACACCACTACATTATTAAAATCGACTAGTCTTTTGCCCACTGCGTTCAAATTTATTTCACCAAGGAACACGTAACATGATGACAATGTAGAAACACGCTAATACGCGTTTTTTTTGCAGAAACTTCATTTTGAAACCGATGCTAGGCATAATCTACGATTTCCAAGTAATTGTAGTTCAGTTACAATCTGATGGAAATAATCAAAAGGCGTATGTGGAACGCTGGGGTCTACAATTAAACGGTAGATCTGAAGATTGTGTACCTATTTTTTTAAAAGGCTTTGCCGAAAACATTACGGTTTGTATTGGCGATAACTATGCCGTAACGTTTTCTCCCGTTCAACCAGGATGTCAAGATATAAAAAACGTTGTCGTATCTAACAAAACGATTCATTGTATAAAGTACGTTAGAACGAATTTTCATCTACATAATTTAATTTATATTTTAGATATAATTTTAATGAAAACAAACAAGATTACATTGAAATAGATTATCCTGAAAAAGAATTAGCTTCTAACGAATTTGTTAACCTTCGTTGGTTTCTTAGAGGTAGTTTATCAACACCCGAATGTTTCACTATAAAATGTCATTTACAAAATCTCAATAAATCTAAAATGCTAACAGGAGACAGTAGTGATCTTTCGGTTATTATACATAATAAATGCGTATATTCAGAATTATGTGCAACTCCCAGTTTTCACAATTTTGGAGACATCGAGTATGACTCAACCAGTACTATCTCGTTTTATTTATTTAATTTCGGCGAATCCCCTTTGCATTTTTTACTGTCTATAAGAGAATCTAACCCAATTACGAACGACGTTAGATTAGTACCTAACACTGGTACACTTGGACCTAAGCAAAAGGTTGAAATCTTGATGAGTATTAAAGGAACTGTTGTCGGTGAACAGAAGATCGAAATAATTTATAAATTACGTTTGAATATAAGCTCTGCCGTAATAGTGCAGCAACACGAAGAACCTATTGTGTTTTCGGCGCATTTGGATTGTAAATATGCCACGGTACAAATTTGCGATATACCAGATACAAATTTTGGCTTCTTGTTTTCAAAAATATCCTTATGGAACATGTTAAAACTCACGGAGTAAGTATATATATGTAGTTTTTATCAATAATTTTACTACGCGTTTATGAATTTTTTAGTATTTTGTTTTTATTTATCTTAAACCGTATGATTCCTCATCGTAAAATCTGCACGTAAAGCGTTTGACTCATCAATACAAATCAAAACATTCGAATCTACTTCAATAGTTTAATTTGTTTTATTTTGTGTATGTTTGAGTGTAAACTATTCATATATGAAATAAGATGGCTATACCGGTAGAAAGTTGATTTTTATACTCGCGTAATTAAAATTTGTTTTGAATGAAACCACAACGTAAAAGACGTTGAGGTAAGAAATGTAAATGCTATTGCGAAAATGCTACCAGAGTGAATCACTGGACGGCCGTATTGCCTTTTTAGAGCTCATAAGCATTGGGAGATACACCCTAATGTACTTCCACAATTGCATTGACAAATAACAGAAAGCTATGAAATTTTTTAATGCAATTGTCAAAATTCTACTAGAATGAACCGCTGGACAACCGTTTTGATTTTTTTGGACTTATCACCAGTGGGAAATACACTTTATTATACTTTCACAATTACATTGACAAACATTATAAAGGATCTTAAGCTTTTGCGGTTACTTTCGTTACGATTATAAGCGACTTTCGGCTTAGGCCGCGTCGTAGTTGAACGCTCAGGCTTTTTAGGCTAAAAAATTCCCCCGCAGCAACATAAAAACCTGGGAAGTGAACACTAGCTAAAGTCAAAAATAGAAATTTAGGCATACGCTAAGGACAAAACCCTGAAATCCAAAACCAACCCAAATACAATAACACCCAACCCCAGAAGAAACGTAGACGAAAGAGGTTTTCCCAATTTGCTAAGCATCACCAACCAAATGTGTCCAAAAGTCGCATGAAGCGGAGTGATACTTCAAAGAACCAAAAATTCAACCAACAAAAGAGAAGTATCAGAACAGGTACTCGTTGAAAGTCGAAAACAGTCGTTACGCTATAAAGCAAGAAAACAACGCAGTCCCATAGACCTCACTGACCGACAATACTAAGCAAATCAAGAGAAAAAGAAGTAAGTACGGAAAGAAAGAAGTTTAGACCACGGTCAAGGACAACGCCATAAAATCCCTTAAAACCCCAGCTCACAAACACAAATCCCGCCCTGCATATAAATCCCTAGGAAACCCCTCAGGAAAAGGATAAAGGTACTATAGGAAAATGGAAAAGGAACGGTACCCACAACCACGAGACTAGGAAGCACCACAGGAATCCTATCGCTGCCTAAGGTTTTCTCGTTAGAGTGCCGGACAATTGTGTGGCGTCCAAGTCTTAATCACACATCAAGCCCTCGCGACAAGATGTCAAAACGCGTCGTTGAGTCCCCCAACGTTAGTCCACACAAGCGCACATCACCGCAACCAGTACTCGTTTGCCCACAATAGTCTTCCTCCCACCCAGGATAGATTCTGATCCACGACCAGAGGGAACAAGACCCAGGAAATCCCCCCACCCTGAAAGTAGATAACAGAAAAAAAGAAATAAAGCATCATATAATTTTGCCCGAATATCCAAAATAAAAAGGGTTACAGCCCGCAATTGCGCGACTGTAGCCGGAAGCGGTGCCTACTGTACAACCACAACATCCTATGCGCCGGTTAAGAAGAATTGGTCACCCCTTCCAAGCACCATCAAGTCCGCCGTACGGCTCCCGAAAGGTATTTTGCCTGGTCCAGAGCTTGAGGCTACCGGGTCAGAGACAATAAACCTTCCCGAACGCATAACCGTCAGGTTCCCACAACAGGCGTCTCCTCACCCATGGTGACAGATCGAAAGAAGAGAAAGAAAGACAACAAGACAGAAAGAGAAAAGAGAGTACGATGGTGTTGTACGGCTCGACTACCTCTCCCTAGATAGCCGACCCCGAGTGACCTTACCCTACTGCCCAACCAACCGCCAAAAAGTGTAAACCTTTAGGAGGAAGAAGAAAGAAAGAGATGTGGCATGCAGGTGATCAACTAATCAGGAAGAAGGGAAAAAATAAGAAGTAAGAAAAACAAAAAAGGAAGAAAAGAGACAGACGGAGAAAGATAAGACAAGATGTAAGTGTCTGATTCGTTCTTTTCTCCATAGAAGAAACGAAAGGGAGTGACCAGCTTTTCAATGCACAACCAACCGACCATATAAAAAAAAGAAAAAGAAAGAGAAGAGAAAAGATATTACAGTTAGTCATAGAACAAGAGCGAACCAATTGCTGTCCCCAAATTGGAAAGTTTACTCCAAGACTTAAATGCCGACAAGCGGAATAGGAAACCCAACAAAGAAAAAAACTTAAACTAAAACCAAAGTGAGACTGCTACTAGTGACTTACCAATCTCAAAATGGCCGACTAAGCGGATGTAACTATATACAAATAGAAAGGTAGTCCGTCCCGAAGTAAGATGGTTAAGAAAAAAAACCCAAAGAAATTGATTAGAAACTCAAGAAAAAAAAAGAAATCTAGTACAGCAAACTGGAGAGAACAAATGGGTAGTATCCCAGCTGTTACGGTCGAAATTCTTTTTACGTACGCCTATGTGTTTCAACGTGAAATTAGATTCGGGTTGACGCCCTCTAACGATCGTTTCTCGTTGCTGGTCATTTGGCGGAAATTCGTCACACGTAAATGATATAAAATGGTCTGTACGCATTGAATAGTTATGTTATCCATTACCATCTGGAAAACCAATTATAATTAGTGAATGATCTAATTTATTTGAAGCGTTACAGGGTAAGCTACTGCCGTCTGTTAGTGAAAATTCGTTCGTAATTTTTTCTTCCTTTTAACAGCCATTTTGCGTTCCTTCCTTTTACATCTGTTACCTTATCGATAAATGGCTATCGTAAACGACTGCTAAATAAGTCAGCACGTTGCCGTACACGGGCACTGGCGGAAGGCGATTTCCACGCCACGAAATTGGGGTCTTGCGGAGCCTTCCAGGGCAAATAGTGCTACACGTGGATGACACGACGTGACTTGTATTAACCACCTATTTGTGGTCCAACTATATTCAGTAATCGATACCGAATTACGAAGGGATGAACCTCGACAAATATTTGGATGGGACGATGCTAACTTTTTCTTTATAAGGCTTATGGTTATAACTAATTAAACCACAGACAAGGGGTACCACAGCATTCGACAACCGGGTTATATTATTTATACTTTCTTGTACCTTAAGTAACGATTGTTGTAGATCTTGATTTCGTGAGACATTAGTTTGACACGGTTTGCGATTCAGATTGTTTACAGGATTGTGTGTGTCGGGGAAAGCGCTTTCTTCACACAAGTGGAAGTTCCTGTGTTTATGGTAAGTGATTTTATATGTTTTATTTCGTAGTCAACCAGGTCACTCACGAAACTTTTGCTATTAGTTCTGTAATTATCGATATTGTTGTTTACCAGTTAGGTAGTAAATTTTACTTATGTTGAGTTGCGCATGCTGTGTACTACCAACGATTGATTAACGTTAGTGCTATATTAATTCCGCACGCTTTGTTACGATAAGTTAACATTAATGTAGTAATTTATTATCACTGTGTTTGATTGTCAATAATGCCATGTTACTAATTATTTCGTGTACTTCGCATATCGTATGCAGACGAAATTTACTACCATCTACTCTTCGCTATTCATGTCAACGTAATCTACGGATGTATTGTGTGTTACCGATACTTCGGATATTTAGTTATACTCGGACTAAAATTATTCTTGTTCATGCTATCCAATTGTTATCAATTCGAACGTTAATCTATTTACCATTATAGAGGAATTAAGGTGAAATTGTTATTAACAATTTAGTTTTTTGTTTCTTTCGCTTCTTTCAGCATTACGAACCTAACATCTTGTTACAAGTTGATACCATCTGTCTTTAGCGGGACAGAAGTGACTTTGGATAAGCTCTGGCGCCCTTAAGTATCTTTTCGATATTATCTATAAACCCTCCCCTCTCACCGACTATTGTGAGTTGGCCGTGCAGGTTCGTAAAATAGCAAAAAGCTTGTAACACAACTATAACCAACAAAATACCGTCAACATAGTCAAAGAATCAAATCAAAAAGTCTACAGACGAGAGCCAGAAGAATAGCCAAAAGTCAAAATTCAAAAACGAAACAAAACAGATTAGAACTTACGACGCTTGCGACACCGGTGAAAAAGAAGTGAACGGTCAATAGAAGGACGCAACAAAACACAACCAGAAATGTCGAAACAAAAAGTTGTTGACGAGAGAGAACCAGCTTTCGCATCCGTAGAACATCTATGACCTTTAGAAAGATTCGCGAGAGTTTGTCGAGCTAGTCCAAAAGGAATAGACGATGTAGAGCCAGCAGTACCCCGATCCAATCGTTGATCTAAACTAAGCGCTTTCTGCGACCGACAAACCGGGCAATAGCAAACGTACTCTGCCACTTTCGATCTCATATGAGGCCAATAAAAACGACGCCGAAGATAAAGTAACGTCTTGGCTACACTACGATGCTCAGAAGTGGAGTGGACGTAATGATCGTGAATGCTTGGCTTACGTTAGTCGTTTGGAACGACCAGCTTCCACAAATGCTTATCATCAGAAGAAACCCGTATTCGCTTCCACAGAAAACCTTGAGCCACTAACCAACGAGAAAATCGGCGAGGAGACGCTGATACCTTACCCACTAACTGGTTGTACCATGGGTCTTTAGTAGGGCACGTAATGCCCAAAATCGAAGACAAACCAGAAAGAGAAGATACCAAACGTGAAGGTATAGCATTTTTAGAAGTACAACGAACACGATTATTAGATTTAGAAATAGATATCGAAGGAGAAAGTGAAGAAGTATCGAGAAAACAGGTAACCGGAGTAGACAACGGATGACTATCATAGTGCTCACACGCGTTAACCGAAGTTGTCTCAAAAAGATGTAACTTGAGAAGGCGTAAGTGGTTTATACTCGTCTATGGAAGCCTTAGATTGAGCTAGCTGTCTTCCATACATCACTAATTCTTCGAAAGTAGAAATCGACATTAACGCAAGCCCTGTCGGATAAAACGGAGTTAGATTACGACGCACGATCTTGAGTTGTATGTGATAAGAGACCAGTTCTAACAATTGTAAGAAGAGGTGCCGCATGGCGGTAACGTACATCCCAATAGATTCGTTAGCTCTTATAGTACGCTTCCAAATTGTCTGCATTAAGCGATCGTCGTAATCTACCGGAAGAAATTCCGATTTCAACAGCGCAGCAACATCTTTCCAAGAACGCAAAGAAGTTCGGTTTGTCCTAAAAGAAAGAAGAGCTTTGCGAAACAAAACCTCGAAAGCTGAGAGGAAAAGTTGATGTTGTGAAACACCACAAGACAGGCACAATTCGTCAATCCGCAGAAGAAATTCTATAAGCAAAGAAGGATCTTTGCCCGAAAAAGTAACATTTCAATTCTCCAAGTTAATTTCCGAATCAGAGTCCGATGAAGTAAGAAGTGGTGGTTCTTCATCTGAGTAATACATATCGAAAACAATAAAAATTAAAACAAGAAACTAACCAAAGCAGTAAACCAAAGCAGAAATCTGCTACCACATGTCTGACTAAAACTCAAAACAACAGTAAGTACAAGTAGTATCACTAATAACTAATCTAATAAGCAAAAGGGTTAACCGACGTAGTCGAGTTAATCCAAAAATCAAAGCAAAGTCCACGACTCGTGTCTGACCAGTAATCCTATTAAAAGAAAAGTAAGTAAGTAAGTAAATTGCTAATATAAATTCAAACCGCAACACTACAAATCAAAGAAGTAAAACTAGTGAAGTAACTCCGACGTCAATAACTAAAGTAGCACGGTACAGCTGTAATTAAATCAAACCCACGAAAAAGTAAGAAGAGATAAAAGAATCAATAAAACTAGAAAAAATTGTAATCGCACACTCAAAAATCAAGCCCCACGTTGGGCGCCAAAATTTGTTACGAGAAACCCTCCCCGTAGTAAGAAAAGAATAAATAACACTACAAAAGTAATAACACCGAATATATATATTTATTATATCACAGAAGCTGAAGAAAACATATAAACGTAAGTTCTCGACAAACTTTACACGTAGGATTGGATTAGAAGTTGCGCCAAGTGGCGAGCAACACACCGTATAACAAACTGCCCTTGTCGGACTAAATAGCTACACAAACATAGCGTCTGAATTTATAATTACATATATTTAAATTGTAGACAAACAAAACAATTTAAGCCTTCGAGACTCGAAGCGCATAACTGATAAATTCGCAAAACACAAAAATATAATTAATTGTGTTAATTTAACATGCATGTACGGTCATAACCTAGTCCCCGAAATAGAAATCAAAGAATTGAAAGTAGTAATACTCACAGTTAGGTTTTACCTCAGTCGGACATTAGCTAATCTCCGTACTTGATGTACCTAAAAAGTAATATTAAACCCAAATCTGAACGAGCAATTATTACGAACGCAAGTGCGCAGCGTTTCCATTCGACTTAGCCAACTAAATTTCCAATGTTTGTCTTAATTCTTCGCAAAAGAAGGGATTGTCCTGGCAGTTCTCAACCCTTGACGGTGGATATGATAAGGACGTATCAATACTGCGACGTCATGGAATATTTTGAACAAGGCCACCTGTTTGTTATCTTTGGTGATAACGAAGAACATTTGGTGGCTACCAAAATCCGCTACAGAAAATTAGTAGAGTTAATTTAAACCCTCAATAAAGAAAATTGTATACCACTTACCCCGTTTCAACCTTCCAAAAATAATTGCATATTAAAATAGCAGCGTGACACAATCTAACGGTGAAGGTTAACCCCGGCGTAAAAGTACCAAACTCGCAAAATGATCTAATGCAAATGAAGTGCGAAAATGCTGTCTAAAATTTAACAGTCTCGGCGCAAGAGCAGGAAAGTTCTGACAAATTTCATACTAACGAGAAATTTTCATACTCGCGAATTGAACTACTAATTTCTTTTTTTTTAATGTTACAATTGTAACGTTAATTTAAAATCGTTTATTAGAAACTAAACGCTATATATAGTTTAAAAAAATTAAACGAAATAAAATAAATTTTAAATTAAGATAACTAAATTAAAATGAACGAATATGAATTAAAAACAAACGAATTTTTGGTAAAGGATTACGCCAATTAAAAACACTAATAACTAATAATTTTAAACTAACAATAAGTCACTAATAATTGATTTATTTCGACACTGTTTATTTCTTACTATCACGCATACGATAACATAAAAGTCACTAAGCTGCACTCGCGCTGATTACACAATGAATCCCCTCGTTTGTTGCAGGTTCTATTTAAATCCGAAACGTTATCTTCTTATCGCTTCCAGAACTTTCTTTCATTTTCTTTAACCTTCGAACACTTTTCGTAAACAGAACGTAACTCTTTAGATCCGTTCTGTCCCGGAACAGGTTCAAACTTTTGGCATCTGTAAAAAAGGCCATGACGGTAAGCACAATTCTGTCCATTTCTGCGTAGTCCTTGTTGATAGAAATAACAACTCACGGTCTTGTCGTTCTCGGTCGTGTTTCTCAAGTTACAGCTGCAAACCAACACTTGAGCTCGTGTACCCTGGAAAATGATTTCTACCATATTCCGCACCATCCTTTAATACAGTTGGTCTAAGCCGCGGCTAAGTTTGAGGACCGTCAGTTTTCTGATGTTGTTCCTCATGACGTGGTCTTTAAGGTGCAGCAAAGCGTTTCATTAGTCTCTGTATTCAGACTTTTAATGAGACAATTCTTTGGTGGCTAAATAGTAGATGTACCATTGTTGATCTTAAATCTTCAAAACTCTTCCTACAGTAAGTCGCTGTTTTTAAAGTTCATACAAACGTCCAAACTTCCTTTTAAATACTATGGATTTTTCCCTCTGGACAATCACAAGTTTCGGGTAACTCAGTGTGCAAAGAAGTAGTCCTTCGGTACGTCAAACAGTTGTTGTACTTCTGTGGTTACTCTGAATCTTGCTTTTGGGGTTCCATTATGACTGGACTTGAACCACTTCAAATCTTTCGCATCGTTTTTATCCGTCACTCAGTTGACCATTTTCGTGTCTTCATGGTCCTCCGTGTTGTTGCCCGCGTATGTGGTCAATCGAGTGACGTGTACTACCTTTGTTGTGCTTCTTGGTAACTTTTGAACGTTGTAATTTATTTTATCAAAATGACGTAAGAGCTTTCTCATTGTCTCTGTAACTTTTGAGACAACCTGCGTTTTTGTTGTGGGTTGATTAGTCGTGGTCATTGAAAATGGATCCATTCAGGTAAAAAAAGAAGAACGTAGTCACAGTCTAAGACAGAAAAGTACCGTGACCCTTATAATCTCTGAGGTAATAAAGACCACAGTATCTATTATTTGTTATTTATAAAATTTTTACAATTTTAAGAATGGATAAAAAAATTTCTATTCTTTCTTTCTTGAAGTATTAACTTTTAATAAATTCATAATTATAAAAAGTGCCCAAGATGTCACAAAACAAATATGAACAATTTTATTTAACAATTGCAATTAGTCCATTAGTCAAAAGGTCAATATCCTAAATATCATTATCTATCTTTTAATCGTATTTCCTGTACACACAGTAATTAAGGGATTTTCTTATTTCCTGATTTAAAAGACAATATAAAAACAAGACAATAGTATCTATTATGACATTATATTTAATTTTTCAATGAAGAGGGTTTACCAAACCAGGTCATCAGGTTAAAACTCTCCTTTTTTAGTTCTTACGTCATTATAGTCTTTCATTCGGTTACTGACGATTTGGATGTTCTTTCGTATGTTACTGTGGATGATCTGCATTTTCTTCTGAGTTGATTGACGTAGTCATCCCCAGCAACTTCTTCTTCACGATTGCATCCAAACTAAAGATCGCACGGTAACCTTATCTCACGTTCAAACATCACCCAAGCAGGAGTTTGCCCAATAGTCTCGAAAACGAATAATCGATACGCCATTAGGAAAAAATGTAAATATTGGTCCCAGTTTCGATGGTGTTTGGAGACCACTTTGGCGAGATACTTTCTCAACATTCTATTCATCCGTTCCACCATGGCATCTGATAAAAGAGGAAAAGGTACACCTCGTGCTGGTCTTTTTGATTCCCAGCATTCGACAGACGTTTTGGAACAAGGCAGACTCTAAATTGCGCCCATAGTCTGAATGAAGCTCTAACAGGCAGAAAAGCCCTTTCACCGATACATCCGCAACAGTTGTGGCTTCTTGATTCGGTATCGCGTACGCTTCCGTACATTTGGTGAAATAATCCATGGCCATCAAAATGTACTTCTTGTCCTGTCCCGTTTCTGGAAATCGGCCTGCGATGTCAATTGCTTCCCTTTCAATTGGTCTTCTGACGTTGTACTGTCTCATAGGAGTCTTGCGCTTTCTAATTAGTCCGTTTCCAGACGCGCATTAATTATATTTGCAACACCACTCTTTTACATTCTCTTTGTAGTTCGCCCAATAGATCCTTTCCCTTACTTTTTCAATCGTTTTCATAAGACCCAAATGTCCTCCAGAAGTTCTATAATGCAAATGCTGCAATACTTCTGACACTCGGCTTCTCATTACCACAAGCTGCAGTTTTGTCTCGGTGCCATCGTTGCTTTTTAGGGATCGCTTCAGAAAACCATTTTCCAATTTCGAAAAATCCTACTGTGCCCAATATGCTTTTGCTGTTCTCCTTCCTTCTTCTTCTTCTGGTACCTTATCCGTTTCGGACGTTGGCGATCAACATAGCTATTTTTATTTTGTTCACTGCTGTTCTAAACAGTTGTATAGATGTTAGGCCGTACCATTGGCGCAGGTTGTGTAGCCACGAGTGTCTTCTTCTGCCGGGCCCTCTTTTGCTGTCCGTCTTGCCCTGCAGAATGAGTTGAAGGAGTCGGTACTTGTCATTGCGCATTACGTGTCCGAAGTATTCTAGTTTTCGTTTTTTTATTGTGTAAGATATTTCTTTCTGTTTGCCTAACCTGCGCAAGACTTCTTCGTTGGTTATGTGGTCAACCCAGGATATGCGGAAAATGCGTCGATACACCCATATTTTAAAGGCCTCCTTTGCTCGCTGATTTTTTTCCAAGTTGGTCTTTGTCATTTGTTTTGTAATTTATTATCAACTGTAGTTCTGGATTACTTTCTTGTTCTCGACGTAGTTGAACTAGTTGCCAATTATCGTCAATCACCGTTCTGTGAAGAATGTTAGTTTTCTCTTCTAGTCGAGAACAGTCACCACAGTTAACAAATCATGGTCGTCTGGATAGAGCGTCTGCGTTTCGATGACTAGCTCCAGCACGATGTTCTGTATCAAAATCGTACTGCTGCAACCGTGCAATCCATCTTGTCTTTCCGGGTTACAAAAATAAAAAAAAACCATTTCAGAGCGGCATGGTCAGTCGGCAAAGGAAATTTCCGTCTATGTAAGTATTTGTAGAAGTGGCTTGACAACAGCTAACAGTTCTCTTCTAGTTACACAATAATTCTTCTCAGGCTTCGACAGGACTTTACTAAAATATCCTATCACTTTCTTTTCTCCATTCTAAATTTGAGAAAGTACACTTCCTATTGCAAGGTTGCTAGGATCAGGGTCCAACACAAACTTGCCTTCCGCTCGAGGATAGCTCAATATCGGTGCCGTAACTAGAAACTGCTTCAACTTTTAAAAGATTTTATTGCAGTCGTCGTTCCAAGTAAAATCGCGTTCTTCTTTGGTAAGTCTTATCAGCGGTTTAGCAATGTTGGCAAATCCCAGAACAAATCTGCGATAATACGTGCACAATCCTAGAAAACTGCAAAGTTCGTGTTTATCTCTTAGTATTGGCTAATCTTGAACTGCTTTATTTTTATCAGGGTCGGTCATCACTCCCGTCCTGGATACAATGTGTCCTAAATACTTCACTTCTTTTCTGAAGATATGGCACTTCTTTGGACTTAATTTTAGGCTTGCACCTTGCAATCGTTGAAACACTTCTTTCAAACTATTCAAGTCCTCTTCAAACAATTTTTCAACCACAATCACGTTGTCCAAATATACCGGGCATATCTTCCAAGACAGTCCTTGCAAGATCGTTTCCATCAAACGCTTGAAAGTCACAGAAGCATTGCACAATCGAAAGAGCATAAAAATTGCCATAAAACGGTTTCCAAAGTGGAAAACCATTTTGAACCAGATAGGGTATCTAAAGTGTCGTCAATTCGGGGTAACGAGTAACTATCTTTCTTAGAAACCTCATTGAGTTGTTTATAATCAACATAAAATCTCGTTGACCCATCGTTTATCTTCATCAAAACCACTGAAGATGCCTACAGACTTTTAGATAGTTCGATCACACCCCGAGTTTCCATTTCGGCGATTATCTTTTCGCTTTCTTCTCGCTTAGCCCAGGGAAGCCGCCTCGGATTAGTTGAGCATTGCCGGCATTGATTTTGTGTTTCACGAGGTCATTTTTTCTTTTATAGTTATTATCCATTGCAAACACGTCGTGGTACTGCTGGATTAGTTTTTTGACTTCACTGCGCTCGCACTGGTCGAGGTCTTGACACGCTGAAGTCACCATTTCCACTAACTGTTGACAACTTTTTTTTGGTTTGCACATTTCGGAATGTGAGACACCGGTGTAGATTGTCCTGTCACAGTATTCTTCCTGAAAATTACCCGGTTTGGACTGGTATTTATGATTCTAACTGGTATTACGTTTTTGATCTCACCAGAACTTTACCAACTAGTAGTCCCTTGGCGAATATTTCATTTTTTGTTGGCTCGATGCTACGAATGAAACTTTTTCGGAGATCTTCATTCAGACGTCCCATCACAACGCTCTCAGTTCGTCCAAGTAAAACGACATCCTTTACTAGAACAATCCTCATCTTTTCATCTTTCGACGAATAAAAAGGAATTTTTTCGTTCTCTAGTTTGAGGGCACCAGTTTCCATGTCTAAATGAAATCCACACTTTTTATAAGGTCAATTTTCAAGACCATTTCTTCAGTTATGTCAGCTACTAGTATCTGATGATTAATTGATTTATTTTCAATACAAATAGTCACTATCATTTCGCCATAAATTGGGACTATCTCGCCAGTTGCTGTCTTTAGTTGTATTGTGATTGGTGTTATTTTTCCATATTCTCGAACTACATCTGAGCGCATTATTGTTCTCGTCTGCCTTTCTTCTTGATCTTCTACCATATTACGAACCCGATGAATACCTCGCAAAAACGGCTGCTTTGCCGCTTCAAACTCTAACGCATGTGCCAGCGCGTCGTTGAGATTTTTAAGTCAAGTTTGTCGCAGCGTTTGTAAACTAGTTTCACCAAACGCGCAATATTCGCTTCAAACCCTTGAAAGTTTTCTTTCAACTACCTGTTTAAGATGGGCGTTTCCATATCGCATCTCCAGACGTGAGGTCAGTAGCTGATAAATCTATTAGTTGGCAATCAGAGATGGTGTGCAAGATCTCATTGTTTCTCCTCGAAATGCAACAATCAACGAAATAGCTTTCTCTTGGTCGTTTCATCCATTGGCCATTACAGCAGCTTCAACTTGTTTGTAGTATGTCTACCAAGGTGTCTTGCCATGAACGTCGGCGGTGCGATCCGTATTCTTGATGTTACTTCACTTTTATTTGAGGGTATTACAATCGAGTCATATGTCTTTCGTCTTGCAGTTTTTCTTCCATTAGTTTAAACCTTTCTTTTATTTTTCTTGTTTTTTCCTCTAACCTTCTGGAAGTTTCCATCAATTTATCTTCCATTACTCTAGATGTTTCTACTAGTTTCTCTTCAACTTTCTCTAAATTTTTGTAGTTATTTTATGTTAGCTTCAAGCGTTCTTGAATATTCCAACAATTTTTCCTCGAGTTTATTGGAGGTTTTCATTAACCTTTCTTTCAGAATTTTAGAATTTTCTTCTATTTTACTCGTACTTTCCATTAATTTGCTTTCCAGCGTTTTATAATTTTTTTCTAATTTAGCAAAATGTTCTTTTAAAAAGTCTACTATTTCCCTATCCATTATGGCACTTTGGGAGCACGTAACCGGCATTCGCTCGCAAAATAAAAATGCACACAAATTAAAATGAACGAATACGAATTAAAAACTAGACGAGTTTGCGGTAAAAGATTACACCAATTAGAAACACTAATAACTAATTTTTACGAACTAACAATGAGTCACTAATAATTAATTGATTTCGACACTATTTTGTTACGTGCATAAATTTAAATAATGCATTACCCTGTATATTAGGTTAATTAAAAATTACTTCTATATTTCTCGACGCCATCTATCGAGTTTGTTGGTCACTTTGTATTGAGTAGGCGACATCCGGTGACAGACCGGCATTTTCACTTTAACATCGTGCATGTTAGTACCTATGTCTGCGTAAATTGAATATCGTTTTTCAAAAATCATCCACGTGTTGGGACGCGATAGAAAATAGAAGTCTTCTGAATTAAATTGATTTCATCCACGCAGACGCCATGTGCTACCTCCTAACTATGGGTATTCTTATCGTCGTCTAAAATCATCAAGGGAAAACTATAATCGGAAGCGGAAGATCATAATTACTGGATACGATTGAATTCTATTCGGAGGCCATAACTTAACCTTGATGACTATCATCTTGTTCGGAAGATCATAATTACTGGATACGATTGAATTCTATTCGGAGGCCATAACTTAACCTTGATGATTATTACCTTGTTCGGAAGATCATAATTACTGGATACGATTGAATTCTATTCGGAGGAAATAACTTAACACCACCATAGACAGAAAATTAACGTAACAGCATACGATAAGTGTCGGTTCGATTACTGTCCCTCAAATGTGTCTTTTATTTGTAGTTTGTGAGTCGCCAGGTAGACACGATTATTTTTCAGGAAGTTTAATTGCAGGAAGCCAGTAGGAAAAACGTTTTTCTGAAGGTACCCTGGAATTTGGTAAGTCAATTTGTACTTATTTATGCGTTGTCGCTACGGTGTATACTCACGACTTATTATATTTGCTAATCGTACGTTCGAATTGATTTGTTACTTGTGATTGTTACCCAATTAATTTAAGTAAATGACTTATCGCTTGCTGCTTATATCCACAGTAAATTATTATTATTAATGTTACTTATTGATAAAGTTTTATATATGTTTTGGTGGCTACACTTTTGTTTGACGTGTAGTGTAAGTTGCCGATCCTGCTGTTATTCTATTTTGTATATTCTCGCTAGTACCTACTTAGATTTGGCTATTTAACTTTTACTATATTTATCGTGATAGAGTAATTAAAGTACAATTGTTGTTAACGACGTAGTTTCTTTTTTTCGTTTCTTTCAGCATTACGAACCTAACATCTTGTTACAAGCGATACCATTCTGTTGTGAGCGGACAGAAGTTACTTTGGGATAAGCTCTGGCGCCCTTAAATATATTTACTGTATTTAGGAACCTACCCCTCTCACCGACTATTGCGAGTTGGCCGTGCAGGTTCGTAAAATACCTAAAGCTTGTAACAATTTATTTTTCACCATCTATTTTAAGTTGTTCAATAATTTACAAAAAAATTAAAATCACTATAAATTTTGAGCTCATAAGTATATTCTTAGCAACGAAATTACATTTTGGTTTATAAATATTTTCTTAGCTACAAAATGAATCACACAAGAGAATCAATGATTAACGTTACGTAAAACAATACCTGATTATATATATTTTGATAGCAACGTACTTTACTGCTCATGCGCATGCTTAACTTACGCTTTTGCGATTGGTTTGCGGTGTTACGAACCCTGCTCGGTCAATTCGTACTAGCCAGAGATAAGAGAAGTTTAAGGTTAATATAATTTAATGGGCGCCAGATCGTACTAAGTAAAAACTTCTGTTTCGATCAACACAGAAAGTCCAAGCTTGCAACAAAATAAGGTTCGAAACCCACAACGGACAAAAAAGAGATATGTATAACATAAAACTTTTACCATAAAACTTTAATTTAATATCGTCGATTATTAACAAGAATTTATCGTAAATTATTCAACGATGGTTATATAAAAACCAAAAGTAACGGCAACACAAAATACATAGGCTTAAATCACACATAGAGTGTTTATAGACTAAAGCTGTAAATTGCTAATAACAAGTGTTCTAAAGTTAACAGCATGCGACACACAAAATAATTACTGAAAATACCTACATGTATTAAAACAATTAATGTAATTACGTAATTTAGAATAAAAAGAATGATTTTCGTGAGAGACCGTAATGACCACGCAAATGTAATTAAATAAGACTTACCTAAAATCCAGTATTTGCCCAAAGAAAACGTTTTCCTCGTTGAGTCGATCTGAAATATTAATTAACAGAACAAATCGTGTCAGCACAGTGACTCACGAAAGCAAAAATCTACAACACTATGAATTAATTCTAAAAGGAATTAGAAATAAGAACCGGTTATCAAATGCTGTTGCACACATTAAAGTAAAGGTAATATTGCAGTCTATTGATTCGTAACAGTACATCGGAGAAAATTTTTTTCTCGAGGTGTTCTTTTCAGATTTAAACTAAACCTTCCAAATTACAATATTTCTATTAAGATATTTCGTTAATATTAACCGTTCATTGGTGGAGAATACACCAAATACATGTGAACTAACACGTGTTGGGTCGTGCTAACAAATTAACATTACAAATTAATTCTAATAACTAATAGTAAAACCTTACCCTGCGATGAATAAACTAATAAAAACGTGTTGTCGTTTTGTATCATAGCTTCAAGACACGTCGATGATGTTAGAAAATTAATTTAGACATCGCAAGCTCGATTTTAAGTAGGTAATGAACGTTTTAACATCTTGACCAAGTCTTGACAGGAAGTGAAGTAAAAACAAAACTTGTTAAAATGCGTCTAAAGCAAAAATCTAACTTCAGTGTAATGAATATACAGGGAAGTACATTTTGAAATTTATGCACGTAACAGGTTGCTGCTGTTGTACTAGCAAGTTTACGCTTTCTCAACTGGTTGATTTCTTTACTGTCGATAGCTTTGCGTCTCGGTAAGCTAATGCTCGATGCAGTTATAAAATTTTAATGAAAATACGGTTACTGTTTTATTCACAGTCTTTTTTTTTAATTTATTTTATTTAGCACTACTAGATCATTTTCTCCTAGTTACTATGCTTATTTTTAAGAGTGGTATGTTTGATTTACTAGTTGTTAGGCGTAACTTATTGGTAAGTGATTAATTTAACGTTCTAAAACGGTACGTACATGGCAAGTAACGTGACAACGATTGGAAAACCAACTAGTTTGTACAAAAATCTTTAAGTAACTCAAATATAAATAAAAATCGTCATTTTGACGTTTATTAAGATATTGTAATATGTATGCAGAAAAAATGTTTCTATCGTGCAAAAAGTAGCATAAGCATTAGGAACATTAACGGCAGTACCGTTAAAGTTAAAACGCCTTTACTGTTTCTTACTATTATTTAAAAGTTAATTGTTAATTTTGATGTTTAAAATGTTTAATAAAAGTTAATAATTTGAATATTACTGTAATGATTATGAATAACAAATTTTAATAAATTTTAGACTCAACGACACGTTGGCAACTATAAAACACAATGAAACGAAAGCTGTTGAAATGTTCCTACCAGAATATGAGATAGGCGAAGCTACTTTTTACGCCAGATTAACTTTAAAAAACTTAACCAATTTTCCGACTAAAGTAAAATTTAAATTTAAGAAAAACTGTCATTGTCCAAAAGTAGAGAAATCTGTAGGTATATCGTTTAGGCAATATGTGGTTGATTGCGTTCATACCAGAACTTTTCATATGTTGATGGAGCACGAAGACGTTAAAGTTAGAGTTGATATTTTATTTTATTTTTTTTTACTAACAACGTGTTTTAGCCTAATGGTATAAATGTTTTACAATTAGATGTAAATTATATAGCGCATGGATTGATAACAACGTACTACACTATATCTTTGGCATATAATAGAACTATAAATTTAAAAATTCACGTTTATGTACTACCGGAGATAGTCACGATGCCGTCTAAATACTTTAATACTTACGATTTTAAACTGTCAAGTGTTTACATAGGAGAACAAGAACCTCCAGCACAGGTTTGTTTCCTTAAATACTTTATATTGACATTTTTTAGTATGCAACTTATGCAAGAAGATCATTTATTCACACAGCTTTAAGCTTGAGCTACAACTATTTTATTTTTTCATCAATTTTTTGAAATAGTTTATATGTAGGTATTTTCTACATTGTTAGGTTGGGTTTTTTGTAAATCTTTTATAATTAGTATTAAGTAGGTTTTTTTACAGCAAACGGTAAACTATATACATAATCTTGTACTATGTGCGTTGCAGTTTGTCAATAACCTGGTGGCAAAGGCGATTTATCTAAGGGCTCCACAGTCTAGAACCACTGCGGTACTGTAAGTTTATTGTTAAAGAATTAAATTAATTACAACAAACAACACAACGCGTTAACAACTATAAATACTAACTAACTATAAAAAAGTAAATTGAGTTAAACGGAAAAGTTAAACAACTAACATGATCATGTTGCGGCATAATCCCAAGACAAATTTTGGTTAGAGGTTTTTTTGACTAAATCTTGCCAAGTTATGAGGGTGGCAACACGAGCAATACCATCCTTATCGTAATGTACAGCTACTATGCGACCCAGTTATCACTGCAGACGCGGAATTAACTCGTTCTTTATTACAACTAAACTATCAACTAAGAGGGTAGTGGAAGGTTAATTCCACTTTGCGCGTTGTTAGAGTGTATGACAACTCTGAACAACGCCAACGTGACAAACGATTGCATAAGAAGAAACTTGACATCCTCGTCAGGAGAAGTGGTCACCATCCGAACTCATCGGGTACAATCAACGTACATCCAACCCGGCTTTAATTTAGATTAGTACTGCATTAAATTTTTTATAAGTGAAGACAGGCAGGTGAGCTTTTACGAATTTAACTCCAGCTTCCTACAACCCACCAAAATGCATAGAAGGAAGAAGAATTAAAGTGCTAAAATGTCAGCAGACTGTTAACACAACTTCTGAAGTATACTGTCAACAAAATTAGTGCTACAGTCACCGTAGATGTCACTACAACTACCCTTTTGAGCAACAAAACGACAAAACGTTGCAAGAAATGCCTGCGTCTGAGTACAATTCTAAATAAACGGCTCTGGCGACAAAGCAAACAACTATGTATGTAAATGTAACCTTTGTAGATTTTAGCTCCTCTCACTCGACCTAGTGTCAAAAGAAAAAAGCCGCCATAATCAACGCTAACTCGTGAGAACGGATTTACTTTCGACACACGAGACGCAGAAAGACTACCCATGTGGTATATTGACACATGGTCTTACACAAAAACAACAAAAGCAATTCGAGAAAGAGTGCTTTATTGCACTACGTACTAATAAAATCTAAATTTGTTGTGACAATAAAAATTGTAATGTCTGCAAACCGGGGTGCAAATGCACCCGATGAAAATGCTCCATTATCAACGTTGTAAGTCGATGCGAACGCAACAGCAAGAGGACGTGTTTAGCATCCGAGGATAATTCAGAATGACAAAAACATCCGCCAACACGTAGAAATCCTTCATTAAGCATAAATAAGAGTATTTTTTTAATGAGCTTAGAACAAAGCTTGCTCTAACGAAATAATAAAATTGTTTCAAAAAATGCTAATTGCTGCACAATCTTACAAAAAATAGAAATGCTTTATGCAATTCTGCGGACAAAAGTACAACCATAACAAGGTTTTTGTTACAAGAATCTACAAAACGGAATACGTAAGCAACAATGTCTCGTATTTTACGAAAGAAGAACAACTTGTCTAATAAATTAAGTCCCTCATTTTTTTTCTGGTTGAGTGATCAACACGACGGTTCACTCTTCTAAACAAGTTTCTTTCTCTGGTTGAAATCCGGCATAAGGATCGAACAAATTATCGAAGACAAGATTCTTATAAAAATGACGGTCCCGTCCACTAAAGCAAACATGACAAAATTTCCTCTGGTTGGAGACCACGAGAGACTGTAGCCGGGTTCTGTCCGGTACGGACATGTTGCCATTATTCTGGAATAACTCGCTTCTGAACAAAGTTTACGTGATTCGATACGAAAAGGCGGCAACAATGCGGCGAATATCTTTTCAATAGTTTCAAATGAGTCTACAACAAAGGTAACTAGTTTTGACAACAATACAACTCGATCCAAAGAATTGATAACACTTTTAAAGGGGCGACCTTACGCTTGGCAACTACAGAATCAATACGCATATTTTTAGCATTACAGATAACTTACTAGCGGAGCGTCACTAAAAGCATAAAGCTGACTCGTGCAACGTATGCGGTATTAATCAAAATATTTTTAAGGTTCCCAATAAAGGAAGCTCTCTATTAAATTGACTAACAAACATCCAGGGGAGGAGGTTTATTCCATCTGAGACCTAAAGTTCAAAGATGCTGAATCAGTCTCTTGGCGGACAATATTACTGGAAATAAAAATTGTAATGGATCATACACTCTTGCAATTTCAGAGAAAACTGCTTGCATGGTACACACAATTTAACGGAATGTTAACGGTTGTACTTAACAAGTTCTGCGGGAAGATCGTCTAACAACAAAATGTCACTGTTCTATTTGCGCAGCTCAAAACAACTACAATTGTGTTAGTTGGCTCTTCAGTTCACAAGCAGTCTCTAAAGTCCTCATACAAATCTAAACGAATGGCTTGCGCAAGAAATAGAAATTATGTTTGACCTTTCTCTAACAACTGTAGAAGACAACGAATAATTAAATAAAACAAGGGTGACATACTATAGATCACAGTGTTCAAACTATAGGTTTGAATCTCTTCTGGCGGAAGTGCTCTCAACCGAACTAATTGATATTGAGAATGTGGGTAATAAATTAATATTTGGCGATGCATTTGGCGTATATCGCTAGTAAAGTGTAACTGTCGTTTGAATTTGTGCGATTTCTTTTGTGAAAGACCCGGTAATTAAATTGATGTTAACCGTTTCATGTAGTTTGGAATTGTTTTATTGATTTTACGTTGATTTAAGGAAGTTATTTTACATTTTTAGATTCATCTTTGTCAATCAATTTTGTAAGTAAAGTTTTGTATTAAAATATTTAGAAATTATTACGTTGCTTAAACATTTGTATTCTGCATTTACGTCGATTTGGCATTTTCTTTGTTTTGTCAAAATTCCAGTTGTAATTTTTGTGTCCCTTCCGAGCAATAATTGTAATTAAACATATTTTAACAGTTTGTTTATTTTAAGTAGATTTGGAGTGCATTTACACTCATTTTCCTTTGTGTTAGTTTTATCAAATTACATTTAAAATTAAGTCATGCGGTTCATTTTTATAATTTATTGGACAGTTTTATGATCCAGGTCTCAACAAGTAATCTTTACAACCGTAATCAAATTCCTATATAGTTTTGTTGATTTGGCATTTCTCACGGTGTGAAAGGCCGTTTTCAAACTCTATTTTTTGTCGTAATTAAATCTGTTTGTATCTCATTTGCAATTCTTGGTGGTATTGTTTTCTTTCAAAAAGGTTTGGCACACAACCTTTAGAGAAGTGGTAGCAAACTGAGGTTTTAATTGTAGTGTTTTTGGGTGAAGGGGATGAGTCGCAAATTGTACCAAGCATTACAAATCCTCGAAATGTAGTCCAGATTTACGGTTGAATCACCCTAGGGAAATTGAAGTATCTGCGGAAATATGAAGATAGTAAGCATACTAAATCATTGGTTATGTGTTGGAAATAATTTTCTAATTCGTAGATTACGCCCCTTTCTGGTTTCACGCGCTTTTAAGTGTTTTTCGTTTTACGTACCGTTGAATCGTGAGTTGTTGTGCGTCACGGTGCCAATTTCGCATTAGTGGCAGCTTTTGGAGATTTTTCCGTCGGATCTTTGTCAACTGGGGTTAGCTTCTCGATCTTTAAACCGATTACAGCTGGCTACCTTTGGATCAGTCACCAGCCCTTTCTTGGACCAACTAACAAAAATTTAAGGTATTTATTTTGTACCGACTAATTAAATTGGGTGAATTTTATTTACGCGTTTAAGCGTCTTAAAAGCTTTTGGTTTTAAGCTAATAATGAGTGTTGCGAATTGACGATTTTATCGATATTACCATTATTAAACAGTAATTGACCGTATAAAAATTTTTGTTTTAAAAAATTGTTGTTTGACGTTAACCGGAAAACTAACTAATCTTACACTTTATTATTAAAATTTTCATTTTTGTTTTAAAAGAGTTTATTTTATCTTGTATTTAATCAATTTCTATTTAATGTGAACACGGCAGTGCATTAGTTAATTAAGATTTTCTTTTGTTTTTTTTTTATTTGTTTCATTTCTTTAAATTTTGTTTGTTTTGATATACTTATTCAAGTACTTTAATTTTAAATTTCATGTTTAACTTACATTTTTTTTATTATTAGTTTCTTTCATTTTGCGTTAATTTAAATATTTTTTTTGTTTTTGATCAAATAAACGTTAAACAGTTCAATGTAAACAAGCTTTTAATTCCCTCGGCTACCGCGTTTTGTGTAATTTAAGTTCATTTCAGATTTTAGTGCGATGCACTCTAGTAAAGTAAGTCCAATTTAGAGTGTATCCTTCAGGAACGGGCTTGTGGTTGGCAAGGGCCAGAAGTCCATTGATTTTGTTTTCTTTTGAGTTTTCCAAACTGTCGCGGACTCTTAAATAAGTTATTTTATTTCAGGCAAGTGCCATTGTTCCAGCTTTTGCACGTAACGAAAGACGACACAATGTGATCAGAAACGAAGCAAAAAGTTTACTATGTCATTTTGCAATTTATGCCCGACGAGTACGGAATCATTGAATGGCTTGTTGTGTGCTTCGCGCAAAGAAGCATTGAAAACCACACGAATTTTGAGGTGGCGTGTTTCAAGTTTAAACACACAATATAACGAAATAACATTATAGTTTTTTATCGAAAAGTGTGGTAAGAAAAGACACATGCCCCGATGCGAGGTAATCTTCTATAAATGCGAAATACATGCGGTTGACTGTTTAAACGGCGCTCAAGTGTGAGCAAACGACGATCAGCAATCTGCATCATTTTATTGAACGTGGAAAAACTTTGACTATCTTTGAAAAGCAACAAAACACCGAAATAGTCACGAAAATGATTATTAGCAAATACATAATCGGCTTGATCATCTTCAAGCGGAACTACAAGTTTACGCCTTCTTCCACCTTCTAAAAGCCCTTCAAAGCGACATCCAAAAATGTTTTCGAAAAAATTTTTTGGGACTGCAGTCACATAGCATGTGGTACTCAAAAGTACTCAACCGAAGAGTAGCTAGACGCATGCCGTCGCCAGACAAAGAACCCTCTCAGACAACAAAAGCACAAACATCTGTTCCTAAAAACATATCAATTAATCCTGGCATATGCCATTTGGGATCTGCTAAATTCCAACTCTGATAATAATAAGAAGAATGCAATAAGGAATTTGGAAACCCGGCACAAATTATTTGTACGACGACTGCTTTGAAGAGTCTTGAGAGCAAATTTTGCACTTAGTGTCACATCACCTAAGCCAGATAAAAAAAAACTGGTGAGCGACCATAAGGCAATTCAAGTTGCTTACGACATGTTTCCGAAGTTAGACTCTCTTGGTTACCCCAATCACACAATGATTTGATAGTTTCTGAAACAATTTTGGATTTTAAAGACAACAGTTGCCAACAACACTGTACACGATGAACGCGCTGTGACCACACTTACAGTGATCGGTGCAACAACAGAAATTGGGGTTTCCGATAAATCGTTAAGTGGGGTCACCTTCTGAGAACAAGCTTTTTAAACTGTAATTCTACCCAAATGTAATAACGAATTGTACGAGGCTGAACACCGTCGACATTTACCTTTCGACGGGCAAAACCTCGCTTAATGCAAAACGCTGAAGCATTGATGACTGCGGAATTAACAACAAAGAGCCAAAGCAATAAAACTAAGATACCGATAAATTGAATGCTATTGCTTACGATGGGTACATTTTGTGGATTGCAAATTAGCAGACAAAACGATAAATATGATTAAAACGTATGCTAATGGAATGCATAAATCAATTTTGGTATCAACGCGATGACCAGCAGCATCAATCAAACACTTCTCTTAACAAAAAACAAGAAACAAATTTTAAGTAATATCACAGCTATAATGTTGATGTAGGCCCTTTCGTTCAGGCAACACACCATACCACTAATTATATTCAATTGCTAACAAGCTTACAATTTAAACATAAACATTACTCGATCAACTACCTCGTCTAGTATGCTGTCGCAAAATAAGTCAACAATAATGATAAATGGTAAACAAAGTAAAATATGAGTATAAAAACTTACCCAACCGACAATTCTTCGTCACAAGTAGTAACGTTCACTACTTATTTTTATTTGATTTAAGAACGATAATATGCGTAGCATATAAGCTTATATACGACGGTTAATGTTAATTTTCCTTTGGCTATGATTGCGTTCAAATGATCGAAGAGCGTACTTAACGACAATGCATAAGTTTACAGATGATATAAAGTCTGCGACTGAAAGTAAATTTGAGTTAGTATGATTTACGTTATAATTACATCAAATAAATTGTACGCTAAAGGCTGACGATTAGTGAATATAATTGAAAACGATTACATAAAAGCAGAATTATACGATACTAAGAAGTAGTACGGACATGGCTGACATAATTATAGTAGTAAATATAAATGCGAGAAGGTACTGTACTAACTCTCGTCATTTTTGATTAGATAAAACAAGATGGACTCTACCGCTTACATATTTCGAAAACTGTCAGGTACAAAAACAACGAGGCAACCCCACGAAACTTGCTAAAAAAAGTAACAAGATAACGTGAGGACGCTATTTTGAAATTACTTTTTTAACTAGAACATCGCGTAATTAACTTAATTACCGAATCCGACCAATATCTGAAATACGTTTTCCCTAGCACATCCGAAAAAATCGTAATAGAAATTACTTACAAGAAAAATTTAGCGGAAAGAAAAACTACAAACATTTATCAGACTCTGATACGACGTTCAACAACCATTTCGAAAAGGTAATGATCGTACCGTTAATTTTAATTCTAAATAATGTATTTGACAGGTACAAAATAACGACAAGTAACATATTACGCGGATTTTCTCGTAACTTAAATAGTGACGATTAGCTCAGTTGATTCCGTGATTGAGTCGCAAGCTTCGTGGTGCTAAATTATAAAATAAGTTTAAAAAGGCGCCAAAAAAATGAAAGATTAGGGTAAGAGATACCGTTTAAATCTACCCGAAGCTGTAATAGAACAAATGACAGAAACTGTAACAACGAGTATAAGTTCAACGATCGAAATTACATAAATATAATTATATAAGTGCGATCAAACGCTAGCACGTAGGTCGGTATCACAAAAAAATGTGAAATAAGCCTTCGGTTGGGCAACACGTAGTACAGCAAAGTAACCTTGTTGGCCTAGCTTTTAGATTCCAAAGAGAAATAAATTTACCTTTGTAAATTATAGCATAAATATTACAAATCTCGAAAATTCAGAGAATCAGAGCGCAACATCTAATAATATGTTACACACAAAAAAAAGTTTTATAGTTAATTGTGACAAAACTTCTGTGTACGTCCAGTCATATATAATATATAATAATAGTATTATCTAAAATTAGCTGAAACCTAACAAATACGTACATACGGTGTTACCACCAGTAAAACCCATTTAATTAATACGATTAGTGAAAAACAAACGAATGCGCCGAGTATGTTTCAAATTAACTTCGTTATTTTGGTAAGTAGACTTTCAATGCGTTTATAATTGTATTAGTTTAGGGAGGGTTTCTTCAAGCAACGTGACGTGACGTTATCTTAAAAATTTTTCTAATAACAAAATAAGTTTTGATATGTTCAACTTAATGAAACAACATATGATTATCCAAAAACCGCCCAGGAAAATTTTTAAAAAGCAGTGAAAATAGTGCCCCTATTTATACCATGGATGAGTGTGAATAATTTAAAGTGAAAACTTTCTGGGCATTTACTTAGAAAATATATGAAGCGAACCACACAGATCGGAAAAGTGATCGTTTTACAATTTGACATTTATCCCTGCCCGTGCGACGAAAAGTGGGCGTTCCGAGAATAAATCTTTCGTTTACCTATTATTTTTTTACTTTATCTTGGACTAGAATATTCTGTTTGTTTCGTAAATTGAATTGAATACTCTTGAGGTTTCAGTAATATTTTGCGATCATAATAAAAACTACACTAAGAACTAAATATTTTTTCAGCACTTTGTACGGCTCTAAATACACAAATGGTAAAAAAATACTTGCAACAATTGTCGTACAAATTTAGATGGGTTTAGTCTCCTAAAAATTATTTCAATTTATCATGATTTGGTTAACTATTTTTTCCATGCTTCTTAAGCGCTTAGAGAACATTGTGGTGTGGCAAAAAACAATTTCTAGATTAGGCTATGTCACTGCCTGGTGGTTATCGATTAAGATAAAAAAGAGTTGATAGAGGAGTGAATGCGTAATTTACAAACTTTAGAAAAACAAGCACCGTGTTTCCACGCTGATTACACGCAAAACTCACGGCAAACCACACAATCAGAAAAAAATACAAACTGAACCATATAGAAGTTAGGTTACTGGTGCATGTATTAAATACTAAAATCTATTTCTACTATTATTAAAAGTAGTTTAAGAAAAACAGAAATTATTAACAATGTGAATTTTTAGGCATTTCCAATTTATAATAATTCTGCATCTACGGTATCGTACGACGTAGACCTTGCTGCACTCTCCGACGTTAATTTTCAATACGATTTTGAAGTATTTAACTGTCTTAATCCATGTGAAACATTATCAGCTTTTACATCATCAAATATTATCTTTACATTCCATCCAATTAGCATCGAAACATATAAAGTAACTATTTTAAATTTAAAAAAAAATTATTACAAATATTATTAGGTTTTAGTTCCTATTAAAATGGGCGACAAAGAAATTACAATTAATATAACTGGCGATGGATGCAATAAACCTACAGATTATCATAAATATATGGTGGAAGCTATACCGTCTATAACGAAAAATCCTTATTTAGATGTTGCTATAACTCTATCAACAGATTATTTAGTAATCAAACCGTTTCAAGTGTGGTCGGGACGAGAAACCATGATTTTTATTCGAAATCAAAGTAACAATTTAATTGGTTACTCCTGGCAAAAGTAAGCAAAATTTTTTAATGATGTCATAAATAATTATAATTAATTTGCAGTGCGTCCGACCAAGGTACTGTATTCATTGAAAGTGTGAAAAAAAAAGGTTTGTTACAACCAAAAGAGGCGCATGCAATACCTATCCGCATATTTGCTTTTGACCAACCGTGTCTTTTGAATTTAACAATGATTTGTAAATTATTGGATCATACTCAGCACATTAAACACAAAGAATCTGTAGCTGAATATTATCATCGAGACCAAGAATTAGCCGGGCAATTCACTATAACAGAAAAAGGAACAACTTACCCAGTAAAAACGTTTAACAATACATTGCACTTAATTTAATTACCTTTTTTAGAAAAATGAGGTTGTGATTTTACCCAAACCGGAGACTTTTTTTACTACTCTATCAATAAGTGTTTGTGTAATAAGCGGACCAGATCGAGATCTTTATTTGAGTGTCGAAGATCAATTGGAACAGTCTCCACAGAAGAGGCTACGATTAGATCTGGGCGTTGTATTTATTAATTATTGCAGCGCATTGGTGGAAAGTGTTGAAAAAGAAGAATATTTTCGTAACCTACTTGATATGCAAAAGATTGATTTAAAAGATAAACAAAATTATTTAGAAAAGTTCAAAAATGTTATAGAGTGTATTATTGCGTAAGTATTTTTATTTGCTGACGTACTATAGTATTTTTTTAATACGATCAGTGGCAGCTGGTCTATACGGGTTCTACGGCGCCAGCCCCCCAAAAGTCTTTTAAAACCAAAAAACGGTACAAATTATTATGAATTAAAATGTTATAAACATATTTATAGGATATAAGTATCATCTACTTTTTATTACTCTAAAACATTGATTTAATATGGTTGTCATTCAAAGCAACGTATATAAAATAAGCCTTTCTTTATGTTCGGGCAACAATTATTTTTGCCCATAACTGTACATATACCGGGAGTTCGTGCTCAAAGTCGAACATAGGAATCTAACATGGTATTAAACTTTTTTGCTAATTGTTGCTCGCCAATTTAACTTAGAAAAAATGCAATAGTATCAATAGAAAGAGAAAATTATTGCTATTCAAATAATGCCACTGACAAGGCTAAAAGTGGGAATAATTAATTATAAATTAAATAAAAATTTTCTTCAATTTCAAATGGGCCGATAATATTATTATTAAAAATCCCAACCAGGATATTAATTTTTTCAGAGAAGCAACAGTTTACTTACTTTACTTAAATACTGACAGGCAGCGCAGGGTTGCTGGTCCCCCATCGGACGCCTCCCCAGGTGGCGGATAGGGGAACGCGAACGCGACTGACCCAGAGTGGGCGGCTACAAACAGCGTTTGACCCAGAATGGGCGACTGAAATCGCACTCGCCAACACGTTCGACAAGCGAGGCGTTTTAAATGTCATAAACCTTTCATTTAATTTATTCTGAAATGTTGAATTTAAATATAATACCACAGGTGAGTAGTGCCAAAATCACAAGATCTCACACTGATGATAAATCAGTCTGTCTCGTATCGGATTCTGGGGGATGCAAAAATTCGATAAATCGGAACAAATCATGTAGGTACCACATAATTCTATATAGCAACTTACAATATTAGAACAATGAGTACTCCAGAACGTCTCGTCAAACTAGAAGAAGAACTTAAGTACATAAAATGACATGTGATCGGACTCTGCGAAACGCGGTTGCCAGGAGAAAAAACAACTGCTCTAAGATCAGGCCACATGTTATATCAAAATAACTCCATCGAACAAAAAGGACAAGGAGAATTAGCATTTTTTATAAACAAAAAATTAAAGCATTCGGTAACGGAAGTAAATTCAATCTCTGAGAGGTTCTACAAGCTTCTAGTAGTTTACGAACCTGCACGGCCAACTCGCTGTAGGATTGAAACCATACCTGTCGGAGAGAGGGGAGGTTCAAGTGACTTTATTTTAAAGGGCGCCAAATCTTTTTTTCTTTGCAGAAATGGCTCCTCCTAATCAGCACAGGAGGCTCGAAACTTGTACAAAATTGTTAAGGTTCGTAAAGCTGGAGGAAACGAAGAAAGAAACTAAATCATTAACAACAATTGCACTTTAATTACTTTAGAATGATAAATAGATTAAAATTTGAATCAATTACAATTACGAGATAAGTTGATAACATCACAGTGAATAAATTTAGTCCAAGTACAAATATAAGCAGGTACTAAAATATCGGAAGTATCGGCAACTTACACTACTCTTAAAACAAAAGTGTAACCATCAGAACATATAAAAAATCGTCTTAAGTAAATTACATTAATAATGATAATAATTGACAGTTGACGTAATCAGCATGCGATAGTAATTTGCTTAAACTAATTGATTAATAATAATAAGAAGCAAATCAATTCGGATGTTTCGATACGATTAGTAAATATGATTATTCATGAGTAGCACCGTAGCGACAGCGAATAATTAAAATCAAAAATTGACTTACCAAGATTCAGGTGTACCTTCAGAAAACGTTTTTCTACTGGCTTCCTGTAATCAAACTTCCTGAAAACAATCGTGTTTATCTGGTGACTCACAAACTGCAACAGGTAAATGAAACATTTAAAAGAAAGTAAAAGAACCGAAACGTATCGTATGCTGTTACAATATGTCTTTTGGTCCACGATGGTATTAGGTATTAATTGCCCTCGAAGAGAAATTTAATTGTGCCTGGTACATATGCTCTTCCGTACAAGATGATATTATCTAACGGTCAATTGTCTCCGCATATAAATTCTGCCCTTGTATCGCAGCGTTCATTGGTCTAAAGCTTCCTATTATAATTTTTCCCTGGTAGATTTTAAACTTGACCAGAAACTAAGACAAGGACACCCAAATTTAGGAGGTAGCACATGGCGCCTGCGTGGAGTAAATTAGTTAATTATAGATACTTTCATTACCCATCGTGTCACAACACGTAGATGTTTTAAGAAAACGATTTTTAATTCACGCAGACAAAGGTTATGTCGTAAACGATGTTAAAGTCAAAAATGCCCGCCTATCGTCTTCTCAATACGAAAGGGGACCAACGATAGAACGCGTCGTGAAATGGAAAAGTAATTTTAATTAAACTAATATACAGGGTAGTGCATTTTTAAATGTATGCACGTAATAGAATTCCCCCCCCCCGCCAAGATAAAAGCGTGGAGCGTGGGTAACAAAGCAAAAGCTAAAATGAAGGCAGAAATTTAGGCATACGCCAAGAGTAGAACTTAGAAAGAAAAAAAAAGAAACCATAGTTGCAGTGAACACTTAAGAGAAAAAGTTATCAAAAGGAAAAGAAGCAAGTGTCCAAGCAACTAAAGAGAAAAGAAAGCAAGAAAGACAGAACGAGAAAAGAGAGTACAGATGTTATTGTACGGTTCGACTAGCTCTCCCTAGATAGCCGACCCCGAGTGACCTACCCTTCAATGCCAACCAACTGCCCAATATAGAAAAAAAAGAAAGAGAAAAGAAAAGATATCAGTTAGTCATAGAACGAAAGCATACCAATTGCTGTCCTAAATTGGAAAGTATACTTCACGACTTTAATGCCGACGAGCGGAATAGAAACCTCAAGAAAAGAAAAAATCAAATCCAAAAGCAGAAGAGAGAAGTCTATAGATGACGTACCAATCCAAAAAAGCCGACTAAGCGGATATAAATATATACAGACGGAAAGGTAGTCTGTGCTAAAGTAAGATGGAAAAGAAAGAAACCAAAACCAAAGCACTAGAAACTTAAGCAAAGACCAAAAATATCGGTGACAGCAATATGAGAGGAACAATTGGGTAACATCCAAACTACAACCAACAAGATACCGACGACGTATCCAAAGACTCCAACCACCAAAACCAAAAGATATGAAGCAAAACAAATAGCAAAGTTCAAAGTCAAAAGCCCAAAAAGTGAACATGCACTTACGACGTTTGCGACGCCGATAAAAGCAAAGAGAACGATTAGAAGAAGGAGACAGCAAATAATAATTAAAAGCGACTGAAGAAAGAGATGCAAAAGCAATAGCAGCGGCTTTTACATATGGAGAAAGACTACGATCTTTATGTAGACGCGTAGACTTTGTAGCGACATCAGTGTTGGAAAGCTTTATCGTTGCTGGCAAAACGTGACGTAACCTAATAAGATTGTTTTGCTGTGCGTTCGAACAAGAACAGTGACGTATAAACTCAGCAACCTTAGGTCTCATATGAAGCCAGTAGAAATGACACCGAAGAGCTTCCAACGTACTCCTAACACTGCGATGTTCACGTTCAGATGGAAGATGGTGATCGTGGATTAATTGTTCGCGTTGGTTCGAAGGAACAACTAATTTCCACACACAGAGTCAGACAAAGAAATGCTTACACGTTTACATAGAAGACCTTTCACAATACACCAACGAGAGAAACGACGAGGACAAGCAGAAACTTTAAAAACTAAACCTAAGTATCAAAGATCGGTAGTGGGTCTAATAATCCTAGAAACTGTAGAAAAATTTGGAGGAAGAGAAGCTAAAAAACGAACAGGACGTACGAATTTCTCAGCTTTAGAACGACAGTGCATACAAGTATTAGACTCAGGCGTAGTTATAGAAGAAAGAAGTGGAGGACTATTAAGATAATCAGCAACAGTATTAACAGAAGCTGCCGAAGAAGCAGTTCTACTCGTATAAATCAAAGATGGTTCTAGAAGTATGTCACTCCTTTCGGATGTTATAAAACTAAAAGAATTACTATAGTAAACGTTGGACTCCAAACGTTTGCCTAAAGAGACCAATTGAAAAAAGAACGTAATATCCACCAGTGCAAAATGAGATTGATAAAATGGAGTCAAATTGCAGCGTATGATTTCAATCTACGTCTTCTCCGAGACTGGTTCTAACAATTGCATAAAAAGATATTGCATAGTAGCAACGTACATCCCAATAAATTGCTTAGGTTTTATCACTCGGTTACGAATAGTGTCCATTAACCATTCCTCATAGTCTAAAGGCAGAAATTCAGTTTTCAACATCGCAGTAAACTCATTCCAAGAACGTAAAGTACGTCGTCTACTTCTAAACACAAGAAGAGCTTCACCCGATAACACCTCAGAAGCTGAAAGAAAAAGTTGATGCTGAGAAACTCCACGAGACAAACACAACTCATCAATACGAATAAAAAACTCGATCAGTACAAACGGATCTTCACCAGAGAAAGTAATATGCCAATCAGCCAAGTTCATTTCCGAGAGTCGGATGAAGTAAGTGGTTGCTCCTTCTCTAAAGAATACATAATTAACAAACGTTTAAATAGAATTGCAATCAAGTCAAAAACAAATCGACAACCACAGCAAAGTCAAACCAATAGTATATGCTACCCTATTCTAATTTTCCTAACTGAACTACCACTGAATGATGGTATCATAAGAACATCCCAATTCAAGAAAATTGCTAAAAGAAATAAAAAGATCAAGAAAATTGTTATAAGAAAATCGACCCCTTAAGTTGGGTAGCCCAAATTTGCTACAAGCTTCTAGTAGTTTACGAACCTGCACAGCCAACTCGCTGTAGGATTGAAACCATACCAGTCGGAGAGAGGGGAGGTTCAAATGACTTTATTTTAAAGAGCGCCAGATCTTTTTTTCTTTGCAGAAATAGCTCATGCTAGATCAGCACAGGAAGCTCAAAACTTGTACAAAATTTTAAGGTTCGTAAAGCTGGAGGAAACGAAGAAAGAAACTAAATCGTTAACAACAATTGCACTTTAATTACTTTAGAATGATAAATAGATTTAAATTTGAATCAATAATAATGAGAAGTAATTTGAGTAATATAAGTAGGTACTAAAACATCAGAAGTATCGGCAGCTTACACTACACTTAAAACAAAAGTGTAACCACCAGAACATATAAAAAATCTTCGTAAGTAAATTACATTAATAATAGTAATAATTGACAGTTGACGTAATCAGCATGCGATAGTAAATTTGATTATTCATGAGTAGCACCGTAGCGACAGCGAATAATTAAAATCAAAAATTGACTTACCGAGATTCAGGTGTACTTTTAGAAAACGTTTTCCTACTGGCTTCCTGTAATCAAACTTTCTGAAAATAATTGTGTCTACCTGGTGACACAAACTACAACAAGTAAAAGAAACATTTAAAAGAAAATAAGAGTACCAAAACGTATCGTATGCTGTTACAATATGTCTTTTCGTCCGCGATGGTATTAGGTATTAATTGCCTCCAAAGAGAAATTCAATTGTGTCTGGTACGTATGCCCTTCCGTACAAGATGATGTTATTTAACGGTCAATTGCCTCCGCATAGAAATTCTGCCCTTGTATCGCAGCGTTCATAGGTCTAAATCTTCCTATTATAATTTTTCCCTGGTAGATTTTAAACTTGAACAAAAACTAAGACAAGAACACCCAGATTTAGGAAGTAGCACATGAGGCCTGCGTGGAGTAAATTAGTTAATTATAGATACTTTCATTACCCATCGTGTCACAACATGTGGATGTTTTAAGAAAACGATTTTTAATTAACGCAGACATAGGTTATGTCGTGAACGATGTTAAAGTCAAAAATGCCCGTCTATCGTCTTCTCAATACGAAGGAACCAACGATAGATGGCGTCGTGAAATGGAAAAGTAATTTTAATTAAACCAATATACAGGCTAGTGCATTTTTAAATTTATGCACGTAACAGAGGGTTATTTACATGATACTCAAACTAAATAAGAGGTACAATATCCAATTCATCTAGGGGTACGTACTAAAAAGTCAGGCAGAAGATGAAGAGATCGAAACATTCTTCGAAGATGTATCCAAAGCCATAGATCTTCACAAGACTAAGTACAAGATTATAAGTGGAAATTTAAATTCCAAAATCAGCCAAAAGAACGCAACCGACTCAAATAGAATTGGGAATTCTGGGTTAGGCACCAAAAACCAGAAAAGGGATATGTTAATAAACTACTACTAATTTATACTGCCTGAACACCTTTTTCAAGAAATCTAAACAGGGAAAGTGAACATGTAGAAGCTCCGACGAAGAAACTAAAAACGAAATTGATTTCATACTTTCTAACAACAGAAATATATGCACAAACCATGAGATGGTCAAATTTAACGTTAGAACCGAAAAAACAAACTCGTGTATACGGACAAGTTTCCTACTTCGGAAGAACTCAAACTAAGGGAAAGAGAGTACCAAAAGGATTTAGAAAGCAGATTACAATCAACCGGTACCTTAGATTACATGTGTACAAATGAACTTAATCATAAAATGAAGACTGCTATCTGTATGACAACTAAAAAGATTTGCACAAAATCAAGAAACAAAAAGGAACCGAAATTACAACCACATACAATACGAGTTATGGAACAAGGGAAACAGACCCCCAGAGATACAGTAGAATACCGAGAATTAAACAAAAGGATTCATAAAGAAGTAAGAAAGGATGTTAGAAACTATAATACTAAAATAATCAAAAACACAATAGAGGCAAATGCAAGTATGAAGATTTTAAGATCAAAACTACTCCAGGGACTACAAACATTACTAAAATAAAAGATCATCAAGTGAACATACTTTGAGATAATATAAATATTGCCGAACACAGAGATTTTTATACCCGACTCTATACCTCTATTAGTCCTAATACAAGAGCTACGAGCTCGGTTATCTGTAACGTGAACTCTGAGGAGTTACAGAAATATCAAAGCAAGAAGTACAAGCTGCCCTCAGACAAATGAAAAATTGGAAAAATCCAGGAGAAGATAAAATCACAAGTGAAATACTAAAAACAGGAGGAGATATCATCGAGAAACCTCTACAAACTCTCTTTGATAAAGAGGGCAAAGTTCTAGACGCGTGGCAAAACGCAGAAGTAATTCTGATTTTAAAAAAAAGAGATAATAGTTACATAGAAAATTATCGACCAATTACCCTTCTTTCACATCTCTACAAACTCCTCACCAAAATTGTCACAAACCGGTTAACTAATAAATTCGACGCATATCAGCCCGTGGAGCAAGCTGGATTTCAGAAGGGATTTAGCCACCTTCAAACTATAAGAACGTTAATTAAAAAAACAACCAAATACAACGTATCCCTGCACTTGGCATTTGTAGACTTTCAAAAAGCGTTTGATTCTATTGAAACATGGGCCTTCTAACAAGCAATGGACGACGCTAGAATAGATTCTAGGTAAACAAACCTATTAACAAACATTCATAAGAATGACACATTTTACATCAAAGTCAATGCAAATTTGAAAACGGATAAAGTCAAAATAAATAGGAGAGTACGTCAAGGGGACACCATATCTCCAAAGTTATTTACCCTTGCGTTGGAGAACGTCTTTAAGTCACTACAGTGGGAAACAAAATGCATAAACATCGACGGATTCTTTTTAAACCATCTTCGATTTGCTGAGGACATCGTCCTGATAAGTAGCAACGCACAGGAATGGAGCGACATGTTAAACCAACTAAATGAAGCATCCAATAAGGTTGGCCTAAAAATGAACATCTCAAAAACCAAAACAATCAGTACCACAAATGAGCTTATATATAGTATATTGACGGAGTATAGTATATATTTGGAACATGCAATAAAAATAAAAAAAGAAAACCAGACAGCGGATATAAGACAATGAATAAGAGACAGCTTTCGGTAAATTAAAATACATAATTAATAAAAATAAAATTCTTCTAAATCTAAAAAAAAAATGTTTGATACCTGCGTTCTACTTGTTGCAACGACGTCCATAACGGAAAAGACTGCCAACCAGTTAAGAACAATGCAAATGGCGATGGAGCGGGCGATGCTGGGCATTAGTCGCAAAGAAGACGGCTCGACGACATAAAGAAACAATTGGGGAAAAAATGGGTTCCAAGTGGCACAAAACATAGCAGCGTGGAAGAATATGGAAGAGGCCTACGTTCAGGAGTGGACAGATAAAGGCTGAAGAAGAAGAAGAAAAGTGGGCTAACATTAGAAATTGTTTCTGCAATAGACTAGGGTATTGCTTAGCTGAAAACAGGGGATTATTTGAATATTTAATATAATTTGTTGTGTCGTTACTATTATTTTTTGAATTTTTAATAAAAAACTTGTTTATACTTGCTACGTACTTGCCGTTTGATTATAGAACTAATGCTAATAATCCTAACTAAAAATTAAATAAACCCGTTAATTGCCTATGTTCGACTTTGAGAGTGGACACTTGGTATATAGCAGAGCATTCTAACGTGACGTTGCGACCCCTACTACAATGCAGTTTTAACATGCGAAAGAGCTTGCGCGTTTTTAGCCCGCGATTGTTTCAATTCAGCAATCATGAAACGGTTAAGAGTTTCATGACGTGTTCGAAGTGAAACGGTATCTTTGTCGTAGGTAATTTTCGAAAAGTGCAAAAAAGTACTGTACAATTTTTTTAAAATGAATTTGTAAATTAAAAGCTTTCGCGGTTATTTTTGTTTATAATTATATACGACGCGTTCTAAGCCGAAAGTTGTAACGACAAAGTTTTATATTGCCATTTAATTAACATAATCATAATTAAAATAATAAAAATAATGCACCGTGCTAGCTCTTATGGCTTTATTAACATATAAACAACACACAAACATTAAATCAGAGCGATGAGCCATATACAAATTATAACCAGGGTCGGGGTATTCTAATCGTACACTAATATTTAAAATTCTAATTTGACATAATTTGAAATATAATTTGGACGCCACAATATTTTTTATTATATTTATAATGGTTAAATATTGAAACCAAAAAAGTAGATAAACAAATCTTAAAACTAATACTTAATTAAGTTATTTACATACGTGTCATTGGAGGTTAGTTATCACTTGCTGTTTGTTCGTAACTTCAGCGCATTGGGCGTGGTCATCACGTGACTTAATTGAATTACGCGTTTCTCATCTGATTCATGCGATGACGCAACATTACGAAATTCTTGAAATGCATATTTAAACTTCCAAATTTTCCGTATTTATCCTGATTGATCTACTATTCGTACAGATCCATTAACCAGAACATCGTAAAACAAACGTAACGTATGATAATTTTCATTCGAAACATCCAAATCAAATTGCATCAGACGTAACCATAAATAATTATAGATTTTCACTCATGAAAATCATAATTCGTAACGGAAATTCCTCGTAAAAGCGACGTTGTGACTAACATCAAACGTGCTGCGTAAACCATATCTTAATATCGCATTTCAAACATCAGAATCGTAACAAGGCGTACGTATCCAAACCAAATTTTCGTAACCATAAACGAATCCATACGTACACAAATCGATAAGCATCGAATAAATCAGAAACCGTAGTCGTATATCAAAAGCAAAAACTTCCAGTTAGGACGTACAGAAAAAAAACTAAAACGCAAATATTGTATCACCACGTGTATTGAACAAAGAAATGACTTACCCCTTCTAGATTACGGGTTTCTTTAAACAAACGAAAGCGCAAATAAAATAGATGAAAGCGGATTATTATTATTACGTACGACGAACGCAGAATTCCACCGTTCAAATTTAACATGTGGACATTTTCTGCACGTTGTGCAGGACGAAAACGTCCTTTCGCGCCGAAAACCGCACCCAAGACGGCTTATGTCTTAAGAAGAAGGCTCATAACGCATTTGCAGTGCGTCAAATGCATTGCGCAAAAGAATTTATATAAACAGTGAATACAAAAATGTTAATTAAAACCAGACGTATTCATCCGAAAAAAATGTGCACGTTACAAAGTATAATCATGAATTTGTCAAGTTGTCGAAGATTGAAATAAAATCTCTCAGAAGGCTATAAACATACCGCATTACAGTTTTATCCAAAAGAAAACAATAAAATGAAGTTGATTGTAACATATCCGTTGAATCATACTAGATGATACTAGTATTTTTGAACATCTACGCATATTCAAATAACACTATTTTACGTTTATTGTTAATCAGTAATTAGTGTCCGAAAAATAGTCTTTTTATTATTATCAAATCTCAATTCACACAAAACAGATATCCGTGATTTCCGATTGAAAGTAGTAAATTAAAAAAAACGCAAATTATTATTGCTTTATTAACAAAATGCAAATTATCTCAATTATTTAAAAAAATACAAATTACATTTTTCCGGTCTAGAATAGGGCTGCCATTTGTAAAAACACAAAACCAGGACTAGGTTTCAAACCCCGAATTTTTAAACTGTAGACCCGGACAATTTTTTTAATTTTTATAGTGTACAATTAATCATGGCAAATTTAAATTGTTTAGAACAATGTACTGTTATACTACGTCAAAAAAATTTCTTAAACAAACAGTTAAAAAGTGTATAGTGTACGTATTTAGTAATAAATCTGAGGCTAAACGCCATCTCGTAGGAACGGAGGTACGTACGAGTTAATCCACATGTGGGAAACTATGAAGTTGTTACTGTTACTGTACTACGCAAATGCAAAAATTTTGTTTGTATAATTGCAGAAACTGAAACAATCATTATAGACCAGTGGATAGCTGTTTCGTTCTTTTTGGACTCATCAGAATTGGAATACTCTAGTGCAGTTTCTACAACCATATAAAACAAATTGCCATAGTTTTATCCCATTCGGGTGTTAAATTCATCAATAAATCTGAGGCTAAACGCCATCTCCTAGGAACCGAGCTACGTTCGAGTTAATCCACATGTAGGAAACTATGAAGTTATTAGCTAGATAGTAAATATTGGATTGGATTTTTAGTGAAAAGCAGTCTTCAGATAAGACGTGCCCGAGCGCCACTTTTTCTTAAAACGTACGTCTAGGCTAGAGAAAAGGAAATATCCCAGGCTTGCAATCTCCCAAAGTACATCCGTATAGAAAAATAACAGTTTTATTTCTTTTGAATGTTCCCGTGGCTACGTCACTTTTATCATTACTATTATCACATAAGTACACAAAAAAGAAACAAACAAGGTTATTATAGACCTTGGAAGTAGGTATTTTAGTATACCGCCGCAATGGACAACGGCATAATTTACTGTAAACACGTACGCAAAATTTATCTAAAGTACGATTTACCCGTAGCCTTGACGTCAAGCTTAGAAGTGAGATGTCAAGATGGGTTTGAATGGTAACATTAAACAAAACGTCGTCGCGTACTTCAATTTCTTTTACAAATAGTATTTCTTTTATTATAGTAGTGAAATAAATGAAAGTTGATTAACAAGATTACAGTCGGAGTAAAATTTTAACCAAGCGCACATGATATGGAACATAATCTCAAATTTAAAGTAATTAATTCGTTAATTTAATCAAAGGCTATTTTCAGAAGCAAGCCATAAAAGCTACAATAACAAGAAATAGTTGGTACTCACAACAACGTTTGCAACATTTTAATACTAATCTACAATATGATCTTCGAAATATTAGTGTGTCGTCTCGCCGACTTTTCACATACGGAATATTAAGTAAAGCTTTTCTAAAAAAACGCATTTATAAACCAGATGTCGATTGATGACAAAATCTCATTATCCCTTACTAATCGTTTTGCGTTTTAATGACGGCACACACATCGTATTTGGCGTAAATAAATCGAAAATGGTCGGAAATGTTTTTAGAAAATGAACTACATTTTCGCCGTTACAAGTATAAAATGTTTTTTTACATCAGTTTTGGATTATTAAAAATTAAAAGAACAAAGGTACTAAATGTCTTCTTATATTTATTTTGATTTCAGATGGTTAGAACTTATAAGCGGCGATATACAAATGCCAGAAAAAGCAAGAATCATTTGCCTTACGTTTCGTAATCTGAGGACTCACTACAAAATGCAACTCAACCAGTGGCACAAGAAATGTCCCACGCAGCTGCGGAAATCTATAAAGTTACCAAATCTACTATTGGTCGTAAAATTAAATTAAAGGCGCGAATTGTACACAAAAACTTGTAGGACATCCACTATTATTTTCAAATGAAGAAGAAGAAGCATTTATTAAACATATTTATGCGATGTGGGGGGATTCCCCTGTGATTTGTATGACCTTTGCATTTTAGCAAAGAAATATCTTGACAAGGCAGGCAGGAATGAAAGGAACATAAAAAATAATTTTCCCGGTCGAGAGTGGGCTATTAACTTTATGAAACGTCATAAAGAGCGCATATCAAATCGTTTTTCGGCCAACATTGCATCCCGACGAGCTAATTTAAATTCAAATACGATTGATACATTTTTGAAAATTACGTGAAAACCATAGAAGGCATAAGCTCTGATTGTATTGTTAACTATGACGAGACAAATGTTACAGATAATCCTGGAGCAAAAAAATGTATCTACAAACGAGGTTCGAAATACCCCGAAAGGGTAATAAATGCAACGAAAACTTCGATTTCTATTATGTATGCTGGTGCAGCGGATGGCACACTTTTACCGCCATACATGGTGTATAAGTCCGAGCACTTGTGGAATACTTGGAAAGAAAGAGATCCGCAAGGTGCTCGTTATAATAGATCTAAGAGTGGATGGTTTGACGCCATATGTTTTGAAGATTGGTTTTTAACGATAATTGTACCCTATCTACCCAATAAGCCCGATGCCAAAGCTGTAATTAGTGACAATTTATTATCCCACTTTTTCAAAAACTATTGTAGAAACGTGTGAAAAGCTAAACATTCGGTTCATTTGTTTACCTCCGAATACCACTTACATATTACAACCTCTAGATGTGGCTTTCTATGCACCGGTAAAGCGCTATTGGCGGGAAATATTTACTATGTGAAAGCGAAAAGAAGGATTGCGTTTGAATGCATTATCAAAAGACTCATTCTCCAAACTGCTGTCCCAATTGCAAGATAAATTAAATAACGAAAATAAAGGCAGTAAAAATTTAATATCGAGGTTTAATAAATCCGGATTATACCCTATTAATCCAGATCGGCCAAAGCAGAGGTTTTCTGGATACAAAAAGCCTGAAGAAGACACAAATCAAGCCGTGGCAGAGGTAGTAATCGATATGCTTAAAAGTCTGCGTTATGACGCTGTTGAAAATTCTTCGAAAAGAAGGCGTAAACGACTACAAATAGAACCAGGAAAGGAAAATTTTGACGTACAACCAAGTACAAGTGGTACATCAAACATAAATAAAAGACATAATAAACGTTCTTTAAGCGTAGCCTCATCTGATTCAGAGCTAACGGATAAAATACTCAGCAATGAATCAAGTGATGGTTCCAAAAACTTTGATGTAGGAGAAGATTCTTCTGCAGAAATAACAACGACGCCAGGAGAATCTTTACAAGTTGGGGATTAGATTTTGGTCTACCATGTTACCAAAAAAACACAAAGAATTTTTATTGGACAAATAATTCAAACTCTCGTATCAGGAGAATATAAGGCATCATTTTTAAAAAATATAGTAGGTAAATTGAAACAGTTTGGTTACCCAGCAAACACGGATAAAGATATAGTCAAGAAGGACATGATTGTTCTGAAATTGCAGAAACCAAAGACATTAGGTACAGAAAAAATACATTTTTTCGAGTTTGAAGATGATTTGTGTGCCTATAATATTGAATAAACTAGTTATTAAATGTATATAAATAGAATTGAATAAGGCTCAGATAAGTATACATTTTACATTAAAAAAATGTTTTTTTATTCCATATACCATTAATTTGGATTTGGCAAACTAAAAATACGTTCTAATTCAGAAATAGTAAAAGAAAATGTTTTTCTATTGACTCAAATAACCCCATAATACGTTCTATTTTGGTTTAACATTGTTTTACATATGCGACCCAAATAACTCAACTATAAGAGGGTATTTGGGTCGATAAAAATTTTTTTTTTCTTGTGCATGTTTGTGGGGGTTAATTTTAATGTGCGTTTATTTGTACTATTCATAGGTATAACTTATAGAATAATTTATGTAATTTAGGGCATTATGGCAAACTACACACTAAAAGTTTTCTAAAATATGACCCAAATAGCTCCATTCTACGGTAATATTATACATTAAACACGAAAATTTCTTATTTCTCTTTTTCCACGTTGTTGGCTTTTTGATGATTTTTATAATATCATGGTTTTTTATTGTAAGCCACTTTCACTGTTTGCCTAATTGAACCATGGCACTAACACGTGTGCTAGCTTGAAGGTAAATGTAAGTAATCACACCAGGTTAATGATTGCCCTCAAACTTCACAATGACATACATTCCAACAATTTTATGTTCAACATTTCCATTACATTCATTCTCCAAATCATTATCAGGCTCGGACGTTCAATCCACAAACTGATTATCACCGGTTTCATATAATGATATTTCATTTTCATTATCGAATTCGTCAGAACTTTCGGTTTAAGCAAAATGATTGGAACAAGATGGCATTGGTTCATCATTATTTTAATGGGTGGTTCATACGCTTTTGCCCGCTGGCACATTCAACCTTTCAACATAAATTCGTGTGTTTTCAAGATTGTTACGTGCATAAATTTAAATAATGCGTTACCCTGTATATTAGTTTAATTAAAAATTACTTTTATATTTCTCGACGCCATCTATTGGGTTCGTTGGTCTCTTCGTATTGAGTAGGCGATATCCGGCGAGATACCGGCATTTTGACTTTAACATCGTGCATGTTATAACCTATGTCTGCGTGAATTAAAAATCGTTTTCTCAAATCATCCACGTGTTGGGACACGATGGAAAATAGAAGTTTCCTTAATTAACTGAGTTAATCCACGCAGAGTAAGTGGCTTTTGTTCTTTCTTTGATTAAAGGTAATTTTTATGTCTTTTCGTTAGCGCCATGTGCTACCTCCTAACTAGGGGTATTCTGGTTATAATTTAAAGTCTACCAGGGAAAGTTGTGACTTCGTTGCGATCGTGGGGTATTCGAATCGTCACCGGCCGTTCCTCCCACAATCTGGCCCATGATTTCTAGTCGATACTGAAGTACAAGGGATTAGCATTGACAGATATTTTTGATGGGACGATTATAACTACTTATAAAGCCTACGGTTAGAATTAATGAAACCACAGACAAGGGGTACAACAGCATCCGACTACCGGGTTGTGTTATGTGTGCTTGCTTTAAAATCTAAGTAACGATTTTTGTAGATCTGGATTTCGTGAGGCATTAGTTTGACACGATTTCCGACTCAATTTGTTTACAGGATAGCTTGCCGGGGAAAGCGCTTTTTTCGCACAAGTGGAAGTTCCTGTGTTGATGGTAAGTGATTTTATGTATCTTATTCGTTGTCAGAAAGGTCGCTCACAAAACTGTTGTGAATATTAATTCCGTATTTATTAACGTTATTGGATTACCATTTTTATAGTAAATTTTCTTGCTTATTGTGTGTGACGTATGCTGTGTACTACCAATAATTATTATGATAGTGTAATATTAATGCCGTACTTATTATCATTATTTCGTGTATCTCGCATGCTGTATACAAATGATATTTACTATAAACTTTTCCTTGCTATTCATGTCGACGTAATTTACTTATGTATTGTGTGTTGCCGATACTACTGACTTGCTGTAATGAGAATTCTTATATCCTGTGATAATCATCAACGATTCTAGATTAAAGTTGTTATTGTGGTTACTTGTTCTTTTATGACACCATACCTTTCACTTTGGATCGTCGTTATCTAATAACAAACGTTGGCTACTCGAACAGCCGAGTATAAGGATTACGAACCTAACATCGTGTTACAAGTTTATACCGTCTGTCTTGAGCGGGACAGAAGTGACTTTGGATAAGCTCTGGCGCCCTTAAGCATATTTCCTGTATTATCTGTGAACCCCCCCTCTCCCCGACTATTGTGAGTTGGCCGTGCAGGTTCGTAAAATACCAAAAGCTTGTAACAAGATGCTTGATAAAAGCTGAAGCAACAACTTCCTTCACTCCATCAGCTACTCTAGTGCACAGTCAGTTTAAATAATATATCTAAATATAAAAATAAAACTAGACTTTTTAATTAAAGTAACAGCAATGCAAAATAAATACATTGACAAGTTTTATAACATACTATAAAAGTATTTTAAATCCTACATAACGTTGTCATTGTACGTATGGTTATTTACTTAAATTTTATACGTAAAGCAACAAACAACTACAAATGTAGTACATTTTATTAGTTTGTAATACTGGCAACATTGTTAAGAAAATATTTAATTATTAGCACAATTAAAGGAAATTATTACAATCTTGTAAGCAACACTTTACAGTACACTGCACAGTAACGTAACAAACCAGTTCAGTGAAAACTATACTAACAACCTCTAGTGCGCAGTACAAATTTATAAGTTGCATATTCCTGTAAAATTGACTATCTTTAAGAATACTGTTAGGCACAGCTAGATTGTTTATAGCGTCTAACGCGTTGATCGGACGTATACCAATCAGATATTTAAAAATGACGGTAGTTGCTTCATTCGAAGCTGTTCTACGAAACTACTGCATTTAATATAATCTTTACTTTTACTAAATAATTGTAGTAACTATTTGAACGCTGTTTGGTAGAACATTTAGAGAATAATAAATTCTACACAATTTTACCTTTCTTATAGTAAATAATTATTAATACTAACCACTTAATTTGTTTTAATTTAGAGATACAATGCTGTGCAACGTATTTGGAGAATATGTACGATTTTCAAACAACCTCTATCAGCCGTACTATTCCCAATGCACGATACATGGGGAAATGTATGAACCATTTGTTGGTAAAGAAGTTCTTAAAAAGAAACACAAGCTCGAACTGAAAAGACACATGCATATGACAAAGTCATATTTGAACGCACCACAACCGACTATTATTGATGACGTCTTTAAAGAATTAATCAGAGATAGTGTTCATTCCGTGTTTCAGTTAGGCGACCGAGGCAAATGTGAAAAACTTCCATTTGAATACGCACATGGTGTTGTCAAACATAAATTTAGATGTCCTGTTTGTAAATGTAAACATTGAATGTATTTTTTTAACTGTTTACCTACACGTTTTGTACAATATCCCTGTTTTTATTTACAGGACTACTGATTTTTTTAAATAAAAATAACAAAATAAGCATTTGTTTATACTGTAACTTCGATGTTTTTATTATTTTTAGTGTGTGTATTGTGGCTTTAATATGGTAGGTTGACACATATTCAAGGCATTAAAAATTGTATCAAGTTTTTAATTTCGTTTTTTCTTCATACTCTTTCAAGCTTTGCTTTTATAAAAGTAATCTAAACACCTATTGTTGTCAAATTCTGATTTTGATTTACGTTTTAGAGATTTCTAAATATTCACAACTTTTTATTTTTGTTTATCCTACTCTTTTCTCCGCTGAACACCAAGCAAAAACATCTTTATGTTACGTTTTGACAAACAATTCTTCTGTAATATCATTTTGCGCTGCTTGTAACATAAATATTTGGCGGCCAACGTCTGGGATTTCCGAGTTTTACTTTGACTTTTATTTTTTGTGATTTTTGGAAACTTTTGTCGATTTGTAAGTTTATTAAATGGGTTACAAATTAAACGTTGTTGTTTATCGCATAACAAATTACGTTATAAAATTAAAGAAGTTCAGTTCAATTTTACGAAATTTTTTTTAACAAATGTAGTTATTTTAATTTTATGGTACAAGTTTTTTTGATTAACAAATGGTTGTTAACAATCCTTCCACATTCGCCAGTGAAGATATCAAACTTGTCGTTCAACCTTCTATTGCGCTTTACTAACATCGTCTGCAATTCATCAAAATTTTGTTAGTTGATTAAAAGTGTTTCTGTTTCAAAATAAAAGTTAAAATTTCCTAAAGATTCAAAGTCAAATTATCATTTCTTCGACGAGTTGCGAAAGTTCAGTTGAATCGGTTATTGCTAAAACCCATTTTTTTTTTAACTTTTCAGGAAACGAAAAAAACATTTAGGAAATATATACGTGCAATAAATGGTATTTTTTTCCTTTTAAGGTCACTAAAAGATACATACATATGTGTAATGTATGTGATAAAATTAAGTTGACAAAGAAAAAACAATTTTGCAAACAACGAGTTAGAAATTGTTGACTTATAGGGTTTTTGAAATAAATACAAAACTACAGTATTAACTTTTATTCAAAACATAAGCAGCATGCTTTTTTTTGTTTTTGGTTCTTTAATATTACCAGAGTGTATGATTTTTTCATAAAATGGTTTTTTTTTCTTCCTCAACCCACGGAAGCAACATTTTCATATGTTGGATTCTGTACTTGAAATAAGAAGCTCTCCTAAGTAAGCATTCGCTTTGGGGAATTGCACCATCGTGTCTTTCTTTCGTTTAGAATGATCCAAGCCGAAAGTGTGCCAAATCCAACCATTTATAAATTCTGAAGCTTTTAAGCAACCAGGTTTCTTCAAGTCATGTACAATGTAATGAAATTTTGTAATTGCAAAATTTACTTTTTTGTTTTTATGAAGGTTTATCGTTTCAGTAGATGTACAATCTCTTGTATAATATAATAGCCACCAATTTTTAAAATCTAAAATTGTGTTCGTTTGTATTTTGTAAACTGTGAATTTTCTGTTAAGGCTGAAAGTTATAATCACTTCAGTGTATTTATGTAAATCGTAAATCCTGTCATGCTTTTTTAAACTTTTTTTATAAGGTCAAAATAGCGGTCACAAGGAAGAAAAGAATAGCCGCGTTTTGGAAAAAAATTGTTATACATTTTTAAAACGTCCATGTTCAACTAACGCCATACAAAATCAAACTACAGAATGATTTTTGTTCTGACCTGAACAATTGCCTGTTTTAGACACGTAATTTCCAATGAAGTGCATTAGAAAAAAACACACTTCATTATCGGTTTTTAAACGATGCACACAGAATACCGACACAGTTAAATCTGTTCTGTTGTAAATAACTGACATTTTTGGGTTAGATTTTCTTAACAACACGTGTAGACACTCTTCTGATGTTTGCGTAAAAATCTAGTGGTTCGAAAATGTATAACATTTTAGTACTAAAACCCTTAAGTCAGTGACTTACAGTGTTTAAGCATTACATTGATAGATCGACATTTTACTGCACACATGTACAATATACTGACCTGGGTGGTTTTAGCGCCAAACGATGTGGCTACGGCAAGTTTAGCGATTTTCATGTCAAACTCAATTTGACCAAAATATGACTTATGGGGTTTTGGCAATAACCGATTCAATTATAGCGTAACGTTTCCGAACATCAATTATTGTTGACATATTGAATTGAATTTTTTTACAAGTCACGCATTAAGTTTTTTTTATCTATTTGTAATTTTGCTATTTCTTAGTGTAAGTTAGTTAAATCTTTACGAGAACGACTTTAGCCAACCGATTATAATAAACGACTACTTGAATAAATTAAGCGTCACACTCAAAGGTCTAACGAGCCTATAGATATTTATAATTATTATTATGATATAATCTTGCATAGAGATTTACAGGCTTCGCTTGGTTTTTAAAAGCTTGGTTTGATACCAAGCCAAGTTTTTAAATAATCAACCCAAGTTCAATATTAGCCAAGCGTTTTATAGATCACAGTTTTTATCAAGCTGTCAAGCTCTTAAAAAGAATATTATTTTGATGTAAAATTTATATCTCAAAAACAAAGGCAATTCACACAAATCACTTGAGCAAACAGCGTCAACTGAAGAAATCGAAACAAAAATTAAACAAGTTGTCAAATTGAGTTTTAAGAAAGCCAAATTTTATAATTTATACTTTTTACATTTCAACGTTTTTTATATATTTAACTGAAGTCTTGTTTTGGTTACAACCGCAATAAGCATAATCGAGTACACAAAGTAGGTCAGTGTAAATACGAAGAAATAAAGATTAGTATTTGCTGTAATTATTTTACTAACAATTTATTTTGTTGATGACGGATAATTAAAGAGAATTATAATGAACGCAGACGTTTTAAAATAGGGATATCACAGCATTACCATATGGTTAAAATCAAAAGTCTTCACTTATTTAAATAGACAAAATCGACCTGAAAACTGTAATTGCAAATATCACTGTAGACTAAAGCAGGACAAATTTTTATGTAACGCCACAAGAAAACTTTTTCTTAAGTTTGTAGTCGTTTATCAGAAACACGCTGTAGGGGAAGGAGGGGAATATTCGGGCCTGGGAAACATTCAGCCATTGGAATTCGGTGCTTTATTTTTTTGAAAACCCCGCCAATTCTTATTAATTCGTACTGCCAACATACTTTTCTACATCTTGTGTAAAGTTTGAGATGTGTTTGTTCAACGTTTCTTAAGGGGGGTCTACACAGATAACTAGGCAACACACCGTACTTCCATAAGACCAATGTTAAAAGTGCTGTTTGTTTATATAAAATTACAAAGTTACTTATTATTTTGAAGAATCGTCCACTTCGTCAATACAACCAGGAAACCTATTTCCACGTCAATATAGAGCGGTTTTTAAAAAAAAAGTACATATAAATTGATATTAAATTGTTTTCAAACACGACTAATATTTGACATTGCAATAGTTATAAATGCTTTTTTCATAAAAATGCTTCTATAATGACTTAGCTTTGCTTAAACAGGTCTGATTAAACTTGTGGAAAATTTAAAAAATTATAATTTACAATTAAAATTCTTATATAAACAAAAAAATTTTTCGCGTCAGTTAGTGTCAATAAAGACGAAAATCGACAAAAAATATTACGAGTCGTTTTAACCGCAATATCGCCGGCGGGTTGGTAGGTAGTTGAATGTTAACACAATAGGATTAATTTTGAGGGTCTTTAAAAGTTTTGCTCATAATTCACACAATGTTATTTGTATTATTATCATAAAATGAAACAAATAAATACAACGTTTGTACATGAATTTTATCATAATTTAGATATAACATATATATAACACTGAATCAAATTTTTAAGTAAATTTTTCGTAGGTCCAAATTACGACAGCGACGCGGATCTACCAATTCCGGTAATAATGCATGAAAATAAAATGTTTCTAGTTTTGCCACCATGCGATCTGTTCAAAATAAATCGTCCCTATAAAAGAAGAACTATGATTAAAGTGTTTTTCTCAATTGAATAATAATTACCTTTTAATTACTTCAACATGAATTCCTTTTATAGTATAGACAATAAAATAACACTTCGTACGTTTGGTGATTTGTAATATTCCTTGAAGTTGATAATAATAATTATGGTTTCTTTTTAAGGTCATTTTATTTTCCGAATCTACAACACAATAATTAATTAAGCTTGACTTACAGGCTTCTAACGGATCCATATCTCCAGCTTTTAGAGAACTTTTTATCTCTATAATTGCATCGTCGTTTACAAATCCGTCAGGAGAACATGCCAAAAATGGCTTTTCCTTATCAATAATGAGACCACAAATAGTAACCTTCAAGTTATAAGTCTCTTCGAATTGTTGTATAGCTACTGATTCACTATCTAACCCAAAAGCGGTGTACTTGTTTCCTTTAAAAATGTTATATAGTAAAAAGGATACAGTTTTGGAAGTGCAGGTTGTTGGGCGTAGCTTACAAATTTTACCAAAATTGCAGGCCGTTATCCTTTTTCTACGCTCCGCTTTCCACAAATCATTTTTTGATTGTGTTAACGTACCTTCTTCAATTTTTTTTCTGTCTATATTTTCTAATTTTTTTAGAAACTGACTAACCTTTGAGTCATATTCGTCTTTTGGAAGATCAGGCTCGATGTTTTCGTCTACCATCCCATAGTCAGCATCTGCAGTAGCGAATCTCATTTTAGGGTAATCTGAAATTAAAACAAAATTAATAAAATACATGGCAATATTTACGGAATAAATATGTACGTTTCATAGTTTTATTCCTATATCGACGAATTTGGGTGTCTAAAAAACGACTCATGTAGTATCCTGGAGCTCTACCACAAATATCTTCATGCAAAAAAGATAGTAATTTTCCTCTGCTATTAAAAGAAATTGCGGCCATTTCGCATCTCAATTGATAAGAATTTTTTAAAGAAAAATTTATTCTTTTGCCTCCTATAAACTTAGCCACTATTGCATTATAAGTTTCCGCTGGATTATTGTCAGTATCGTAAAGCAAACTAGATGCTTGATCTGCAAGTCTTTGTGTGATAGTAGTGATGACTTGCAACATACCACATTCGAAATATGTATCAACCAAGTCCTAATAACATAAATAATTTTATAAAAGTGTTAATTATATTATTTAAACTTATCATTACGTACTTCGTCATCCTCTTTGCCACTACAAAAATATTCTTGACAGCGTTCATGTCTACCTAATATATGGAATGGACTGTTTAATACATCACGTCTCAAATTTTCGATTTTGGTATCTATTGGCAAGTTTTCACGTTTGCGGTATTGCACAGCTTTTACAACTGCATTACGAAAGCGTCCTAAAGTTGAAAGACTGCAAACATAATCTCTTCTGCTTTTTGGAAAGTTGGAATTTTTACTAAGATCACTTAACTTGTTTATATAGTTGCGTAACAAATGATTACGACATTCAATTTTTCTAATGTAAAAAGTGGGACCGTATGGTGCAAGCTCAGTTAAATGTCAGTAAACACTGCTATCACTATCACCAATCAACTGTCCGTAAATTAAATTATGCCTAGAAATAGAATCTGCGAAACCTTCACAAATGATACCTGCTTCCATAGAAGTTGATGTTTTATTCCAGTTTCGGAAGCACGTGTGGTCACTTACATCGCGTCCTCTGGTACACAAATAACAGTATTTGTTTTTGACACCCATATATAATTTTTTTTTTGATTTTGCGCCAGTTATGGATGCCTGAAATACATTTTTACTTAATAATTATTTAAAATTGTTTTATAAAATAACTTACAACACCAGAAAGAGCAGAGTAATTTCTTCGGTAGGATCGCTTTCCCTAAGCTCCGTCTGCTATTACCGCTATAATAGGTATACCGTCTTCATTTTTCTCGTCTGCCAATTCGGTTTCTTCTTTCGAAGCTACGCTCATTAAGTGTTGGTTTAAATTTGTAACCCATTTTGAAATACCATTATGGCGTTTCAAATATGTCCCATTGGACATTTGAGGAATATCCATTGCAGCAAACAATTGGGCAAGTTGGGTATACCCAATTCCAATTGATAAACCACCAACTACGCTAGCACGATTAGCTGAACCAAATGAAGAATTGGTGTCACCAGTTCTTATAAAATCTACCTTTCCGCACATATTACATTTAAAAGTAAGCACGCTTTCGAATCCTTCAATTTTTTCAGAAATAACTTCTGCATTTAAGAAAGAGCAACCAAATCCCATATGTTGTAATGATTTCAGAGCACTTAAGAAATATTGTATATCTACAACTCTTCTGCCAGTTAATACCTTTTCTTTTTGAATATGATTTGTTTCTGTATCACTTTCAATAAGCAACGAAGCGTCTGAATACTGATCTTCATCTACAGAAGACACGTCTGTCACATCTTTGGGATCAGTGTCTCTATCTGAAACTATTTCTTCTTCAGATTCGCTATTTAACGTCTCTAAAATATTGTCGAAATCGGTACTACAACTACGTTCACCTTCCAAGTATGAAGGAATGGAAAGATTTTTTACGTTCGAAATCAATTTCCTATTTAAAAAAATGCGTTTTTTACACTTCGAAGATATTCAAAATGTTTGTACTTACGTTTTTCTGGGTTTCCTCAACATCATACGCCTACTCTTTTTTTGAGCACCTACACTTTTTTTTACTTTAGGCATCTTTAATTTTAAACAAATACACAATGTATAAACACTAATTATTGATGTAGATCGTATGCTAGGATCACGCACAATAATCACAATTGCTTAACTTGTTCATTTTAATTATGGGTTACATATATGGAGGTGGTATGAATCAGCAATAATAATAGATTAACTATTATGTGCACTAGAACTAATTAAAGTTTAATTTTCTGATAAGCTAAGATTTTGATATTTTGCTCTTTATTTTCGCATTATAACTAAACGGTATTCATTAAGCATTAATCAGAGGCTATTAAATATTCCAAAATTATACGTCGTTAATCGTTTCCTACTTTCTCCTTTAACTAAATGCCCTTTTGATTAACCGTTTTTGTGTTTAATTACACCCTTGCCCAAATATTTCAAGTTTTTGTTTTTTGTTAGAAGCGTGATTACTTTTTTAATCGTAGTATTCTATAAAAAAATCGGTTTTGATCTTTGTACAAAAGAGAAAGCAAAAGTCTATAACTAAACTGTTACGTTTTACAAAAAAAAATGTTTCAAATAAAAGTTATGGAAACTATAATTTATATATATATAATAATAAGAATGAATACTATTGTTTACTTTATAAGAACGGTATTTCTTTACAACTTTAATCCTTTTGTTTTGTGTATCAAAAGACAAAATATTCTACCTGAACTATGTATAGTGGTTTGCCTACTAAAATAATTGTAGGCGCAGATTTATTTTTTCAAAGCTGTGTAGAGGAGCCTTAAGAAATAAATACTAAATTAAAAAACTACAGTTTATGGTAAGTATTTCTTATATTTGCTTATTGCCATTAAACTATTAATTAACTGAAATTTCGTGGATCTGATATCAATGTGCACTGATTAGATAATCATAATAAAGTTTTTCACGTTCATTTTTAACCTACAAAACATGTTGTTTAGTTTGCATATATTATATTGACAGATGACCACATGGTGAACAATCGGCCACTAAAACCGGGGAACTTTCGGCAGATGGCCGAATGTAGCCCTAAACAAAACAAATTCTATAGTTATCGAATTTTATTTTCAGATGCCACAAAAACGTGTTTTAAAGACCAATAGAATGCTTATTGATGAGGCGAATATGAAACAGGCGATTATTAAGGTCTTTAATGGTACATATTCGGAACGACGAGCAGCAATAATTTATGAAATACGAAGAACTACTTTACAATGTAGGATAAAACGAATTTTGAGCAAGTACACCAAAGAAAGTTATTTAACACACAATGGAGAAAGAGCAGACGATTTGGGAAATGATAGTATCGATGAAGATTCTCCAAAGTAGGTACTCTAGTAAGTACACAGTCAAGCAAGTTTTTACAAATGACCAGGAATTAAAATTAGTGAAATATATCAAAAGATGCTCTGATATAAACTATGGCCTTACTTTTACTCATGTTCAAAAGCTAGCATAGGAATATGCCAATATTTTACGGCACTGTAAAATACCGGCGGAATGGCATGCTACAAAATCAGCAAAAGATGGGTGGAGCAGGGGATTTATGTGTAGGCTTCAATCTTTGTCATTGCGAAAACCAGAAAGCACCAGTTTAAGCAGAAGCATTGCTTTCAATAGACATAAAGTGGACAATTTGTTTGACAATTTAAAATCTGTTTTGGACCGATATAAATTCCCACCTGAAAAAATTTTCAACTTAGATGAGACCGACGTGACAACTGTCATGAAACCAGTAAAAGTAGTTACAACATGTGGGAAAAAGCAAGTTGCACAAGTTGCTTCTGCTGAGAGAGGCGAATTAGTAACGTTTGTAGGCATCATAAATGCTGCCGGGCAATCATTGCCCCCTGTGTAGGTCTTTCCCAGACGCAGGAATTTAGATGATTTTATGTTAGGTGCTCCTGTTTCAAGTTTAGCATTAGGCAGTAAGTCTGGATGGATGACAGCTAAAATATTTCCGTCTGTTCTAAAACATATAGTGACACAAACAAATTGTAGTGTGGATAACCCGATTCTGATTTTGCTTGATAATCACGAATCCCACGTATCCTTCAATTGTGTTAAATATTGCAAAGAAAATGGAATATGTCTCCTAAGTTTTCCCCCTCACACCACCCACCGGCTTCAGCCACTTGATATTGGAATTTATGGACCACTCAAATCCTACTGTAGCGTTGCATTCAATGACTGGCTGACTTCAAACCCTGGCAAACCTATTTCAATCAAAAATATACCTAATTTGACTAATGTTTCCTACTTAAGAGCTTTTTGTGCAAGTAATATAGTTACCAGTTTTCAAAAACCTGGCATTTGGCCACTAAATCATTTGGCATTTTCCGATGATGACTTTGCTTCAAGTTATGTCACCGATAGACCTCTCCCAAATAATGATACAAGTGCTACGGAAGAAATTCAGACGGAGAGTAATGCAAGTGGGAAGAAAAACACAATAGAAGGAAGTCAAGAAACCACAACTGAAGAAGTTACAGAAATTTTAAAAGTAAAAGAAACAGATATGAATATGTCAACTGGGGAAATGAATGCTGAACAACCCAATGTTTTAAAAGAAAATGTAAATGTTTTAAATACTCCTTCTTGCAGTGGTCTAAAGAAACATGTAAAGATTAAAATAACTCCAGAAGTGGTACGGCCCTATCCAAAAGTCAAACCAAAAGAAACAAAAACCAAAAGAGAACCTGGAAAGTCAAGAATTTATACAGATACTCCTGAAAAACAAAGACTCGAAGAAATAGAGAACAAAAAATCTTTAAAAATAAAAAAAGTTGTGCGTAAAATATACACCTCTAATGAAATAGTTAGTACACCAAAAAATACAAAAAAAGCTCCCATCAAGAAACCTAGACTTCAAGAAATAAATTTGACATCGAGTGAATCAGACATTTCACTGAATGATAATTCGGATGACGACATTAGCGATGAATTGGAAAGTATTAAAGACTTTGATGGTGATAACCTAAAAAACGAAGATTTTGTACTTGTAAGATTCCCATTTAAACACACCATGATACACTTTGTAGGGCAAATTTTAAGTAGTGTTAGTGATGCCACTTATAGGGTCAAATTTTTAAGGAGAAAGGAATTATCCACTACATTTTACTTTCCAAACATAGAAGACATTACTAGTGTAGATTCTGATGATATTTTAGCTAAACTGACAACACCTTTGCGATCGGGTACAGCAAGAACCTCTTCTTATTTTCAATTTTGTTATAACTTCGGCAGTTTGGTAGTGAATTAGTTTAACAAATTTAATCCAAATGATTTTATAAATTATAATAGTTATGTTTACGTTTCCATATTTGAATTTTCACCAGATGTTCATTTTCTTCTTATTATTTTACTGTAGCTTTCTTTTTTTGTATGAATAAATCTTATGTAGGTCATTTTGCTGTTTTGCTGTACTTATAATGCCATTTTACACGTTGGCCAAATGTACTCCAGTACCTGGCCAAAAGTACCCCGTGTTGGGGAACATTCAGCCATTTACTAAAGGTTCAAGTTTTTTTCATTTCTGTAAAAAGTAAATACATTTGAATGCCTGCAATTTTTATATATGTTGGCAACATTATGGCCAATGCAACTGAGCATACGCAGTTCTAAATAAATTGGAAATTTTTGTTTCAGCAGATAAAGTTTGCTTAGGGGCCGAATGTTCCCCTCCTTCCCCTAGACTAAATTCCTTCACAACTCCGGAAAATTAGAAGTCAAGCGAGAACGCGTCATCCTGAATACCTATTCAAACCTCGCATCGTGAATACTCTGTAAAGGCAGTATCTTGTATTGCTGTAACCATAAAATGTTTATTGTGTAAGTAAATGTAAGCAAAAATTTCTTTATTACATTCACATATAGGCATGAATCACATCTCATTCGGTGCTGTAGACGACGCGTTTGAAGTTATGAGGTAACCTATGCTAGTAGTTGGGTAATAATTTATATCGATTATATTGTAGCAGTGAGCTGTAACACGCGCGGGATACATGTTCCAAGGTCATCAACTACATTTGCGGAAAGAGCAAGAAAAAGTTTGAAAGCTTCAAAAAGCTTAAAAATCAAGCCAAGTCTGTTTCCACAAACACCAAATCAAGCTTTTATTTTTTAAAAGCTTGACTTTTAAGCCCAACCTAAGCTTTTACGTTTTAAGCCAAGCTAAGTGGCTTGGTGAATGTCTAATCTTGTATATGTTACCTTACAAGTTAAAGAAATTTTAGTTTTTCGCTCTTCTGACAACGTTGTTAATAATGGTAGATCAACACACTTGTTCGACAGCAACCTCGAGTATCGTCTTCTAATACCACGCTCTCCATAAAAAAAGACAAGGTACTGTTAACGCTTCCGCTTCTTCTCACAGAAGTAGTCATTAGTTGGAGTTGTAAGAAGCCTAACCATCAAACTGTTTCTTGCAAAGACTATAGGAAAAACCCGTTTTGTTACTGTAGAAGAGTGGACTTGACCGTTAATAGTAATTTACATAACAAGCATCTGAATAGACATCATAGTATAACGAACGCGAGCCCGCATGTGAGTGAGTTATGCTATGAAATATTCGACGAGAGTAACGTACATTATTTTTTGTGCTGTCTTTTGTAAAGTTATATAATTTTGTTGAAAAAATAAAAAAAACACCAGAAATATAATGTTGGTACTACATTTATTGCTAAATCTGTCAAATTCCATATTTACTTTAATATCGTTTTTATCAATTTTAACTGAACTTCAAGAGTTTTTAAACGACTTTTCAATCTGTCGGATACTCGTTCTAATCTAACAATTAACTTTAACACTTAGTTTTATGTGGATTTTTAGTTTTCATTTTGCCACACTAGAGCTTTTTTCGCCCATTACGTAACTAAACGTCTTTTAAGATCTCGTGAACTGTGGCGCTGTAATCTGTATATGTCAAAATATTGTTATTATCCGTCTTGCAAACATTCGCCGGTACATTCTTTCTAACCTATCTTTGCTTTTATCATTGTATTTGTTGTTAATAAGTCTTTACGTATTATTATAAATAAATAAATTTTTATTTCATAAACAAATTTCTGATTGTTTTTAATTTTTATTGACGTGAGTGCCTTTTAAATAGACTAACGTTTTTGAAATTCAGATAGATTTGTCAACTTTTTTACTTTTAGTATATTAATTCCGATTTTCGACTCAAGATCACAGTTCACGACATAATAAAATGCCTCTACACTAACAAACGAATATTGACGTTTGCGATGTTGGCAGCACAAAAAACTTGTTTCTGTCGTTTCAATATAGGAAACGAAGGAAGGACGAAATAAAGAGCAGTTAGTTACGCCTGATGATAGAGTACATCGGGCTACTTTTTAAAATAAACGTTTTGCTAGGAGAGAGAGAGACAAAAAAAATGCTTTAGAAATAAAAGTGTTTTCGGTTAGATGTTTGACACCTTCAATTCCGATTAAAGACTTTTTATTTATGTAAATTTAACAGAAAGTTTGACATTTATTTCTTGGTTTACTGAATAACTGCATTAATAAATGATAACAATTTTTTTGTACTGTCGCCAATAATCAATGTATGAATACTTTAGGCACTAGAACACTTGCCATCAAAATTAAACATAAAATTGTCTTAATGGAAATTTTGTGTTCTCTTGTTGCTCAAAATATTTTTTGAGACTTCATTTTTTACGTAAAACTGGCATTGTTTTTGATATTCGATACTATTTCAAATTTAGAACAAAAAAAGATTTAGTTATTCGTTCTGGTTTAGACCTTTCTTATGTGAAAAATATTTCGGTGTGGTTTTCGGACTGTATGAATTTTGTACCAGAACGTACCTTTTTTGCAAACATATTACGTATTTATGTATTAAGTATAATTATTACAACTGTGTCATTTTTGAAATATTGGTCGTACCCAGAATTGTGGTGATCTTTAACGTGTACTCTTCTTACTGAGTTTATTTTGGTTCTCAACCTTAGTAAGTAATAATAAAGCCGATAGTACCAAAAGACGTAAATTTCTTTGGTACACCTAATTGTAAACAATATAAGCTTTATTGTTTATTTACAAACGGTAAAAATATAAAGAAAACGCGCGATCCACCGCTAATAGTAGTCTATCAACTTTTTGCGAATATTCGCTAAATAGTTTTAACAAAAAATTTGTTATATTTGAAGAAAAAAATCGCAAAATTCTAGGGGTATACTACGCTTAAATCATGCTGATTTTGGATACTAATTGACGGTTTAATATGTGGTTGTTATGAGGAATTCGTTAGAGTAAAGATGCATTTTTATTTTACGGCTCAATTTGATTTTTCTATTTTATCATTAGCAACTTTGGCCATCTACATGTGTTTTTTTTTAACTTTGGTCACTTGCACGTGTTCTTTTAACTTTGGGATACTGGCAAATGTTGTTTTATGCTAGATAGTTCTTATGATGACAATACAGTAAATAGAGTATTGAGCATTGTTCCGAGTTCTGCAAACCTACTTTGAATAAAGATATCAAAACCATCGTTTGAACTGCTACGATTACGAACAAATTGGAAGGCACACTGACCGAAATATCCATACTATTTTAACAGCTTATATTGAAACTAAGGAATTTGTTTGTGATAACGCTATATGTATGTAATAAGTTACTTTTCAGCAATTTTAAAAAAATTGTGTCAGATGTCCCATTAGCTAATAGTACTCCGGACATTAAATTGTGAGTATCTTGTTTCTTATATAAAATTGTTATAGTCTACGTTGTCAGTCGTTTGCAAGCACGACTGTACGGACATATTACGTTTATTATCACAATTATAAATATACATTTGTGTTGTATTCACCAACGTGAAACGTTGGCACTTCGTTTAAAACAATGGCATCGTCCAAATACGGAAAACCTTCTCATGTTTGTATAAACTCCGGCCGTGGAAGTTTTTCTTAGTCGCTGTCGTGACCACATTCCTGCATTCCTCAAAATCAAATTCCACAATCAGATAGGTTGTTTCAAAAACATTCTACACAGTACGAGTCTAGCTTTGACACGCAAAACATGTGTGTTTCGGTCGAGTTGCTTTTGATGACCACCGCTGCTTTTTTTTGCGGTTAAAGATAGCTTTGTTGGTGTCGTAATATTAACCGCCCAAAATTTTTGTATTCAAATGATTTGCTTAATAACTTAAAATAACTAATAAACTATTACCTTAAAACGGTGCAAGATAGAGGAAAGACGTAAACATTTTTATACAGGTAAAGTAAATTGACAAGGTAAATATGCATTGTAATAATAAAAAATCAGCGGCCGGCGACGTGGGTATTGGATCTTGTTTCCAAAATATTTGTCCGACGGGGGTTTCCAATAAAATGCCTTCATCCATGCCAACATTCAACGTGGAAAATGACCAAACAAGTCCACCACAGGCTACCGGCTGCTATGTCTTAATGAACCATTCTTCTTTCAATTGACAACGGTGTCACCAGTTAATGTTAAAAAAGTCGACTCATTCACGTCGCAAGTCGGCTCGTAAGTTCAACCAACAATTATCAATTGGTCGTTCGTTTGTCCGGTTCGGGCGAGTATCGGAGAAACAACAAAAGAAAGGGATATTTCTAGAGATAGCTTTAAATTTAAATATAAATCTAAAACATACCGCCCACCAAAATTACTATAACAGCGTGATTTTTTTATGTGTTCAAAATGAATTAAATTAATCGCCCAACGGGTCAACAACTATAATACTAAAAACAAAACTAAATTAAAATAACATAAAACGAATAAGAATTAACAAACAGGTTTATGCTGCGGCATGAGTACAAGGCAGATTTTGATTAGAGGTCTTTTAATTAAACCTCGGCCGGTTTTGAGGGTGGCAACACGAGCGATGCCATCCTTACCGGGATGTAGGGTTACGATGCGACCCAGTTGCCACTGCAGAGGTGGAACCAACTCGTTCTTTATCACCACTAAACTGTCCACTAAACGGGTAGTGGAAGGTTGATTCCACTTTGCGCGTTGTTGGAGTGTATGTAAGTACTCATGGTGCCAACGACGCCAAAATTCTTGTTGACAACGCTGAACAAAACGCCAACGTGACAAACGATTTAAAGGGAGAGACGTCACATCCTCGTCAGGAGGAGCAGTCAACGGCTCAAGGGTCAAGAAGTGCCCAGGAGTGAGAACAGATAAATCATTAGGATCCGAACACATCGGGTACAATGGGCGTGAATTCAACACGGCTTCGATTTGGATTAGGACTGTATTAAATTCTTCATAAGTGAAGGTTTGTTCACCAAACACACGCGACAGGTGGGTTTTGACGGATTTAACTTCGGCCTCCCACAATCCACCAAAATGCGGAGAGGCAGAAAGATTAAAATGCCATTTGATGGCCAGTGTGTCAGCAGACTGTCGACCCAAGTTTTAAAGTATACGATTGGCGCCAATAAAATTGGTGCCACAGTCACTGTAGATGTCACTACAACGACTCCGTCGAGCAACGAAACGACGGAAAGTCGCAAAAAATGCCTCCGTAATCAGGTTTGAGACCACTTCTAAATGGACGGCTTTAACGGCAAAGCAAACAAATATGCTTTTGTAGATTTTAGCTCCTCTCACTCGACCTAGTGTTAAAAGAAAAGGACCGGCGTAATCAACGCCAACTCGAAAAAACGGCTTCACTTGCGACACACGAGACGCGGGAAGGTCACCCATAAAAGGAGGGCTGACACATGAACGTACACAAAAACGATAAAACTTTACTATAAAAAGTCCGCGAAAAGGTACAATTACCTTCAATAGTTTAAAATATGCAAATGTGCAAAGTTGCACGAAAATGTTTCACATTACATTAAAATTTTGTTACTCTTAAACTATAATATATAATTATACACTTCCGCGAATTTTTTGGTAGTAAATTTTGTGCTCAATAAATTGTTTATGTGCAATTTTCATGTTTATTGTACTATTTTTGCAGCGTACAAAGCGAAATCTCGCGCGGATCTAATTCTGCAATTACCATAATTATTTTTTAGCACTGCTGAGTGAAATTAAGACTTATTATATTTTTTAAAAATAAAACTAATTATAAGGAATGTCTTTTTTAATAATAATAAACACTACATTCGAAAACGACAAAAAATGAAGTGAAATTGAATACCACCACAAGTTCCAGTTTTGTTTCATCTGATCGTTTCATCGTTTCGTTACATGAACCTTCGAATCAAGCAACCTATAAGTGTTTTCAACACTAAAACAAATAACCAGTAGAAATTACTTATTGTATTGTATTACTAAAAAGTCATAGATATCGTGTTTATCGCATTGAACTCCATCAAACGTTGACTATAGAGGATTTTAACTCGAGAAGAACTTTCTGTTTGTGGATGTTAAAGAAACTTAATGAGGTGCCAGGCTTTATATCCACTGTTTTATATACCGACAAAGCTGCCTTTAATAGTAATGGCCGAGTAAATCGTCATATTTATCATTACTATGATAATGTAAGTCCTCATATTTTAAGAGTTTGGGATCATCAACATAAATGGACGGTCAATGTATATAAGGAGAAATTGTGGACGATTTTCTCAAAGATCCTTATTACTTTGATAGTCATTTAAATTCCGACAGATATCTCGAGTTTTTCTTTGCCACAGTTATTACAAAATATTCCGGAAAACACGAGAAGGACCGTGTGGTATCAGCATGATGGTGCGACCTGTGTGCGTAATTATTTAAACGAATAATATTGTGACCGATGGATCGGCCGAGAAGATCCTGTGCCATGGCCGGCAAGATCTCTGGATCTTACTGTCATGGATTACGTATTACAAGAGAATATTTACAGCAAAGATTTGAGACGTGCTTACAACAAAATTGGCAAAATTTTGAACATTTGTTAAATTGATTTGTTTTTATTGTTTTTTTAATGGTCTCCATTTTTATGTTTTTTGTTTAATAGCAGCAAAGCCTACTAGAATAAACCTGTTTAATTAAAATAATGCTTGTTATGATTTAGTTGAAAATTTATAAATATCTCCATAACTGTAGATGTTAAGAGAAAAAAGTACTAGTGCCAATCGATAATGAATCAAAAATTACATTAAGACAGTTAAAAGAAATGACATTAAAAAAAATGTGTTTTAGTAATTTAAAAAATTTGAAAATTAGCGCTCTCATAAAAATAAGTATGGCAAATTAAAAAAAATTTTTAGACTATTTAAGTACTTCTCACTTTCATGTACAAATTTACGAAAAGAAATTCTATGATTTCAAAAATCACCAGTTTTGTGACCATTTCTTTTGATGGTGCATTTTTAAAGAAATTGCTCTAAAATGGCAACGCCGCAATCAATTTGAAAAATGTAAAATGTATTTTTCATCTAAATTAAGCCTTCATCCCACAGCATAAGAAAATTAATGAGTTGCTATTTAAAAACGTGTAACTTTATGCTGCCCAGCGAAAACTAAACACCTTCTATACACAAAAATATTTTTAAAACATGCAGCTAGAAAAGAGTACAGTACTAACATGCTAAAATTTATACAAAGGCATTAGAAACCGAGGCCGGGGTAATGTTATCAAACAAAGTTGTTAATAATGTTGACGTTGCGAGCAAACGAAACAACCAAACGGGTTAATATTGTCCAGATTATTCGATCGGGTTAGACTAGATGACGTAACAATGATACTGCAGGAAAAGAACACGCCAGAGCAGCTGATAACAATAGTAGAGGACATAAACACGAACACAACAACAAAAATACAAACGGCAATGGGTTTGACCGAAGTAATAAAATGCACAAGCGGTATCCGTCAGAGAGACTCATTGAGCCTAGTGCTTTTCAGCATTGTGATGAATAAGCTGATAGATGGAATAAAAAACAACGCCGGATATGTGATGGGGCACGAACGTATCAACATATTATGCTGTTTGCAAACACGGCGGGAAAATATAGCATGGAAATTTCTACCAAGAAGACCAAAGCACTTGTAATCTCTAAAGAACCGAGACGATGCAAACTGATGGTAGACGACAAAATTATAGAGCAAGTATTAAACTTTACATACCCAGGGGTAGAGATAACAGCCGAGATAAACTAATTTAGTGAAGTCAGAACTCAAGTCATGAAGGAGGTACGCATATCTGGATATCTAAGAAACGTGACCTGAAGAAATAAATACCTCCGAACGGAAATCAAAATAAAAATATACAAAGCGATGGTGAGACCAGTTATGACTTATGCAGCAGAAACACGCGCTGACAGCAGCAAAACTAAACAACTGATAAGAACCTCAGAAATGAATACTTTGAGAATGATAACGGGGAGTACACGACTAGACAGAGTAAGAAACTCCGCAGTAAGAGAAGAGTGCGGAGTGCTAGAAATTGTTAGATTCGTACGGAAGAGAAGAAGAGAATGAAACGACCATGTCTCCAGAGCAGGAGAGTACAGAATAATTAAAATCGCTAGAGATCGGAGACCAGCAAGAATACGAAATACGGAAAGACCAAAAAAGAGATCAGCAGATAGTCGGGTTTCAACATCCGTCGAAGAAACTTCATAGTCTAATGCGTGAAGAAAAATAGAGATTGTAACTTTAAAAAAAAGAATAAAAGATTATTAATCGCCGATTAACAAACGAGCTTCAAAATTTTTGCCGTTGATTGTATATTAGTAAATCGGGTAAGACTTCAAAAAATTAAAAACTAAAGTATTCAAACTAACTCGTTATATCTCGTAGTCGTGTAAAATCATTAAATTGCTGGTTGCTAACATTTGTAATTGCTATACCAAACCGCTTAACACGTTAAGCGCCATTTGTATTCGAATACAAGTGGTGTTGATCATGTAGGCCATGTATTTAAACGGATAGAACTGAATACTTTCACCATAGCTTCCAGAAAAAAAATATTATGGTGGCGCCTAACGTGTTAATAATAGATATTTATTCATTATTTAAAATCGTGCAGTAACAGGGGTCATTAACGATCCTTGTTAAAAATCTATTTCTGATACGTTCAAAATCTTTTCTGGGTCAAAAGTCAATGGAACAGTAAAATAAGAGTTTATGTTATTTTTTCAAACTGTATTTTGCTTAATTTTTTACTTTTTGTCTATAATATTACAGTTTTAAATATTACATCTAGTTCTGCTACGAAAACGTACCACTAGCTTGCATTAGAAACGACCTAAAATTAGTGTATATTTGACCATCTGATCTACCTATTGTAGATTTAATGAAGTCATCTGACGGCCCTATAACATCTACTAAACAAACTGCATCCTTTTTAATATCTTTACACAAAAACAAAACAGAATCTTCTATTATTTGAGCAAAATTTGGAGAAGCTGCATATCCACCTTCGTAAAAACTAACAATGTGTTTTTGTAAGTTCCAAACTCCAAACAACGACAATAGTTTATTCAAGATTTGCTGTACTTGAACATCACGTATATTTGAAATAACAAGAGCTGTTTCTTGTATCATGTAAGTCTACAAATGTGTTATTTTAAACAAAACAAACACGAATAGAAGTATATTTGTAAATTAATAAATACCTGTATGTATGCAAAACCTAAATTTTTGCAGAAGAAAATTTGGCTGTCATTCTTTACCCAGAAATCACTTTTTTGACAAACTTTACTTATATGTGCCTGTTTATCGTAACAACGTTTCAAAAGGTGACACACCAACCATTGGTAACAACTTAAAATATCTGATCAATACATAAATAAATTAACAAATTACAGTATTACACACTTTTTGGTTTTATAAACTCGTCGATGTCGGTCAACTTAAACGTTTCATTCATAATATTTGAGGCATCGTTTAAGTAGTTAATAGATTGTAATGGAAAATTGACCGTTTTGCCTTGAAGCTTCATAGACCAGAGTTTCACAAACCAGTTGGTGGTTTGCTGTAACAAAACGGTGTTTTCTCCTTCATACGTACAATTAGTATCGTGCACATTTCGAGCGTTAGTTAAGCCAGTACCTATAAAACTCGGTTTACTTGTTGTTAGATATTTATGGATTACTCGCACTTATTAAATTACTAAATTCCCCACACGTACAGATGGATTCACGAATACCATCAAGTACTGACCAAGTCAGTACTGATTTAGCAGCTGATGTAATTGCGTGTAATTCTTCGCTCATGTTAGATGATCCGTTTATAATTAAGTCCGTAAAAAATCTCTTCTGTACTACCAATAACCGATCGGTGATAATTTTACTTACATAAGCCAAAGCTAGATATGGAAACAACTGAATTTGCTAAAAACTTTTATGTTATTTTTAACAAAATAAAATAGTTGCATACATGAGTTTGTTCTTCCAGTAAACTTATTTGCTCGTTTTCATGGTCAATTTTAGAAGCAGCATACCGTATAGCTATAGTGATTGCACGTGATATCTGATAGGAACTTATACTACAAATAAGAATGCGTCCATTCGAGAGTACACCTAATGAAAACGCGAACGGATTTTTTATTTCTGGATACTTAACGTATTCTCCATCAACAGTCACCTCGTGCAATCTATTCAGTAGATTTTCTCTTGGAATACGATACTGATCAAGTATCAGAATACTAAAAAAACAATAAAAAATACATTTGATAAAACTTACATTAGAATCTCGCTAATCCGTCCGTAGGTTAAATGTAAGCTTTAAAACCGTTGGGCAAAAAACTTTTGTTTGGGTAAAGAAACATTACAAAAAAACTTTTTAGTGTCGCTCGACGAAAACTTCAAAAAGAAAAACGTTAACAGCTAGATGAGCAAGATTGTGTTATTGATAGGTCCGTGCAAAAAATGATGGTTGATAACATACCTATTATCAATACCGTTCAGATCAATTTTTTCGCCCATATCAGCAATTATAACATTTGGATGCGGTATGTGTGTTTTAGGATTTCTTATTTCGGCAATAAATGCATGTAAACCATTATTTACTCCATCAGGTGTAATAAGTTGAGCATAAATTACAGCGTGTGTACCGATTTTACCTAAAAAGTTTAATCAAAAAAGTACATTTTTGATATAAAAACATAAAATCAATTTTGTTAAAATATTTTATCAAACAAAAAAACACTAATAAAAAAGCCTACTACATAAAAACTCAATTTATCGTCTAAGGTTTATACATCTATTCGTGTTAGATAAAGGACTAAACATAAAACGTCTTTTTATACGTTTGTCGCGCAAATTATCTATAAATCTAATTCAAGATTAACGATTTATGGTACGAGATTAAATTAGACTGTATGTCTATGCGTGACGTTTTTGAGTTTACCTCGTATGTATTTTGAATCATTTGAGTGTAACGTAGTCAACGTGTTACGTAAATTTGGAAGGAAAAGACTAAAAAACCGATACGAAGAGAACCCATATAGCACATGATATCTTATGGATACCCATAATAAATCTACATGATGTCCATATATCCATGAATGTATAGTGGAAATCCATAAGATTTTATTTATACAGATATCCACAATCAGATGTTTGATGAACGTCCTTGTTTTGATATCCATAGAATATACGTAAAATCATATCTTATGAACATCCACAAAAGATATAATTTACTTCCTTAAAACTTATATTTTTGCATTGACATATTTATTTAATATCTTAATGAAACTATGGAAAGTCATTATTATTTCGCTATATAATTAATTTAATAACGTTTTATTTTATAGTTTTAGATGGGTAATTTTATTAGAAACTCTTATATATTAATACAAGTAATAATATTCACAAATTAAAAGTCGTGGTGGTGTAGTGGATCAAGCACTTTCCGTTCGCTTACTAAACTGACGGAATCCCGGTGACGTTAATAATTTATAACAAGGGGTAAGGCTCTCCCTTCGCAGATCTGGCAAATCTTGCAAAATGTATCTGGTGCTAAAAAATCTTTCTACCATTTTGTCTTCGCATTAAACTATAGGTCCCGTTCATTTGTAGAATACGGTACATGCGAGAGAAATAAACTGGTAAGCTGCAAAAGCGGTACAAAAACCGGAAATATAATTTTTTTTATAAATATCTGTAGAATCTCTTTGTGTAGATGTCCATAGATCATCTTTGTGTGGATGTCATACAGACATCTAAAGTTGTGACATCTGGACGTCTTATAAATGTACCCTGAAAGTCCATAGTACTTAATTTGGATATCTTATGAACACCAAGATATCCATTGGATTTTTTATAGATATCTTTGTGCTATATGGGAAAGAAGGGCACCCAGCACCCAGTGTGTTCTGATAATAGATAATGTAGCAGAAATTAATGTTGTATAAGATTTGTATAAAGGAAAACAATTATAATGTAAGGGACTATGAGGTTATTTCAAAAAATATATTTGAATTATAGGCGGCATAATATTCTTAATTGTACTAAACAAGTGCAAAATTTGTTTATATAACTGTAGAAACTATCATTAGAGACCAGTGGGCAGCTGTTTCGTTCTATTTAGACTGTTCAGCATTGGAATACCCTAATGCAGTTTCTACAATTATATAAAAAAAAATTGCTATAGTTTTATCCCATTCGGGTGTTAAATTCATTAATAAATCTGAGACTAAACGCTGTCTCGTACAAACGAAGCCACGTACTAGTTAATCCACATGTAAGAAACTTAGAAGTTGTTAGTTAGATGATCAATATTATAACCGCCAATTTCAAAAAAATTCTGCAGTTATATAAACAAGTTTTTGCACATGCTTAGTACAGTTAGGAATATTATGCAGCGTATAACTCAAATATATTTTTTGAAATTTGCAGTTGTAATATTTACTATCTAACTAACAATTTTATAGTTTCCTACATGTGGATTAACTCGCAGGTAGCTCCGTTTCTACGAAATGGCGTTTAGTCTCAGATTTATTAATGAAAACAATTAAGTTGGAGCTTATAGGCAACGGTTATTATTTAAATTTATTAGTAAATAGAAATGTTAGTATTTAGTAATTATCGTTTTCTATCTATGAACGTGACGCAACTGTGCACTTGGTAGTAACAGCAGAAGTACCAATTCAATCTGCAAAATCTTATCAGCTTACTGAGAACGTGAATTTCTGGAGTATTTTTAGACGACAAATTGACTAAAGTTAAAACTATAACATGTTTCAATTATTTATATTTTTGACCATTTAGCTATAAGCTAATCTTCTTATGTACATTAAAGACATGTTTAGTAATATTAGTAGTAGTAATTGATATACCTTGGAAAGTTCTGAAAAAACTCAATAAGAACACAAAACCAACCAAATATAAAATTTACTTTAAAAAAAATTCATAACACTGTGGCGCCCAACGTGGGGCTTTTTAAATTGTATATTGACGATTATAAAAACAAGTTTTAAATTTATATCTATAAAAAAAATATTTAAATTAGTAAAAATAAAATTAAAGAAAGTAAACATAAAATCGACGACTACGAAAAAAAGATTTATCATAATGTAGAACGCGTAAAAAAACAGTTAATCCAATAGTTCAGATAACAAAAACAAAACTGATGTTTGGCGATAGGGGACAAACATTGCATCCGATAAAATTTTTGAGAAAATTAGAAAATTATTTAAAAAAGATTCGTATATACAAGACAAAACAACTAAATTTAGCAGTAGAATCTTTAGAAAGTGTCGAGCAATATGCCGATGAATGAACAAGTTTTGGAAAATTTAAAACCAATTTATTACAACAGTTTTGGTCACCAAAAAGTTAAAAAAAAGTTAGAGTATCAGTTTGGGGTTCACAATTAGTTTCAGTAATTTGCGATCATTTCTTTCTGATGCTGCATTTGTAAGGAAATTGCTTTAAAATGGCAATGCCGCAATCAATTTAACAAATTTAAAAAGTATTTTTCATCTAATTTAAGCATTTATTGAGCAACATAAAAAATTGATTGGGTTGCTACTTAAAAAAACTGTAATTTTATTTATTAATGAAACCTAGGTACGACAAACTCGACCTAGAAAACTGGCATTTCTCAACATTTATCGTTAAAACATTGGATAATCTTTGACGGACTTCCTCGAAGAGCTGAATATGTTCTTCAAACGTGCTGGAAGCTATGACAATATCGTCTAAGTAAACAAATAACTTTTCTCCTAGTAGAGGACCGAATAAATTATCCGTCAGTCTTTGTTGTGTGACCGGGGCGTTAGCTATACCGAAAGAAAGTACAACATACTCAAATAACCCGCGTCTTGGAACTGTGAATGTGGTTTTCTCACATGATGTTGAGGAAATGAGATCTGCCAAAAAGCCTTCTTTAGATCAATCGATGATATAAAACGCGCATCGTTGAGACAGTCTAAAATACTAGAAACGTACAGTATAAGGTAAGAATCCTTCTTGGTCACACTGTTCAGTTTTCTCCCGTCGAAACAAAGTCGGTACGAACCATCAGACTTCTTAACAAACAACATAGGTGAAGCCCAGGGTGATTTCGATTCACGAATGATTCCAGCGTCCACCATAGCATCAAGTTCGGTGTCAACGTAGACTTGCATTGCAGGCGAGAGTGGGAAATAGCGCTGCTTAATAGGTGTTGCGTCTCCGGTATCAAGTGTTTGATTCCGGCGTTTAAACGAATTTGATGATTTGCGCTTAGGTCGTCGACACTACTTATCCGCGGCGAGGTAAAAGCGCTACTAATCGTAAACTCATCCGTTACAAAATTAGTTTTAATACCAAAGACCTTACAAAAATTGACTTCTAAAATTAACCAAGTGCGAACATTATTGCAAACTACGGCTTTTACAATTCTAGTAACACCGGAGACAGTTAAAGGTAACATCACGCGTCCGATCACATTCTGACGTACACCATCGGCTGTAAACAATTTTACATCGGCACAGGTGACTAGGGATAAGTTAAAGTCTTGTATCAAATGCATTCCTGTGGCACCTAAAATAGTAATGTTTGCACCAGAATCTATCATTGCACGCGCAGAAATAGAAAATAAAATCACATCGGCATAAGGCCTGTTACCACCGGATATATGAAAAAATTGGTCAGCTAGTGACAATTTACGATAGGGATAAAGTTTATGCCGAGGCGAACAAAAGGATTTTACATATTTTAGCCATTCCAACCAGTGTGGTTCGTTAGCTCTCAAACTCTGGGGTTTGACAAGTGGTCGGGCTTGGCACTTCGTCGAACGCAGTTTAAATGTTGGCGGGGGCAAGTAGGTACGGTAACATTGGCAGTACCACATAAGAAACAGAATTGAGTCAATTCCTTGACGCATCTGTTAAAATCGTGGTCTTCTACTCGACAATTCCAGCAGATTACAGCTTTCCGCCTGATTTTTGATTTACCATAATCACTACGATCTACGACTGGAAGAAACTTCTAAGACAAAGACTTTGCTACCACTTGCTACCCGTGAATTATTTGTTCTTGTGTTTTCTAGCTTTAAACATAAGGTGTTTAAATGATCCACATAATCAACGTTAATTAAGCTTAAAAGTGTTGCGTAAAAAGGTTGAAGGTTAGCCATAATAAGCATTAACTGTTTATGTGGACTAGGAGGACGACTAAATCGTGAATAAAGTTTCTTCATAGTGGCAATGTAAAAGAAAGGGCGTCGTTGACACCTTGCTTACAAGCGCAAATCTCATCCCACAGGATTAGCTCAAAATTTCTCGCTAAAAACAGGTACGGATTCTTGTGACAAGGTCAATCCATGAAGATACGTCGTCTCTAATCGAGAAAAACCAAATAAACGCTGGACCAGTAAAAAGATCGGTCGCGCCTTCCAGCAAACGTACATCGCTAATATTTGAAGCCCGCTTCTTTTCTTCTAAATGACTTAGAAAGGTAACGGCTCACATACTATTTGCTGCACCAGAGAAAGAGACTCTCCATTTGCGAATAGGTACATGACTGTGTTGGCTATCTTCAAGATGTTAAATACTAGCGTCTAATAAACCTTCTAATCGGTCGGAAAAACCTGCTTCGATCTCGTTAACACGGAGCCCAGGGGTAACAGAAGGTTCATGCTTTGGTAAAACGATAGGTGTAGATTGGGCTGCATCACATGGTTCGCCAGCGTCAAATGAAGAAACAGGATCGACAAGCGCGAGAATATTACTAGCAGCCGTTTTAAGATCGTCTACGGCGGATTCATCATTCTCTTCGCCTACAGGAATACGATCGATACGTCGAGCGAGGTGGAAAGCTCGAGTGAAATACTTAGAGTGGGATCGATTAACTGGATCAGCAAGTTCTGTTTCAATAAAAGTAATCATGGCCTTACACGCATCGATTTCCGATTGAAACTCTAACATTAAGGAATCCACCCGAACAGAAACATTTAGGCACTTTTCTTTTTTAAAAATGGGCCTTAACAATTTACGTTTCTGCGCTACTGTTATACTCCATTCCCCAAATTTTAAGTTCATACTCTAGTTCATCGCTCAATAAACACTTTACATACATCTGTAGAAATGGTAATACTCTAATATGATGGAAAAATTGCTATCGAGATTTCCCAATAAACACAAAGCCCCACGTTGGGCGCCAGTTGTCTGACCACACTATGTCTGAAGAAGGGATTGGGATTCTTCAGACAGTGTGAGACAAAACAAAAAAAAAACTCTCAGGGCAGATCAAAAAAAGAAACACAATTTCCAGCGATATCGACAGATGTATTGACCACATGTAATTAAATATTGACAAACGTGACTAACAAAAACTAAAGCCGACTTACTGTATACACATACAATGTTTGAACAAAACTAAAAGACACCGAATGTCCGTATGGAGTCACAGCCAACGCGCCGTAAACAACGCAGTTGTAAACTTGGCAAATACCGGGTTTTGCGTCTTAACCTAAAAAATATAAACTTGCGGGTCTTTTGGTCAAAATGCACGTAATCATAATAATATGGTGACAACACATAACATATACTTAATTGTCGTAGGAACTGTAACATACCAGATGCGTTATGACAGTACCTGGGTGCAGCCGCCTCGACTCACTACAAGCATGGGATTTTACCGAAAGCGCGGACAGCTTTATGAACGTATATATGCTTTCAATAAACGGTCTCAGGGTAGTTAACTTCTTAGCACCGGCTGGTAGGTTACAGAAACGAGCCTTCAGATGATGTGCAGGCTCTAGGGTAAAAGTCGAATAAAAGGTTTACCATGCGAAAACAGCAAGGACAACGAATGTGGTGATTTGAGGACTGCAATGGTAATAATGAAACCACTAATAAATTGCAGGTTTATATTCATAAAATGATTTAATGGTCTAATTCTTAGGCACCTTATATTATTCATCGTCACACAGGAAAAGTCCTTTCAAAATCAAAAATGGCTTTTTTTTCTAAAAAAAAAGTGTTGCAGAATAATGAAAAAAACTATAAAAACCTACCTCTAATACGCTCAAAATGCCATCAATAACAAATAGATGGTGTAGCAATGGAATCACCAATTTCTTCATCTATTGCAAATTACTTTATGAAGCATTTTGAAGAAGATGCTTTAAAATTTGTATCTAAAAAACCAAAACTATGGCTTAGATATGTTGATGATGTTTTTGCAATCTGGTTCCATAGTGAAGATGAACTACACATTTTTCTTCAATACCTAAATAATCAACACCCAAACATAAAATTTAGTATTGAAAAAGAAATGAATAGTACCTTACCTTTTCTTGATGTAAATATTAAAAAAAAACTAGATGGTACTTTAATACATTCAGTTTATCGAAAACCAACACATACGGCTAATATATAAACGCAAATTCTCATCATCAACCATCTCAGAAATTTGGAACAACTCGCACATTATACAACCGTGCGATGACAATTTGCCATCAAGATAAATTACTAGAAGAATTAGATTACATTGAGAAAGTTTTTATAAGAAATGGTTTGGCAAAGAACAAATTAAAAAGTATCTTCGACTAAAAACTAGACCTACTGTACCAAATGATTTAACTATAAGCAACAATTTTGTTGTTTTACCTTTTGTCCTTTGTGACAAAATTGGAAGAATACTGAAGAAACATGACATTAAAGTTGCTTATAATACTACCACGAAAATTAAAAATTTGTTGAATCCTGTAAAAGATAAAATTCCACATAACATCTGTGGAGTGTATCAAGTTCCATGCGCTTATGGCAAGGTATATATTGGAGAAACTGGTAAAACTATCGAAACTAGACTAAAAGAACACAAAAGACATCTTCGTTTACTTCAACTTTCTAAATCTGCCATCGTCGAACATGCGCTAAACACTTTACGTGACAAACTTCAAAAAAACTATAACGATTGCAAAAACCAAAAATTGGCGTTGAAGAAAGATCAGAGAAGCAATTAAAATTATTAAAGTACTCAAGAAATTTAACAGGGACAATTGGTTATAAGTTATCTGACACCGGGTTACCTGTTATTTCCTAAGTTTTACTTTAGCCGTTAAACACACTATACACTACGTTTAGAGTTTTTAATGGTGGTTTTTCTTTAGACCTTCGAGCAAATGCTGTAGCTAAAAGAACTTACAACATTTATCAAGTTTTCTGAACATTTGTTTTTTCTAGTTACCTTAGTTTTATAATTGTCATTTTATTAATTGTCATCATGTTGTCACCTGAAGAAGAACGTAGACCACGTTCGAAAGCTTGTTAGTTTTTTTTAAATAAATATATACACCATTTAATCTAAAACTATCTTATTATGTTTCATAGTAAAAATTTTGTACGCAAATGAATGTACCCACTCCAAAAAACATTTTGCCCATTTGTGCCCAGCCAACTAAGAAAACCTGGCGTCGTCACTGGTTCTTAAAGAAAACTATCTATGTAAAATTAATATTTTTTCTTCATAATAATTTGTCAAATATCCACTAGATGGTAGTCTATGTCGCTAACACAATCACATTCAAACCGACTAATAACAACATTTTGCCTACCTTACAAATGAGTAATTTTGGGTTTACTTTTTATATGGAGCTGATACCAAACTGATACTCAAGTAAACCGTAAAGTTGTAAAGTACGATTTTAATAAGAACCTGTACCATTTAAATTTGATATCGATAACATTCTTCGAATTAAGAAAGCATTATTTGTTTTGGGAGAAAGTGTACTATACTAGTACCTAGATTGTTTTTATACCTACGTAGATGTACGCGGTCTAACTGTTATGTCTTAACTTAGGATAAACAAACCTCTGATTGGCACTTATTATTTATAAACAGTTAAACGATATATAAATAAAGAAATTGCATAAGAACCATATCCAACCACCAAAATAAAATTTTCCCAGAAAACTATAAAAAAAATAGTAGAAAACAAGATAACGTATGTCACATACGTACATTTTCATGGCACTGCTTAAAAGAACCAAAACAAAGAAAATGTTTTCAGATAATAGTTTAAAAAAATATAGTTACGCTTTATTTCAGTATGAAAAAAGTTTTTAACGTTACCTAGATTTCCGATCCAACATTTTGCCGCTTCAAAATTTGGCGTATTTAAAACAAATTCTTGTGTATCTTTATCATACGTTGCTGTGGTTTTAATTTGTTTTGTGTTACTTCCGTGGCCCACTTCAGTCAAAGCCAGCATCCCAATATACTGCAAAGACTTTTTATATATTTTTAATGCGTTTCCAACCGATTACCTCGCCATTTATTATTTTAGTATAGTATTCTACGTGTCGCTCTGTACCTAAACATTTGATTGCATTTGGAACCAATTCAATAGATATAATGTATTGAATAATTGAAGATATATCTGTATTACATACACACGTAAACCAGATTTTGGCATATTCTTCATTTGACGAAATTTCGTCGTTGAATTTTCTTCTTATCCGGCTCAATATTTGTAATCTTTTACTAGATAAACGTCTTTGTTCATCCAGATTTTCATTTGACGATGGTGTGTATAAAATTGGGTATTTTTTAATTTCCTCATATATAGTATTCTAAAAGTTAATATAATAATATATTTTATAACGAAAAATAGGCGTTGTACCCGAAACGATGCAACATCTTCAGCAAACAAAACATTGTACAGTTTTTCTACCTTAAAGGAGCTCTTTTGTCGATATTGGTTTAAGCGATTGTTTTCTGAGACGTTCATCGTATAAACCCTTTGAAACTACTAACTATTAAAAACATATACGATTAGATTAAACGTAATCTTTGCTCTTTGATTTATCATTTTTTACTCTGTTATTATTAGTCGTTTTATTTTGAGTAATTTTATAAAATTGGAGCAATTGTTTATAAGTGTGATACTCGTATGACGATCATCGATCTCGAATGTTTCCGTAAGAAAACAACAGTTAAAATAAGAAACAAATATTACTTATATACATGGAGACAAATAATAAACCCAAACATTTTCCAAAGACACAACAAAAGAGTTTTATTCAGAAAAGTAACATATACTATACTATATATAGCAAACCATAACTAAATGACTTAACAACACTAAATAACATCATCCGACAAGTTTAGATAAGTTATCGGACGATACTTAAAAGTTTCTAATACATTCCGGTGTAATTTTAACAATTTTTAATTTTTTGGAAAATGGGAACGTTTTACAGAAAACATTAATAAACTAGCTGACCCGACAGACGTTGTTCTGTCTTAACTATGAATATTGAATTCGAATTAGTATAGTTAATAAAAAAAAATATAGTGTTATTGTAATGCTCGATGCGTATATGAATAAATTTGTTGGTATACCAACACGGGAACAGGCGACATACAACTGGCCATGTGAAAAATATGAATTTTCAAGATTGATGCCACAAACACTTAGCAATTTTCCTTGCGATTTATTTATCGACATTGCAAATGCTAGTCGCACTGGAAATTGTAACCGTTTAAAGTCGAATAGCATGTCGTTCGGAATCAAAAAAATCCGTGGAATTAAAACGTCTTCACCTTTGTACTTTCCTATCAAAATTATAGCTTCGATCACGTTGTTTAGTATTTTTTTCACTGCAAGTCGGGTGCCGTTACAAAAACGTGCCTGATTTATATTCCGCAACAGAATTATTACCAACCCGATTTTTAATTGCAGATTATGAGGTAGATCTCTGGGCAATTCCAGCGAATTTAAGAATTCTGTTGGATAGTTGACATCATCTTGATTAGTGACGGAATCAATCGATTTATATGTCATCAATTTTTTTTGCAGTCAATATAACTCGTTCGCTCAACCAAACATGATCATTGTAATTTTAAGCCATGTTTGGGAAAACCTTATCGATGAGTTCGGTCTTTGATTTAGTAAAGTCACAAAAATTGGTAGGTAATGTAATGTATCCAGATGATAAGTCAACAGGTATTTTGCCATTACCAATATCGAGTAATTGTTTGGAAAAAATTTCTCCAGATTGGTCGTTCTGCAATTTAACTCTCATGTTCATATTTAACTTCACCGCTTTAACGTATTTCCATAAAATGGACTACTTTAAACATGCGTTAATTTCGTCGGCTGGCGTTGACCGTGGCATTACTGGTAATGTTTGGCGAAAATCACCTGCCATTAAAATCATGGTACTGTCTAATGCTTCTAAAGATTTTTTGTGTGGCATCGTGCACTCATTCCAAACTATTAATTTGCTTTGCTGCAACATTTTGGCCATCGCAGAATTTCTTGAAAATTGCAAGTTCGATTTTCATGTTTAACGGCAACTGGAGTACAGAATGAGCTGTTCGACCGTTTTCTTATAATGTAGCTGCAATACCTGACGAAGCAAGTGCAAGTGCGTTATAATATTTGCCAAAATCAATGATATCAAAAACGTTTTCCCAGTTCTACCAGACGCATCTAAGAAAAAAAAATTGCCAGTTCCATCGTTTACTACTTTTATAATCGTATCGTAGGCATATTTTAGTTGCTCATGGATTTTCAAAGATCACGTTTCTTAGAACGGTTTCTTCTAATGCTTTGGAATCATATTAGGCTTTACGTCTCAACTTTTGATTAAATGCGCCGGGCATTGTTTAATTAGACGTTGTCAATTGTATTAATCCTTTATTAATAATCATTAAGCACATGTCTTCAATTAAAATTAAAGTTACATTGTGAATTTTTTCGTTAATTGACAAATCTGGATTCGATGTTCTAAGTCGCTTCTGATGTAATATATCTTCAGTCATATGATCTTTTTATTTGTTCCATAAATCTATCAGTTTTCATAGAAAGCACGTAGACAAATTTATGGAAAACAATATTCGTAATAAACGCACATAAAAACACTCGTTTTGGCTGGGATGGGCTGTGTAAAGACGTCCTAGTGCATCGATGGAAAATATTTGTGGGTAACCTGGAACTGGCTGTCCTTGTTTCCGTCGTTGAAATTTCTTTGGCGATTGATTCCAGATATAATATCTTAGGGTTTCGAAATAAAGTAGCGTTCCAGCAAAGTCATCATTCTGGCACATTTTAAAGAAGCTGGTCAATGTTGTCGATGGCGGCTTGTCAACCCGTTGTAATAAGTTTTCCGTTGTGAAGTACACCCTTTGACCATTTTTCAGATGTACGGCCAAGTGCACAACAGTGGGGTATCTTTTATGTATAAGAAATAAAAAAATACGCCACATCGACTCGTTACTACTAACATAGCGGCGTATTTGAAATTGATTGATCTTATCGTTTGAATTTTCAGCAGTAACTCCAAACACAGCCATGTCACTACCTTTGTTCACGTACTTGCAGATATATTTTATAGATTTTACGGAATGACAAAATTCGACATTTATGTGTGCTTTAAATGTCTTTGAGAATAACGGCAAAAACGAAACAACCCAACGATTATCAACTTCAATGTCATTCAATTGTCATCAGTGGATCGCCGGCGATAAAGTGAATAACCATCATTTCCACTAATAGTTTCTGTTACTAATTGTAGCGTTTTGAACATTTTCCGTTAACCATACACGAAGAAATATTATTTATTCTAAAATTTATTAAAGTTGTATTATCCATAATATGCACACGTTTTCACGCCACCTATGAATACACAACGTACTTGGCGCGTTTTTTTAACGTAGTTTTCTCGGTAAGCCAACTCTATGGTTTATTTCGAAAAAACGCGATCGAAGTAGTGGGAAATTGATATTTTTTATTATAGGGATCATATATGCTATTCAACGTCAACTCTTCATTCATAGAGGGCACCCGAACTATGAAAAATTAAATTAAATTAAACGCGCCATTAATATAGTTGGAATGCGATACTTTTATGAACATCTACAATGCTATCTCTTCATTCACAGAAGGTATTAAAAACTGAAAAAAAAATTACAGCGAATATCATAATCATTACAAAAGTTTGAGTGCAGATTTATTTATTATTATATTATTATTCTTTTCTTCGATCTTCTTTCTCTTCTTCTTCTTTTTCTTCTTTTTTATCTTCCTAAGTCGACATAAATTGTTGTAACAACGATAAATCAGTTGTTTCGTCGTTGATGCTTAGGATTTTCTTCTGTTGGAGATTCAAGATTTGAACACGACTGGTCTTGACAACTGTTGCATGCTGGTGAACAAAATCAACCTACTTGTTTGCAGTCGCATTTCGAACTTATGCTAAAAATGTTTTAATATGATTTTTGTACCCTGTACAGCTTCGGGTAGATTTAAACGGTGTTTCCCACCCTAGTTTTTGGCGCTTTTTTAAACTTATTTTATAATTTACCACGAAGCTTACGATTCAATCACCGAATAAACTAAACTAGTCGCCAAATTTAGATACCAAAAATTCAAGTAACCAAATTTATTGATTTTTTTACTTATTGATTGTCTTTAGTGAGTTCGGTTTACTAAAACTTTAGTTTGTTTTCCTTGAGTTGTTGCAAGGTCTAACTTTTACTTCTTTGTGTTAGTACTTTGGCTTGTTTTAGTTATTAACTATTTTTTTAATTCAAGAGGTGGTTCGTCTAGCACCCATGCACTGCGGTCTTCTTGGTCCTTTTGTGCACTTCTAATTTATTACTCCCTCACCAGTTCTGTTTCGTCATTGAAGTCTAGAAGTTTATTCCAAGGGGCTTTTTTCAACTCATCATCGGTTAGCTTTGGTTTTCCGAGAATCGTGCGTTGCATTTGATACGCTTCGCATTTGCACAACGGAGTCTCGTCGTCTTCCAAGCATCCGCGGCATAAGGGGCTACTTTGCAGTTCCATTTTATACATATGTTTGTTAAGACCACAGTGCCTTGTAATTAGTCTCGTAAGTTTCCTTAATTTTTGTCGACGCATGCTTGATAGTGCAGTTTGAGTGTTTAATTGTGGCTCTGTAAGGAAGAGTTTTGTGTGCTTCATCCCTGAAGAGTTTTTTCATAGTTTTTTATGCTCCGCTGCAAGTTTGCTGCGAATTATTTCTTTTTCGGTCTCGTATGCGATTCCGAAAACGGGTTCAGGTCCGATATATGTCCCTGTTGTGCCCTTTTTTGCTAGTGCGTCCGCCATTAGGTGACTCTTTACATTCTGGTCTTTTGGTATCCAAATGAGTTGCATAGGTTGGCGATTTACGAATATTTCCAGACTGTTTGTGCATGCCATAATCAGTTTGGATTTTATTACTGGTGATCTTAGCGCCAGTAGTGCTGCTTTGCTGTCAGACATGATCGATATCGGCTCATTTGTGAATGATTTCGAGTCGATAATGTTCCTGACACACCAGTCAATAGCAGCAACTTCAGCTTGAAAGCGGATGCATATTTACCCAAAGTCAGCGAAAATAGCTTTCCACGGTGCTTGCCTCTATATACTCCTGCTCCGGTACCGTTGCGATTTTTGGCCCCGTCTGTGTCCCAGATAGTTCCTTTAACCGCGTCCGGGTAAATGTTGTTTGTCCACTCGTCTAGTGACGGTATTATCACTTTAAATTTCTTTAAAATGTGATAGTTTTTTGTGAAGTCGTATCTCATAGTTAAGATTGTTTCTTCACGCAGCACGTTGTATATACCCGGTTTGTTTTTCCAGGTAATTGACGCATGTCCATTAATCTGCAGCCTGTATGCTGTTTGTCTTGCTTCCATCATTACAACGAGGTGTAATGGTGGAAGTAAAAGTAGTGCTTCCATGGTTGCTGTGGGCGTGGTTTTCATCGCTCCTGTTATCAGTAGACATGCCAATCTCTGTACTTTGCTTAGCTTTGCAGCTGTGCTTTTCAGGTTGGTTCTTTCACCACATACAAGCGCGCCGTATGTGATGATGGGTCTTGTTACCACAGTATATAACCATTTGGTCATTGTGGGTTTCAATCCCCATGTGTGTCCGACCATGCGTTTGGTTGTATTGAGAACCCTGATGGCTTTCGTTGTAACTTTTTCTAGATGAGCATTGAAAGTCAGTCTAGTATCAAGAGTAAGTCCCAGATATTTGACTTATTTTGTCATCCAGAGCGTAACTCCGTACATCGTAAGTAGTTTTATGTCATCTGTTTTCCGTCGTTTGGTAAACGGAAGAATTGCCGTCTTAGTTGGGTTCACTGATAGTCCCTTTTTTTGCACCATTTTTCGACGGTGTTTAGTGCACTTTGCATTATGTTCGATACAGTTGCCCCAAACTTCCCGTTTGTGATGATGGTGAAATCGTCAGCGTAACCTAAAGCAAACAACCCGCCGTCTTCTAGTTCCTGTAGTAGGCCGTCCATGACAAGGCACCACAGTAGGGGTGATAGCACCCCGCCTTGTGGGCATCCGCCAGCCACTTTGGCTCCCACAGTGCTACCGTACAAAGTAGCTGTTACCGTCCGATTCCTGAGCATTGAGTTGACCCAGTTTCGGACTAGAGGTGTAATTCCTTTTTTGCAATTGAATTGAAGGTAGTATTGTCAAATGCTTCTTCAACATCTAGAAAAGCACCCAAAGCAATATCATTGTATTGGATTGCATTTTCGCATCTGCTTACTAGTTGGTAAATTGCTAGCTCGCAAGTTTTTCCAGATTGGTAAGCATACTAGTTTCGGTACAGAAGCAAAGCCTTTAGTGCCCCGTGCCGTATATACTTGTCTACTACTTTTTCAAGTAGTTTTAAGGTAAAAGAAGTTAAGCTGATCGGTCTGTAATTTACCACCTTGACAATCCGCCAACTGTTTGGTATGTGCGAAAGTGCTAAGCTGGCTCTAAGAATTTCGCATACAGCGCTTCGAAGAGCAGCAAATCCTCTTTGCAGCATGATGGGATACATTTCATCGGCTCCTGGAGACTGAAAAGGTTTAAACGTATTGATTCCCTATTCTAGGTTTTCAGGATTCCCTGTTCCACAAAGTTATTTTGTTGGGGTTGGTTTGACAGTTTTTGGGCAGCTAGCTTCAAATACGGATTTTAATGAATTAACAATACTATCCGTCATTAGTTTTAGCTCGTGCGTTGATTTTGCAACTGTGGAACAGTCCCTGATTTGGCCCGCTAAAGTTTCGTTGAACAAATCCCAGTCGGTTTTTCTCGGGTTTCTGTATTCCATTACGAGTTCCCCTGTCTGATTCGATTTTGAATCGAATGTATCTATGATCAGATTCATCTGATACATGCCACACTTTTATCACTTTGCTCGCTTTTGGACTAGCAAGCGTAAGGTCAATAACTTCACTGCGCGACACGGTTATAAACGTAGGCGCATCTCCGTTATTTATTATGTCTAAATTGCTTTTTAAAATAAATAAAAAGTTTTTCACCTCTTGGATTTGTGTTTGTGCTCCCCCCCCCAAGGTGTGGTGTGCATTAGCATAACATTCAAGAATCAGCGATTTGTTAGCCCTACTGTTAATCAGCCGATAATGAACTCTCTCCGGTTGCCTTCCTCTACTACAGATATGCCACTAGGTCTCTAGAACATAAATCCCACATTTTTTACAATAATACATGTGCGAGGGTTGTGCACAAGCTGGGCCGCAAGCAGCCACCTACCTGGACAGTTCAACCCTTTTATTATTCTCTTGTGAATCCATGGCTCCTGGACAAGGGCGATGTCAATGTCGTGTGTCACGATATAAGCACTGAAAGCCGCTGACGTTGCCCTACAGTGAAGTATGTTTATTTAAACTTTTTTCAGCATTAGATTTGCCATCAGCAAGTTCCTTCTGGCTTTGGATTTTCATCCAGTGCTTTGTGGACATCCCTTGTAGCATGCTGTTCTTTGCTGTCCTTTTTGGAGTCGTTCAGCGCCCGGATAGTGATCTTTGGAAATCCAAGGTGCAATTGGTTGGTTGACGCTTTCACTTTCTCCCAGAACTCCTTGCCCATAAACAGGACGTATTGGGTTTCTTTAGGATCTGGTTTAGAGTTAACCACCCGCCACGTTTTGGTACTAATGTTGTTCTGTACCGATATTCTTTTCAATAGGGTGGCCGATTCTAGTGATGTTCCCGGACCCAAGTGATAACCTTCTTGAGTGCAGGAAGGTCTTTCAGATAGATAATCTCTAGTTTCCTATCCTCCCCCAGTGGTTTCTTAATATTTGACCTGCCAACTAGCCACTCTCTGGTTGCTTCGTCTGCGCACGTTATTTTGTCAATCCATCCAAGTATCGAGGTTTTTATGACCTCGGATTCTTCAAGACTCATAGTGTTTCTGGGAACCCTTTTGGTATAATTGCCAGAGCAATTCCCGTCAGTGTCCCTGAATGTTTTTTTGGGTTCATTCAACCCCTCGACTACGCTTTACCGGTCGTTTTTGTGACAGCGTGTGCTACTGCTAGAAAGGTTACGTTTTTGCGCCCCTGTTCCGGCAGTTAGTATTGTTGTGGTGTCGCTGTTGCGTTCCTGACGTGCCCGCCTTTGCTTCTTGCATAGCTGGGTTTTGCTGTTGCGTCCCAGCCATTGAAATGGAACCGGTTGCTTGCGTTCCCGATTCTATTTGTTTTTAAGCTTACGCCGCCCCCGAAAGCTTTTTGGGCTTTTCGGGTTCGCGCTCAGCGTCAGCCGTTATTTTTGGGTTCTGCTTAGAGTCCCCGTCTTTTTTTAAAATGTGAGTCGATGATTCCATATATGTTCCCACGAGTGCGGAGGAAAAAAAGGTCGCCGTGCGCAGTGCTCCGATACGCACGAAAGGCTATATACAACGGGGTTCGCTTGTTGCCCCGAGATTGGAACCAGTGACAACTGGTCTTCTATCCAGTCACGCATCTATCGGCCTGGTCCTCTCCACCTTAGATTTAGGTTTTTGATGAGGTTGTTTCCTCTTGGTCCAGACAATTAAGCCAAGACCCTCCAGCACTGCTTGCTCGTGAGACATGTCCACAGCAGCAAGAGGTTTGGGTTTGGCTGCCGTGCTTGCTGATTAAGGTCAGCAGAGCAGCGGCAGTCATTGTTATCCCAGAGTTGGCTCTTGCCACGACACTACAGCTTGGGCTGGGAAAGCTGGTTTGCGTGAAAGTAGTATTGGAGTAGATACGAATTTTAGGCTTGACTCCAACACCTGCCAAGGTAAACAGGGTTGTCTCAGGTCAGCTGGTAAAACTGCGTACCGTTACATCCTATTTACCCTCCTATCCACCACCTGAAGACGCGCCTGATAAGTAGCTCAACCCACGGATAGTTATCAACTTACTTTAATTTTGATGTGATTTTTAGTCAGACATATGTCCGTGTTCAGCTTTTGGTTTACTATTTTAATTAGTCTACTGTTTTAGGTTTTATTGTGTATTTTAGTTTGTTAGCTATGTATTCTTCAGATAAAGAACCACTACTTCCCATTTCTTCGGACTCTGATTCAAAAGCGAACTTAAGAGATTAGAACTGCTCTGGCAAAAATCCTTCTCTACTTACAGAATATTTAACTAGGGTTGACGAGTTGTGTTTGTCTCGTGGAGTTTCACAACATTAACTTTTTTTTTCAGCTTCTGTGCTATCGGTTAAAGTTCTACTGTTTCTAGAACCAGACGACACGATTTACATTCTTGGCAGCATTTTGTTGCAATGTTAAAATTCGAGTTTTTGCTTTTAGATTACGACGATCTGATGGAAACCATTTGCAAGCGTACGATGGGACCTACCAACTCTATTGGGATGAACGTTGATGTTTTGCGATACTATTTTATGCAAATGTTAAAGCCGACCTCGGAGCGAGCACAGCTTAAAATCATTCGTCGTCATTTGAAGCGGTTGTATCAATCTCAATTCGCGCTGGTGGATATTACGTATTTTTCTCAATTGATCTCGTTAGGCAAACGTTTGGATTCAAACATTAACTTTAGCAGTTCTTTTAACTTCCCAACATCTTTGACTTCTACGAGTAAAATTGCTACTTTGGCCGTTTCTGTTAATGCCGTTGCTGGTTCTCGTGATACTTCTTCACTTCCTTCTTTTGTAACTACTCCTGACTCTAATACTTGTATGCACTGTTATTTTAAAGTTGATAAACTCGTACGTCCTGTTGGTTCGTTAGCTTCTTTTCTTCCAAATTTTTCTTCAATTTCTAGGATTATTTGGCCTGCTTTTTCTCGTCGTTTATCACGTTGGTGTGTTGTGAAAGGTCTTTTGTGTAAACGTGTACGTGTTTCTTCTTCTGATTCTTGCCTGTGGAAATTAGTTGTTCCATCGAACCAGCGCAAGCAACTTATCCATAATCAACACCTTCCATCTGAGCGTGAGTACTGCAATGTTACAAGTACGTTGGAAACTCTTCGGTGTCACTTCTACTAGCCTCATATGAGACCTAAGGTTGCTGAGTTTATACGTTATTGTTCTTGTTCAAACATGCAACAAAGCAATCCGATTAAGTCACGCATTGCCAGAAACGATGAAGTTTTCCAACACTGGTGTCGCTACAAAGTCTACGCGTCTACATAGGGATCCTACTGTTTCTTCAGGCGTAAAAGCCGCTGCTATTACTTTTGCATTTACTTTTTCAGCCTTTTCTGCCTCCTTCTAATTGTTCTGTTCTTTTTCATCAATGTCGCAAGCAAACTTTTTTTACGTTCAAAACTATACTCAAATAAAAATCAAGAATTTGCTCTAATAATTCATATTTTCAAAAACAGTATTTACCAACGTTTTGTACTATCTGTTTTTTCCGTAAATTTACAATAAATACAATAAATTCAGAAAAAACAACGTCTTAATACTACCTAGCAACGTTTAAAAAACGAATAAGTTCTGACAAAAACCGGCTTACTTTAAACGTCACGTTTGAAATACGACGGTTAAACGTCTAAATTCAAAATTCAAATGTGCGCAATTTCAACATGTTTTCAAACAACTAAAAGCTAAAAGTATTTCTTTGGTGACGTATTCGGTAACCTGAATGAGTTTTTGATTTATGTTTAAATGAAACAAACATTTATTTGCAAATACAATCTATGGATGATCAACACTTAGAAAATGCCAACGCTGAAAAGGATAACACATCATTGCAAATTTATTTCGATAAAAATAAATTTTCAGGTAAAAGAAATTATAAACATGTTTGTTTTCATTGTACATATAATGTTTTGCAGAGTTGGGTACAGAAGTAATTCAGCAAATTTATTGTAATTGCAATGTGGATAATAGCAATTCTGTTCGAGTATCAAAATTATTAGAGTTTATCGCAACATTTATAGATGGTTCCAGGTAATTTCAAATAAACCAATATTTACATACTGTGCATTTATACGACACATCTGTTGTGGCTTAACGCACTAGTGTATTAACACTCATATTTGTATATAGAATATGTATTGCTAGATACTATAGCACATTTTAATAGTTATTTAACGAACAAGGTTGTTAATGATAGGAATTAATAATCGAGACGAACGCGTTAATATTGCCGAGATTATTTGTCGTCGATTAACAAACGAGTTAGTTTTAAAGTCTTTTCGTTGATCGTACGTTGGTAAAACGTGTAAAGTTATATAAGGAAACTAAAGCATACGTAACCCGATGTTATATTTAGTACTCGTGCAATATCCTTAAATCGGTGCTTGCTAACGCTTTCATTGGTTGCTATACAAAATTGTTAATTAATGGAAATTCATTCATTGGTTCAAAATCGTTCATTAATAGAGGTCATTAACAATATGTTTCTAATACATTATTATACGTTAATATTGTTATTAACAGACGATAGACGAAATAGTAGTTTACGTAACAAGAGTCGAAAGTAAGAAATAGCATAACGAACGTTAATGCGGCGAGAGGCCGCACGGCCGAGCGTTGCATGTGAGTGAGTTATGCTATGATTCTTTCGACGAGAGTAATGTACATTATTTTTTGTGTTGCCTTTTATAAATTTAATTCTTTTTTTTGCCACCCTAGAGCTTTTTTCGTTCATTGCGTAACAACACTAACAAACGAATATTGACGTTTGCGATGTTGGCAACACAAAAAAATTTATTTAGACTCACAATTTACACGAAATTTAGTACTAATTTTTAAAAACATAACTAATAAAATGTTACTATCAGTCGATATTTAAAAACATTGTTCGTGATAAGTTGCACTTTTGGTTTATCTACATTGTTTATTTATACTTGGCATACTTTCAAACATTTTTTATATTTTTACGTTATCTGCTTCGAGAACATTCCGGTAATTACCTCAAATCATTTTAAATGATCTCGAAGCTTATATGCTTCTTAAGACTGTTTCCAATTTCTCATACGACTAATCCAAACTTCCTTTCAATGCTTTTTATATTATTACGTTATCTGCTTTGAGAACATTGTGTCTCTTCCGGTAGTCACCTAAAATCATCTCGAATAATCTAAAAATTGCTATGCGTTTTACTGCCCCTTTCTTAAGACTTTTCTGCCCCAGAGCAGGAAACTGGACGCGTCACCGATAGAAAGGGCCGTGGTAATAGCGGCAGCTCTCTCTATTTCGGCAACTTCTTGGAGCATAAACGTAGCAGTCAATAGATTTTTTCTAGCCCAATGCTCTACTTAGATAGTAACTGTAGACATCTAGCTGTCCAAATGTCTTAAATACGACGTGGGTAACGTTGTTATTGCCAGCAAACGAGGCTAAACGATTGACCACCTTTGCTTTGTCTCTGGATGGGCGGGTTTCGTATTGCTTTTGCAATTTTGGCAGTAAATCACTTCTTCTTTAAGGATTATACAACCACACCATGCTACCAGGTTGAAACTTGCCGTTTTGTTTTTACTTTCCTATTGTTTGATTCATCCGTTTAACTATACCATCACATCGACATTGAGAGCAGTCAGAAAACTTCTTGAAACAGCGCAGAGTTATAAAGTTGCGGCTTTGATCGGAATGTAATTCCAACGGAATTCCAAACCGGCAAAAAAACTCTTTCTCTAAAACGTCTGCGACTGTAACTGCTTTATAATTGGGTATAGCGTGAGTCTCCGTTTATTTCGAAAAATATTTTTTTTACTAAGATGTATTTGTTTCCCGAACCAGATTCTAGGCGTTTTGCTGAATCATTTCCTAATACGCAGATTGTGTCCTTACGACACCATTTTATAGCATCTTCTTTGTAGTTCGCTTAGTAAATTTTTTCTGGAACGTTCCTTAATGTATTTTTTACGCTAACGTATCTTCCTAATGTACTATTCTGCAGATGCTGCAGCATCTGTAATACTTGGCTTTTTGCCGTTACCAACTGCAGTTTGTTTTTTGTAAACTTGACACTTTCTAGGTATCGTTTAAAAAGACCGTCTTCTACTCTCAAAGAGTCCTACTGCGCCCAGTATGCTTTAATTCTTCTACCCAAACCACATACTTTTTCTCAGGTTGGTCCTCGGTCGTTTGCTTTCTAGCTCAGGAGTGATCTTATTTTAAAATCGTTTTTTGGTTCGCGACGCAGCTGTTCAGGTTCTAAGTTGTCATCAACCATAGCAGTTCTTTTAGACACTTGAAGTTTTTTTAAGTCGCGAACAATGATTGCCGGCACGGTGTTTTGTGTCATAGTCATATTCTTGAAATTTCTCGATTCATTTTGCCACTTGTCCTTCTGGATTACAAAACTGCAATGACCATTTCAATGCGGCGTAGTCCATTTTTAGTAAAAATGTTTGTTTGTGCAAATATTTGTAAGAGTGTTCTATGGACTTGACGACTGCTAACAGGTCTCTCTTAGTCACACAGTAATTCCTTTTTGGCCTAGACAAAACTTTGCTAAAATACGCGATGAGTTTTTCATGTGCATCTTGCACCTAGGAAAGAACTGCACTTATGACCAGATTATTCGCATCGGGCATTGCACTGCCTGCTTAAATACGTAACACTTCTTTGTGCTCAGTTTTAGATTTGTTCTATATAGTAGCTGAGATACTTCCTTTAACTTGTTCAAACAGCCTTACAACCATGATCACGTCGTCTAAATAAACTAAGTACGTCTTCCAAAACAGTGCGCGCAAGATGGTCTCCATCAAATGCTCAAACCTTGCACGAGCGGTACACAGGCCAAAGGGCCACAAACCAGTTCCAATCGTAAAAGCTGCTTTTTCACAGTCCTTGCGTTTCAATTCTAATTGCCAATAACCATTCTTGAAATCCAACGTGGAAAACTACTAGGATCCTGACAGGATGTCTAAAGTGTCGTCAATTCTCGGTAAAGAGTGGCTATTCTTTTTGGTCATGTAGTCTACACAAAACTTTGTTGATCCATTTCTCTTCTTTACTAACATCACTGGGGATGCCCATAAACTATTGGAAGATTTAATCACACTTTCTCTCTCCATATCCGTAATTATTTGTTCAGCTTCTTCTCGTTTTACCAAAGGAAATTGGCGTGGATGTTTTCGTATTGGACGAGCGTCTCCGGTATTAATTTTATGCTTCACAACGTTAGTTTTTCCATTGGAACTACTCTTCAGTGCAAACACATGTTAATACTGCTGGATCAACACGTTAACTTTATCCAACAGGTTTTGTCTGAAATTTTTTGCACTTAGAGGTAAGAATTTCTAATAGATGTTGTGAGCACTGCTTTGGCGACGTAGTTTCACTAGAATCACGCATCTCACAATTTGAAATACTGGCGTAGATTGGCTTATCACGGTCTTTGTTACCTGAGTTGATATTCAAGATCCTTACTGCCCAAGCAACACATTGGTATAAAAAACATTCAAATGTCCATTTGACAAACGTTTATTACACGTTTATAAACGTTTTACTGTCTAATAAATGTTTATCAGACGGACATTCGAACGTTTTTTATACCAATGGGTTGCTTAGGTGGCATCATGTTTCACTTGGACTAATGTTCGGCCAACTAGTAATCCCTTTTCCCGGAGATTTTCACTCAGGCTTGCCATCACCACACTTTTAGTCCTTCAATCAATAAGACTCACACGGCTGCTTTTTCTGACGAATAAAAAAGAATTTCTTCACTGTCAATTTTTAAGACGTCGTTCTTCATATACAAATGGAACCTATACTTCTTTATAACGTCTATTCCCAAAATAACTTCTTCCGTGATGTCGGCTACCTGTACTTGATAGTCGAGTACTCTATTTTCCAAACCAATGGTTACTTTTACTTGCCCGTGAGTACGTATTTTTTTTACTAGTCGTTGTTTAAAGTCGTATTGTTACTGGTGATGTGATTATTATTTTCCAATAATTTATCAAGACAAATGATGGTTTTCGTCGCTCCCGTGTCAATCAGTAACTGAACACTTCTTTCACTGATCTTGTTATTAAGATAAATGCTGTGCAATTAGTTCATAGGCGATGCCATATAAATGCTAATTTACCGTGCATGGCTAGATAAAGTTAAGTTTTGTTTCTTTCGTTCAACTTGTTCCAAGCTTTTGGACGCTCTTCTTGTCTTTTTTTTAGACTTAGTACGGCGTTGTCGTACGTGACTTATTTCACTGAAGATCTAAGTAGTCTTGTTTTCCGAAGCATTTGTCGCGCTATTTCCTTACAACACGATATACTTGTTGCAGATGAGCATCTCCATATCTCTTTTCTAAACTTGAAATTAACAATTTTCTTAAAGATGGTCAGGAACAGTCTGTAAAATTCCAAGCGCTTCATCATGTAAGGCCACTATTAGGAACGTTCTTTGTTGCTCTAACCATTATTTGTACCTGCGGCTTCAAACTACTTGTAATATGTTTTCCAAAGAACTTTTCTATCAAAATTTGGAGATACAACTTCAAACTTGTGAGTGGTTTCTTTTTGATGTTTCATTAGTAACTCTTCAAGCAGTTCCAATTTTTTGTCTAATTCGTTTTCATATTTACTGCGCATTTCTTTTCTTAAATTAAAAACACACTAACTAACTAACTTGTAGTTGTTCTTTAATAGTTTTCATTCTATTCTCAATGCTGGTTTGTATTTTTTTCTCCAGTTTTTTTCATTTTTCTAATAAAGCAACTAAAATCCATTCGTTCGGGAACTTCAATAATATACGAGTCTATTCCGTTCTCTTCCAAATTTTTGCAAAGTGGTTGTTGTAACACAATTTTAGTAACACTTATTTCTCTCAATTCCGTTCTTCAAGTTAAATGCACAGGTTTAACAAACTGAGACAGTTTAATACGCAAAAGGCGAATCGCAAAAAGTTGTTTATTTAGATAATATCATCGTTTTATCAACGGTTTAATATCTACACCTGATACCAATTGTAATATATTTTTAAATTAATTTATTTAGACTAACTATTTACACGAAATTTAAAACTAATTTTTCTAAACGTAACTAATAAAATAGAACTTTACTATCGTTCGATATTTACAAACACTGTCCGTAATAAGTTGCAATTTTAGTTTATCTACAGTGGTATTTATTTTTACTTGTTTATGTGTATTTGGGACACTTCCGATTTCTGACTAGAATCGATTCAAATATTGACTTTAGCTTCTTTCAAATACTTCTTATATTCTTACGTTATCTGCTTCGAAAACATTCCGGTAATTACCTCAAATCATCTTGAATGATCTCAACTTTTTCGAGTTTCTTTTGCTGCAGTAATAACACCATTAAGTTTTTCATCTATATAGAATTCGAGCAAAAATTGTTTTAATTTTTGTAGAGCTTCCAGAGCCAATTGTATATTCATAGTTTCTGATTGCAAAATTTTACTAACAAAATTGACTTGCACTAAAACTTTATACCGGATGTGAACTAAACTAAACGTAAATGTTGATATTCAGGTCTATTATGTATCACAACCTTTAAAAATAAAGGTCAACCTTTATGTTAAAATAAAGTTTTAAAATAACTGATTTCCTAGCGTCTATTACTGAAATGGTATTACGTAGCAACCTTTAAAACAACGCTCGAAAGTAAACGTTATTTTTAATGCTTAACAGAATAGTAAGTTTTGAGCAGTTTTAAAGCAAGAAAAATGTTATGCAACTCATGTTTGTCGGAAAAAGATAGCAATATTTCAAAACAAAAACATGATTTATGTTGTTTATACTTTCCGTGATTTTAGTTTTACTTCAACGAAACGTCAAAAAATGTCAAAAAAGCAAATATCAAAAGCAGTGCACTTTCAAACATTTGCCAATTTAGATGATTTTTAGTTTTTTTGTTTTTTGTAATTAGTAATCTTATAAATTAAACATATCAATAAATATAAATAATCTATTAGGATATTTTTATTAAGAAAAAAATAACTTGATAATTTCAAAATAAATATTTACAAAGATCTACTAGCTAACTTACAATAAAATTAACAAAAACTTTGAATTACAATTTGCGAATTCTCCTTCCTTCAGCTAACTAGTTCTCATCTGTAAATAAAAACAAATAATTGATCATTGTAACACACTGCAACAGTTACCTCCTATAACATCTCTGTTCTGATGTTCTACAATCCGATCTCTTTGCGGTGTTGCTTTTTCTTCAAATTCTTGCAGTATTTCTTGTGGTATCTTACTTTGTACTGCCCATGTTGTGCAAAATCACACAAGAATAAACAATTTTTGCAGCTTTTACAGGGTTGTAATTCAGTGTTCTATATTTTAAAATGCATCTAAATCTACTTTTTATTACACCAAAGCACCTTTCAATGCAGTTTCTTGCTTTAATGTGTAATGGATAGCCACTATCGCCTGTACAAGTTTATTTCAATAAAAATAAAAGTAATTGTATAAACATTTTTATAATAAATTATACATAAACAAATACTTACAATCCGCATTTTCTAATTGATTTAGTATAAAAACATTAATTAATCTGTTGTAAGCCATTTTTTCTTCTAACCACTATTTTAACGTCACCTATCAAAGCTCTTGTTATATTTTAAACTTTAATGGTTATGAAAACCATTATTTTAAAGTTCATGTTAAATTAACGATTTGTGAAAACGATACGTAATACCGGTTTGCCGAAAACCCTTATGTTATCTCATAACGGCCACCTTTAAAATAAAGTTTGTGATACATAATAGGCCTGATTTTATCCTTTAAACACCTAGCTTGATATTTTGATTGCTGATCAAGTCTATCTGAATTTGTTATGTTGTATGCGTCATATATTTCTGGTAAATTTTTAGACAGTAGCTTGATTGCATCAATTCTGCTTGACCATCTCTTGTCAAATAATGGTTTTAAAGTACAATTAACCAAGTGTTGTCTGACGGTATTCCAATGTTTATTAGATGCAGAAAAATATTAGTATAATTCTTGAACTAAACTGAAAAAATCAACTGTTTCGTGATTAACTTTTGCAACATCATTAACTATTAAAGTTAATGTGCTAGTGGCACAGGGCATATAAAACGCTCGTAGATTCAAATCTAAAAGAATTTTCTGCAAATCGCAATTTTTACAACGCATATTAGAACCGTTTGAACCCTGTCCCCTCAAATTATTTATATCTAAATCAAATTTTTTGAACTCTTCTTTTATAAAAGAACTCAAACCAATGCCAGTTGTATCAAATATAGAGCAAAAACCTAAAAAAAGTTCGCATATTTCTAATTCTTTAGAACCGGTGTTAAAGTGGACAAAACGTATGCTAATAATTATTTGCTCTATATGTGCAATATCCGGTATACAGTCCAATATTATTGAAAAATACTTATTCTGCCTGCATAAATTCAAAATTGTTACAGTTGCGATTTCATTTTGGATTTTGTCACCAATACGTGAGTATTTCTTTACCTTGTGAGCTAGCACTTGAATACGATCATTCATTATAGGATCAAACTTACTTCCCATCTCAATACACAAATTTCCGTTATTTTGAAATAACATATTATGTCTTGGCCTCGAAAAGCTAAATTCTGCCGAGCTAAAAATCTAATAACATATACTCTTTTAATTATATTATACCATCGTTTTTTTTTCGATTGCAAGAAGTTTTTGATTGGCTCTATCAATTGTAGTTTTATTTTTTAATGCTTGACATAGTTCTGTCCATTTTTGATAGTAAAGTGAGATGATTTTTTTTCATGTCTACTTAGATTCCTTGCTAAATGTAACCAATCATTACAACCCCGAGAAATTTTATTATTTTTTTGCATCTCGAAAAGTTTGCAACAAAAACAAAAACGATATTTTTAGATATCGAATAAAATAACCAATTACTGTAATAAATTTCTCCGTTTTTTAAACGTCTTTCATAATAATTAGAAGAAAATCTTTGACTCGACGAATCACGAGAAAAATTGAACCGTGTAATTTTTTCGAGCCATTTTCAACTAAAATTTGTATAGTATTCGTAGTTAGAACCTTTGGTCAATGACCTGGATCATCGTGAATAAGAGTTTACCTTGCTCAGGACTACATCAGTGTTGGTTTCATCAAAGGTAGTTAATTATTGTTGCTCTTCTTCAGTTATAATCTGCGCATCAGATTGGTACGCCGTTTGGTTTTCTTCAGTATCATTACGAGTCGTCTTTTCCGAAGTCGAAGAGCAAGAAGAACAAATACTTACTCAAAGTTGATGTAGATGGAACAGAAACAAACTGTTATTTTTGTGGTGTTTTTGTCATGCTCTTCGTCCCGTTTCCTCTTGTTTATTAAATTTTGGTAACCCGACAGTTTTTTTTTTTTTCATTCATAAGACATCTGAAATAGTTTTTACAAAAGCAACTGTCAAAAGTTGAAAGCAGTGTTTTTAGATTTTACGAATTTTTTTATTGCCTACATGTAATTTGTGACTAAATTGTAAATATTTTGTTGGATTTTTCGTCGTCATCACAACAATATCTCATAACAACAATAAACTCAAAACACATTTTCCTGAGATTACCGAAATCTGTCTCCATTTTTGAATAAAGATGCTAATCATAGAAAAACAATGTGGTAATTTAAATAAACAAACTTTCCGATGATTTAGAATTTTAATTTAATTTCCTATAAGAGAAAAAAACCCAGCAACATCTTATTAAAGTCACTGAAATTTCTACCACACATTTATAATTTTTCTCGTATATTGCATTAGTTTAAAAATGCGACAAGTAGTAAAAATTTGGCAAGTATATAATTTTTATTTCCAGTAAGCAAGGTAAATTCATTGCAAATTCTCTACAAGGTTACAAATAAAACTGCAAACTTAATAGTTTAGTTTCTAAATTCTTCCGGAAAATTTCTGCGGTAATTGAATCTGACCCCATTTCAATTTTAATTGTAAACTTTTAAGTGATTAGTGAAGATCATCTGCCAAGTAACCGCACGTTTAAGTCAACTTGACGCAAAGAAGCAGTGTATGTAAATTTAAAGTTATCATGTAAGAATTTATCGCAAGTTTTAGAAATACATACTTCCTTAGTGTTGTAGATAATTTGCAAAACTCCTTTATCTAAAAGGATTTAAATAGAATACGTCTTAAAATAAGAATATGTATTCAATTTTCAAAAATTTTAAATTATCTTTCCACAGGGGTAGGTATAATATGCCGAATTATACCTATTATACATATATTGGCTGCTTTACCTCATGAACAATTACAACTGCCACTTTCTTTATAGAAGACTACAAAAACCGACAAGTTGTGACAGATCCCGACGTGAATGAAATTGTTGATAAAATTGCAGCCAAAGAGCTGATGGTGGTGGCGATACGTGCCTTCAATTTGTATTTTGATTGTTTCTACAGGATTTTTCTTGTTTAAATGCAGTTTATAATTTATTAACAAGTCTTGCAGACAACATTCTCTTTATTGGACTTCTATAATTCACCTCATATCTCTAACATAGTTTAAATAAGCCTTCAATTTGCAATTTATTAAATACAAATTATAAAATTCGTTGGAGGTTTCTCTATTAGGTCATTTTGTCAATAACCTTCCGGAAAAATGAATGAAGAAGGTATTATATTTACTTTAAAATTAACAGAAAATTTACGTTTAAATCAAATTATCAGAGTCTGAATTTCATGCATTTAAATTAAGAATTGAGATACGAAAACTTGCAAATCTACCGGAAGATCACATTTGCGTGTGCCCGCGTGCATATTATTGAATCCAATTCAGATTTCAGATTTTATACATATTTATTGTTTTTTTAATGATTAAATTTTTAAAGCTTAATACTAAATGATAACATAGTTCGCTTAAATAGCCCCATTGGATCGGTTTTCCACCTCCGAGTTGCCTCTTTGATTTTAAACTTTTCCGCTGGGTTGTACATTTCATTCTAAACTTAATCTAGGATGAAATAGGCCGCTTGTGTCTAGGTATGTCATATCTGTCGTAGTCCCAAAGCCGCCGGACGAGGAGATTCGGATGGGCCGCGAGGTCTGCATGGAGTGCAGCTGCGGATTGGCGGACAAAATCTGCGATCTTCGGGATGGATTGCAGCCGAATCGTAAATGATATAGTTATTGTAGTCAATAGTGAGACACACATAATACAACTTTATGCGAGTTAGAAAAGAAAATAAGAAAACGCTTAAATGCTTGCTTTAGCTCGGAGGTCATTCCGCCTACTCAGTGGCAGCGCAATGCTTACGTGACTTACGTCATTTATCATTATCTTCGCAACACGTGTGTATAAAACACAAATGCTAGAATGCACATTTCTTATCGCATATGACAAACTTTACAGTCTATTTTCTTAGTTGATCCGTAATATTCATTTGTAATAGACGACTTATTGTTTTGGTTTCATAATGACGGTCGTTCTCAGTCTTTACTTCAAATTCGTAAAACCAATCAACATAAAAATAAAGAAGTCCATTGTAATTTGTTTTGTAGGTTTACTGTTTTCACGATTCGTTATGGTGTAAAAATAATGTTACCGATTTATAACATTTAAAAGAAACAGTAAAAAAGCACTCGTAACGACGAATCACATTTAAAGTTGTATGAATTATGCTACTTTTGGTCGCGTTAATATTCGCTTACAAATACAATTGGACGGCGATTGCTAAAAGTCAATTAAACAATACAATAAAAATGTTTTTAAAAATAGATACATATATCAAATAAAATAAGTGATTGACTTTACCTGCGTCTACTAGCGGTGACGGCAGGTGCCATCCCATCTTTTTCTAGCGCTAGTTCTTCACACGTAGCGTGTTATTATTCCGGTTTCTGGCAGGTACCGACAAAGGCAACCACGGTAATTCCGTATCTTAAGACCAAAGCGTTTAATCTGTTACAAGCTTTTTGGTTTTACGAACCTTGCACGGCCAACTCACAATAGTCGGAGATGGGGAGGTCCACAATAAATACAGAAAAGATGTCTCAGAGCGCCAGAGCTGATCCAAAGCAACACTTTTGTTTCGCTCACAACAGAACGGTTCAAAACTTGTAACACACTAGAAGGTTCGTAATCCTTCTACTCGGCTGTTCGAGTAGCCCAAATTAGTTCGTAGGGAACAATAACCATAAGAGAGAGAATTAACAAATTTAATCACTTTCAGATTATAGTTAACAGATATCACAGTTTAACTTATAGTAACAAAATAGTCGCTATACATCGAATTCGGAGATACTAAAGATTAGAAGAATTAACAATAACCATTAACAACGGTATTAAACTTTGATTTCGTAACAAGTAAATTCATAGAATTATATAAAAGATTCAGTACGTAGATGCCTACAGTATCGGCAACCCACCACACACAATTAAAGTAAATTGAAGTAAATATCCTTCACCTACACACAGTATGCGATACAGTGAATTCAATGATAATAATTACCTTAATGGTAGCTACACATTACGTGCATTTACGAACGTTAATATGAATCAAAAGTTTGTGAGTAATTTTTCGTGACAACGATATACATAAGATTAATTAAAGTAACTCACCCGAAGTTCAGCATCCACTAGCACGAAGAAAAACGTTTTTCCCCTTCAGTGGCCTGTAATAAACATTAAACACGAATCGTGTCACACACCAACTCACAAAGGAGGTTAGGCTAAAACAATTAGTATTAATAATTCATTAAATATATATAAAAACCGGTGTATCGACTACTGTACGCAGCGAATCAAAACAGGTGGCTGATAACACGATCAACGTCGACCTTTGGTATTCAACAGTACTTCTGTGTATCGAATCAGATAAATAATAACGTAGAACAGGTGGCTGATAACCCAGTCGTGTCATCCACGTGTAGTAATATCTTCCCCGGGAAGGATTAGCGAGACCCCGTTTTCGTGGCGTGGAAACCGCCTTCCGAAAGCGCACGTGTACGGTAACGTGATTGCTTAATAAGAATTATTATTGAAATATCCCCTTTATCGAAAACGCACATATGCTCGAAGTGGAGGAAAAATGGCTGTTAAAATGAAGAAAAAATTACGAACGAATTTTAATAAACGACAGCAATAGCTTACCCTGTAACGCTTCAAATATTCTATATAATTAATATAATTACAATTGGATTTCCATTTTTCCGGATGGCATCGGCTACAAGAAATATTCAACACGCACAGGCCATTTTATGCAATTCACAGTATGACGATTTTTCGTCAAATAACAACCACGAGAAAACGATCGGTAGAGGGCGTCAAAACCCGAATCTAATTTCAAGTCAATATACACAGTCGTACGTAATACGAATTTCGTACGTAACAAATCTTCGATAGGTACTCTTTCCATATAGAAAAATGGCCACTTTGCACCTTTTTTTCACTACTGGTGATGATCCGGATCACTTTCGATCACATTTATTCAGGTGTAAAATTGTATGATGCACCCCATGCACGTTAGGTTTTTTCTTCGTGCTTTTCACTTGGTGAGTGCCGGCTCTCTTTCTTCAACACCTCTTACTTGCATCTTTTTTTTCCTGCGCACTTATGTTTTCACTTAAAACACAACGAAGACCAATTTACAACACTTCCACATATACAGTGTCGATCAAAACAAATTTAAACAGCACTTGGAAAGAGTACCGTTACACCAGCTGCCACTGATTAAATTTCTAAATTTTCATGGGAGGTCTGGAATATTGATTGTCCAATTCCTTTGGGAGGTCTTTAGGCGCCCCTTCATCACGCGTGTGTGCCGCACACATTGCACACATGGACGGTGCGGACCTGATAATTACCTGATCGCTCCATAGTAGGACTGTATCATATAATGACTTAAGTTCATAACTTGACTCCTTATTAATTAGTGGAAAATCAAATTTTTTTTGTAAATTATTCATAATTAACTTTTTATTTGCATACTAATGGCAATTGGATAGTGATTGTAAAATTTGTAAATAAGAATTCATAAAAACGATAAAAAGCCGCTTCTAGTTCTAAAATCGAGCACTTCTTGTGTGCTTTTTTTGAAAAACTCGTTGAACAAAACAGTGAACACCAAAAGACTCTGTGGGAAAATAACATTTTCTACGAACGAAAAAACGCAATAGAAACACTGAAGTATAATTTATAATTTCCATGTCACTGAATATCATGAATAAATAACAACAGTAATATTTTTTTCTTTACAGTATAGAACTGTCGCCTTTAAGAAAAGCGTTAGATCCAACCGATATTAATCCAGCGGTAGATCAAGTCACATTCTCAGACGCTTTCGCAGCATGGATCTTCGACTTGAACCAAAATCCCACATTGGAGAAACATGAGTAGAACTATAACTGTTTTAAAAAAATCTTGTTATATTATAATATTGTAGAAGTATCGACTCTGGTGCTTCGCCGAACGCTTCAGACGCTCAAAACAGTAATCACTTTTATACATTTATTAATAATTTAATGTTTAATTTTTAGAAGGATGTGAAGAAGAAATAAAACAATTAAAATTTGAAAATAAGCAATTAAAGTCACAGTTAGAATTATTTCAAACACAACTGCTAGCTAGTGATGACGAAAATAACACTTTAAGTAATCAAAATACAAAATTAAAGAATAAACTGGATGAGTAAATTCTCTTATTTTAACGTTAAATAAAATTGTATTTGAGCTTGTAGAGTACAACAACTTTATAATAATTTAAAAATCGATCAAAAAGTCGTGGACGAGAACGTAGAAGAATGTATCAAACTAAATGCCAAAGTCAAAAGTTTAGAAGAGTCATCGACCTCGCGCCAAAAAGAAATTGTAGAATTACACTCAAGTCTAGAAATAAAAGAAAACAAAGTAAATTAACTATAACGTATAAACATTTGTCAAATGAGTTACATTTCAGATTGAACAATTAGAAAGTGACGTAAAATGTTTGAATAACAATATTAAAGAAAAAGAAAAACGTATTTTAAAATTACAACAGGATGTCGATGATAAAGAAAATACTATTACTACGTTTAATGATTTTAAAAATACATTAGATGATAAAATAATGGAGTTGGAAGATCTGCTTCAACACTATAAAGAAGAGAATGAATACTTAAGATCTGGGATTAACAACAAGCAATGTTTACAAACCAACCCTTCAATGTTAATATTAGGTACTACCTTCTTTTTAAATGTTGTTTATTGACGACAGTTTTTTTATTTATGCTGTTTAGACGTAGATCGTCTAAATTTTTTTTAAATTAAACAAGTTTTGCAACAGTTGAAAAATGATAAATTAATCAAATTTTTGTTTCAATTCAAATACAAATGTAAATTACTTTTTAGTAATAAAGTTATTGTTTTCTAGAAAAACCAGAACATGACGAACAAATTCCTTGTAAGCAAAGCTCAAACGTTTCTTTGTGTGACACTGTATACCAAGATGCTATTTGGACTTCACCGGTTACAGATGTGACGACTAACAATATTCTAGATAAAGAGTTATCTAAAGTAAGTATTTTTTGTATAAAATTTATAACATATTGATTTTTATTGTGAACGAATAAATATGTATTATTGATATTGAACTAAATTCCCGTTGATGATTTTATCGATTAAGTAGCAAAAACATTCCACATCATCATCAACCATATTAAATAAGTGAAAGTGAAGTAACCTACGAAGAATCTCAACAATGCACTAATCGCTTAGGCACTACTATTTCTAATTCATCGAGTTCTTTCTCGCCCTGATTGAGCCCCTTATGAAAGTAAGCGAAGCTTTGACAACTTTGAACATTAAAACATTTTGATCTCAAAAGTTGCCCTTATTTTAGTATAGACTCCGCTTTTACAAACTCGAGAAATATCAATAATGAAAAGAACTAAATATAATATAATCATATACTATCTGACCCGGCGAACTTCGTACCGCCTCAGAATCAATAAATGTTGTGTTAACTTATTAGCTAAATTAAAGTCAGTTTTTTATTATGATAAAATGTATTGGTAAAATTGTTAATCCTCCTCTATGTCTATTCTAACAAGTTTTACTTTTTTGTTTAGGAGAAGCAAAACAACTTAATATTATTTATATGGCAACGTTTAGTGCTGTAAGTGAGCACTTGATCAGGTCACTAAAATTTATTAAAAAACTTGTAAATCTAAGACAATATAAGAATTAAACTACTAAGTAATAAAGTAACTTTCAAATATCAAACTTACACACTTGCGTTACTAAGCTTTTTAATAAATAACACAAAAACAAATGAAACATGAAAATGTCAATAATTAAAATACTTAAAAATAACCAGAGCACTAATCTCTATAATTATATGGATAGCTGATACTTATGAGAAAAAAAATTTAATATAGGATTAGACTGCGTAGAAGACAGCGCCACACAATACTGAGATTAGAACTAAATTAAACGAATTTTACTTTACAACAATACCGCTATTTTTCAAAACAAAAAAATTTATGGTCATTCATTTTGTTGAAATTGCATAAAATTTTGTGAAATTTAATGACTTTAATTAAATTAATTACTTTCAATAAGATTATACAAAAAACAACACAGTTAAACAGTCATTTAAACTCAGTTAAGAACATGTAGATTTGACGATGGAACGCATGACAAAATTGAAGAAATCAAGAAAATACACATTGAAATAAGAATCCTAAGCACAAGCTACTACTAATGCGCCCAAACAATTTTCTAAACCTTTTTAAACATACTTATCTATTTAAAAAATATCTTACAAAATATTAATATTTATAATAAATGCACTGACAATTAAACTGTCACAAAAAAAGTATGGTTAGCGCTACATTTTAGTTCCTATCTCAGTATTAAGTGGCGCTGATGATTTCTCTAAAGGTGTCAATTTCAGACTACAGTATCAGCTATCCATATTATTATAGAGATCAGTGAACCAGAGACATGAAACGTTCGTCAAACACTTGACAAGTAATGCATAATTAAAAAGTATTGAATGTCAAGGCAAAAAAGAAGATAAGAATTTAAAAGATAAAACACGGAAAATTGAACAATGATTAAATTGACCTGACCTATATAGGTTGGTTCTGCTAGTTATTACTCTGGTTCGGACCTGAACTCGTATAACGTTGTTATCGCCAGCAAACGGGGCTAAACGATAGATGTGGACCACTTTTGGCTTACCTCTGAGTGGATTTCGGATGCGATATATAACGTCATTAATAATCAATCAATAATTCTCTTCCTGTTTTTGTCCAAATCCACTAATAAGTCTGCGACTGTATCTGTTTCTTGATTGGGTATGGCGTAAACCTCCGTCCATTTTGTGAAATAATCCATCGTCACCAGGATGTATTTGTTTCCCAAATTAGTTTCTGAGAACTAGCTGCGATGTCAATGGCTACTTTTTCTAAAAGGTTTCCCACGTTATACTGCGCTTTTTTGTTGGACCATTTCCTAATGCGCAAACCGTGCACTTACGGCACCATTCTATAAGGTTCTCTTTACAGTTCACTCAGTAGAATATTTTTTAAACTTTCCCCAATGTCTTGTTTACGCCAAAGTGTCCTCCTGATGTACCATCGTGCTGATGCTTCAACACCTGTGACACCCGGCTGTACGGTACTATCAATTGCAGTCTGTTTTCCGTGCCTTCGACACTATCTAAGAATCGCTTAAGAACACCGTCTTTTACTCTCAATGAGTCCCACTCTGTCCAATACACTTTGATGTATCTGTCCAAAGCAGTCACTTCTTCCTAGGTTGGTCGTCGACCGTTTTCTTTCCAGCTCAGAAGTAGTCTTATTTCGGGATTGTTTTCTTGTTCGTGACGCAACTGCTCAAGTTCCCACTTGTCATCAACCATACCAGTTCTTCAGATGCATTCGATCTTTTCTTCAAACCGCAAACTATAGCTGCCGTACATGGTCTTCTGGACAAGGCAGCAGCGTTCCGATAACTGCTCCCGACACGGTGTTCTGTGTCATACTCATATTTCAAAAGTCCCTCGATCTATTTTACTACTTGTCTTTCCGGATTACGGAACTGCAATAGCCATTTTAAAGCGGCGTGGGCCGTATTTAATAAAAAAAATTGTATATACAAACATTTGTAGAAGTGTTTTATGAACTTGACGACTGCTAACAGTTCTCTCCTAGTCACACAATAATTATTTTCTGACCAGGACAAAACTTTACTAAAATAAGCGATAAGTTTTTTGTTCATCTTGCACTTGTGAAAGAACTGCACCTATGACCAGATTACTTACATCGGTATCCAAAACAAACTTTACATCTTCTCTTGGATAACTTAAAATCGGCGAAGTGACTAGGACCTGTTTTAGTTGATGGAAAGCGTTTTCGCAGTCTTCATTCTATCTAAATTCTGCTCTTTCTTTGGTCAGTTTCGTCAAAGCAGATTTAAAACCTCATTTGTTCACCTCTTACCAGACCGCACTACACCGGTACAAATTAGCATAAAAGTATAGCTCCTGCCAAAAATTCGTTGAAAAAAGTTTGACGACGAGCCCATGAAGGTTAGTTTACAGGTTGTGCTCTCGTAAATTCATGTTAATCCAACCGTGCTCCAATGTTCAAGACGGCGACAAATACACTATTTCAGAATACGAGAAGTTTCAAGAAAACTAAGTGGTAATTAGTGACGATATAGCAGCAGTGGTTAGTATAGAATTTGTAAAAACACCTGAACCTGACGGAACGGACAAAATCCAACACGTCCTAAACATAGTGACAAACTGGGCTGGCTGGAACCAACTCAAACCAACGGTTTCAGCGGACAAGACTTAGCACATAGTTTTTGATGTCAGTTTAAAACGAGATCTTTCACTGCGCCTCAACAACATTCCCGTCCGTAGGGTTTTCGAATTAAAGTACCTTGACGACAAATTGAATTTTCTAGAACATTGAGCATTCGTGGTTTACAAGTGTAAGAGCGTCTTGCACTTGTTTTACGAATACTCGCGCTTGAAATGTTATACCTATGCTCACCTATGGCCTAGACATTTGATACCACAGACTTCGACATTCCCAAGTGGTCAGGAAACTGGCCTTGCTCTAATCCCTATTCCTTACAACTATCCTCGGGGCTTATTACACTGTTCCTGTAGATACCCTCTCTGTGATATCCAAGCATCCTTCCTACATCTCTGTTTGCAGGAAATTGACTGCACCAATATCTTAGCAAGAGTGCTATGTGCAATTTCTTTGCCTAGCACGTTGTGCTCAACGATTTTCCGTCTTTTTCAGCCGTCAAGCGTCACTTAAAAGTTTTGATCTTGGGGAATTGCAGCGGTTGTGGGACATTTTCCAAAAAAAGCGTAACGCCTACGTTCTTATTCTAGATATTCTTATCTGGGTCAGAATGTCCCACGTCCACAGCTGTCCGTCGTGTGGCGTTCCTGACACGCCAGCACATTGGATTCTCGCTTCTCGCAAATTCAATGACGTTTGGGATGACCTGTTATCTACGATCAACTCCTATCTCAAATCCTCTCATACTTTTCACAAAGAGTTTAGTTTTGCTAACTTATGCATGGTAATTAAGTTTTATTATTTTGCAAACAGCAATGGCAAAGTAAAAGATTAGTTTCGTTATATAACATTGCATGTTTATTTTGAGTCATTTTAGTTTATTACATTTTTAGTTAAATAACTCGTTTGATTTTTGTTTTTGCTGTCGTTGTTTGATTAATTCTCTGCCTATCTTTATTTATTTTCATCTATATGCAGATCCTTTTTTTTACCGTCTTGGCATTAACCTAGAAGCGAAGATAAGCCGTAAAGCAAATAGTTTGCAGAACCACGTGCTCTCATAGCACGACAAATACTTAACCCATCCTACTGGTCTTGTAACACTATTATATCTACTTGCAACATTTCCTTCATAACCTATTCCTCTTGTGGCGAACTTGCACTTGTAGCAAGTTTGAGTGGTATGATGGATCCACTTCTTTCTCCTCCTCCTTGTCAATATTGGCAAATCCGGGTACAAATCGTCTATAATAGGTGTACAATTCAAGGAAACTTCAGGACTTGATGTTTGTCGATTGGCCTTAGCCATGTTTGCACTGTTTGAACGTGGTGAAAGTATAGCACTTCCTTCTTAAATAGGTGGCACTTCTTTGGGCTCAGTTTTAGATTTGCCTCACGTAGTCGTTAAAACACTTCGTTTAAGTATGTTTCAAACGATCTTCCAACCACGATCACGTCGTCTAGCACGTCTTCCAAGACAGTCCGCGCAAGATGGTCTCCATCAAACGCTCGAACGTTGCAGGAGCGTTACACAGGCCGAAGGGCATCACAGTGAACTGCCACAAACCAGTTCCAATTGTAAAAACTGCTTTTTCGCGATCTTTGTGTTCCAATGCTACCTGCCAATAACCACTCTTTACATTTAACGTGGATAACCACTAGAATCCTGACAGAATGTCTAACGTATCATCAATTTTCAGTAAAGTATAGCTGTACTTTTTGGTCACGTCGTTAAGCCGTCTGTAATCTTCGCAAAACTTTGTTGATCTGTCCTTCCTCTTTACGAGTACCACTGGGGACGCCTGTGAACTATTTGAAGGTTCAATCACGCCTCCTCGCTCCATATCCGTAATTATTTGTTCGGCTTCTTCTCTTTTTGCTAAAGAAAGTCGGCATGGATGTTGTCGTATCGGCCGGTATTAATATAATGTTTTAGCGCGTTAGTTCTTCTTTTTTAACCACTTTCTAGCGCGAACACGTCTTGATACTGTTGGATCAACACTCTAATTTTAACCAGCTGGTCTTGGCTGAGGTTTTGGCATTTGGAGGTAAGAATGTCCAATATATGTTGTGAATACTTCTTCGGCGACGTTTCTTGATTAGAATTTACGCATCTCACAATTTGAGACATTGACGTGCATTGACCTACCACTGTCTTTTTTTAACCTTACTGGATCTGAGTTGACATTTAAGATTACTGGAGTCGTGTTTTTTGCGTGTACTAAAGTTCTGCCGACGAGTAGTCCCTTTTTAATTAAGTCACTCTCCATTGGTTCAATCGCGCAAATGTAGCCTTCCCGGAGATTTCTATCCAGGCGTGCCATCACCACACTTTCAGTCCTTGCAGGCAGAGTCACTTTTTCACTCAATAATACTCGCACGGCTACCATAAATGAAAAGAAATTTTCTCAATGTCGATCTTCAAGACATCGTGCTTCATATTAAATGAAACCCATACTTTTTTTATAACGTCCATTCGCAGGATAACTTTTCCTCAAACCAATGATTACTATGACTTGTCCGTGAGTAGCCCGTCACCGTTCCAAGTCGTACTGTTATTGGTGATGTCTTTTCGTTTGTTAATATCATCTCAGGATGAATGATGGCTTTCGTCGCTCCCGTGTCAACCAGTAACTGAACACTTCGTTCATTAATCTTGCCATCGAGATAAATGCTATGCAATTGATTCCTAGGCGATGCCATTTAAATGGTAATCTCCGGTACATGACTAGATAAGATTAACTTTTGTCTGTTTTGGTTAACTCGTTCCAAACTTTTGAACGTTTTTTTTGTCTCCTTTTTAGGTTTAGTACGATGTCGTACGTAACTTAATTCACCGCAGTTTAAAGTCGTCACTCCTCTTTCCCGAAATAGTTCTCGCTCAATCTCCTCTGTGCTTTTTAGTGTCTGCGCGGGTACTTTTGCTGCACAACGGAGTTTATGACCGTTTCGTTGCGATGCTTTTTTGCTGTTTCAAATTACAAAGCATGCACTAAAGCGTCATCCAACGTATTAAGTCTAGCTATCCGGAAAGTCTGCTGCGTTTCGTTGTAACGGAGGTCGTCTACAAAGGTTTAAATAGCTAATTGCTCCAGTAAAGTATCGGGTCCTGTAGGATACGCAAACCTTACCAGATTTCTAAAAGTGAAATTAAAAGTTCGAATAGTTTTCAAAACTTCAAGCGTTTTTCTACGCTTTCTGTTTGTTGCTTCAACCATTAACTGCAATTGCGGCTTCAAACTGTTTGTAGTAGGTTTACCATCAAAATTTGGAGGTAGAATCTTAAACTTGCTAGCGGTTTCTTCTCTATGATCCATTATTAAATCTTCCCTCATGACGCTTCCATTACCATGGCTACTCATTTGGTTCGTCCTTTCATCAAGCAGTTTCATTCTCCTATTGCTTTTATTTTGTCATTCATAGATTCGCATATTTGTTAATTTAAAATTTAACATATCTGCTTGGGTTTCCTCTTGAACAATTTTTTTAGTTTTATATACTAACTTGTATTTGCTCCTCAATAGTCTTTACTTGATTTTCAATACTCGTTCGTATTTCTTATTTTACCAACCAATTGTTATTTTTGTTATTAGCAATGATGTTCGAGAACGAAACTAATCCGTTTGATTCGTCGACAGAAACATGGCCATTAGCGATAGTTAGCAATTGCTTAGAGAAATTTTCGGCAATTGAATCGTTTAATAGTTTAATAATGCAACTTGCATGTTTGTCGTCAGCTAAGGTTTTTTTACATAGCGCTACAGAGTCGAAGATTTGAAGCAAGCATTTATTGCTTGGAATGACTCGTAGTTTTTGGCGGAAATTGCCAGATAGTACGCTAATACCAAATTTTAAAAGAAGTTCTCTTTTTAGGGCAAAATTATAAACGCTCTCATAAGAAGCAACAGTTGTAATTTTTTTCAGTCTTTTTAAAATATCTCATAAACAGTAAACATACGGTATAAAGTGCGCTCATGAAACTTAACAGCAAATATTCCAAAAATATAAAAATATACAGAGTGTTCTATTTAAAATAACAAAGTTGATAATTACTTCTGGTATAGACGAGAGTCAGTCATTATTGAAAATATTTTAGTTAAAAAGATCATATTCTAAGACCCACATCTAACATGTTTAAAATCTCTTATTTAAATTAGTTCTAGAGATATCTTTAATAGACCATCATCGTGACACACCCTATATAGATATGCCTTTTAACTTATGTTAACTTAATTCAGTAAAAGCACATCTAAATGTTTAATAATAGATTTTATTATTTTTAGACAAACAAAGAGTTATTAATTAAAGAGTATCACTCAGTAATTAGTCAACAAAAATTAACAATTGCCCAACTAGTAAAAAAAATTAAACACAATCTTACCGTTAACATGGATGGAATTTCTAATCGTTCAACTGCTACTGACTTAAATTCGTTAGAATTAAAAGTCATTGATTTGGAAGCAGATAGTAACAAAAAATATATACGAATAGTAGATTTAATGGAGCAAAAAGAACAACTACAAAAACAACTAACCGCTACTAGTAATCAACGCTTGCAAGAGAACCAAGTTATAACAGAAGAAAATAGAAAATTAAAAGCCGAAAACGATCAAATTCAAATTATGCTATTAGATCTCAAAGTCAAAAAATGCGAACTAGAAAGTGAAATTGAAAACTTAAAGCAGTATTGTAGTAAATGCAACGAATTAGAAAATAATTTAAATAATTTACTCGAAGAAAAAAGTGTAATAAGTAAAAATTTTGATGAAGTGAATTCAAAAAATTTAGATTTAGAAAAAATAGTGGATAATTTATACAAAGCTAATGAAGAATGCATACAAGAGAACGTCCAGCTTAAAGAACAGATTAAAAACCTAAAAGAAGAACGTATTGAGTATTTAAAAGATAATAACAAATCTGAAACGTTGCTAAAAAAAGAGAAACAAGTAAAAATTCTTGAAAAAATGGTTGATTATCAAAATCTTGAACTGAAAGCGTTAAGTATTGATAAAAAACGGCACTTGGATCAAATTTATGAGTTAAAATGTAATTATGACAAACTCACGAAACAAGTTAAAGAACTCAATAACCAACTCGATGACTCCGTGAAAGCAAAGGAAACATTATCGAGTGAAGTAAAATTTTTGAACAAATTGAACGAAAATCTGCAAATAGATTTACAACGCGTTAGCGAAACTTACGATAATTTTCAAGCTAGTTTTTGTACACTTGAAGACTATAATTTTGTGAATGAAGAAAATAAATCTATTAAAGCAGAACGTGATCGAATAAGTAACATTTTTGTAACTGTAGCTTTATATTATATTTTTTTTAATTTTATTTATTTTAGTTAAAGAAAATAAAGAATTGAACAATAAAAGTCTAAAAACCAACGATCAAATACTATGCTTAATAGAAAAAACTGATCATTTCTCATACAATCTAGTCGAAATTAAATCAATTCTACAAAACTATAAACAAGTAATTGCAAAATTAAAACAAAACGTTAAAAATCAAAAACATAAAACACACAACAAATTAGAAGATGAATATATTAAAAAAATTAACCATTTAGAAGACACGAACTTACTGTTACAAATGAAACAACACGATTTGCGAGAAGAGTTGAATATGGCACAGATAAATTGTACGATACTAAATAAAGAAAAAGAAAGATGGGCGCTAGAAAAGAGAGAATTAAACGATGCGAAAGAAAGACTTACGCGCGATTTAGAACAAAATTGTAAAGAAAAGAAACAGATTGAACTACAATTACATAAAAAAAGTCAGATGGTGTGCGAGCACTGCATGAAACTTCACAAAGAAAAAGAAGAGTTGCACAAACACATAAAAGATCTTCAGTATGAGATTGGATTATTAGAAAAAGAAATTTATGCGCCAAAAAAAGGAAATTTTGAGAGTACGCAAAGTCAATTAGATAAATTAAAAATTAATTTAGAAATTAGTAATCAGTTACTACAACACGAAAAGCAAAATAACGAATTGTTTAAACAAAGAAAACACTAAACTTTTTAATTGACATAAACGAAATTAAAATCAAACTTTACAAGAAAAAGTGGCGTTAGAAAATCAATACAAAGAGACTACACAAACGTTGAATAAACAAATAGAAAACTTACAAGCGGAAAAAATCTTATTGCACAATAATAATTTGAGTGTACAACAAGAACTAGAAAGTTGTAAAAAGAAGAACGTAGAACTACAGAATCAAGTCGCAGAATTGTTTGCACAAAATGATTCTTTAGAAAAAAAGTTAGATGAAGTTGTTCAGGAATTAAAAGACAAAACCAATATATCGATTAAACTGCAAGCAGATCTACAAGAAGAAGAAGTGCTTCTAGAATTGTTTCATCAAAAAAGTATATTATTTCAACAGAACATTGATACGGTGTACAATCAAAAAAGTATCTTAGAACGAAAACTTCACAAAGCGATAAGCGATTTACAAAAATCAGAGAACAAATATTTGTCTATTAGAAAACTACTTGTAGATACTCAATCGCACGTTTCTGGCGATTTTAAAAACGTTCTACAATCAAACCAAAGTGAAGATAAAATAATAAATTTAGAATGCACGTTAAAAAACTGTCAAGAAGAACTTAGTAATGTTAAACTTAAGTGCGCAGAATCCGTTATGAGTTTTAACGCTGTTAAAGAACGAATGGGTGAATTTGGAACAAAAATTCAAAAAAGCAGAAAACGCTTAAATAAGTATTACATTAACAATTGTAAACATTTTTTGCAAAAACGAAACTTTTAGATCTGTACTGACTCTGGTAAGAAGTTGGCATGAAATGTTAGAAAAAGTAATAGACATCCAGTTAATACTAGATAATTTAGACAGCAATGAATCAAATGGTATAGAAGATTTAGACGACGAAATTTTGAAATTAGAAAATGAAATCCATTTAGTAGTGCAATTTTTGAATGCTTTGGTACGTATAAGAATTTATAAAATAACGTGTTTATCTTTGTTTTTTTAGAGCACCTATAAATTTCCAACGAAAACTGACGATTACGCCGATTCTTTTTATGTGCACAGTTCTAAGTAAGTATAAATTAGTAGGTAATTCCAAGGAGTACTGACATCGTTTATAAACTTTAGTTAAAATTAAACTTTAGATTCTAATGCGTCGAGTGAAACTTTTTTTTGAACATCAATGCTCAAGTTAGAAGGTACTCCAAAAAACCTCAACAATTTGTTCATTATTACTAAATACTATAGATTTTTTGATTCATTTTTAAATACGCATATACCTACATACTCTGTGACATAAAAAAAGCAACACCAAGAAGGCGTTAAAATTTTGAACCAAAATTGGAAAAAAAATTTAACTAGTGAAAGGTAGTAATTGACTAAAATTTCATTCAAAATAATCCAGTAGTAGTATGGGGTAGTATATACCAAGTTTCCAACTCTCTGGAAGTTATAGAAAAACTGTAGCTCACAAAAAACTGCGAAATTTTTTAACTTATTTAAGTTTTTGCTCTATATCTCCTAACTATGCATTTTTAGACAAAAGCCATTATATATGTTTGAAGAGCGTTATGTAAATGTGTGACAATTTAAGCCTAACCGGAGCTTTGTAGGTCAATTGGTTACCGAATTACGATACTTTGAAAACAGTCTATTTTTATAAAAAGTGAAGGTTTTAGTTTTAGACATTATTTAGATCAAAATTTCGGCTAAACCATTGAGCCTACGATTAGAACTCATAGAATAGAAGTAGGCAGTTTAATTACTTTTAAATTAAGTACAAAGCGGGGTCTGTAGGCCTCGTAGTTCTCTCAAAATCTCAAAAAACCCTATATAAGATAAAACTGCATTTTTCCAGAAACGTTCCAAAACTTTTCTATCTTTTGTTTTTTGATGTGGTAATAAAAAAGAAAGCGAAACATGAAATCTATTTTAATACAAACATAATCAATCACAAAAATCAATCAATCAAATATAGACACATACTCAAATCAAACTCATCGTTGCCTTGGGCCATCACTTTCGATGCACTCTTCAATAGGTAAATCCTCCACTATTAGTGGATCGTCGTCATCGTCTTCTATAGGTAGGTACTCCAATATTGGTGGATCGTCAGGGTTGTCTTGAGGCTTGTCATCGTCGTACTCTTCGATGATCATAAGGGCAGCGTTCTGGCACGTTTCTCTAGAGCAAGTAGCACACATCACAGAACATTTGAGCCCTGCTTTCAAGCAAGTGCAGCTACGTCTGCATCCCTTCTTGGATTTGCAAGAAGGAGTTTTAAGAGCTCTAGTGGGGCAGAAACTTGCCGACTGGTAATGAGGATGAGTCTAGCTAAGCTCAATTTCCAACCCCAGTCGGTGGCTTCTTTCTCCACATTGAACCACTTTTGCACCTTGTTGTTGCGTGACATCTGTCTTTAGAAAAACTCTTGCTTGGTCCACTATGCCTTAATTCTGTCTGAAAAAGCCCCACATTTTCATCTTCCACTGCCAGAAGGTGGTGTCGCACCCAGTAAATGCGTGGACGAACATTTTAAATCCAGGTAGTACCTCAACTTCCTCTTGGTTAAACGAACTAGTGGAGAACTGGATGCAACCCGCCTCACGGCGTTTGTTTTATTGGATTCTAGACCGCAGAAAAGCAAAAGTAAATCAAGATCCTCTCCAACGATGATTGGAGGTACTTTTTTTGCAGAGCAGTCACGACGATATCGCGGTCTGCGTCTTCTTTTGCTGTTTTTGTCCCAATCCCCTCGAGATGAGACAAACCTTGTTTTTGTCATTTCAGAGCATCCTCTTTTGGGGGACTGTGATGATGGTCGATGAGTCAAACACAATTTTTTTTGATGCTGCAAAATACCGTCGTAATTATTCTGCAAATTTGGTGTTTTTTTGGGCGCCATCCTCAAGATACCCATCAAAAACTACATATACATTTCTCTCAAAATGGTTAAATATGTAGCTTATGTAGCTTGCTGTGACAGCCGGTACTAAATCATTGCGATGCCACTCCACTTTGTGGAGAAAGTATTCTTCATCGACGACAACAAATGTGTTTGCGAGCACACTGATGTTTTCTGTAGCTTAAGTGAAGGCAGCGTAAAAAATCGGTTTCATCTCTTTACGCAGCCCTTCGTCGCAAAATAGGGCCATTGGATATAGCACGAGATCGTAAGTGAAGTGGGTCTTCAACTGCAGGTCTAACCGCTTCATGGTGCACATGCGCTGAAAGATGGTGAATGGCGCGACATTGACTCTCTTCTTGTGAACATTGATGGAAGTGGTAGGTATTGTCAAGGAAACTGTTTCTTTCCTTGAGAAAGTAACAGTCCTCAAAAATTATTCTTGTGATTCAGTTTACCCCTTTCTTCTCGGGCAGTGTAGCAGTTTCTGTACGGACCACCGACAGAGTCGCTGCTGATGGGAACGGTAGATAGTTATTGAACCAGGCGTTCGATTTTTTGACGTCAGAAGTATCTCGTGCAATTTGTGTAGGTCGCATATCGACATGCTGTTACTGTTGTGGAGGAAATATCTCAGTACCCTTCTACTTCTTCACATATATTCAACATACATACTATCCTGCCCGTCCAGCGAGAGAACACACTTGTAGATATACCTTTGCCATGGATTAGGCCACCTGGGAGCATTTGGCTAATTATTCGAAGGTGAAGGTTCCAAATCACATCCTTTTGGCTTGAATAAATTGTTTCATCAGTAGAGTCATTGGATAGTAAAGTACCCAAAGTTTTGCGGTCGGGCATTGTTCTCCAAATTTTTCATTTTTTTAAATTTAGTAGTTACACTTTGTACATTTTCATTGTCTTCTGCAAACAGTATGAGCATTGAATAATAAATGTAAGAAGAAATGCAACTTAAGGGGCGATATCGTATCGACTGCTTGGATCGAGATATAGAGGTCGCTACGTTCGTATTGGATCGAGATTTTTCAGTTCTTGCGTGTCTGTCGACTTGTAAACTTCGGAATTGAATTGAAAGTTTTTCTTGGGTTAACATTGCGATACGATTTTTGAACTTCTGGTAGTAGTAATGTTTGTTTGAACTTTTGTTTAGTTTAAGTGTAAATATATTATTGATTTATTTTTAAAATGGGAAAAGTTACAGATCACGGTTGTGTTTATATTAATTGTTAAAATAATAATACCGAAAACAAAGGTACTAGTTTTCTTAAGTTTTTTATTAGTGATAAAGTGCGTGCTAAAGAATGTTAGAAAAACTGTGGAAATATAAACATTGCCACAATGGACTTGGAAGATTTAAAACAAAAGAAGATTTGTGAGAAGCATCTTCGTAGATAATGTATAACAACAAAAGGAAATTTTAAACACACTGCAGTTCTTGTTCTACACCTTCAATCAGGTAAATATTTTTAATTTTTTTTTCTACCAAACGTTTAAAAATGGTTTAAATTAGCATCGGAGAATCTCCTTGTCCGGATTCTTCTTCTTCTTGTTGCACTTAATTGTACAATAACTTAAAATAATTACTGTAAATCAGTAGCTGAGATCGCTATTATGTTCTACGATCAATGATCGCAATCATGGTATTTAAAATTAATTAGTAATCGACTGTTGCTAAAAAGTCGCTCGTGTAAATCTAGCCATAAACATTCGATTTTCGTTTTCCGGGATACAATAACGTTTGGAGTATTGAAAATCAACATATCTAAGTATTTTTTAATATTGTTTCTAAACAATAAATTAATTAAAATTTATTCATATTTAGATTTAAAAAAAATATTTACAAAAATTCACAGAAAATAGATACTACTGTGATGTTTTTTTTCGACATGACGTGCTATTTGAATTCTGATGCAAACTTACGAACAAATAGTTTAAAGCATTAATAAACATCATATTAAAAAATAAGTGTCGTTCTTTCGTAAATTAAATGTTTCTGTTTGAAATTGACCCTGAAAAGATTGTTGAGTAATTAGTCATAACTCGTGTTGATATTTGTCTCAAACATAAGATTTATGAATTAAAAATAAATTTGCAATTCTTTTCAAATACGTATTGTCATTTGTAGTTAATGCTTATTGTTTTTAACTTCCTGTGTTTTTATGATTTACCTTGGTGTTTATATAAAGCTAGGTTTTTCCCTAAATGCTGAATGTGTGACACAAATTTTACAAACGTTCTTTCCTAGAAGAGTTTTCTAATTCTCTTTGAAAAGAATGCATTGTTAAATTTCTGTAAACAAAAAATATAATTCAATGTTTAAATTCGTGTTACTTTTTATTAAAAATCTGTATGTGGTTTAAAATTCTTACGAGGAAAAGAGCAAAGGGGTTATTTACCTACAAAATTTTACGATTTTCCGTGAACTACCTGCATACTTAAAGTTTATTATACATTTATTAAAGTAAATATTATAGTGTTATATTAGTCTTATTTGTTTATGCGACAATTAAAAGTATTAATTTCTTTTCCACAACCGCAATTGTTATTTTATAAGCAATCAATGATTGCGATCGTTATTGTACAGACGCTCGATATCGCGATCATTATTTTGCATAATGATCGATTCATCGTAATTGCATAATCGCTCTGGCCATTGCTTTAAATGTTTTTGTTGATGTTGGCATGTCGAATAAAAATATCGTTTTGTAAATGTTAGGGCAGCATTTCTGTAGCACCTTGTCTAATAAATACTTAGTTTTTAAAAAATAAAAAAAATTATAAACAAAATTCTTTTATGTTTATTTTAGCATGCTGAAAGCACTTCAATACAAATCCAACAATACATAAAATATTTTACAATTGTTTAAAAAAAAACGCAAAAATTTTGAAAATACTAATACTAATTGCATTTTCAAAACTTTATTTTTAAAATACTAACAACTTAATTTTTTTTTTTACTTTTTGGGCTTATTTAGTATATTTTTTACAGAAGCTGTAATTGTTGATATGAACATCAACCTAAGATACTCAAATGTAGTAGTTTCTCAAACATATGGAAGAAAACGTCGATTGTTATTTATTGATGACGATCGTGAAGACGAATAAATTTATTCTTTCTACAGCTCCAGTTCACTAAACGAAGGTATAAGTAGACAAGCAATAATACGTAATTTTTTTAATATATATTTTATAGTTGAAGATACGTCCTATAATATTTTGAAGATATTGGAACGACCACAGTGTGTTCTCAAATTCGTCAAGCCGTTAAGTTTTGACTAAACTACGCAACATAGTGATACAAATGGATTCTCCGTCAAAAATCCTTTTAAAGGATGAATTGGTCAATTATTCTTTCAGAAATTTAACATTAATTTTAATTTAAAATTATTTAAATTACCAGTCCACTAATAACAAATTCGTTTACATATGTTTCGAGCTTTAAAATAATGATGCTCATCTTCAGAAAATCTACAAAAAATATTTACAACTTTTTTAAATACAAAAAATGTCATCAACATATCTTTTCCAAAATATTATTTTTTGTAAGAAAATTTGGTGTTCAGAAATATATTTACTTTCTAAATTGTTTAAGAAGATTTCAGTAAAAATAAGTGATAAATTTGATAATCAATTTTTTAAACAAAATCTAGGTTTTTCAATGGGTTCTCCTTTATCACTTTTCTCAATTTTTTTAAGAAATTAAGTAAAGGTAACGATTTCAAGATTTCTTTTTCTAATGAAATATTTATTTAATTTTTAAGCTACTTAAAGGTAGTAAAAATAAAGCTATTTAAGCTGTATAGTTGTTTCTGAAAGGTGGTTTACAGTTCCTTTAGAGCTTCTTTAAAACTTTGCTAGTACCACAAAGAGCTGTATAAGCCCGATTTTAATGCATTAAAGGAGCTACCTAACAGCAACATAACAGGAATTTTTAGCTACTTAAGCGCTTCATGGAGGTTTAAGTTTTTTCACAAACCACTTAAAAGTGTTCTAAAGAGTAACTTTAAAAGCTAAAGTAGTTATAAGAAAGCCGGTTTTAGCTGCAATTTGCTCACTGGGAAATTCTTCAATTACTAGAGTTCATTTATATTAAAATATCAAATAATTTTTTGTGGAACTAGCAAACCAATTTCAATTACGATTTTAAACTTAATTTTTTTTATATTTGTTTCTAAATTGCACCATCTTCCTTTTTTAAAATAATTAACATTTAACATTTTGTAAAACTTACATTTTTTTAATTATCTAGTTACAAATTTTTAGATTTGAGATTGTTCGAAAAAATGTAAATTAAAAAACTTTTTGTAATCTTAACTTTTTATAAGTTTTATAATTTATTATTGGTGGACTGGTAATTTGAATAATTTTAAAAATTGACGAATAATAACAATAAATCCCCATAACAATTTTCTTTTAATTTAATTTGCATTGTTTTAGTTATTTCTATGTTTTCGATTTATATTTTACAAAAATAAATAAATATTTGAATATACATATTTTTTTGTTTTCTTAAATATAAAGCATGATATTGTTTAAGTTTATTTGACATTGACTTGTGTCGTAACAATACAAGCTATTGTTTATGGTATTAACCGGTTTTGAACAGGTAAACGGTAAAGTAAACACAAATATAAGAATAGGTTCTAACTGGTACTTCATAAGAAATAAGTAAGTTCGCAAAATAGAAACCACGATTTTGCAGATGGCAGCAGGTCTTAGTCTATTAGTTTATGAAAAGAGGGGGTACAGACGGGTAAAAAAAAGAGAAACAAGAGAGATAAAACTACAGTACGATTTTTAACACACTAGTTGCGCCTCTTCTTAAATTATTACTCAATGGTATGAGTGACCTTTCAATACCCAGCAAGAGTATCTCTATCTCAGTCTTTTCGTTGTCAGTGATGTCTATCTCGTTGAAAATCAGATGAGCCTGTGCAAGGTTTGTGAGGGTATGGACTATCACTGCACGAGAATAAGTATGCCTATTCATCACTATTTCGACACTGCTTTGAGCATATATTGTGGCAAGGAGCTCTTTGCCGCTCCCCGCTATGTTATTTCCAATTGCTCCCATATATGACATTATTAGGTGGAAGCTCCTTAATCGTACCTCTACAACAGTCAATTCAGCAGGGATACAGTTTTAAACAATGTCTCTTGCTTTCATGTACAATGGTTGGTCGTAGGTGACAAAGCATGTCTTCTACTCACGAGGCTTGGGTTTTGCAGGAGCATCAAGGATGGAGGTTAGAACTGTGTCGTATTCAATGGAAAGCGCGTGAATAAATGGCAAAAATGGAATTTTTGAACTGAAGACCTAACCATCAGTCACTTGTTTCATGTACCCATTCCATCCTAGAATACCAGCAGATTCACAGGTTTTCCCAAACAACCACATTAACTCAAGTGCAGCGGCAGCGATTTTGAAAATTTCGTCAACGTCGACAATTGTAATTGCACAGAATTCAGCGTTTTTTCTCACGCTGGGAATTCTGAGACCACGTAAGAACTTATTTGCTTAGTTAAAATATTTTTCTTCAAACGAGAAATCGGTGAGTTAGGTACCACCGTTGTGCGAGGGTTGACAACCATGATGCTTCCCATCTCGTCAAAAGTATTTTCACCGTCAAGAGTGTGAAGAGTGAAAAAAAGCCCATAGCTGCGCAGATGTTGACCAAGTATTTTGATCCAAACTTCCGATACAGGCAGGTGCCCAAGCCTATCTTTACAAAGGAGAGAAATGAATGACTTCTTGCTGCAGCGATTATTGCGTGAGCAATAGACACACATTTTTTTTCATCTTTTGGGGTAATAGCGTTTGTGTTTCAACAAAATCGTCTCGAAGAACAGCTGCAGTGATACGTGGTTGTGTCGTGCACTTGACAGCGAATGTCTTGTAAGAAATCTCGGTTGCACTCTTCACGACTCTTAACCGCTCTTTTTGTGGATCACGTTTCCTCTCGCTGTACCAGTTGTCATAGAGTATCTTGTTGCCGACATCTGTGAAGCACATTACAACCTGGTGACTGCGGCTGGATGCTATCTCAGTAAAAGTTATTTTGTCGCAAAAGCTATTCATCAGGTGGGTCTTGATAGTTCTGATGTCAGGCTTGTAATTTTTTATCTGATCAATGAAAAAATTTAAAGAAAAAATAACATTCTTCCTTGTTCTATGAAAGGTACGAGAAAAATAAACTCCATACACTGAGCAACATTTTTGGGTTCTGGATACAGTTTTTTTCTTACTGCAGCTGGGAAGCTGTATAATTTTTTTAGCATGATTGGTGGCACTTGGCATCAGAAGCGACAAAATCTGTCGTAGATGCGAGGCGGTCGATTATCTGGTTACTCCAATCGACGTCTTGAAGTCTCGAGAATCGTTCCCTTTATGTGGAATGATTCAACTGTGTGAATCTTATTTCTGCATGACGTAGAAAGTCGTTTTTGAAGTTGTAGAAACTTTTCAGTAATTTCTTCCCCACAAACGAAACAATTTTTTTGCAGATTCATTAAACCTTCTGATGATATCGAGATTGATGATTGGGGAGAAGGAGTCTTATCTCTTCTACGACAAACAGAAGCTTTGATGTTACGTGGGGTAGTATAGCTCTTCCTGCAGGCATCGTCAACAGTGACCTTATTCAGGTTCCCCAAAAACTGAGCATTTTCCTGGAGACCACGTTTCACACTGATGGCAACTAGTGACTGGATACCACGTTTTTTAACAAATACTACTGATTCGTCCTCAAGTGGACACTGATATATAAAATACAAACCCGGAGACACTGGCATTGTTGGAATCCTTTTACAACACAAAGCATGAACAAAAACTTGCAGATTGAAACACAGGTTATATTATTACTCACAAGTTATATCCGTTATATTTAATTAACTTAAGTTATAATTTCTTTTTATATATTATATTAGTTATTATTAAATTACTCACAACAGCGATACAAAAACTGTACTGTAAGGGCACTGGCATTGTTGGAATCTTTTCACAACACGAAGCTTGAACACAAACTTACAGATTAAAATACGAGTTACTCGCAACGGAGGAACAAATCATGCGAGCTCGGAAAGAAGAAACCGGATGGTATGAGGGGAACAAGAGAGGGAAGACGAAGAACACCTGCCGACTCAACGGGACTACGCTGCGATCCTAAAGGTCACTTGCCACTCTACTACCATTTCTGCACACATTAGCCCGTTGACTACTAACATTGGTACCTACCAACAATTTATTCAACTTGGATTTTTGCCTTAATATAAACCTATAACATTGTTGCATGTTTAAATTAAACTTACTTCATGCAACAAAAAAGTACATTTTTAGAAAATGCGATTTTACTTTATATAGATTTTATTGAGATTTTGAGAGAACTACTAGACTTTTATTCTATGAGTAAGATCGTAAGATCAGTGGTTTAGAAGCAATTTCGATCTAAAGGTCTAAAACTAAAATTTTCACTTTTTCAGTAGGTAATTCGGTAACTAACTTACCTACATAACTTCGGTTAAGCTTAAATTATCACACATTTAATGTTCTTATAAAAGGTATATAATGCTTTTTGTCGAAAAATGCATAACTTAGGAGATCTAGAGCACTGGATTCGTACGTGAAATGGCATAGGGTGGTTTTTAGTAACAAATCCCAATTCTGCTTGGGAATCTGCGATGATCGCATGATGGTCAGACGTAGACGTGGAGAACATCGCAATGTGCAGTTTTCTGTTGTTTTATAACACTTGTGTTATAGTATGGGGTGCTATTATTTATGGTAGTAGGTCGCAGTTGGTATTTATCCGAGGCAACCACATCCTTCCATTCCTCCAAACACTTGAGGATCCGATTTTCCAACAGGATAACGTCCGTCCCCACATTGCAAGGCATTCTATGGAACGCTTCAAACTGGCTAACGTCCATGTCTTGCCGTGGTCACCTAAATCTCCCGACCTTACGCCTATTGAACATGTGTAGGACATGATAGGTAGAAGACTCAAACAATTAGCCAATCCTCCACAGACACTAGAAGCTCTCTGGCAAAACTTCAAGAAGAAATACCTGCGGGAGTGTAAAACTAATAAAAGTAGTCCAACACACTATTAATAGTTTTGTTTACTTTCTTTGAAATTTTAAACAATTATTTCTTTTGACCAGTTAAACAGTTCTGCCAAGTTTGATCCAAAAATTCTAACGCCTTCTTGGTGTTGTATTTTTTATATCACAGAGTATATTATAAAAACGTTTTATTAAATTTCTTGATTTAAGAAGCTTTATCACGACTCTACTCCTTGTTCATAACACTATAACAATGAAAGTCTACAATACTAAAAAAATAATTGTTTTTAGATTTGTTAAAAAATTAACGTTCAAATCTACTACCACAAAAATTGAACATGTGAGCTCTGAACCAGACCTTCCTAGTCAGCATTTGGCCGCTTAATATCAACCATTAAATCAGTGTAAGTATCTTTTTGTTGTTCAGAATGAAACTAAGCATTACTTATGTATACTAAAACGTCCTATTGAATTGAATACAAATTGTCAAGCGTTTGCTCTCTTTACTATAAAAGCATATAAAATTTAGACTTTTGAATACGTTCTCTACATAAGGTACAGCGGGGCAAGTGTAGATTCGCAGCAAATGTAAACGATGTGTTTTTCACCAACAAAATTCCATCATATTTGGCACCATCTACCTTCAAAACAACAATTATGTTGAAAAACCTCCTGAAAATGTTTATTTTACTTTGGTCGATGGTTTTATATTGGAGTATATTGCTGACCAAACAAATCTATATGCCACTCAAATCGAAGCTACATAAATAGGTTTGCTTTCGTCCCCAAAAAAAGCCCAACTAGTGGAAGTAGCTCGGAAACGGCCGATAGATCCCTTTATTATATGTTGATACTACGTTATCAAAAAAACACATAGAAAGTATCCTGCCATCTTAAATTTTCAACGTAGTCGAAACTAGTTTTTGCTTTGACCCCTTACTCATAAAAGTGTAGGTGCAAAAGGTAAAGCTGCTCACGGGACAACACGTATCTTTAGTAGGGATAATATTATCGTGCTGCTTGGTGGAAATGCTGTATGTAAAAAGGTGTCACTACTGGTAGTGTTTCAAGAAACATTTTTTAGAAATTTAGGATTCTAGACGATGGATATCCTAAAACTACTTATTTTGCAACGAAGAACGGTTGAATGAAAATTTAAAAAATACTGGTTTAGAAAGAACGATAGTGTTAATTTAGAATGGTCATAGCTCACACTTGAGTATTTCGACTGTAGAACAATCAATAGCCGATAGTGTAGTTATCATCAAACTACTGACCCATTCCAGCGATTTGCTACCCATAGACCTCTGCGTCTTTAAATCTTTGAAAATAGAATGGTATAGCGAGCTTATACAATGACAAAGATAGAGTTATAAACAAAAGTTGCCAAAAGAAGAATATGATCAAACGCCATTGCTGCACTTACGAAGGGATTCGAAAAAAAGGAGTACTTTTCCTTTTAACACGTTCGCTGCCACGCAATATTTATAAATAGGTCACCATTACCACGAATATAAGCGAGGAAAAAATGCTCCCCAGAAGCCACTTTGATCAGTAATAATACTTTTATTATTATTGATCCCTTTGCAATTATTTTTTCTTAGCTATTATTTTAATGTAAAAATTTCAAAACTTATCACTCGGTTTTATAGACCTCGGCGGAGTGGAAGTATTTTTATTTTTTTATTCAACAACTTGGTCTATTCCTAGGTCCGCAGACACATTGATTTATTTTTGAGACTCTATGGAAGAGGTATTCGGTCCATCCATTTCAATGTTTAGGCGCTCGCCGCCGGCATTTGAGTTAAACATCTGTAGAAGAACCGCGTACTATTGTTGTTTTTGAATTTTTGTAAAAAAATAATGTCTGGGAATAGAACTAGACATCTTTTAACCAAAACGGAATTAGAAGTTGAACTTGAACACGATACGTCAGATAAACTTTTCGGAATGATGGTTTTAAACAAATTTTCATTCCATAGATTGCGTAAGTGTATAAGCTTGCGTTTTTCAGATGATATATTAGAAGCTAATTACAAACCCTTTGGAAGTTACACAGCGGATTTGCCAGTGTTCGATAATGTAATAAATACAAAATGGAGTATTCAGAATGATAATAAACCTGTTTTAATCCCGTTTAGCAAAAGCTAAATTATTGTCCGAAAAACCTCCTAAAAATTTTTATTTTACTTTTGTCGATGGTTCTATATTTGAGTATAGTGCTGATCAAACAAATCCATATGGCACCCAAATTGTTACTAGTCGCGTCAATACAAAAACGAGTTTGTGCGGTTACATAAATGAGTACTTACTGATAAAAATGAGATCAAAACAGTCTTTGGTTTGCTATCGTATATAGGCATCGTAAAAATGCTCAATACTCAACTCTATTTGAGAAAATATGTATATAAAAACTGTATGGCCCCTAAAATTATGCTACGCAATAGATTTGAGCTAATGCTACGCATGTTGCATTTTGCTGACAATAACGATAAGCCGGATAACGATAGATTTCATAAAATTCAGCCTTGGATTGATAAGCTGATATATACTGACTTCCAGAAAAATTGCAACACCTAGAACTTGTTGAACGATTTTGTTGAAATTTTTAGGAAACGTCTATAAACGAAGTGATGATTATAATTTGAATAAAATCTAGCCAGTAGTTTTTTTGTTTTTTCCTGTTGTTTCCATAGTAACAATAAATTTGCAGTAGTAGACCATTTAGTAATTCTCAAGTTTGCAAATTGTTGTTGTTTGTTTACAATTTCATTCTGAACTTGATAACAATGCCGAGAGTACGTCAACATCAACATTTTGTCAAATTCAGTGATTTTAAACGTGGGCGTATTATTGGTATGAGAAAGGCCGGGCTTTCGCTAAGAGAAATTGCTTGTCGTATAAACCGAAATGTTTTATCGGTATTGAGATGTTAATCCAAATGGTCCGAGGAAGGGATTCAACATCGTCGCTGTGGATCTGGACGTCCTTGGAGGACTACAGATCGCGAAGAATGTCGTTTAAAAGTTTTGGCCACAAGAGACAGATTTTCAACAACTCGATCAATTGCAAATGATTGGATGAGAGGTATAGAACTTAGATTGTCAATGTCATTTTTTATCGCCGGATAAGATCGTATGGATTGCGTTCATATTGTCCATTTTTATGTCTTCCTCTTACACCACTTCACCGTCTACGCAAACTAGAGTGGACCAACGAAAGGGTTTATTGGGCGCAAGAATTGCATCAAATTGTGTTTAGTGACGAGTCCCGATTTGTTTGTAGGCCCACGATGGTCGTAGGAGGGTCAGACGGATGCGTGGAGAACGTAAAAATACAACTTTTTTGTGGAACGCGACACAGCCCTCACTCAAGAAGTTATGATATGGGGTGCAATATGTTATGGTAGCAGATCACCCTTGGTCTTTATTGACGGCAACCTAAACGCAGCTGGTTACATTGCTAATGTGCTACAACCAGTTGGGCTTCCATATCTTCAGGGGCTGCAAAATCCTATTTTTCAGCAGAATAATGCGCGCTCTCATAAGGCAAGGGCTACAACACAGTTTTTGGAAGAAGTTAACATTGCCGTCCTTCCATGGCCTGCTCGGTCGCCTGATTTGTCGCCCGTTGAACATGTATGGGAAGAAGCTTGGGACAATATACAACAAACAGCTATAGATCACTTGATTGATAGCATGTCAAGACGTCTAAATGAGTGCATTACAAATCGTTTCCTGGAAATTTTTAATAAAATCGTTCAACAACTTCTAGGTGTTGCAATTTCTCTGGAAGTCAGTATATATTATCTAACCTTCTAAAACGTGTTGCATTGATGAGTCGCTTATTCTATTTAAAGGTAGATTGATAATGTGACAATACATTAAAAACAATCTACGCAAAGGTTATATCTACAAATTTCAGATTTATGCTAAAAAATTTTAGTCGTGCTATTCCTATGTCTGTAGTTATGAAATTTTTTGAGTCCATGTTAGATTCGGGACGAACTTTGCTAACAGATAATTAGTACACAAGTGTAGAGTTAGCAAACAAATTGATAGATAGGCAAACACGCTTGATAGGGACAAAATATATAGGGATAAAACCGACGGGGTCTTTTAAAAGAACTTGTCAACAAAAAACTTAAATCAGGTAAAATAGCTGGTATTGAAAGCGGAAATGGTGCTACGGTAATTTCCTGGAAAAATAAACGCAATGTTTTAGTGCTTTACAAAACACACAAATACAACAACAGCTACAACAAATCATACACAAAACACTATAATAAAATTGGAGGCCCTTACAGCATATAACGCAAAAAAGTCCTCTGTCGATTTCTCGGATCAGATGACCGTTTATCAGACTCTGATGTGTAGAACTTTTATTTTGTACAGTAAGTTGGCCGTCGCATAGATTATATACATATAAGGAAACTAAAGATCCTTCAGTTTTCTTACTGGATTTTCAAAACACTGACCTATAAGTAATGTGAAACGCAAGAACCTTTAGTCGAATCAGAGAAAGACGCGAGTCTAAGAAAAACGCGATCCAATCACAAAATGGGCAAATGTGACTACAAAAAACCATATAGCAGATGTTACGAAACACTAAAATCCGAAAAGGGCCGGAAGGAAGCACGAAAACTATCAAAAGTGCGATATTACTGTAAAGGTTGTGCCAACGAACCATTTTTTCTGCTTGTAATATTTTTAATAAAGCTCATAGATATGAAAATCATCAGATATGATTTGTCTACTAATGCTAAGTCAGAACATTTCACACGTGTTTTCGTATACGAATCCTGTCGTAAATAAAGCCATATTTTGAATAAAACATGCGTTTTTTTGCCTACCATTATTTTGATGTGCTCACAAAACTGATGTAGTACAAGTAATCACATACGCTAAATTCGGTCTATTAATACCGCAAAATCAATGTAGATTAACACGCGTGGTGGTCTCAGTCTTACAAATCATTGTGGCAATTTTGGCAACCACGTTTGTAGTTCTATAGATCAAGCAGGCAGCAAACGTGTTAATAAAAATATCACCCCTGTTGAAACGTTTGACCCCGAAGCAGCTGGTGTAATTTGGCAAAAAACAACGCCAATGATTTGAAACAGGCAGTCACAGAGGTAACTCCAGTGGCAACATTTGTAGAGTAGACTTTTCTCCCATTCACTTCGAAAGACACTGCAACGATAGTACTTTCTGAAATGGAGATTTTTAGAAACTCAGAGCAAAGAAATTCATCATTTGAAAATGTACTTTTTAAGTCAATACCATCAACAAGTTTTGAGCACAGTCAATCGTCACAAAAATTAAGGAAGAAATGAATGAAAAGAATATCGGTATACAAAATTGATAGGACAGATAAAGAAAATCTGGAAAAGATTGAGCTAATAGATTCAAAAGATGATGCAAAGTTAGACTATAAAGCAGGCAAAGAACAGGGACGTAGGTAGGGGTGGGCCTGAGTGCGCCAAGCCCACCCTATATTTTCTGGACCTACCCATGTGCCCACCCTGGAGGATAAATAAATGAAAAAACCTGCGGAGATAAATAAATGAAAAAAATCTAGAGATGTAATTAGTATTTTAAATATCACAGCTCCTACAATGTGCAGAATGATAAATAATGGTTATATAATATTATAGGTGCGGTTGCGTTTTCATCGGAAATGCGGCGTTACCAATCTTATCTTAAACGTTAGGATTTTTTCGATGATGCAAACATACAAACAAAACAAAAGATCATATTTCTTAACATTTATTATCTTTGTGGTTTGCATAATTGCTTTAGTTTCGATAACAAGTCGTTTATTATTTTATTCAGTTCAGTTGGTCTTTAGATTTGGTACATAACCCTATCGTGTGCAGTGCTTCTTATGCGTTGATTATTAATTTTTTAAGTATTTGTAATTTATAATCATTTTTATAATGAGTGGTAGTGGCAAAAGAACTTTAGTGAACTACTTTGGTTCTCCAAAAAAAGTTAAACGAAATAAGGAATCACAAATTTTATCATCGTCGGCTTCCGATAACACGGCTTCTACTTCTAAAAAAATATTTCCGCGTCCATGGTAGAATCCACCCTAGATTTAGATTTGGCTTTAGAATTGATTGAAGAATGGTTATCCAAACAGCAGCAACAAACCTAACAAGAAGTTACGGAAGTCAGAAAAAAAGCGCCGGGTAGTGGTGATATTTCACAGAGTTATGAATATGGACCAACGCAACCACTACTAAAATTCTACTCAAAAACAAAATTTAACAATAGAGAAAGACAGTTTAGCAGTGGGTGGTTCAAATGATACCAAGACTGGTTTGAATACAATGTGTTCTCCGACGCCGTATTTTGTTTTGTTTGCAGACACTTCTCGATAAATTGAGACATCAGTGATATGTTTGTCAGCGTCGGTTTTAAAAATTGGAAGAGAACCTTAGAAAAAGAGTCGGGATTTAATCAACATGATCGTGGCAGTGAACATAAAAAATGTTACATTAGGTGGTATGATTGTTATAAAGTAAAAAATAAAGAACAACTATCAGTCAAAAGTCAAATCAATGAGGCACATTTGGCGTTTGTGGAAGAAAATAAAAACTATTTACGTGTGGTTATTGATATTTTAATTTTTAATGCAACAAAACATCTCACAAAGAGATGTAATAAATGCCAGTACAATTCTAACAGAGAGAATTTTATTGAGATGTCAATCTTTTCGCTAAAGATATTCCTGCGGTTAAAAAAAATTGCTGGATGAAGTGTCAAAGAACCAAATACAAACAAATATCGGTAGTAATTCGTTATTAGTTACAAGGCACCATTAATGAGAGATTTATTAGATATCGAGCCGCAAAAGAATTAAATGCTCAAGCATTTTTTTCATATGTTAAAGACCTGTTTAATGAGTGTAAAATCGATATGCATAAATGCATTGCACAGACCTATGATGGCGCGAATGTAATGAGTGGATGTTCAAAAGGTTTTCAAACATTGTTCCTCAAGCGATTTATATACACTGCTATAATCATAGACCTGACCTTTTAGAAACATTATATGTGTTTGAGTCTGGCTCCTTAATGCATAAAAAAATTATGGAAGTTCAGCGACAATTGAATCCTTCAAAAAATCTAGTTGAACTAAAAAAATTTGCTACACAAGGCGGACAGCTCAAGTGTTTGCTTGAATGGCAATTAAGACAAAATTCAAAGAAATTTTATTGTTTTTAAATATGATTATTAGCGAAAGAAGTGATCGTGCACCGGAAGCCGTTGGCATATTACACGAAATCGATTTTAAATTCGTGTTTTCTTTGCTTATGTACTGCAAAATTTTGAAATTATTTAGTGCAGCCACTGACTTTTTTTCAAAAAGTGTTATCCAATTTGGCGGTAGCTAATATTTTAATAAAATCTTTGATAGATGTTTTTACGGAAATGAGATCTGACATACATACATGTATGTTGGAAATATATTCTGAAGCCGTCAAAATTAGTAAAACAAATAATATTGAAATACCAAAAAGCAAAAAATCGGAAACAAGAAAAAAGAAAATGGCCAAAGGACTAGATAATTTAATTGTCATGACTAATCTAGAAGAAGAAATAATATCCGAAAAAAATCAACTTAAAACAGTAATATTCTATCCTACTTCGGATTTAATTTTGAACGAACTTGGTGACCGTTTTGCCAGAGATAACATGAACATTATTAATGCGATCAGTGGTCTTCATCCGGGAAATAAAAATTTCTTAGATGATGACTGTTTGAAAGCGTTAGTAGATCATTATACAGCTGATAGTAAAACATTAAAAGAGGAACTAAAAATATTACCTAAAACAAAACTACTAGAAAATAATGTAAATATTACTAATATAATGCAACTAATTGAGCTACTTAACACTTATAAAATCGTGTTTAGTAAAACTTATAAACTAACAGTGACAGCTGTCACTGTTCCTGTTTCTAGTGCGGGCTGTGAGCGTACATTTCCTGTTTAAGACATTTCAAAACGTATCTTCGTAATAAAATGAGTGACGAAAGATTGAAGCACATAGCTATTCTGAACATTGAAAACATTTTGGCAAAAAGTTTAGACCCTGAAGCAACCATTCGGAAATTTGATTCCATAAACGTTAATAGGAGAATTGTTTTGCAATAAGTAAGTTTTTTGATATCTTTAATTCAAAATCTTTTTGAATGTCATAAAAAAACCATCGGATTTAGGGTCCACCCATTAATATCTTGGCCCACTGACGACCCACCCTACGTAAAAATTCTAGCTACGTCCCTGGCAAACAAAGATAAGAGAATGAATTGGTGGCATCTTTGGAGAAGAATCACTGAATTACTTAAAATCAGTGACTGGTTACTAGTAAAATTTGCGATCAAAAAGTCATGCCGATGGTTTGTCGGGCAAGTAACAGTGACAGCTCCTTGTTTGGAGGTGAAATTTGCAAGAAGGGTTTAAAGTTTGTCTCAATTTCAATGGCTGAACATTACCAGGCGTTTCAGTTATAACCCTAGAGAAGATTGAAAAGATATTACCACCGAAAACATTAGAGAAGAGAAGTTTTTTTTTAAGTTGCGTTTGACAAAAATGTAAACTGCTTTCTTTTCTGATTCGTTTCTAATTAACCCGGTCATATTCGCGCGCATTTTAAAGAAAATAAACACTGGATTTACACTTGCCCCAAAATCCTGGGGAAGTATAAACCATTGACTTGGTAAGTAAACAACCCAAAAACTTTTACATATCGTTTTCAACTTGTAACAGTAACTTGTTAACATTCTTCGTTAGTACCGTAGTAAATCTTGTTGTCTTTAATGGTCAAACAAGAATGTTACAAGATGGGAAAGTATACTATTGAAGCTATTGATTGCACTTGCCCTGGTGTACCTTATAAATGTATATATATAGAAAACTCGTTTCTACCAGTGTAAATCTTAAGACGCGACTTTAGTCCAGAATCCAAAAACATTTTAAAAACTTTAATTTTGACAGCGGATTTAAATGATGATTTTTTAGTGGTTACTTTCTAGTCTCGTGTAATAAAACTGTCATAAATATATAATAAAATAATACTGAGAGACATTACTATTTCTCATATAGGTTCTAATCGTAGAAGATTCCGGTATTACATTGTGTTTCTAATGTAACTTTTTTTAGGTAACCAAGAGCTAAGAAAATCAATTGTGTTTAAAATATTAGTCAAATGTAATACAGTCTACTTATAGTCACAACATAAAAAAATAGAAAATTTAATTATACGTTTTATTGTTTTATTTCTACATTTGAAAAAAGAACTTATTGAAAATTTTTAGTTTATATAACAGATTGTTCGTATAAAAAATTTCAATACACTAAAATTTAAATTCATTTAAAAACGCGCGAAATTACGTAATCCTAATCGCATCGTGTGGCATCGTCGTCTGTCGGAAAGAAAGATAACTACGAAAATGCGCATGATCTGTTTTAAACGTAAGGCGCATGCGTGATATATTTTCCAAGTTTTGCGATATTCCGCGGAATTTAAATAAATCTAATTTTCCGCTAAAAGTCTACATTTTTAGCCCAAAAGGTTCCCGAAAAGTTGATAGACAACTTTTAGCAGTGGATCGCACGTTTTTTTTATATTTTCACAGTTTGTAAATAAAAAAATGAAAAATACAGTTTATATTGTACACAATTGGGTGTACCAAAGAAATTTACGTCTTGTGACACTATTGGCTTTATTATTTCTTACTGACGCTGAGGACTAAAGTAAACTCAGTAAAAAAAGCAAACGTCAAAGACGACCAAAGCTCTGAGTGCGACCCATATTTCAAAAAGAATACAGCAAGTAGTAATTAAATTTATTACATAAATATGTATATTTACAAGCACATGCAGACTACGCTTTAAAAAGCAGTTGCGCACGTTAAGGATTGAACGTCGAGGCAGAAGGGTTCCGATAATATAAAATTTCTGTAATGTTTGGTTTTTCTTTCTGTTTTGTGAAATTTTACGTGAATGTAAGTAAAGGTATTAGTTAGCTAACGTAAAGAGTGATAAAGTTAACTAAAATTTGTAAACACTTTATACTAAAATTTGGCTTTATGGAAACACTACATGTTTCCTTTGTTTGGTAAAACGAATTCATTGGCGGCCATTTTAATTTTGTCGATTGAATTGTTTTATTTGCCTGGTGCATTTCAAAATCAATTTATGTAGAATTATTAAAAGATGTTTTTCACAAATTATTAATTAAACCTTAAAATTATTAAATCGACATGTTTTAAAGGATTGCTTGAAATGTAATTTAGATTTGTGATATTCTATAAAATCTTAGGCTTTCGCGGTTACTTTGGTTACGATTATAAGTTACCTTAGGCTTTGACCACACCTGTAAGAGCCAAAACAAGATTGTCGTTCATGAACTCAATGAAATGAAACTGACGTTTTGTAAAACATTGCAGCTTGCATCTTCCGAGTGGTAAATGTCACTGAAAGAAAAAGTGTAAGTAACGGTATTTATCATTAGCGTTTAGAGTAATTAACGGATCTTAACTTTCCATTACCGCTTAGCTACTAGTATTATACCCTCTAAGACAAAGATCATTGGAAAGGACACAAACCCTTACTCCGAGTAATATCAAAGTCAGTCAAGCGGTAATGCAAAGTTAACTTCAATTCTAAATGATGCATAATGATTTTTTTTTGTACGTTTATAATATGATGGCATAAAAGTTGGTTAAAGGTTAAAACATCTCTTCGATCGGAATATTTACCTATTGATGTGGTTAGAATGGATTTGATAACAGAAAAAAACATTCATTGCCTTGCAAAAAGTAATCTAATATTTTATTTACCGTGAGGGGCAAACATCTTGACATCGCAAGTTGCTTTTTGATTACAAACCCTGCACTTTATATGTAATACTGCAACTTGTATCTATTTTATAGATTATTGTCTATTTTATGTATTAAAATCGCGGTAGGTAAATTCCGGATATACAGACCATACAACTTTATAACTTTTTTGTTATATATTATTCTGTGTTTATTATATATGTGTAGTTTTCGCTCTTGTTTGTTTGTCCCGACCATTCAAATAATATCTGGGTTGCTTCCGTAACTAGAACCTCAGTACTCACTAACAGGCTGTCAGTTAACTAACTCTTCTTCTGTTTAATATAATAATGTTTGTGCACGTGTTTATATGTGTTGAGATTTAAACTTGTTATCATATCCGTGTATTCGTTGAAACGACTTGAATTTGAAATGTCCTAACTTTCCGATGTTTATTTATATCTTTGATTGTAAAGTAATTGCTTAATACATATAAATTATGTAATGATCTTACATTTACATTCAGTTAGAGGACTGGAGGAGTTTCTTCGCCTGTTCTTTCTTTCCTACTAGGGGTTCCACTGAACAAAAAGTTTCTGGTAAAATTGTACGAGTTAAACTTAAATAAATCATACTTTACTGTGGCTATGTGCTTTATTTAAACTATTACAGCTTTCCTACGTATCAAGAATAAGCTTGTATAATGAACAACATAGAACGGGAGGTAGCTTGACGATCACAGCCACAGCAAAATGTCTATTTTTTTCGGTTTGCGGATTTTAATTTTCAAACGTGAGTGGATTACATCACAAGAGCGTCAAAATGTTTCAGAAAAATTCTTTAAAAAACAATTTTTGGAAACTTGGCATAACAATATTTTTTAATACCAATTATTAACTACAACTTTGCATTGAACATTACCATGCATTGTCGACGGGTCACGTTCTTGTTTGATTTAAAAAATGTAAAATATGTACTAAATACCAAGCCTCGAAATCTGAACGACAATATAGAATTTTGATCTTTGTTACTAAACCTAACTTTAACTTTTAGCAACTTCCAAAAATTATGCCGATGAAATATTTACGATCAATCTGTCGCTGTTATCTAATAAAACATATAAGACAAATGTACGATTGTTGAAGCAATTAAAGCTGCGAGAACCATAGATTGATTCAAACAGCAAATTGATTAATTTTAAAATCATAATGATATTGAAACGTTCTCGTCAACTTCGAGAACGTTTACAGAAGGATTTAGAAAATTCTCGATACAAATAACAGAAATACATAAAAAGTACTCAAAAAGAGCTGAAGTTAGTTTTTCGAATTGAATCGAGAAGAAGATTTTGTCGGGTTAAAAGAAATAAGTGATTAACGTGTGTGTTGAGATAAATAAAGTGCCGGTGCTAGTGAAACATAAATACGTCGCGTACGTGTTAACATAAACAAGTATCAGCTTTAGATAAAATTAAAAAGCACGGGCAAATGATAATAATACACAAATTAATGTAAGTGTTGTTCTTAAATATCGTTAGATTTAACGCTCACGGCTGCCGAGAAGAATTACTCGGTTATCGAGTTCGAAGTCTTTGTTGTCGTTTGGGCTATACGGAAACTTAAACATTATCTGAAAGACTACCGTTTCAAGCGGTTAGAGACCATCGCAGTTTGAAAAGGTCAATCCCCCGCCTCGTTTAGCCAGGATACGTTATCCCAGCTGCACAAACCCGAAAAATCTCCCGCCGTTAGTGCCGTAACGAAAGAACCCGGCCTGGATCGTTTGTACGTTACTATTAAAAGAAACACCCGCAAGAATAGCCAGAATACCGGATCCGACAAGGACATCTGTATAAGAGCTTCCTTCTTAACAACCCAGAGACCAGCAAAAGTTTCCATGCCAGAATTGGAAATTGTGCGTTCCTAAACCACAACCATCCAGGAGTGACCGGAACCCTGCCAACGAATTTTTCAAAATTCTAACTGGCCTGGGATTGCACGCGAGGTACGTACATCAGGATATGCCAGACCTGCGATGCGTATAAAGAAAAAGCCGGGATGCCTGCTGCAAAAATGCATTTTCTTCCAAACTATAAACCTTGGGGTTAGTGTCAGTACCGACTTGATCAGGACACTACCCTGGTCAAAGAAAAGACACTGTCATCTGTTAATCTTTAGAATAGATTTACCAAGTAAATCAAACTTAAGCCACTTTGCACTGCAACCACGACGAATACCGTAAAAGCCCTAAAAGAACAGGTCGTGTTTAAATACGATACTCCGAAAGTACTACTTACCGATAATAAGCCGCATTTTACGAATCGCAGCTTTCAATACGAATTAACTGCCCTCGAATGAGACCAAAAGATGGGATTTTATGAAATAATCTTTCATTATTAACTATAGTAGTTTAAAAAAATCGTTATCCATAATTACATATTTTAAATATAAATAATGTTAGTTAGTTTATATATTGAAAACAATAAAGTGTTAATTTCAGTTTCTTTAAAATAAATAAGTAAAGAACTTTAAATGTAACATATTTGAATCACACCATATATTAAAAAAGTGTCGCAGTCACCCTGTACACAACATACATAACCGCACTTATTTAAATAACGTTTTTACTACAATGAATCCAACAAAATCTTTACCACAAAAGAAATATTATAGGCAAAGGGCTCATTCAAACCCAATAGCTGACCATTGCATTGATTAGTAACTGCTTAAAACACAAACATAAAAAAATAGCTAACCTAAGTTTTTAGTCCTCAAAAACCGGATGAAATGGACTGGTCGAAGTATTACCCAGAGAAGTTTAAAAATTCTTCAGTTGAGTTTGCTGATATTGGATGTGGGTACGGTGGTCTTCTAGTGACGCTATCACCAATGTTTCCATCGACGTTAATCTTAGGCATGGAAATTCGAGTTAAAGTTTCTGATTATGTTATGGATAGAATAGCTGCATTAAGACAGCAATACACAGGACAATATCAAAATATTGCTTGTTTAAGGACGAATGCTATGAAATACTTACCTAATTATTTTACAAAAGGCCAAGTAGTTTATTTACATGAGTAGGAGGCTTTCGTAATAATTTTTAATATTTTAGCTGAAAAAAATATTTTTTCTATACCCAGATCCACACTTTAAAAAAGCAAAACACAAATGGAGGATTATCAATACTTGCTTATTAGCCGAATATGCATATGTTTTAGGTGTAGGTGGCATAATATATACAATAACAGATGTAAAAGATTTACACGATTGGATGGTACAGCATTTCGATGATCATCCACTGTTTCAACGAATCTTAGATGATGAATTGGTATTTTTCAGTAGAATTCTGGATTAATTCTAAATTATGCAAATTATTCTTCAGGTGTCTGATCCTATAATAGAAAAATTATATGCAAGCAGTGAAGAGGGTCAGAAAGTGTCTAGAAATAATGGAAGCAAGTTTTTAGCTGTTTATAGAAGAATAGCAGATTCGTTTGTTAGCTGATTATTAATTAAATCGATTAATTTATATTCAAAATTAAATTTATATAATCTTTAAGTGTGATTTTTATTACTTGACGTTTCATTGGTGAATATTATCACATATTATTAAGAAAATAATAGAATTAGTACAAATGAACAAGTGTATTGTAATGCCACAGTTTTTTTGGTTTTAAGATGCAAAGAGATGTTTATGTAAACATTTATTTAAATTTTGGGATTAAGCTTAAGTTTTTGTTGACTGACAGTATTTGCGGTGTGTATCTTCAAGGTCATCTGGTGTAGAACTTCACAGGAAAAATGATATATATTACATAACTATTTCTCAAAATATTTTCCATTTCAAGTCATCTCGAACATCCTATTTCTAAATTTATTTAGAAATTTCAGTGTTGAAAATTTTAACCAAAGTCTGCGTGTGGGGAAAATAAAAAAGTAGCTAAACTATTGTAAAAGAACTCTGAATCGTTTGACTCAAAACTTAAAGTCTTCATATGCGCTAATAACTGCAGTTTGTTAAAATTCATCTCAAGAGATTTCTAACAGAACATGCAACTGAAAGATTTTTTTAAAAATCCAAAAGTTTTATCAAGTACATACATCGCGTCCAAATACATTTTTTGGGTCTTGCTCTGCTAGACTACCATCTAGTTTTAACTTTTTGATTTGTAACAGTTAATAAAAACGCCCTAAACAACCTTGGTATATTTTATTAATCTAAAAATAGCCTAAACTCATACCACTGTGTGGTCATATGTTTACATCTGTCAAACTAATACCCTTAAAAATAAAGCCTTTTGGTTAATTAAAAACAATTCTGTGATAAATTTACGTAGAAAGTTAACTTTAAAATTTTCCTTTTTTAAACCAAAAATTAGCCAATGATCTACACTAACAGTATTACAACTATAAATATTCTACTGCAAGAATATGTTCAACAAAGCCGAAGATACCAAATTGACCTTTTTGGAACAAACCAAAGCTGCACGAGAAGAACGGGCACTCGAAAAACGAAAAGAAACCGCAGCTATTATCATACAATCGAATATAAGACGATACTTAACCCGTACAAAGTTCGTTCGCAACATTTTGTAAGTGTTCCACTTAAGTCAGTACTGAATTTATTTGGTTGATCTTTTAGAGAAGAGTTTGACGAATTGGTACCTCAAATTCCAGAAACTGATGGTAAAAGTGTCTTAATCCCTGCTATTGATGTATACAACCAATCCAAGCGATTATTATTGATATTTAATAAGGAACGCGACAGAGACAGGTTTGATAAGTTATGTAGATACCTGGTAGCTTCGTTGGAGTCGGATTCTCCTAAATTAAGCTACGTAGGTGTCGCTTTGAATAAAGAACATGTGATGCAATGGATCTCTCATATTAATGATGTACTTTGGAAATGCTGTGATTATTTAGAAGAATTAAGGCCAGAATATGCCAATGATATGAAAAACGTATTATTATATTTACATGTGTTGGTTTCGTTTACGAGCACTAGCATGTGGGTTGTGCTAAAGAATAAGAATATGGAGGTGTTAAAATTAGGTATGAACAAGTTGTGTGCGAATATTATGGGACAACTTTTTCATAAAGGTTTTTACTTAATGTTGAAGGTAAGATTATATTACAGCTACTAAAGTGCTAAAACTTTGATTTTATTTGATAAATATGTATATAGCACTAAGTGGGTTTTAGACCCAAAATTTCATTAACCTTTTGTTTCAATGATGTTTGTTTTTTTTTTATCAAAAACTTTCTTCCAATCTTTCTCTTAATTCATAAATCTTTGAATTTCTTAAGCTGATTACTTTGCAACTATTTAAGTTATCAAATTATTACCTTCTTCCCATGTTGCCAACGCAGTAGCACATATCATCTAAAGGATGTGTGATTTTATTCCAACATATGTCTACTCGTTCATGTACGTAATATGGACATCTTGTGGACGACCATTTATGTACGTCTAATGGATTACCGTTAAATCACATCTGGTGGATGTCCTTTACACGTTCACAGGCAACACACACGTTAATAATATAACGATCGTTTGTCGTACAACGTGCGCGAATTGCATAGAATGTCCTTATGCTATGTGGGAAGGACACCCAGCGGATGTCACTACCCAGTGTCCAGATAACCATTTCTTTAACAAAAGGACATCTGCGACCATAGGACTTACCAGGTTCAGTAATGGACGTCCACCGAATGAACTAAGTACAGTTAACGTATTTCTTGTAGACATCCATGGAATGTCCTTGTGCTATATGTGATATTGTCTCCTTTTGTACATTTAATCCTCTTGTTGGTTTTTAATTTAATTGATCATTAGTAAATGCCGTACGCTGACGAGTTTTTAAGAAAATTACATTTTACTATACATATGTACATGTTTGCATAAATGTTTCCTTCTACTCTACACCTGTTTTATCTATTCCGTTCCAATTCCCGTTCTGTCAATTACAGCTCTTCTTCCTTGTTTATCTTTCAACTCTTTCTGGTTGTTTAGTAAATGTAAGTTTACTTATCTATCTTGCACATTCTGAAATTGTTATCCTCGCCTTTTATCTAGTACTTATTCGCTCCCTCTTTCACTGCAAATTTGCAAAACTTTTTTACATCAGTATCGTTCCTCTATTTTGCATTATTTGATATAATAACCATTTTCTTTTTAGTCTTTTCAAATAACTATTCTCGAATTTTTCTGGTTTCTTTTGGTTAGGTACTATGTTTTTTGTTTTCTAATTATATATGTTTTTCTTGACTATTCCTTTTCTGTTTTGACAGTTTTCGTACATCAAGTACTCATTACGTATGGTTCTTCCACTCTTACTTATTTCTAATTATGTTTTAGTCGTGTTAGTAAAATCGATATTTTTTTACCAATTTCGTGATTGATTTTCTTTTTCTAGTTTTTGTTATGTATATCTCCTTATTTTATCTAAACTATGCTTTTTTTCGTCCCAATTTTCGTACTTCTATCTCTTTCGCTACTACAATCGCATTCCTTTTTCCCTTGTTAATTAGCATTATCTTGTTTTGTATCCACTTCTAAGTTATCTTTGAACTTTCTTGCCAATTTTTGATCATTATATTACAATACAACCTCGTCAATCAGGAAAATTAAAGCACGGGGTACGTCCGGATTAATGAATATACTTGTAAGAACGTTTGTTTAGAGGATGTAAGATATTTACTAAACACAAACATTTTATCTCAAACCTATCATTTTTTATTCAAGTTGTTAAAGCAATATGTGTACATAGGTGTCTATGTAAATATGTAAATGCATATGTACCTCTACAATTCTGAATACCTAATATTTAGTTGTTTGTTGTTTCTTTGCACCTATTCCTACTCTGAGCGTTTTGTTGCGAAGGTTCTGCAACAAAAGCACTTAGGGCTTTTCATTATGTCGTGAACTGTGATCTTGAGTTGAAAATCGGAATTCATAAACTAAAAGTCAAATTTGACAAGTCCATCTGAATTCCAAAAATGTTAGTCTATTTAAAAGGCACTCATGTCAATAAAAATTAAAAATAATCAGAAATTTATTTATTAAATAGAAATCAATTTACTTATAATAATACCTAAAGACCTATTAACAACAAATACAACGATAAAAGCAAAGATAGCTTAGAAAAAATGTACCGGCGAATGTTTCTAAAACGGATAATAACAATATTTTGACATATATAGACTACAGCGCCACAGTTCACGAGATCCTGAAAAACGTCCAATGTGATGTTATGTCATTTTCTGAGCTTCTCTGTGCATGATGGAATCTGAAATTTCATCAGCACTTGAAGAACTAGATGATTCGAACCAGTCATTTCCCTAATGATATCGTCATCTGTCAAGAAAACTTCGGTTTCATTATCTTCGTTAACTAATTTATCAATTTTCTTGATTGTAAGCTTAGTATCTTCTATGATTTTATCACTCAAATCTCTCAACTCATTTATCTCATCTTGGAACATTTGAACTTCTTTTTCTTTCACAAGTTTGTTGGCCAGAAGTGACAACGGAATGGTATCATCATCATTAGAAGATTGTTGCTGAATGTTTTCATAACTTTTTGATCAATTCATTACTTACACGTTGCCATGCTTCATCTAGAAAATATACCACATGTTTCAAGTTGATTTTTTTTAGTATTGTAGGAATATATGAGTCAGAATGCATACTTGTTGTAAGCTAAAACAGTTTGAATGACATGTTGGTCTATTGGCTGTAATAACGGTGTACAATTGGGGGGCATGTACATAACGGCTATTTGACAATCATCGCTGACTAAATTTTCGTATGGACCTGGAGCTTTGTTCAATAGTAAAAGTGTTCTCTGAGGCAAATTTAATTGCTTTAGTTTTTGCCTAACTGATGGTACAAACTCGGTGTGAAACTATTTACGGAAGATACATATCTTTGGCAATCCAACTTTTTTCTGACTTATAACAATCTGGAATAAAATAATTTGTAATTGGTTTGGCTGCTTTTCTTAGTACGAGGAGTCCGAGTTTGTAACATTAGCACATAGCCTAAAAGTTATCCTTTCTTTACTGATTTTTCTACAGGGAGCAGACCTCACAACGATGCACCAATGTTTTCTTTGGTAAAAGTCTCCAGAATTGTAAACCTGATCCAATTGAAGGTTTATTTCTCTTATTTTCACTGATTGTTTTTCTTCAAAGGCTTCTACCGCATCAGTATTACTGGAAAGTTTTTCTCCAGAAATACTTAACCGACTTCTCTATTTCTAGATATGCATTTAGTTTTAGAGTTTTTCTGTTTCCTTTGCCTGAATCCGGAGAGGCAACATGGTCCAATAATTTAGTTTTATTTTTTTTTATGTCAGCGATCGTTGATTTCTCAACACCATAACTGTCGACAATGAAGCGAACAGTTTATTCCGATTGAATAAGGTTTAGTATTTTAGATTTTGGTTTTAAATTTAGAGTTGTGAGCTCTCTTTTTGACATTTTTTATTGGATTGTCTTTGTGAAGTCGACAATATAATACGCATTCTAAAAAAATCAAACAATAGAAAGAATGGAAAACCATGGTTTACACCCAAAAATTAAAGAGTTGGCACAAGAAAAGAAAAAAGCACATCTCCGATATAAATCGAGCAAGACACCTTGAGACTACATTCAGTACGTCGAAATTAGAAACAGAGCAAACGACAAAATCCGACAAATAAAGAGGGAATATTGGGAGAACTTCAGTAGAGAAATGGAGAACGATATGTATGGATCCCAAAAACGAATCTGGAAGATATTGAGAGCGTCAAAGAGAGAAGTTAATGAAGCCGTACAAACAGACAAAATATCCTTAAAAGAATGGACCGATCATTTCAGAACACTATACTCGAGCAACGATATATTAAGCGAAGGCAAAACAATCCCAAAACTTATCCGCAAGACACCATTGAACACCGATGGATTAGTAGTACTAACTACCGAAAAAGTACTAGATGAGATGAGAAAATTGAAAAATGGGAAGTCACCTGGCCCGGACAACATATCCAACGAGCTGTTAAAACACGGAGGTGAAAACTTAGCAGGTCAACTTGCTGACTTATACAACAACATATTAGAGAATACAGCTATACCAACCAGTTGGAGGGACAGTACGACTATACCGTTGCACAAAAAGGGAAGCCTATGTAACCCGGAGAACTACCGCGGAATTACGCTTCTAAATAGCTCGCTGAAGCTCTTCACCAGACTCTTGAGTCAACATATTGCTAATAAAGTCCAAATGAGCGAAGAACAACAAGGCTTCAGAAAAAACCGTTCTACTGTCGATGCCATCTTTATCGTTAGACAGATTGCCGAAAAGTCCATAGAGTACAATCAACCTGTTTTTCTATGCTTCATTGACCTAACGAAAGCATTTGATAGGGCACGGATTACGGATGCTATAAAAGAACTACAACGCCACAATATACATACGAATATCATAGAAACCATAGTTTAACTGAACAGTAACAACACGACAGTAATTAAAAGTAACACACAAACATCAGATCCCTTACACGTAAAGTCGGGCATACGACAAGGGGACAATTTAATAGAAGAAGTACGTAAGGTTACAGCATGGGTGCACAAAAGGTTAAAATTGTGAGCTATGCAGATGATGCTATTCTCCTGGCTGAAACTGAGGATGGCTTACAACGACTGACGCAAGCATTCAACACCGCAGCAGAAAAAGTAAATATGGAAATTTCAATTAAAAAAACCAAAACCATGACGATAGCAAGAGAGCCACGGAGATGCAAAATAGTGATTAATGACGAAATTATCGAACAAGTATCTGAATTTAACTATTTGGAAACTACCATTTCAGCTTATGGGAACTTAAACAGCATTGTAAGACAACAAGCTAATAAAGCATCTAGAATCGCGGGTGCTTTAAGACGTACCATCTGGAAAAATAATTGCATATCGACAAAAACAAAAACTAGAATATATAAAACGTGCGTTAGACCTGTGTTGACTTATGCTGCAGAAACAAGAGCAGAGACGGCAGTAACAAAAGGAATGTATCAAACACACGAAATGAAAACCATAAGAACAATAACAGGTAATACATTACTGGACCACCGCAGAAGCAGCGAAATTAGAGAAGAATGCGACGCCATGGATATAGTACGTTAGGTGCGAACGAGAAGGCGCGGTTGGAACGAAGATGTATCCAGGATGGACGACAGCAAGTTGGATAAGATCGCTAGGAATGGAAAACCACTATTAAGACGTCTGCCAGGGCGCCCCCCCCCCCAAACGATGGAAGGAGTGCTGGACATCCACATCTCAGGAAGCGGAGCAGAATGGGTAGAACAAGCCAAGGGCTTACGACAAGAAGAAGAAGAAGGAGTCGACAATCGTAATAGCTCGCCGAACTACCGAACTCCAAGTGACAGCGATTCTTTGTTGTGGCGACAGCGTGGGGTTGACAAGTCTGTGCACGCAGTGTCTGGATTACCGAACAGCGACCAGATTAGACTTGACTGTCTGGATTACTGGATGTTCGGATTAAAGAAGTCATACTATATTCTTTCTTTTTTAGCTGTCCTTTTCTTTAATACTTCTATTCTGTCCATACATTTTTTTAATCTGTTCTTACGCTCTTCCTTTCTCGATTATTCTTTTTTTGTTTTAATTGCTTTTCTTATTTATACTGTATTTTTGCTTTTCTTCATTATTTCTCTTATCATTTCCGTTACTTCCTTCTTCGTATTGTATTTTTTTCCTCTTCCTTAAAATATAGATTGTCTTTACTTCCTTAAATTCCTGTTTTCCAGTTTTTATTAACTAAACATCAAATTGTGAGAAAGTTGAAACCACCTTAAGTTGTCTGTACCTTCTATCAAGGGTTGTATCGCAATAAAAAACTACTTACCGCTGTCTTTGTCTGCAGTTGATCTTTCCTAACCAAAATAATTCCGTAATGCCTGTTGTCACGGATTAAGTGATAGTGCCCGTACTGGTAATTTAATTTTTAAAAATTCAAGTGCAGTTTCCCGTGTTCTTCTATCTCGATACTAAAACTATAGAAAAAATCGTTCTTTAATTATGACTATAATGCCACTTTTAGTCCCAACCGTGAGTAAAAATTTTCGCAATCACTTTAGTTTACTTATAATTATTCAGTTTGGTAGTTTCTGTGTTTGTACTCTTTCACATTCACACAATTAAGGTTTCTAAATGCACATTTTAACTTTTTTAAACTTTCAAAACTACTTCAGTATCGGATTGCGAAGTTCTAAATAAATTATCTAACTAATTCTCATCCTCTCCAACTAATTATAGAATTCTCGAAATTAGGGTTCCACGTTAACAGAAAGGGAACGTCCATAAAAAAAAACATTATTTATTGCGTTTTTGCACCAACCTCTCTTATTCTTTTAAACAAACTCAATCCATCCAAGTAGTCCAGCAATGGTTGCTTTCCCATCTCAGAAAAATTTGATATGCAGTCGGTGGATCCCCTATAGATCATCATTCATAATTACCTAGCTACATGTATTTCTTAATGCATATAATATATAATAATCTTAAAAGTAATTTCTCTAAGAAGGGACATCTTCTTGGCCTTTATCTTTTTTGTGCTGTTACACTATATTGTACTGTTACTTTATATCAAGTAACAGCTTTTTTAAAAATATAATTTTGGGTTTTTATAATTTTTAACCGGCCGGTCTGTTGGGAGAACAAGCAAAAATCTGAAAATTGCACACACAAAGTTTTTTTATGATATGTAATTTTAGTATGAATTTCAACTTTGAGATTCAGTTGGAAGTATTTTTTTAATGTTTAATTTAAGCAAAAAACTGTATTTTTGCGTTTGTGGAAAGATCTATTGCCTTTAATTTTCTTGTAGGCGTTGAATCTTTTTTCGAAGACATTGGCGTAAAGTTTTTGTATTTCCTCTCTATCTCCACTTGACATGGATTGATCCAAAAATAAGATCAAAACTATAGACCAGAGTATTTTTCCAAGAAAATTTATCTTCTAGACTTAATCTTCTTCATTTTCTTTTTTCTCTACTTTGATTAACTCTTTTGACATCAGTGACTGTATTTTATAAATGGTCGTTACTTAATAATTAATTAAATTCACTATACAAGGGCTATTTTTCTTACATACATTATCATTATCCTTCATTTTTTTCTAGAATTTGCTGGTGAAAGGACTTGGAAGACTAAAGGTAGCCTTCAAGCATGCGTCTTTATCTGCAATTTTGACTCTGTCGTTGCGACCATTAATTGCCGCAGATTTTTCCGACAAGTTCATGAGCATGTTCCTAATTCACATATTTTCGGTGCCAGCGCTGGTGCAGCATCTTGAGAACATAACACCTGACGTTGGTTTGAAATATATTGTGCGTTACGATTATGACAAATGTGTTTTAGTGTATATCTGTATTAATCAACCATACTATATTTGCCAAAGCTTTAGAATTATTGTCTAGCCAACAATCGATGAGAATAGTATTTAATACATTAGAAGGTAATTATGGTTTATGCCTTCTGGCCAATTTGGTACAATTGGGGTACATAGAACGAGAAACTGTTCTAAAAGAATTGGCCTTTCCGACGTTTACGGTGAGTACTTTACATAATCTATATTGTTTATGTTAAGGTGTAAGAATGATGTCTAAAAGCGATAGATGACAATCGATTTGATGAAAAAAATTAAACTTATTTGTTTTATGTTCTACCAACGAGTGAGTCGTATTGCTACAGTGTTCAGAAGGAAACAAGTGGCGCCTAAAATTAGTAATCTAATAAAAAATTTAGGTAGTTAAACGTTCGCCTAATCGCGTATAGAATGTACCATTATAACGGAAACGACTGTAGCCACGCTTTTTCACGTCACTTATTTGCGTCTGTTGACTGTATTCGAGATAGATCAAAACCGCTGAGATATTCGACAATATAAAGAATTTATGAGTGAGGTGGAAATAGTGCACAGCTTTGTTAGTAATAGTGACAGAAGTAAATGTGAGGATTATTTTGGGTTTTTATAAAAAAAAATAATAGAATTATAAACACATAGGCTGGTGCAAGATTAGAACAGTTGTAAAATCTCCACTTAGGAAAACTAGAAAAATCTTGACACATAGTAAAGTAAGATGTAGAGCTACGACGACGCTAAAATTGTGAAATTTAATTCCTTTATAATTTAGTAAAGACGACTTCATTGTTTAATGCGACGAGTTCTACTTTTAGTTTAGTGTTTCAATATTGTTTTTATTTTCAGATTGTGGTTACGAATTTATTAGAAAGTTGTCAACATTACGTAGTTAGTAAGCAATCAAATTTAACCCACTGGCATCCAATTTTAGGTTGGTTTGCTCAACCACTCGATCCTGCCTTACACTCGGCCATACCACACGTTAAAATCCAATTGCATTTACTTTGGAATGCACAAGTGATATCTATTTTGATAGGTACTCATCGAACGGTTTTTGTTACATTTTTTCAATAATTATTTTTAGGAAAAACGTTATCTGACTTAGTCAAAGATGTAGAACCACCCGCAGTTGCCACAACCTCACATAATCGTACTCATAATTTTTTTAAACGTGCCATCGAATCTCGCGTAAATAGGACTAACGTTCAAAGGTCTTATAGAACTTTAGGCAGCTCGGAAGTTCATCAAATTGTTTTATTGTGTTCTTTATACTACACAGCTTTAAATACACTGACTCAATTAAGATTGGACATTTTAACAGGTAAGAAGACTATAACGAAGTATTACACAGTTAAACGTATTGTTAAGATTTTATGTACACGATTTAATTTAGATATGATAAATATAATTACTTTTAACTAACACTAATAAAACTTAACGATATTTACAAATACCGTCGGCGATATGTTTCACTTTTTGTTTATCTACACTTGTATTTTTTTCACTTAATGCACTTTTATTTATCTTAGCACACGCGTTAAACAGTTTATTTATTTAAACCGACAAAGTAGTCTTCTTAACCCTTCCAATTTGATTCGAAAACTAACTATCTTCTTTCGAATACTTTTTATATTCATCCGTTATTGGGATCCAGAACATTATATTCTTTTCGATCAGCGTTCCGAAGTTTCGAAATACTTCGGGAACGCTTCTCTGTCCTTTTCTTAAGACTGTTCTGTCCCAGTACATGAAACTGGTTGCAGCACCGGTGGAAAAGGTCGTGGCGATAGCGGTAGTTCTCTCTATTTGCACAATCGATCGATGTAGACCACTTTTAGCTTGCGTCTGGGTGGTTTTTCGGATGCAATATATTACTTCATTAATAAGATACACAACTTCATACGGGCCATCTTGCAGCTTCGGCGACAAACCACGTCTTCTTTGGGGATTATAGAACCACACTATGTAGCCCGGTTGAAACTCACTGTTTTGTGCCTTGATCTGGTCTTCATTCTGTTGCTGACAATTTCTGTGTTTTTACAGACCGCTTCATGCACTTCGTCTAACCTCTTTATCAAGCTGACGTGGCATTGATGTTCAGACTTTATTTAGGCTAAGTACTTTCCTATTGTTCCATTCATCCGCTTGACGATGTCATAAGATTGAGGTCGTTCTAGTTTTCTTAATTCCCAACAGCCGGCAAAATTCTTGAAACGACGCAGACTCAAAGTCGCGCCCTTGGTCGGAATGTAATTCCAACGGAACTCCAAATCAGCAGAAAAACTCTTTCACTAAAACGTCTGCGACTGTAACTGCTTTTTGATTGGGTATGGTGTAGTAAGCCTCCGTCGATTTAGTGTCCATCGCTACCAGGATGTATTTGTGTCCCGAATCAGATTCTGGGAACGGCCCTGCGGTGTCAATCGCTACTTTCTCTAAAGGGCTTCCCACGTTATACTTGTTTTATTGATGTTTTGCGCTTTTTCGCTGGACCATTTCCTGATACGCAGAACGTCCACTGACAGCACCATTCTATGGCGTCCTCTTTACAGTTCACTCAGTAGAATCTTTCTAGAACATTTCCTAATATTTTTTTCACTCTAAAGTGTCCTCTTGTGACATTCGGCTTTTTGGCACTACCAACTGCAGTCTGTTTTTCGTGCCCTCGACACTTTCTGTAGATCGCCAAAGTGTCTTCTTAATTTACCATTCTGCAGATGCTGCAGCATCTGTGATACTTGGCTTTTTGGCGTTACCAACTGCAGTTTGTTTTTTTGTAAACTTGACATTTTCGAGGTATCGCTTAAGAAGACCATCTTCCACTGACAAAGAGTCTCACTGCACTTAGTATGCTTTGATGTTTCTGCCCAAAGCACTCACTTCTTCCCAAGTTGGTCGTCGGTCGTTTGCTTTCCAGTTTAAGAATACTTTTATATCGGGATCGTTTTCTTGTTTGCGACGCAACTGCTTAGGTTCTCATTCGTCATGCTTTTGGCATGGTGTTCTGTGTCATAGTTATACTCTTGCAGTTTCTCGATTCATCTTGCTACTTGTCTTTCCAGATTACGAATCTGCAAAGGCCATTTCAAAGCGGCGTGGTCTGTCTTTAGTAAAAATTTTCATCTACACAAATATTTGTAGAAGTGTTCTATAGACTTGACGACTGCAGCTCTCTCCTAGTCACGCAATAATTTCTTTCCGGTCTGGACAAAACTTAACTTAAAATCGGCGAAGTGACTAGGGCCTGTTTTAGTTGATGAAAAGCGTATAGGTACAAATCGTCGATAATAGGTGCACAACCCAAGACATCTGCAAATTTGATGCTTGTCGATTGGCCAAGCTTGCACTGCTTGGAGTTGGTCTGGGTGAACCTTTACTCTATCTCTAGATACGACGTGGCCAAGGTATTGTATTTCCCTCTCAAATACGTGGCACTTTTTTGGACTCAGTTATAGATTTGTCTCGCGTAGTCGTTAGAACACTTCTTTCAAGTTGTTCAAATGTTCTTCACGATCACGTCGTTTAGATATACCAAGCGCGTCTTTCAAGACAGTCCGCGCAATTGTAACACTCTCGTTATCATTAGTTTTTTTATTTGGCTGTGCTTTCTCTAGAGACGTATCAGCAACTATTTGCTTTTGTTTTACGTGCAACGCCATAAGAGCGTTGCTTAAATTTTCATTTCTTTTTCGACTACGAAGCAATGGCGCTTATTTTTTTAGAAACGACGCTTTTTTTTAACAATAGTATAATTTTATTAGAATCTAAAGAAACAATTTTATTATTAATTAATGATAATCATTTTTAGGGCTTTGTTATCGCGACAGAATTCTATACGATTTATGGTTGTTTCTGTGCTCCTTAGGACCAAATTGTGGTTTAAAAACCTTTTTAGACCACTTTGCTATAAACACGAAATGCTCAGCACCCGAATTTCACATGCTACAACTGTTTGCAGATTGTATGACTCATTACGTAACGTAATAATAATTTAATCCGTGTTTTATTTTGTAATCTAAATCTTTTTTTTAGAATTTTAGATGACATGGAAATGTACGAACAACAAAATCCTTTTAAATTGAGCGATTTTGTCGCTATATCGAATTTTTTAAACATGTTTTTGTACAGCGGCGTTTCGGGAAACTTATTTGGTAACAGTGATGCTTTAGTACTTTTAGCGATTTATGTTTGGTTTTCAGATTTAAAGACCATACAGACAAATTTGCTTTTCCAATCGTTCCACACTTTGTTGATGGTTTTGTATAAACGAGATTGTAGACGGAATTATACGCCTACTGATCATTGGTTGATAAAAGATGTTCGAGTATCTACTTTTATGACGGATTTGGATAAAGGACGTAAGAAACCACAGTTGTTGCTCCAAACTATGCCACATATCATTCCGCACGAAGATAGAGTGCGGTTGTTTCGAAAATACATAATGAACGAGAAAACTGTTCTAGGACTAACCGAGTCGGCATGTGCTTCTCCTCAATCTACTTTAATCACTGTGCACAGGTCAATTTATTTTCTTAAAGTACAATAGAAGACACGTAGAGAATAGTCTCGATGTTGTGAGTCACATATGATTTTACGATTCTAGCGGTGAAAGATATATTTAATTTAAATTTCCTGTTAGAATCAAACAGACAAAAATGTTTTTCTTAAGCCGACTGACCCTGATGAAAAAAGAAAAGTGCAACCAAAAGACATTCATACAGTTTGTTCTTAAATATTTTTGTTTTAAACATTACTACATAATAGTACCGACACTTTCTGCGCCTTCAGGGTCAATCGTCAAGGGAAAATGATTGTACTCTACCAGTCCAGAATCTGTCACTTTTCGACTTGACACTATCTTAATTTGTAAAAGTCTTAGTAGAACTGACTTTTTAGGTCACGAATCGTAGAGGATGGCTATCGTCAACTGGCTCTTCTCCCACCTCAAAGTTTGAAAGGTGTGATTCGGGTACGATTCATAAACGAACAAGGTCTCGACGAAGCCGGTATTGATCAAGATGGTGTTTTTAAAGAGTTTCTCGAAGAAAGCATTAAACGAATATTCGATCCGGCTTTAAATCTATTTAAAGTTACGAGCGAAGAACGTCTGTTTCCATCTCCAACTTCGTACTTGCAAGAGAACCATTTGCAATTGTTTGAATTCGTTGGTCGAATGTTGGGAAAAGCTGTGTACGAAGGCATTGTTGTTGACGTACCTTTCGCGTCATTCTTTTTAAGTCAAGTATTAGGACAAACGGCACAAGCCTTATATAGTTGTGTTGACGAATTGCCTTCTTTAGATGAAGAATTGTACAGAAGCTTGAATTATGTAAAACACTATGAAGGCGACGTTTCGGAATTAGACCTTACGTTCAGTATTGATGAGGATTGTTTGGGGAGACTTATCACACACGAGTTGGTTCCAGGAGGAAAAGCTGTTTCTGTAACTAATGACAATAGGTATGCTAATTTACAAACTTACAAAGAGAATTTTTTGAACCTTTTTCCTTTCATAAAAATACCATTACAGAATAAATTACATACACTTAATGGCGCATTTTCGAATGCACGTACAAATTAAGGACCAAACAGCAGCTTTTATTCGAGGATTTCGTTCAATAATAAGTCCAGAATGGTTGTCACTATTTTCAACGCTCGAGGTAAAACTTCGACATTTTTTCTTGCAATATTAAAAGTAAATGTTTCAGTTACAACGATTGATTTCTGGCGATAACGTACCATTAGATTTAAAAGATTTACGAAAACATACACAATACTACGGAGGATTTCACGATTCACACCGTGTCGTTAGTTGGTTATGGGATATTCTCGAAAGGGATTTTACGGAAGCTGAGAAAGGAATGTTTTTAAAAGTATTTTGATTTCTTTTTTAATATGTTAAAATTTTATAAATTTGTTCTAGTTTGTAACAAGCTGTTCTAAACCGCCGCTACTTGGTTTTGCACATTTAGAACCTCCGTTTTCTATTCGTTGTGTGGAAGTAGGTGATGATGAAGACACTGGTGATACAATAGGTAAAATTATATAAGTAAACCAATTACAAATCACATCAATTTTTTTGTAATTCAGGTAGCGTCATCAGAGGATTTTTTACAATAAGAAAAAAAGATCCTCAGAATCGGTTACCTACATCATCTACGTGCTTCAATCTTCTAAAACTTCCAAATTACCAAAAGAAAAGCACGTTAAGGGAGAAAATGAGATATGCGATTAGTTGTAATACTGGATTTGAATTGTCGTAAATTTAATATTAATATTCAAACTTAAATATTAAAACTAAATGGAATTGAATGTTTATAATGTATCATATCATTTTTGTATATTTATATTGTAAATTGAATTATCTGTTGGAATGTTATAAACGTGTGTGCTAGATTTCTTCATTAAGGTGCAATGTTGATAGCTGTTTTATATGAACGTCTCATACTCAAGAATAAACGCTATGACTATGACAATTATAATAAACTTTTTAATATTCAATTTTTTTTTTATTTTAAGTATTTACTACATTCTAGTTTTTGCGCTGTCCTATGTGTAGAATATGAAGCCCAAATAAAAGGCGATCTAGTGAGATTTGTGAAAAATCGTAAGTAGTCGAAAGTAAAGCGATCAACGAATACAATTTATCTAATTTAAAAAATAGAAAGGACTGCCTTCTAGTTTTTGTTTTCTTTTGCAAAAATGTGGTTGGGATACGATGAGATTATCAAAAGTGACTTAAAAGGCGATTCCTTTAGTAAAAAACACTATCAAGTCAAGAGTTAAGTGATGTAAATAGCCCTTCTATTGCTTTCAAATTTTTGTGTTTTAATATGCAAAAACGTGTATAGAATACGATATGTAAATATAATATGTAAAAATGTGTGTAAAATACGAATCAATTTAAAAAAGTGACATTTAAAGGCGAAATTTTTAGTAAAGTTGGAGAAAGTCCAGAATAAATCCACGCAACGAGAATATGATTATTTAATTTAAAAAAATAGAGGACTGTCTTCTTATTGTGTTTTCCTATAAAACAGTATGTGTAAAATACGTTGCGATTATAGAAAGTTACATAAAAGGCGATCTTTTTAGTGAAGTTTCAAAAAAAGTCGTACGGAGTCAATAAGAGTAAACCGAGACAACAAAAATTATCTGATTGTTAATTTGAAAAAGTTGATGAGTCGGCCTTCTGGTTTTATGTTTTTCTATGAAAAACTGAAATAAAAGCGTTCTCTTTAGTGGAGCTTGAGAAAACCCGTACGGAATCGAGAATAAATCAACGCAACGAGAATATTATGATTAATAAATTTAAAAGAATAGATGAGATTGTCTTCTTGTGTTTTCTTATACAAAAAGTATGTAAAATACGATGCGATTATAGAAAATGGCATAAAAGACGATCTCTTCAGTGAAGTTTAAGAAAAACCGTACCGAGTCAAGAGTAAACCGACACAACGAGAACTATATTGAAACGTATGAGAAATTATTTTAAAGTCCGAGGACTTTCGCGAGGTTTTTGTACATTTCCAGAAAGTTCACCGAAGGATGTGGAACATTTGCGAACGTTTCGCCAAAACGTATAAATGCGGTGCAAACAAATCATAGGGCAGTTATTTCCGTAATTCTAAGACGGCAGTGTTAAGAAGATTATTCAAGTTTGAATAAATAAGTGATTAACGCGTATGAGATAAATAACCTAGTACATGACTTTAACGTAAGCAATTAGTCTTAAACAAGTGTGTGAAGTTATTTGCGGGCTTTATCTTATCTTCGTGTCAGTGATAGCGCTATATATAAATTAGTGTAAGTGTTTTTATTAAATATCCTTAGATTTAATTAGTTCGGTTAGTTATAAACTTGTACATATTTTAAGTATAAATAAACGTAACAGTAGTGTCAGGTGTGGGGTATCGAATAGAATAAACCGTTCGTGATTTTTAGTTTGAATACCATTAAGTAATTTAATATCACTCCCGTAATAAAAACATTGATTGCGTAAATAAATAAAACTTTGCTGTTCTATTTCGTTAAACTAGTGTCAGTCTTTATTAAAATTTAGTGTTATTAAACTTTTTTTAATATTATTCGTTGTTAAATTTATGCCGGTGATGCGTTTGCAAACAGTTAAAATGGCTTCTAAAATATTTGAAATTCTCGAATCGATGAATAAAAATATGGAAGAAAATAATAGAAAAATATCCGAATATTCTCAGAAAATGGAAGAAATGCATGCTAGTATTTGAAGTTAAATAAAAACTATAGAAGAACAAATACAAATTATTGTAGAAAACCAGATTAAGACTGTTCAAGAAGAAATGCAAAGCGGTATTTTAAATTTAAGAAAAGCTGTAGAAGACAAAATAGAAGAAGTAGAAGACAAATTAGAACTTAAGTTAAAAGAAAATTCAAAAACTATAGAAGATAAACTAGAGCAAAAATTAGGAGACAGAATGAAACTGCTTGAAGAAAAATAAATCGAACCAATTTTCACGGCGAAGGAAGCACCACAAGTAAAGATTTAATAAAGTTCCATGGTCAACCTATTACAAGCAGTTTGAAGCCGCAGCTACAGCTAATGGTTTGAGCAACAAGCAGAAAGCGACGTCTTTAATTGTGTCTTTACGTGGAGAAGCTCTTGGAATCTTGCAAACTGTTCCTGACAACCTACAAGAAAATTACGAACTTTTAATTTCACGAGATATAGAGATCCTCATCTCCAACAAGCGTACTAGGCTCAAATCAAAAGTCGGGTCAGAAAGCTGCCGAAAGTCTTCAAGAGTTTGAGGCTGACATCGCCAGACTAACACGGCTTGCGTATCCTACAGCACCAGATACCTTCTTAGAGCAGCTGGCTATTCAATCCTTTGTAGGCGGTCTCCGAGACAACGAAACGCAGCAGACTCTCCGGTTAGCTCGTCCAAAGACGTTGGATGACGCTTTGGTGCATGCTTTGGAGTTTGAAGCAGCAAAACAAGCATCGCAACGAGACGGTCATGAACTTTGCTGTGCTGTAGAAGACCGTGGTAGACCAATGAACAACACTATCTCAAATTGTGAGATGCGTGAAGTCTAATAAAGATACGTCGCCGAAGAAGTGTCCACAACATCTATTGGACATTCTTAGCACCAAATGCCAAAACCTCAGTCAAGACCAGCTGGCTAAAACTAAAGTGTTGATTCAACAATATCAAGATCTGTTTGCGCTGAAGCGTGGTTCCAAAAGAAGAACTATGGTGGTGAAACATAAAATTAATACCGGCGCCGCTTGGCCGATACAACAACATCCACTTCCTTTCGCGAAAAGGAAAGAACCCAGAATTGACGATACGTTAGACACCCGGTCAGGATCTCAATGGTTTTCTACGTTAGACTTAAAGGGTGGTTGCCTGGCAGGTAGAATTGGAACCCAAGGATCGTGAAAAAGCAGCTTTTACGATTGGAACTGGTTTGTCGCAGTTTACTGTGATGCCCTTCGGCCTGTGTCACGCTCCTGCAACGTTCGAGCATTTGATGGAGACCATCTTGCGCGGACTGTCTTGGAAGACGTGCTTGGTTTACTTAGACGACGTGATCGTGGTTGAAAGATCGTTTGCAGAACACTTGAACAATTTGAAAGAAGTGTTTCAGTGACTACGGGGGCAAACCTCAAACTAAGCCTAAAGAAGTGTCACGTATTTAAGAAAGAAGTACAGTACCTTTTGGCCACGTCGTATCTAGAGATGGAGTAAAGGTTGACCCAGAAAAAATCCGAGCACTGCAAGCATGGCCAAGACCAATCGACAAACATCAGGTACGAAGTTTCCTTGGATTATGCATCTATTATAGACCATTTGTACCCGGATTTGCCAATATTGCCAAACCTTTGACAAAATTGACCAAAAAAAAAGAATTTAGATGGAATGAAGACCGCGAAAATGCTTTCCATCAACTAAAACAGACTCTAGTCACTTTACCGATTTTGAGTTATCCAAGAAAAGATTAAAAATTTGTTTTGGATACGGACGCAAGCAATCTGGCCATAGGCGCGGTCCTGTCGCAGGTTCAAGATGGACAAGAAAAAGTTATCTCGTATTTTAGCAAGGTTTCATCCAAGCCAGAAAGGAATTATTGCGTGACTAGGAGGGAGCTGTTAGCAGTTGTCAAGTCCATAGAACATTTCTACAAATATTTGTATGGGCGAAAATTTTTACTAAGAATGGACCACGCCGCTTTAAAATGGCTATTGCAGTTGCGTAACCCAGAAAGACAAGTGGCAAGATGGATCGAGATACTGCAAGAATATGACTATGACACAGAGCACCGTGCTAGAAGCAGTTATCGGAACGCTGATGCCTTGTCCAGAAGACCATGTCCAGCGGGAAACAGCCATTGTTCGCGACTTAAAGAAAAAGTCGCGAACAAGAAAACGATCCTGAAATAAGACTATTCTTGGACTAGAAAAAAAACGGTCGACGACCAACCTGGGAAGAAGTGAGTGCTTTGGGCAGAAACATCAAAGCGTACTGAGCGCAGTGAGACTCTTTGATAGTAGAAGACGGTCTTCTTAAGCGATCCCTAAAAAGTGTCGGAGGTACGAAGCATCTCCAAGATGGTACATCAGGAGTACACTTTGGCATTAAGAAGACATTGGGGAAAGTTCGAGAACGATTCTACTGGATGAACTGCAAAGAGGACGTCATGAAATGGTTCCGTAAGTGCACGGTCTGCCCATCAGACGAGAAAGCGCAAAGCACCAATGAAGCAATACATCGTAGGAAGCCCTTTGTAGCGATTGATATCGCAGGGCCGTTTCTAGAATCGGATTCGGGAAATAAATACATCCTGGTGGCGATGGATTATTTCACGAAATGGACGGAGGCTTACGCCATACCCAATCAAGAAGCAGCTACAGTTGCAGACGTATTGGTAATTTTTGCCGGTTTGGAGTTCCGTTCGAATTACACTCCGATCAAAGCCGCAACTTTGGGTCTGGGCTGTTTCAAGAAGTTTGCCGACTATTGGAAATTAAGATAACTAGGATGACGCCTCTCCATCCTCAATCTGATGGCATGGTTAAGCGGATGAATGAACAATGGAATAATACTTAGCCAAAGTAGTGTCCGAACACTAAAGAGACTGAGATCAGTATTTGCAGCTTTTCCTAATGGCATACCGATCATCCGTTCACGAAAGCACAGGCCAAACACCATCCTGTGTGATGCTCGATCGCGAAATACAACTGCCATCCGACCTCCAATTTGGACGAAGAGCGGAAGAATAAGTTGCTGGTGAAGACTACGTCAGCAAGCTGACCAAGAGGCTAGACAAAGTACATGAGGAGGTTCGTAAAAACACGCAAATTGACAAGGACAGAATGAAGACTAGATATGACGTCAAGGCACAAAATGGTGGGTTTTAACCTGGCGACATGGTATGTTTGTATAATCCCCAAAAGAGACGCAGTTTGACGCCGAACTGCAAAGGCAAAGAGAGGGCCTTTATGAAGTCGTGCAGCGTATTAATGACGTTATATATCGCATCCAAAGCGCCCCCAGAGGCAAGCCAAAAGTTTTGGTCCACGTCGATTGTCTAGCCCCGTTTGCTGGCGATAACCACAATACGCAAGTTCAGGTACTAACCAGAACAAGAACTAGCAGAACCAGAAATCAAATCGAAGGAATGGAGATTGATAAGTTTATGAGCTTATACGAAGGTTATGGAAAAGTTAGGTTTAGAGTTCCACCGAGGAATAACAAGACCTGTTCCAAGCACAAAAAATTACGCCATCGCACATTGCGTGAGTGAGGATCTTGAGATGTCCAGAGGGGTTGCAATCGTGTTTAAAAAGAAGTTTGGGCAGCTAGATGAACTACGAAGACAGCAACGGATAGTCGGAAACTACGTGGTGACAGACGCTTCGTTTTCTATCTGGTCACCAAGAAATACTCACGTACCAAGCCGTTATACGAAAATCTGTGGCGAACATTATAGAATCTCAAGAGAGAAATGGAGTTCCACCATGTTAAGAAATTGGCAGTACCCAAGCTTGGTTGTGGCTTAGATCAATTGAATTGGAGGACAGTTGGAAACATGTTGGAGGTCGTCTTTCGACGAACAGACGTTCAAGTGTTGGTCTGTAGTTACCAACCAAGAAGAATATCGGGTCAGGAAAAGTCCATTGATTTTTATCGTTAAAGAAGTTGCCGAAATGGAGAAATACGAAGTGTAATCTTGTACGTGACTTTAATGTAAACAAGTGTAAGGATTTAGATAAATAGAAGTTATACGCGGACTTATCTTTCGGTGAGTGTACTATATAAAATTAGCGTAAGTGTTTGTATAAAAATATCCTTAGATTTTAATTATTTCAGTTAGTTATATACGTGTACATATTTTTAGTTCAAATAAATTATTTTTAGTAATAAACGTTACAGTATGATTCATTTTGGGTTTTTATACAGAAATTTGTAATTAGTATCTTGTAACTAAACCACGTACTAAACCCATGATTTTTTTTTCTATGACTGATTTTTAGGCAACTAACAATACAGACAAATAATTTTAAGTAACAATTACATAAAAGAATCAAATTTATTTTATTTATTTGACTGATAAATATTGAAACAAGTGTTATTTTACTTTATTGCATGACTGATATGCGTTTCTTGCAAAATAAAACAAACGTTTATAAACTCAAATTGAGAAACCCGGCATTTTTTCCATAAAAGAAATTTACTTTTACAAAAGAATATTTGTCGACTTGTCCACTGACGATTTTCGGTGACTCTACAGCTTTAATGTCCTTTATTTTAAAGTTGATTTATTTCAAAGTCTACGCCTCAATCCCTAAAATAGGGAGAAAAGACGTTAAACAAAGCATGTTGAGTTAGAAAATTGGCAATAATTGATATGTATTGATTGTTGCCTGCTCCTAGATTATTATTATTAATTAATCTTTAATATTAACGTTTGAAAATATTGCGTATACAAAATAAATAAAGATACGTTTTCAAGATTTATAACAAAGACGGGATTATTTCAAGTTTTCGTAACAAAGAAAAATGATCGAACAATAAAATTCCATAAGCAAATGCATCTGTACAAGGACCAGTTCTGGCTCTGTTGGGGGTGAATAGACGCGTTATGTATTGAGCTGAAGTCAGCTGTTATTAAAGAGCCATTGCGCAGGCGAGCGCTTTTTGTCGGTTGCAAAATTTGTTGTCGGACAAACTCGACTTCAGTTGGTTTTACTCGTGGAAGAGGTTGTAACGAACTGTACTAATTTTTACAACCTTTGTTTTTTATTTACATTTTTTCCTATCTTCCTTTAATTTGTAACACAATAATCCGCAATAGTGTCGAACTATCCAAAAGTTTTCCTTTGTGCAATTTTAACTAAAAATAATAAAGAACCAATCGAATTTTTTTCTGAACGTGTATCTCGAAATTAAGGTCATTTAAACTTAACGTCTTTAAATTAATACGTTATTCAATAAAGTTGTGTGTATGGCACGAAATTAGGTGTTAAGAAGAAATTACAAATATTTAGAAAATTTTAAATAAATGTATTAAATTTATTAAAAAAAAGTGTATCGTTAAGGAAATTAAAATTACGAGTTTGTCCGTTGGTCTGTCTGGCATTAAATATTATCACGTAAAAATCTGAAGTGCGTCAACCACAAGTGGTGAATGAACTTTGTCGAAGACAAAAACAAATGAGTGCGCGATTAAATTGTGAACATTTGGAATCAATCTAGCGAACTGGTGCAATATTTGATGGCTGTGGTCGGCCCAAGCCGCCACTCTAGGGTCTCCATGTCTGTGTCCATGAGCCTCATGCAGGGAGCTGCGGGCCCCACCGCTGGAGGACAACAGGGTGGCCTCCATGCGGCCCAACCTTATTATCATCCTCAACACGCTGCTGCCCCAGCACATACCCAAGAACAAGTACAACCAGATAGGCCCATTGGTTATGGTGCTTTTGGAGTTGTTTGGTAAGATTCCTTACAAAACGAAAAAATCTGGTTGCCCGCTCTAATCTTTCAAATTATTTCTAACAAAGAATTTTGGCCGTTACGCAAAACTTGTTTGGAAATTAGTTTTTGACGAGTGTTTTATTATTTTTCATTATCGAAGACGTGATGTGATTTCAACAAAGAACAATTTCGAAGCAGGTTTTGCAAAATAAAGAAGTGGGATATGGTTACAACAAACGATACGCTTTGTGAGTATGGACAGGAAGGGCAATATACTCGACTTGCTCCTGCTCGGGTTAAATTTACTTCTAATTATAAGTCTTCCTGTAATGTGCGCTTACAAAAAACGACCACGTATTACGAACATCTTGTAATAAAAAAATTTACAGTAATTGCTGATTCAGACTTGGGATTTAAAATGAATCACTTATTTAAATAAGAACGAACCACAATACCAGTAAAAAATTAATTAAAAATACTTCCTAGTCTTGATCATCTTTAACAAACACCATTAATCTTTTCTCTGCTCAATTTTCTTTTGGGCATATCGAGGTCTGAATGCACACTCGATCAACATACTCCAAACATTTTTTTTTTGGGGAAATGACCAAAGAATGTTTTTCAAATTAACCAAAACAATTGTTATAGTACATAATGTAGACGTAGTTTGTACGGTTACGCGTTTAAAATGAGTCTGGCCCTACAAATAACAACAAAGAAGACTATTTATATATTTAATAGACGCATATACTACTATACAAAGGATAAAACCTTGTACTACGCTTTGTTTTTTAATAACTTTATGAAAAATTGCGTTTTTTTTTAATTTCGGCATGTGTCAAGGTGCTACCATTCTCTAATCGACTTGTTGTAATTTACTAAACTTGCGTGTCACTTATGTTATCTCTCTTATCTCGCTTTTTGTGCGTGTGAAACTTGTCAATGATTAGTTGATGAAGAGAACTAGTAGGATGTGTGTTAAATTTCAATTTCCTGTTTGTGGGAAACGGTTTTGTTATCGAAATACTTTTTTCTGTAGGACCTACATTGACACTATCCTCGTTATTTTGTATTTTCATGCTTCAATTTTGAATACTTCTCATGGCGTTTTTGTTTTTTATCTGTTGTCTATTTTTATTATTTTCTTGGACTTTGATTAAAAATGGAAAACTAGTTTTGTTTTGCTTTTAAACAATTATAGTGTATTTAATAACCGAATTTATAATTTATCTTAAATATGCATTACATACAGGTATTTTTTTATCTACTGTATAGTTACTATGCCATTAAACCTCACATGATTTCCGAGAATCAAGTCATTTATCTAGTAAATACTGGCAATTTTTGAAACGTGTAGATGCTGGTACTAGAGGATCCGTGCACTACAAAGTACATACGTTATGAATTAATAAAACCAAGGTTTATAATGTAGTAACTACCTACTAATAATTGAAAAATGCTATTGGGGAAGGTCGTGGAAAACCTTTTTTTCAATTAGTACTGTTACAATTATCGATTTTTTCGTTTGCGAATTCAAAAAAGCATTGTTTTTAATCTCACTTTTACAATTCTGTTAGGAGCTTGTGTTTTTGTTTTCATAAGCGACTACACCAATCTTTTCTAATTTAAAAAATGAAAACATAAGCTAAAATTATTAATCGAAACCGGTACCTAAACCATTTTCGATAGCAATTCAAGGTTTGTTTCTGTAATGGTAATACACGCGTGTAAGGTCTTTTTATCAAACCGCCGTATAGAGTGATTTAGTGAAAGCCATTAATTATCAACTTTTTTTTGCAATAATATTTAAGTACTTTTATATGATCGTTAATGTAAAAGAAATTACGGCTAATTAATTAAACCTTTGAAATAATTAATTTCAAATTTCATACTTAACGATAATCGCCGTTACTTTTCTCTTTTCGCAAAATTTGTAAACATTTAGTAATTACCCCAAAAGTACAGATCACACCAACTACCGAAGTTCTTCTCTCAGTAAACATAATTTCCAAATTATCATTTGTGGGTTCTCGTAAGGATTGATAAGATTATAATTGGTATAGACCACGGAAGGTCAGAAGTGTTGTTTCGTTTGTATTTTAAGATTAGATAATTTGTATCCGGAAATTTCCAAGCACAAAATCAAATGTTTAGCTTCCTTTTGGCCCGGTCAATTTATTTTCCCATTAAATAATTTGCGTTTAGAAAAAATCCCTAATGGAGATTAAATTGTTTGTATATTTATTTGAAACGATTAGATAATAATTTCAAGGAATATGTGGTGTAGTTTAATGATATCCTTATCCCGTATTGTTTTCAAAATGCTGGGTATGGATCGGTAACTCCTAACAGGTTTTTTCTTTTAGTGGAGGTTATGACTAAAATGGTTTTTTTTCTTTGTGGCATTGTTTGAAGACCTTTGTCTTTATGTGTTTATCAAGAAAGTTAATCGCACTATAAATATTTTTTGTTGGAAAATCCACATATGTAGTTTACTCTGGTACATTGTCTTTTTTGGTAAATGTTTTTGTTTTCTTATCTGATTTATATGTTTCATAGGATAAATGACTTTATCTCATGGGACAAACAGTTAAATACAAAACATTTAGTAACAATTTTATCATTTATTAACAATTGTTTTTTGTGTCCGAGATCATCAGACACGAAAATATACTGCAAATGACAAAGGAACTGGTATCTAATTCGTTCTGTTGGTGAATCTGACATTGAATCAGTGTTTCATCTAATATTGATGAATTAAATTGAACTTTTATTTTGTTGATTGCACTAAGGTGGTCTTTATTGTATATTAACAAAAATGCTTTTTAAAAGTTTTTTGGTGCTACACCTTAGACCCTTCATTGTCATCGTGGCAAAAACTGGTTAATCAGTTTACCAAAAAACAGATTAATCGGTTCCTCAGTAAAACGGGTTATCAAACCGATTTGATAAAACGATATTTAAACCGACCCGACAAACCCGTTTTTAGAGGTATGAAAAATCGGTTAATTTATTAATTAATGATCGATTCTTTGGTAAAATTTTATTGCCACTACTAATATTAACCCGTGTTTTGATTCTTAGCGTCCTAACACAACCTTAACCTTATCTGACTCATTACTCTACGATGTGATTCATTTCACTTAAACCGTCTTAACATAGCTTTTCCTTGCTGATATTTTTGATCCATTTTTGATAGTGGTTTGTCCAAATAAAATGCATTTATATCAAATCGGATGAAAAATATTTTCGTAGATAACAAAACTGGTTCAGTTCCACATCGACATTGTTGTCTATTCCTGAATATTTCAGATATACCACTAAAAAAAGAAAACACCAACAGCACAAATTGTTTAGATGTTTTTCTGAAACATTTTTAAATGCGTTCAGTTTTTATACATTCCTACATAAAACTAAGACGTTTGTGATTAGTGACATTGTGCTTTTGGAAAGTCACCTAAGAAAACAGTATACAATTCTGCAAATAATTCTTTATAATCAACTGGTAAAAAATTTTTTAGCGAGCTCTAAACTGTCTTATAACTATATCTGACTTTGTTTTGTAGACTTCATCAGCTTCGAAAATACACGTTATACATTGAGGCTCATTTATGTTTATCACGTTGAATGTTCATCTTGAAGGAATCATCAAGCGATAAGTGTAAAATACCTTTGATTTTTCATTTTTTTTTGTCTAAATCGTCTACTAAGGAAGAACTATAAAACATATTGACTCTTTACCAACTTTTGATGAAAAAGTCGTTCCCCGACTGGATGATTCGTTCAGAGTGAAGGCGCAGTGTAAATTGTAAACAAAGCTCGTTTTAGTTGCACTCACTATTTAGTTCGTTCACGTCCTCCAGTCGAATTGTAGAGCGAAAATATTTGTTAACAGCTATGACATTGATCCGAGATTTCCTCTACTGAGACTCATTAATTAAACCCATATCTCTAATAATTCTTGCATTCCTTCTCAAACCAAACATCCTTTCAGCGCGTTCTTTGCACCTCGCTCAAAATAGACTCCAAATGAACAGTGACAGTTTTTTACTTATGTTAGTTCGAACCTAGAAACACTGTTGTCAAAAATTTTTTCAAGTACTTTGAACTATCAGTAAAGTCATCGTCGCGAAATAGGAACATTACACACCCTATGCCGTGCAACGCTTGTTTAGAACAGTGGTTCCTAAATTCTTTTGGCTCACGGGCCCCTTTTCATAGTCAAAACTTGCACACGGACCTTTGAGTGAAAAGAACTACATAAATGCATAATATAAAAATTACAAATTTAACTTTGATTTCTTGAATGGTAAATGGTAACGGAAAAATAAAATATAAATAAAAATTTTGTTGAAGAAATGTTTATTGAAATTATAACTTTTGTTTTAAAATACAAAAAAAAATTGAAATGACTTGGACGAACCTGATGGGATGCTATGATTGTATTTATATTTGGCTCAATGTTTGTGAGTCGCAATCGCAAATCCGCACGTATACTAATTTCTAGTCTGTTTCTTTTGTTTTTGTGATGAAGCTCATAACGATACCGAATCCACGTTCTACCAAATAGGAAGACGGAAAAGCAATCAACAACTTCTGTATAATAACCCATAATGCTGGATATAAAATTGGGATCTGTTTTTGTAACCAGAAGTTGTCGTGTCTGTGTTTAAACATTGGTTTCAGCTCCTCATTCTTGGATAAATCAATACGTTGCTCATGTATTAGTATGTATTTATCTGTATTTGTTCGGTATTTGTGCTCTGAGTTTGACCACGCTCTAAAGGGTTCAACACCCAGTCGTTAATATCCATGTGAAGAAAAATCTTTGGTTAAGGTCTGAATCGAGGGGTTGATCACCTAGTAAATATGGCATTACCTCGATTGGTAAATTTAGTAAATATTTGGTGAATATTTAGTAAATATGACGTTACCGCGATTGGTAAATTTAGTTTAGTCAAGGGTATAGGTTTTAACATCGAAAAATCTTTTTAATTCAGTAAATAACGTTTCGTATCAGTTTCTAAAAATTCAAAAAATTATATTTCTTAGAGATTTTTTTTTCTTTAAAAACCTCACATAAGCTAAAAGTAAGGTTTCGTTTCTTGGTAATGTTGACTCCTCAAGCTGTATAGAGAATTCAGATGTTTTGGGAATTCCTTTTATAATGCCGAAAGCTGGTTTGTGCAACACGGTGCGTATTACCTCACTTACAGCTGGTAGAATAGTGTGCGGCTATCCGGATTTCGCAAGCATTAAAGAAATAATATAAGAAACACGCATTCCATTGTCATCTATCTTTTATGTTGTCCCTATGAGTTCTTGCAATGTCGATGTTTTCAAAAATTTCTCTTTGTTTGAAAAAACGTTAAATCCTTATTTTTTGTCACTATGGATTTTTATTAAATATTCCTTAAGCTTAGAAGGTTTCATTGAAACGTTCGACATCGTTTTATTACTATTTCCTGGTGACGGAATAAAACCATATTTCATATATTCAACACTGTATGCATACTGTTATCTGAAAAAAAAAGTTGTTTGCAACAAATCACTGTTAATTATTATATAGAAACCTATGAGGATGTAGTTAGCATTTTGAATTTAAAACACACAATTTAAAACTATTGTTTGAATAATAGCGGGAAATTAAATTCACCAACATAAAGGAAAAGTGTAAAAAATTTGTTTGTGTAACTGCGGAACTAGAAACTAGTGGATAGCTCTTTCGTCCCATTCGGACTCCTCAGCACTATCAATAGGACGAAACAGCTGTCCACTAGTCTTTGATGGTTTCCGCAGTTACACAAACAAAATTTTTACACTTTTCGTTTATGTTAGTGAATTTAATTTCCCGCTATTATTCAAACAATAGTTTAAAATTGTGTAGTTTGAATTTAAAATACGAACTACATTCTCATAGTTTTCTATATAATAATTAACTATTAGTGGCTCTTTTATCTACGTAGGTGGCGTTGGCCACCAATTTTGCAACTGTTAATTATATATTTTTTTTTAATGGAATGCTGCAATGTAACGCTCTCTTGAATTCATTAATTGAAATGTAAGGATATAATTTCATATAAATGTCACATATTGTGCAGTTACTCATTGAGTACCAATTAATTTTTCAAGAAAAATAAATATTTCAAAAATAATAAAAATATAAAATGGTAAGTTATAACTTTTAGGGTGCATTATATTAAACTATAAACCCCAAAATGTCTAACTTCTTTTACAGAATCATTAATAATATATTCTTTAGAAACACATTCGTATTAGAAAAACTTATCCCTTCTTAAGTTTTTAATAAAAAAGAAATCTTTAATGAATGTTAAGGAATTACTGTACTGATAACTGTGATATATAATTTGCGTAACAATACAAAAAATTATACTTCTTTTTGTCAAAGACTAGGAAAATTTCTTGTATGCACTTCACATCACGTCTAACACAACTAAATTGTTGATTAAATGCACGACTGGCTGGTGCAGATAACGGCTCTATTGCGTTCCTTGTTATTACTTGTATTTTATACACCTATCTATATTTATATTTTATTTAAGACGTAAAAATATCTAATAATTTATTCATTGTTATTTATTTTAACTTCCATATAAATAAAAATGTGTCACAATTTTTTTATTTTGCGTTGACCCCCAGACGTTCAGGGACCCCCAAATCAATATTAATTTTCCAGGGACCCCCTGAATGATCCCGGAGACCTTGGGGCTCCATAGGGACCACTTTAGAAACCAGAATGCATGTACAGGAGCGTAATGAATCACACCACGTGGTTATCGGTGGCAAAAATCAGAACCACCTTAATATACACTTACAGTGTGCCAAATGTGGACGCGATTTATCTAAAAGTAAATAGCGAGTGAGTAAATAGAAAATAATCAAAATATAGTTCTTGAGTTTATTATATTTATTTTTTTTACATCGACTTTATTGAAAATGGTCCGAGTTAAACTTCCAGTTCAGAGCGAGGATTGAACCAAACATAAAATTCCAAGCATTATGATAAATCCCTGAAAAAAAAACGTCACAGTTTAACAAAGCTCTGTCTGTTAAAACCATTGTCCAAGTCAAAATGTATAGCTTGAAATCTCGATTTCTTAAATCGGAAATCTAGAAACTGGTGAACATAATATCTTTTTTCCAAAAATAAACTCGATTTATGTAAGAATTTGATTTACTGCGGGGGTGTATTTTACTCCCCTGAGACAATGGTGATTCCCGTCACTATTTTATCATTACGTTTTTTATACGCACGCACATTATGACGTGAAGAAATCGATTATATCACGTTACCTTAAATGCTTATAATGACATCGAAATTTAATTATTTGGCTCAACTAGTTGCGCTTACATTATTCGTTACGTGTATTTACAAAGAAATTAGAAAATTGTCTCAATCTTAAGCTTTTGAGATATTGTTCTGTAGAATCTTTTATGGTTCCACAATAGGTTTATGATTTTATGGTAGAACATAAATTGCTTCTTTCTCTGTTTCCGATCATATGATAGGCCGTAATTTCCATCTTTAAAATGTTTTGGAGTATACAGTAGTTGCTAAATGCAAAGACGTCTGAACACTTGATTCGATCGACATGCAGTTCAAGTTTCTTTGATAAACTAAATGATATCGCGGAACCTTATCGGTTATTTTTTTTTAATTAATATTTTTATTTATACAGGATAACCAACGGTATTGTTAAATCTTTCGCAATTGTTGAATTATCTCTTGTATACGTATTTGCCGATAACTTATGAAAGCTTATAATGAACCTTGCTATCATGGTCTTTTTCAGGTACCTAAATCAGTGTCTATTTAGATCTTGCTGGTTAAATAGTAAAAAGGCTACATTAATGCATTTGTTACAAAGAATGTTAACTATCTGATATTTTACTTCCTAGTATATATTAATGCAAACTGCAAATTTACACGTTCTACATAACCTTGATTTTTTCCGTATGAATTATACGATGGAAAGTAGATGTTTTTAAATGCGAAAAATAGAGATGAAAAGGAGACCTTTAACTATCGTTAATTGTTAATAGTGTTTTAATGTACCTTGACATTTTTTTTTAATATGGTCGATGGTATCTATTTCTGTTGGCGTTTCTAACACGACGTATACACGTGCATTTTTTACGTATCGAGTGATGACGTTTTTCATATTTTTTGTAATTTTTTTTAATGAAATCAATAACATTATGGAAACATTCGATTATGCTGTTTCAGGAATTTTATTCTTTGACGTCATTGTATAATTGTGACAAAACGTGTGTGCAACTGTGTGACTTTTAAAACACTTTCTTTTTTTGGACACGCTTTTACTTCTTTTTATTTAAGTGAATTCTTTGAGAGTAATTGATAATATATTAGTTGAGTTATGGGACCATATCTACCTTGCTTTTGTTTGTACAATTCCGGCTCACTGTTTCTGTTTTTGGTGTGTCTAGACAAGATATACGTGATTTGGAAGTTAATTTTTTCATTAGTAAATTTTTATTTTCTTGAGTAATCGGATAATCTTTGATCTTAACGGTACCGTCTGTTATGTAGTTTTCTTTTTCGTCAATTATGTAAGATTTTACAAGAATGTGTCTTGGAAATTTTTGTGTGCAACGAATATAATACCTCACTGAGAAAATTTGCAACTGTTCTTGGGATTAATTGCACTTGGATAACATTTTTATGGGCATTAGGTCATTATTTACGTTTGTTTTTAAATTATCGATTTTCTTTTATACGACTAATATAACTACTACTGATAAATGGAAATGATTATTTTGCAAATTACAAGTTTTTGTTATTATTCTGACTTGACAGACTGTTGATTTTATATTCGATTCGTACAAACGTCTGTAGAGATATACAGGTTGTGTATAAATTGACGTTGCGACATTCTTCGTTCAATTCTGAATCAAAAATCCTAATGATAAATTGTTGTATTATGCTTGGCGTGTCTTCAGGAACCACTTAAAAGAAATATAAATTTGGCAACACTGTAAGCTAGCATACGACTGTAATACCTGCCGTTGCTATTTTCTTTATTTTAATCCCGAAAAAAAATTAGTAGCACGTTTTTAAATTCTACAAATTACACAAGATATGATTCGCTAAGTCAATGAAACTAACCCCTACAAAATTGTTCGAATTGAAATCCATCTGTTTCTACGCATAGTTGTAACCTTCAAAGTATCGTTCGGATTACTCGTTCGAGTCTTTCTGGTGTAATATCTAATACCGCTGCGTTAATTCTTTCTGTACCTTGGTCAGCGTTTTGAGGAGAACGCAACACTCTCTTTAATGAAACCTCAAACAAAAAAGTCTAGAGGATTGTTATCAAGAGATCTCGTAGGTCATAGGATAGGACCACCGCGACCAATTCATTTATTCAAACCATTCTGTTACATTACGAGCAAAATGAGCAGGAGATCCATGGTGCATGTAAATCACGTTGTCGCGTATGTTCAACGGCATCTCGTCAATAACTTATTCCAAATACATAAAGGTACCCATTGGCATTTAGACGATTTAGTAGATAAATTGGCTCAACGACTCTGATTTATTATGTCCACCCAAGTTAATGGAAAACCTTTTGACCATATTCTATAAATTCATGCGGATTTTCATCTGCCCAATGGTGAAGATTAATTGCTCCAAAGAATACGCTGGAGAAAGTCGCCATCTTCTTGAATCGAATTTAAGATTGTGTTACAAAAATTTAATTCTAATATGTTTTGGTCATCGTAGAGAGGCTGAAGTTTAGAAACGTGATATGGATGAAGCAGGTTATCTTGTAGAACAACTGAACGGTGTTGTTACTAGGGATGTTGCTAGCGGTCGGGTACTAAGCGAAGGATCTTCGTGTACAGCGTTTAGAATTTATTCTTCTAGTTGTATTGCACGCCTTTGTCTTGGTCGACCGGCATTAGCTTTTCTCGTTATAAACGAAGCAGTTTCTCGAAGTAGTCTTAGAAATGCACTTCCTCTAGATTGTTTTCGGTTTGGAAAACTTATGCCATACCCGTTTGCGGCCAGGTTAGTATTTCCATTACAGAAAACGTACATCAGGTACATATTCACTTAATGTAAAATCCATTATAAGTGAACAAAACAACAACAAACAGCTCAAAAAAACACAAAACCACAAGAACTTATCAAAAATACACAAACAAAAGATTATACAAAAATGAAACAAGAACGTCGAATTGGATACATAAATGTCAAAATTTGACAGATGATGCTTACGATTGAAATCTGTTGAAATCGCATTAGAATGGAAAGTTTGTTTTACAACATTGCCAAATGTGTTTTTTGTGAAACTAGAAACATTTGTGTAAAATTTGTAACAATTTAAAAAATGGTTTTGATGTAGTACTGTTTCTAATAGGGAACTATGCTGAGGAATTTTATAACTGATGTACATCTCAATTTTGACTAATTTCTAACCATCTCCAGACACAGTCGCTGATCTATTTTCAACTTTAAGCTTTTAAAGCATGACTTTGCTGTTCATTTCTATCCATGCGAAATATTGAAATAATTAAAATCTTGGATGTTATCTATTTACTACTAGTAAATTTTAACATTGGTCTGTGCTAATTGATGTAAAAATTAAAAAAATAGCAAACGGGAAAGAAATATTTCTAAATTCTATAAGGGAAAAAATAATAGAGGCAGAGTAATCGCACAAGTTCATAGATTCACTTTCACACGTTTGTAATGGCATTTAAACTTTTGTATACACGTATTTCATTTGGGCGAATTGACTTGCATAAATAATAAATATTCACTTATATGTTCATGTTTTTAGATGAGTAGATTACTGAAATTGTCTATAAATAGTTGTTTTTGTTCATAAAAGTATTCAAGGTAATTATTCATATTTATACACTAATTAACAATCACTATTACAACAAATGCACAAAATCCAGACTAGAAACATTAGTAAACTTAGTTGTTTTACTTCAGAATAGCTGTTTGAACGCCATCTTGATGACGTCGGTTTAAGTTATCTATTGGATTCAGACGAAAAAGAATGAAAAATTACTGGTTTGTTAAAGAATGTGATGAAAAATAAAAATTACGATAAAATAAGAAATGAATCGTTTAGGACAAACAGAGAACAAGATAAGAAAACAATTTGAAGGCTTAGAAAAATACCAGAAATTGAAAAAGTAGAAGAACATTCATCCCCAAGATGAAAAACAAAAAAGCAGGAGGGAGTGAGAGGGTAACTGGCGAACTGATAAAATATGGAGGGAAACCAAAGAATGCGTAGAGTTATAGAAAATATATTGAGAAAGAAAGAAATACCGACAGAACGGAAGATAGGCTTGATAGTGCCAATGCCAAAATAAGGTCTGTTCAAAGTAATATCTAAACATTGCATACGAAGTTTTAACTATGATAATAAAGAGTAGACACACAAAGCGCGCAAGACTACTAACTAGGATATAGACAAAACGAATCAACTATAGACGCTATACGTACACTTAGACAAATCATTGAAGAAAGTTACGAATAGAACACAGATTAGTTAGAACAAAAATAGAAGATTTAAGAGATTCGAAAACTTGCAAAAAACTAATACAAATACTCAGATGACAATTTCAGAATCAAAAGCAGACATACTTCTCAGCCAAGAATCAATCGAAGTTTTTGAAGTAAAGGAGTAAGACAGGCATTGTCGACATTGGGTTTCGTCATAACTTTAGATAACAGTATTGAAAAAGCAAAGCAGAACGGAACAATCAACAATAAATCAGTCCAAATAATTGCATACGTGGACGATATTGAAATAATAACTTAGTAAAACAAAATACAAAGGATTAGAAATAAATGAAAAGGAGAGATATACGCAAACTAAAAAATACTAATAGGAAAGACACTGAGCAGAAATACAGATAACAAATATACAAAACAATATATGTCCATAGGTACCACGAGAATTAAAAAAAAAGAACAGATAAGAATTTTCGAAAGTCAAATTATCAGAATAATTATGAGACCCAAGATAGACCAAATTGACCCAATAAGTCAATTAATAAGTTATGAAATTGACAAAATGCAAAAAGGAGAAAACAAAGTGAGTCTATGCAAAGCGCATAGAATCTGATGGATTAAACATATACGCAGAAAGGAAAAAACAATTACACAACAGTAATTACAGAATGATGAACACCAGTTACTACAAAACCAAAAGTACTACCGAAACTAAGGTGGAAAGAACAGGTAGAAGAAGACATTAAGAAACTGAGAATAATGAATTGGAAGAAAATTTTATATAACAAAATAGAATGGAGGAAAGTAGTCCTTAAAAACAAAAACATACCGAGACCACAGGTAGTGACCAAGACCTATAAACCAAAAACAACGAAGAGAGACGAGTTCTCAGGAACAGCTTCAATTTTCACTGAAAGGAATAGCTTATCTTGTATATATATATATATATATATATATATATAATTATTCTACATTTGTGATTGAACATCTTTAATTGTACTGATTGTTGATATGTTTATTATTTACGGTTTGGTTAACAGATAGTATAGCAAAATCGATTAAACTTTTTTGTGGTTATCTGGTAATCAGTGGTATCAGACGTACTAATTTGCAAAGTAATCTTTTAGGAGTGTCTGAGAACCTCAAAGACTATCAGAATTTGGAATTTAACCTTTACAAATATTTGTCAGAATCGTTTATTCGATAACTTCAATTGCTATTTATATATTTGTAGAAAAGAGCATCAATATTTATGATAGTGTGCAAAATGGAAAATCTTCCCTCGATTCCCTTAAATATTTATTGAAGTAAAGAGACAACGCGTTGTTATTATTTGCGTATCTTCTAATAATAATGTTCAAGTTTTGATATAATTTTTATAGTCTTCGATTTATATTTATCACTTTGTTGAACAGCAAATTAAAAACAACAAAACGTGTGTTTAAAAAGGAAAGGTGGCTTTGGTGACCTTACTTTTTTATATGCAAATGAGGAAGTCTTCGCCTTTTGGCTTGCGTGAAGACGATTCCAATTAAGCATATACCAGCAAGGATCAAAAATTTTAATTGCTTTCGTATTGGAACGAAATTTAGTATTCTGGCAATGCCCCCGTTACCTAAGGCCGTTTTATCTAGTTTTAAATTCAATTCAGCTGCTTAATGTTATGTGATATTTCCGTTGTGGTAGGGACTTTGACTTCTTAAGGACAAGCTCGAGTTGAACGTCCAGTTAAAAAATTAAAAAGAGCTCTTTGGTTGAATATAAAAAAATACGTTTTGAGGGCGCGGGCCTAACCAGCTGTTATTACAAGCAGGTGGTTTCACATCTGCCACTTGGCTGGTCTGGAAGGAGTCATTAACCATTTACTCCCTGTAGGTAGTTTTTCTTGTTTAGAATTTATATTACCAATTTTTTATCGATATTTCGCGACTCGCGTGCTCATTACGATTTTGGCGGAAAAAAATCAATTTTGAAATAACCGATGAAAACACCACGTGTTTTAAACTAGATAAGAAGAAAGTGATAAAACTGTAGTAGTAATGATAAGAGAATGTCACGACATACGGCATCGAAGACAGACACGCACTTAATGGCGTAATGACCTTTTATTTATACGATGCTATTTGAATGACGCTTCCTTGTGTAAAATTAAAAAACTACCAAAGTGCATCCGCAATTTAAATACTTTAGTTATTTTTCTAGATCGCATATTGAATTATAAACATAAAGATCCTGTAGGGCTCCTCCCGCGTCCCGACGTCCGCATTGATCCAGCGCCACCCTCGTTGCTTCGAAGTGACGTAACGATGCCGGCGTCGACCGGTCGAGTACTTAGAAACTCTCTGTACGATGTACTGCATAACAAAAAAAATTCAACAGTTGAAAAACAATTTTCTTACAAATATAAATTTTGTTTAGTGTCGAACAACATGCCACGCGGGCGTAGACGCATTCGACGTCGAATCTTTTACTCAATTACGAATTCACAGAATATGTCCACAATGATACTGAATGCTGGGCGTTTATAAAAAAAATGTTACCGAGAATAAAGATTTGCAAAAAAAATTATATTTTTACATAATTATGACAATTATTGTTTTTGTTGTTTTGATTATGCGCAACTTAAACGTTGATGAGTCCAATTTAGTCGGATGACATCGATTTCAATGTAAAGCTCATTAAGTCTGAAAAGTTGAATTTCTTGATTGACCTATTATTGTTGATAGATGGGAGCGTTATCACTGTCATTTTTTTTAACAAGACTTTTGTTTGTTCGGAATTAATAAGATTTGTACTCGGCTTTGATGGTAGGAGTTAATGGCATAGTGTCTAATTATAACGTATGTTGAGGCTTGTTTTCATACTTGCTTAATTAGTTTTCGAATCGTTGAAGATACTAATCATAATTTATCACGATTTAAGTGCTTACTGTGTATTATTATAGCGTACTCGCAGATGATTTCTCCTGGGTGACATGAGATTACAAGTTATTTTCTTCAAAATAGAGAGGCTCTTAAAGTTACGCGACGGTTATAATATTTTTTGCACTCGTTACGACACTTTTGCTTGTTCACCACTAAATTTTGTTTTAATGTTTTTCGCACATTTTTGAGAATTATTTCTTTGGGCTAAATTTATACTCTAAACCTATTATGGCTTTATAGGTTTTCAACTCACAGGTTTGGTTCTACATAGATGGATTTTGGGAGAGGTATTGGCATAGTATTTACAAATCCTATGCTTAGGGTTGTCACTCACGCTTTTAGAAGTGAGACATTTTATGTGTAGTGTTTTGTGAACTTATTTTAGATGGTTCTTGCCCAGTTTTATTTGCACTCTTTCAGCCTGGGAGCTACCTACCATCGAATGTTAAGTACCTTATTTTTACCCATGTTGGCTTTGAGGACCAAAGGACTAAACGTATTTCAGTTCAGTTCTTTGCTCGTAGCCATTGTACTGGATGGCGATTTGTGACGAGATTCTGGAATTAAAAAAATATATTAAGAGTTCCCATAGCAATTTTTTGATAGTTCCACAGTTGTTGATAAGAATTTAAAAAAGTTTCGCATTTTTTACGTTAAAAAACGAAATTTACAAATGTCGTGCTAACTTCGCATATCTAGCACGACACCCTATTTTGTAAAGTTCTAAACCTCGTTGAATATTTTCTTACTGTTGTGTAATTCCATATCGATTTTATGTGTAATTTCAGGTCAATATTTTAACAATTAACAGTTTTGAATAAATTTTTAGTATTCACGCTCAGCACGACATTTAGTGAAAATGTGTCGTGCTGAAGATTTTACGCAGTTTTAATGGTAATTTTTCACTGTTCGATAAGAGTTCTATGATTTAGAAACATTTTAACAAAAGTTTCAACTGTACTATATTTTAAACAATTTTTAAAAATTACGCACAAAATTTTGTGAAAATGTGTCCTGCTGATAATTTTAGGCAGTTTTAATAGTGATGTTTCAGTTTGACAAGAATTCTATGCTTTAGAAATATTTTAACGAAAAGTTGCCATGAAACATTTGGAAAATCATCAGCACGACACATTTTCCATTAAATGTCGTGCCAGACGTAATTTTTTTATTTTTTGTACACAGTTGGAACTTTTAGTTAAAATGATTTACACCATATAAATCCTACACAACTGTGAAAAGTTACCATTAAACCTGCGGAAAATCTTCAGCACGACACATTTTCACAAAATGTGGCAAGGCGTACTGGTTTAATCAGTGGCTTCAATAATAACGTGTTATCCATAGATTTAGCTAGCTCGGTCAAGTTAGCTTTCCACTTTCATTTTTTAAATAATGTTCCATTATAATGAATTGTGCTAATTTTAGTTTTAATTGTGCTTTACTCTAAATCAATAAAACAATTAAAACAAATTTGGGGGCTAACATGACTGCTAACCCCCCGTTTTTTTTTCACTATTTTACAATTATTTTTTTTTGCTTCTTTAATTGTGCTCAATTGTGCCGTTATTATTTTTAGCTGTGTTCAATTTTAAATCGTTAATAAAATTAAAACAAATTCGGGGGCTAACTTAACCAATAGCCCTTCGTATTTTAAACAATTTTTTTATAATATTTTTTGCTCGCCTAATTGTGCTCGTTTTGCTCTAAATTGTGCTAAAATTTTTAATTGTGCTTGATATTAAATTGATAAAAAAATAAAAAACAAGTCGGGTACTAATTTGTTACAATTAGTTATTAGTTAAAACAAATCCGGTGGCTAACTTAACCATCAGCCACTTTTTTTAATTTAATTTTTTACAATATTTTTAGCTCGTTTTGTGCTAATACTATTTTTAATTATGTTTAATTTTAAATAGATAAAAAATCAGAACAAAAGCGGGGTTCAACTTCAACTACAATTTCTTTTTTTTTTTTTTAATTGTGTTTATGTTCTGCTAAATTTCGTCATTATTATTATTTTTTCCTGAACTTATTTTTAAATTGCTAAAAACATTTAAAACAAATCTGAGAACTAAGTTAACTATCAACTCTCCGTTTTCATTTTAATGTGTTTACTATATTTTATGCTTGTGTAATGGTGCTCGTTTTGTGCGAAATTATGTTAATGTTAAATTAAAATAAACTTTTTTTTAAGTTTGTAAAAATCGAGTGTTATTTACAAAGATTTTTGAGATAAACTCGTGCAATCTAATCAGTCTTAATAAATTAGTGATTTTATGGCGAAATCGAGAATTTTGTTATTCTCGTTTAGTAATCTGTTGTTGGTTATTTTTGTAACGGTTTTATAGTAATACTTAAACCAATAAATAAAACTTTACATATATGTACATATATATAAGTCTAATTTGGTAATAAAACTAAAACTAACGTGTGGGGTAACTTTTTTATAATATTTATGAATAACGTCATTGAATAATAATAAACGAAATATTATACAAAAAATTAAATAGAAAATTAGAGGCTGATGGTAAAGTTAGCCACCGAGTTTATTTTAATTTTATTGACAATTTAAGATTAAGCTCAGTTAAAAATAATATCGGCACAATTGAGCACAACACAAGCACATTAATTAAATAATCAAAAAAAAATTGTAAAAAAGTGAAAAAAAATCAGGGGCTTAGCGGTCAAGTTAGCCGCCAGACTTGTATTTTTTTTATTAATTTAGAGTTAAGCATAATTAAAAACAATATCAGCACAATTTATCACAAAAACGGAGGGCTGATAGTTAAGTTAGTCTCCGGATTTGTTTTAATTCTATTGTAACGAATTTTATTATTAAAACTAATTTATTTAAACTACTAAAAATATTTTTACTTATACTAAAAATATGTACACTTTTAAATTAACCGAATTAATTAAATCTAATAATATTTTATAAAAAACACTTACACTACTTTATATCACTTACACGAAGATAAGATAAAGTCCGCGGATAGCTTCACACACTTGTTTACACTAAAGTCACGTACAAGATTATTCTCCGTATATTTATCTACACACACGCGCTAACGACTTATTTATTTAGACTTGAATAATCTTCTTAACACTGCTGTCTTCGCATTACGGCAATAACTGACCTACGATTTGTTTCTTCGGTATTTACACACATTTGGAAATCCTTCTCGAGTGTTCCCTATCTTTCGGTATATCTTCTAGCAGATGGATAACAACTTCCAGAAGGCTCTTGCATTTGCAGATAACTTTTCGAACGTTTCACTATTAACAATTTAAAATTAAGCACAGTTAAAAATAACGAAACAATTGAGCACAAAACAAGCACAATTAAATAACCAAAAAAAATTTTAAAAAAACGGTTAAAAATAATATTAGCACAAAACGATTACAATTCATTACATTGGAATATTATTAAAAAAATGAAAGTGGGAGACTAACTTGACCAAGCTGATTTAGAGTACTTGTTAGCAGTACTCATTACACTACCATTAATAATATAATTAAATCTATACTTCATTTTCATGTGAAGTTAGGATTAGGTTGTATGTATCAGGTTTTAATGAGTTACACCAAAAAGCACTTTTTATTATTAATTAAAAAAATTATGATTCGACAATAAAATAAAAATGGTTATATCAGAGTAAATTTCTTTGTTTTGGGTTAGTGTCTTCTTTTTATATAAAAGTTCAAAAAGATAGATCGATATTTGAGAAATCGATTTTCTAGACTTGAGTTTTTCTGAATCGATTGATTCGACTTCGACTCGAATTCGTTTAAAAATCGATTTTTGTACAATCGGTTAAACGATTATTATACTTGATTATGATTGGCTGTGGACAAACCAAATTTACACAGGAAATAGTAGATAATATCTGCGCTAATCGCGTTATTTTGCTTTCGTGTTTTATTGTCTGGACTTGATGAAAAATTTGGTTTTTATCAAAACAATACTTGTAAATGGCATAGTTTCAACGCCTACTACTAGTACTTTTAATTCAATAAACATTTTTAATTTGCTCCTTAAACAACTTTAATGTTTTCTATATATGCATGTAGTATAAACGGGATATTTGCTTCCGTTTCTACTAATTAAAAAATAGAGTATACTGAGTTTATAGTCTGCTCTAAAGCCTATTACTACGGAATGTACATTTTTTTAATGTTTTGGATTTTTCTATTTTTATAAGACTTCCTAATCTCACACACTAGCAGAGTATTCAGTATGCTCGGCTTAAAGCAAGGTTGCTAGCCTAGGTTTGTGCTCATGTTGCTTCATGATTTACTGCAGGCGATTAAAGAATATATAAATTACTCTGGGTTAGATCTGGGTTGTTGGGAGTTTTATGATCTGCATTTACTAATGTGATTTGTTTTAAATATTATCTTTTTTAAAGGTTTGTGGCATCTAAAATTATATTTCTTAATGGCGCGGCATCTACATAAACTTATTTAACCTTGCATTGAGAAACTTTCTTTATTGCTTTATCGTGAATGAATTATAACTGCAGTCGCGCAGAACTGACTAAACCCGTAGAGATAGAACAAACCTAGGTTGTTAATAATTTTTGTTTAGGATTTGCGATTAACCAATTCAGTTGTTATTTTGATGTGATACATACACAACGTTGATGCTGGGTTGTATAAAATTAAATATGTGTTTTGTGGCCGCGTCTTTGATATTTATACCCTTTTTAAGGTAGAAACAGGAGTCGATTTAAAATAAAATCTTCTCTAGAACGGAACTGTTAATAATAAACATAATTGAACGTTGATTGACAGAATAGTAATTGAGTGATGGCTTTATTCATTCTTCGATTAACTAATGAAAATTTAATCGTTATTGTAATAATTCTGATTAATGAAAATATTTATAATTAATGGTATAATTACTATTTTATTATCGAACTATTCAAATCACAGTTTAATTGTTTTTTGTCACTTAAAATTAGTCGGATAAACATTGAATTTATAGTTATAATTTGAAATAAGTAGAATAATAATATGAATTTTTACTCATCACTTGAGAGTTTTCGAAATAACGATTGAATTTGTATTGATTATTTTATAGTTGTTAATGTTACGCATTTCATATTCACAAAGGCAAATTTGCACATTTGCGAGACACCGTCAGTAAAAGATAAATCTGAAGTCTGCTAGTTCTTGTTTATAACTTTTTTTTAATCGCTTTTTAACAAATACGACTAAATGTGTAATAACCACATAATCATAGAACGTATGTACGCTACGATAGAAGTATTCAGACGCAAATAAAAGCGTTACGAGGATGTATGAATAAATCTATGAATTACATACACGTCTTTATTACGGCGTGGCACCAGACTCCGAGACAGATGATTAGTCGAGCCGGAACAGGCAAAGCGGTTTATTTAACGAATCAACAATTATGCTTACTGTAAAATATGATTTTTATTTAGTTGCTCTACCTTGTTTTTTAATTCGGAGAAGCGGAAGTGAATAACACGTTTGCACTGTATAGAAAATCAGTTCAACAGGATATTCAAAATGTTCATTTAATTGAAACTACCAGTAGTAGATATTGAATCAATTCACAAACTATACAACTTACAAGTTCAGTTCTTTAGGAAATGATTTTTCAATGAAGTTTAAACTTAAGAAGGTTGTTTACAAAGATGATTAGTGTAGGTTATGTCGATTGTTTCTTAGACAATCCTAAAATGTATTCGCAAAACTTAACTTGCTCCTCGTAATTAAAAGAGTAGTCAGATTTTCCGACGCATACATTTTTGAGCTAATTATGAGGCTTCCTTTCTTTATGTGAAAATAATAAAACTGTTCTCATTTATTGTCATCGTTTATTTTATTATATTGTATCACGCAACTCTTGTTCATCGTTCACTTTGCAAAACCTGATTTGTAAAATTTCCACTTAAGACCTAATTTATATTAGCGTTTGTTTATTGACAAGCTTATTTAAAGATAATCTTTCTTAAAAACGATCTATGTTGGCTGATAATAAACAAACTTACGTAGTTAACTGTACTTTCTTTAGGAAACAGGTTTGAGTGCTTTTTAAAAATTAAAAAAATGTGTTTTCATTTAGATTTTTTAATACTAGTGATTCATGCCGATTCAAGTTAACTTAAACTTTATCACTGTTATCATTAGGCCATCAGTTATGGTAAACGGAACTCCTTTGAATTTTTGCTACTTTTTTAAATAAATTGTAGGACGATGTTTTTGATGATACTATTAAGCGCCTCTAAGAATATTGAAAACCAAAACTTGGAATTGAGAAGAAGAGACGCTTAGTCATACATGTTTACTCAGAAGCAAGCTTACTGGAACTCTTTCACTCGCCAATTTGGTTCCGAAAAGTAAAGTAGATTTTTTTAAAATTTATTTGCGTCTGTTCAGGTACTGAATTTGGTCATAATTTCCTTTTCCTGGTCAATGAAATTTTGAAAAGTGATTTATGACTAAAAAAAGTGGAAAAACGTGGAAATCAGAAAGACTAGTTTTGTGTAGTAATTTGTCAAAGCCGTGACACCAATATCGATGCCAACACAAAAGTATCATTATGACCTATGTACTTCTAGATGTTTAAACAAGGCGCAATATCCTTTTTTTTTAATTTGTCGATTGCAATAAATCACCGTACACATTTTAGGATTACATAAGGTCGCGCTTTTAAATTTTTTATTACTTCTACCATAATTATTCTATTTTTGTGTAACCCTGGTATCTAATCACATTTATTATTTTTTCCTACCGTAATGAGTTTATTCACGACTTCATTCAAACTTGGTGCTAATTAACACTAGTAAAGAAACGGTACTATAATCCATGTGAAATAGAACTAAAAATATGGACCACATAACTCTTTTACCGGATTGAAAATAGCCAATCAAGGGATTATTGAACTTATAATGATTCGGCGGCGTTTTTGAAGATTGAAAAAACTAAATTATTCTAAGCGTGTATATCAAATTGCAAAGGCGAGGGGGTGTTGAGTTGTGACTACAATAATGATTATTATAATAAAAACGGTTTAATTTTCTTTAAAAAAAACTTACATATTTATACTAATTAAAATTCGTTTGGTACCTTTTCGCTAAACAAAGTTATTTAACTGTACTCGAGTTTTTAGTATCCGAGCGTGTGAACAGCAATGACCAGAGTTTTTGTGAGATTATTACACGTTTAATAACGGAATATTTTTTTACAGAAAGACAAGTTTGTTTGTAAGTCAATTTAATTATTGATTTTGCGAGTTTGCGTATAAATTCAATTAGTGCGTAATCAAAAGAAGTTTATGTAAAGGATTTGAGATTGATTGATTATATTTTCAGATGTGGGTCGTTTAGCGTTGCTCAATAATTTCTCGTGACTTTGAGCTTTGTTAGAATTTGCATTATAGTTATAATTACGCGATAACCTCCAAAATTAATTGTTGTGTTAACAAGGGCAATTAAAAAAAATTGACACTTTCTTTTCGACACGCTCGTAATTGTGTTTATCTAAAATAGGTGCCATTTTCTCGTTGTCGCTGCAAAATTTAACACCTTTGGCGGCTATATTTAGTTTTAAATTAAAGTGTCAGCAAAAATTGATCTTGACACGATTTCATAAGCGTTAAAAAGGCCGGTGGTTGACGTAATTGTCGAGACGATGTCTAATTTCCTAGATTTTCATTGAAGTAAAAGTACTTGCGTCGGTGCTGCTCTAAATTAATTGGAAAAATGTGACGATTAATTCAAAGTTCGCAATAATGGTTTTTTACGGTTACGCTTCGGTGAGAATATGAAATTGTTGATTGGCCAATTGAACAATGCGATTTGAGCGTTGTAGCGCACGTAACGTACAATTTTTGTAAAAACTAGGACAAGACCCAGTTAGAAATAAAACTGTCTTTATTGAAAGTTGTTTTCTGCAACAGACAGGGAAAGTCGTCGTCTATCATGTGTTGTAACAATCCAACGGTATCTCATTTTCCATTCCAGTTCCGGAAAATTATTAGGGCTTTTCTTGAGAAACCGTAAGCAATTTTCGCTTCTAATTATTTACCGCTTCGAATTACTGGTTAATCAATAAGAACACTGATTAGAATTGGGGAGCCCATTAACGTAATAGGAATTTTCCCTTTGTGTAACCTTTACATAAAAAGAACTTATGTCTACCTACGCAAAGTTTTTTTTTGTTTTTATTATGAATTGCCGTAACTGTTTCACCAAATTACGCAACAACGCTATAACAATAGCAAAACTTCAGCAATAAAATTATAAAATTGCTCAAGTCGTCATAATTAGAGTACTACTTAATCTAACGCAAGAAAAATAAAAATCGTAATGAAGGAAGTAAGTGAAAAGGATGATTAGTAAACGGAAATAAAGTAGGTCGTGAACCTAATTTTTAGTTTATTTTGTAATCAACGTAACACATATTAGCACTTTCACTTTATTTGCAATTACCTTAAAATTAAATTTTAAAAAAAAAACTTGCTTGAAGTAGTAGAGCAGAGATGACACGGATTTGTAACAGTTTTCATATTCACTTCATTTGCATTTATATAAATAGGTTTTGCAGCAACTGAATTTTCTACTTTCTATACCGGTAAATTTTACAAAGACGTTCATCAATTCTTGGCATGGAGTCGTTACTCCAACGCAATCAATTTTGTCCTCCCCATTTCTAATAATCCAAATGATCATTTTATTGTAATCGAGTCGTAAAAGGACCTTTTTCTTAAATAATTTCTCAGGAAGATGTTTGACCTAGTAACACCGTTCGACTTATGTCAGCGTGGATAATCGTTGAATGCTTACCACTGCTTGCTTTATTGCTATGTTTAGACTTTCACACGGTTACAGTAAACTGAGTTTTCAGGTTAAAATACAATGCCAATATAAATATGCATTTGGCACCGATATTATTGTTTTTTCTTAACTTATTTCTGCTAATTTCGTTAATTTATTAATTTAAGTTAAATCAAAAAAAAACCGTTGTACAGATTAACGTCCTATGCAGGTGCTGATTTTAAGCACCCACCTGTCTGTTCTATATAAACGGCATTTCGAATGTCATTTATGGTTGCAATTATGGCAACATTTTTTTATCGATCAAATCTGTTTTTTGTTTTGTTTTTACACACTTACTAGTAAAGGAAATTCTGCACCTGTATGTGCACGAACGGACAATATGCAGGCAAAGAAACGAGTACAAAGAACTGGCAGGTCCACCTGGACTCGTTTACCATCAGGAAGTGTACAGATTCAATCATTTTTTACATTCTCGTATAATGCGTGGTTCACCTGTTATTAAATTGCTATTATTTCTTAAAAATCACTCTTACTTTTCTTCGATCACCTGCATTTTTAATTAATTTCTCTTATAATAAATATTAATGTAATTATTTGTATAGTATTTGCTTGATTTTATTATACATATTTGCAATATGTTTTCTCTAATATTTTGTAAGGTTATGTGTTTACATTCGTATGCTTGTATAAAATCGAAGGAAATTGTTACATAATAAAGAGAAAAAATACTTTTCTTTGATGTTCTCTCCAAGTTAAGTATTTAGTAACGAATAAATGCTATTCTTCTTTCGTTTCGTTAATGGTTTTTTTACGGTTTGATTATCACGATTTTTCTTCATTATAAGGGAATAATTTGGAAAATTCTGAAAGCTGAAGACACCGTAACGATGTGACGTGGTAATAAATCTTGACGCTACCGGTGTTTTGAGCGCATAAGAAATAGTATACACATTTATTGAATACTGCAATAAAACACTTCGACGTTACGTTACCATCAGTGAAAGGTTCACTAAAATACTGAATCTGACACTATAAATAAGCGGAAAAAGGACAAGCATTTTTATTTCACAGGATAAACACAAATGTACAACTATTAAACTATGACCACTAATACAAAAAATAATATTTGTAAATTTATATTAGTAGGTGTTGGAGAAAATTGTGTTTTCTTTGCACAACCATTATTGTTATTTTCATGCAAATTTCAAACGACACGAATTTAAAATTAAAATCTTGCTCAGTTGGTCTGCGCTTTCAGTAGCTAAGCAGAAGGAGGTACAAAGAATCGGTAGCGTAATCGTCATTGTATTTTACAAAATTTACGGTCTAACTGTAGTCTCAAATGGAAAAATGGCAATAGCTGTGAGAATAATCTTTTACCCTATTTATAAAATCAACAGGGGGGCGACAAATATTGGAGACAAATGTTAGCGATGTGAATTCACTGCTTATTTTCTGATAGGTTATAGAACGAAGAGGAAATTTAGTTTTATATTTGATGTTAGGCCGTGGGGTTTAAGTTGTCTGACTGGATGCTGGCTAGAACGAGAGGAAGGGAAACCAGACCGGTAAAACTAGAGGGTGCGACGCCCTTAAAATACTAAGGGGCGGGCGAACATTAAAGGGAAACTTAAATTCGAAGTGTACAAAAAAACATTTTATTAAACATTTTTTGCGTTGCTCTTAAACGAAAAATTAATAGAAAATACTAATAAAAACAATTCTCGTTTTAAAAGAATCGCCACTTCTTTGCGAAACTTTTTCTTTTGATTGTTATAGGGGAAAAACTCGCCCAACCTTGATGTCGCTATATTTTATACTTAGAAGAGGCATTAAATCCACTTTTTTTATTATTTCAATGCAGTGCTGCGGACGTTTTCAACAATCGAAATGAAAAATCAAATGGAAATGCAGAATAAAAATACGAGCTTAACAGTGACAGACATTGAACTTTTCGTGATTACATTAGATGTGTATTACAAAATTTTTGTAACTAATTATATGGGAGAACTAAACAAAAATATTTACTAAAACTGGTTCTATATAGCCTTTCGCTTCACAAAACCAGCGCTACAAATAAAATGTAATTGTATATTAGACTAACCGCGTTCAGCGACCTAAGATGGCGTGTTTGCTCGACCAAACCGACGCCGTATCTTTAATTTTTATAATAAACTTCTTCTGTTAATAAAAATTACGAACGGGTATGTTCTCGGAAGTCGTAACAATTTTGCGGAAAATCGAAATAATTCTTTTCGAGGTTGAATCGTAAAATATTTTATTTGACAAATGAGAAAGGACTAATTAAAATTTCACGCAGGACCGTTACGTGAAAAAGTTCATCCTGGGCCCGGCCCTGCTCACTTTAATTGGAATCATTTGATTTTATGCAGAAGCGGTTCTTTTGAATGGTTTTTGTGCGGATCAACTTTTTTATATCAATTTTTGGATAACGCGATCATTTAGACGGTTTTCTGAATCTGAATTAAATTCTTAGAGCAGTTATTATTTTTAGTTACATTCAAAAATGTAGCAATTTCTATATGCATTTGTTATTACTTTAATTGGAAAAATATTGAAACTATTTGATTACATGCAAGTGTTTGTCACTATCTGTTTTCTAGCTTTTCCAGCCGTTACATTATTTCTTTAATTTTTTGTGTTAACAAAGATCTAAAAAAAATTAATTAGTAACCAGGAATTACATAGTTTTTTTTTCAAGCAGGTTTGTAACTTGAAAATTCTTAGATTACGTCTGGAATAAAAAGTCTAAAGTTTTATTAAGCGTTGCTTTAAATTTTTTTTTAAATTATTAACGGATTTTGAAGAAACTGTTGTTTGCGACAGAAATTTAAATCAATCACATGACCAAACTGTTGAAGCTTAATTGACATTGATTTTTTATAAGTAAACAAACAGGTTCTTTATTTTCATTTATTCCAAAAAAAAATTATTTAAAATCATAATATTCAAATATCAATAATAATTTGTAGTATCTGATACCCAGTTTTTCATGTGCGCTTTTTTTGCGTTTTGTTTAATTAAGACATTTGCGGTTTTGTTCTCAATTTTTTTATTACGATTTAATGCAGGATTTTTTTCTCGATTGTTTTATCTTTTACAACAGTTATAATTAGTAACGTTAATTGCGAGAATCATTTGTCTGAGCAAGCAAAAAACTTCGGATTTCTGTAATTGTTTCTTTATCATTGTTAATTTATTCGTCTGTACAGTTTTCTTCAATCGATTCGATTTAATTAAATGTATAGACATCTATTTTGATCGTTTCATCTTAAAACAAGTCACAATATGTTTAGATTCAAATATACACGTGCATTTTGCGTCTCGAGTAATTCATCTAATTCCGTGTTAAAAATATCGTCCTTTAAGAAGGCATCGAACTGTTGCACTTGCAGTTATGACTTGTGAAATATGCGCAAAATAAATTTGCATCTATTTGAGCCTAAGTTTAATTTTGTACATTCCCTAAACTTATTTCGGGAACATTACGAGAGAGGGCGCGTTACCCGCTCGATATAGCAACTCCAGGGTATCGAACCCTGACAGCCTGCGTACCCCTAAATTATGTACACCATTCAGTAAGGAATTGAAAATACTGCATCATTTTATTAAATTAATCAAACTCGTGGGTATTTTATACGTTATCATCACAATCGACATTGACGTTATTTTTTTAAATTTTCTTATAATCCATTATGGGAACTTCTACGCTTTTATTTTTTATTGAAGGTTTCGCGGTATCGGCGCGTTTTTAAAATAAACGACATTGGTTTTCGAATCCCAATTTCTTTGTCGAGGTATTAAAAATTCGACGAATTTTCGATAATTGAATTTCTGCCAAATTATGCTTGTGCCAAATAAGTATTTCAGGTTACAGACCTTCACTTCTAGTTTTCCCAACCACAAATCAGTTTCGCTTCATCCTTGTGGTATTGTGGCGTACCATTTCTCTTATGAACTTGAACTATAAAAATGTTTTCTTTATCTTCCGTCTCATGATTCACGTGTGTGTACTTGCGTCAGGCGTAGTTTTCATTTTGACGTTTTTGATAAAAACCAAGGGTTTGGCCTTTAGCTACGAAACTAATCTATTTTTTTTGCGTTTTTTCCGGAACTAACTAAAATTTCTTACATAAATAGTTATGAATAATTAACACTTTTCATTTTTTTATCGCATTTTCATAGCAATTTTTTTTTTTAATTTAATGTATTACCTCTGAGTAACTAGAATTTCTGATGACACGTGTTTATAACTTTTTTTTGTCAACGCTAATAAATTTTTTGTTCGTTCTGGATTGCTCTAATTTTCTGTAAAATTAATGTTTCTTCAAATTACGAGACTAACTTATTTAAATTTGTAATTACGGTGTAGGTCTGTCTAATTTCAAATTTGAAACTGAATTTAAATTTGGTCTTTAATTCATTGACCGAAAACATTCGTAACCTCATGTGTATACGCATATCCGAGAATCTCATTATCCTTCAAGAAGTTGATCGACCTGCAATATAACAAGTCTTTTGGTTTTTTATTAGTAGGTTTTAAAATGACATACTAATGTTTTGTGCATGCAGAGAGGATTACGAAATCGGGGTGAATGATCAGTTTACGTGTTACTGTTAACTCTGCAAAAATTATGTCGAAGTATTTTGACGATAAATGCATGCAAGCAGACAGAAACTATAAAGAGAATATGGTGCTATTGATCCTAGTGGTACGCACGCCACTGCACTACACAGGGGAAGTCGAAAGGGTCTTTGTCTGCTCAAGGCGACCTACAGCCGCGACCGTCTAGACCAGTTCGGCTACCGATCATCATTTACCCCACATCGGTGCATCGTACCCACCAACCTTGTCCGCCCCTGATGAAAAACATTTTAAAGTAATGAAATACAATTCAGTAATTGAAGAGAAGCTTTAATATTTAAATGTCTTTGATAGCTTATTGTCAATATTACGGAAGGACTCTCTTTTCTATAAACCATTTAGTTCAGTCCTCTTGGTGATTGATAGATGACATGGAAACCTTGTTATATATGCACAATTGTTTGAATTAGTATACACCGACCTCCGCCCCTTAAGTGTTTCCAGGATAAAACGAAAATTGACAAAAGTTGCCAATATTTACAATAGTTTTTGCAGTTAATTATAAAATGTACGGATTCAGAAGTTGTTTGCTTAGGGTCAAATTCAAAAGTTTAATTTCCTTGATGAAAAAGCAGATGCAAGTCTCCGATATTGGAGAGCTACCTACTACCTTCACATATTGAAATGTGTGACCTCTATTCGTGTCACGCTATTAGATGTGGTACTTTTTTCTTAGGATTATAAGTGCTAATAAAGTGAATTCTCATAGATTTTATGTCTGCTTATAAAAACGCAGTTTTCGATTTTATAACCAAATAATTCAATTCGCTGAAGCTTTTGTTAGGCGGGAAGAGTTTTTTTTTGTAAATTCGATACTCTTCAGAACAACTTCCGCTAGAACATTTCACATTTTTGATGGATTAGACAGCAGTTTTCTGTGTATCATCTACCTGTTTATTGAATAATTTAACGTAGTTTTTTTGAGGTTTAATAATGATCAATTGCTAGATTTAATTTTGTTTTATTCAAGTGCTTTTAATTTCTTCCTTGAAACCATGATACACTAGAATGTCCTTATGATTGTGATTCACCGCAAGGAAGCATCTGATGTTTTTTCTTGTAAACGTAATGGTTTCTGCGATTGCTATATTAATTTTAAGAGTATTATTCCTTCCAGTTAAACGTGTAATGTATTCGCTAGAAGAAACAAAAGAAGAAGTGATAACTTTAAACTTCTCGGAAGCGGTGTGTTTTAAAAAATGCAATTAAAATAGTTGCATTATTTCTTAGAAAAGTGATCAGCGAAAAACCACAGGTAGTTGAAATTTGAATATGCAAAGATTATTATAGGAGTGGAGTAGTTTCTTCTTATTGATACATGTAATGGTGTAAACATAAAGACACTAATTGTTACCGTTGTATAATTTTTGAGCGAATCTTTTACGCTTAATTAACAGAAACGGTGCTGAAAAATGTCTGTGTCATTGCCATAAGCAAAAATGTTGAATGACAACGTAAGATGACAAAAAAAGTGGACTATGTATGTTCGTGACATTGTTCCCTTTGTCCTGAATTTGGAAGGTGGTACCGTTGCCAAACCAGCTTTCTTTACAAACAAGAATAACTGGGTGATCTTATTGATAGAGGACCTGAATTTTAACCACTTTTGAAGTTCACACTTGCATCCATACACGTGATCTACCTAATTTATTATTTCTAATGTTATTAAATATTGATTATTTCGGAGAGGGTACCTAAACTTCTTGGTTGAAGTTTTTATCCTCTTACCGGCAGTTCTCACAGTTTTCAAGGTTATAAATCCGCCCCTAACGTTTTCAAAAATACCATTGCCATATGTTAAACTTCTTGAAACTACTTTTTACCTGCTCTAATCTCGGGTTACTGTTCGCTAAAGTATTTGATGATGCTGTTTCGTGTTGCTGAAAGTTAGGTAACACCGAATAAAGGACGCAAAGTAATCCGTAATTGTGTGAGTTAAGTGTTACCAGACGTTGTGGGGAAATTAGAATAAATATTTTTAGCAAGTTTACACATTCATTGGAGTTTCCTTCTAGTTTATTTATGATACACGCAGTGACGCACTTTTTTTCAATTTTAAATGTGCTGACTTAGTTATAAGCGGTTGATTCTAAATTAAAAAAAAGAAACTTCAACGTGTGGTTAAGTAGTCATCTAAATCAATAAAAGAGGTAATCAAATTCGCATTTGTATTGACAATGAAGTTAATACGATATATGTGAAAGTTATAGGTTTATTTCAAGGTCTGCTAGTTTCATTTACCAATGTCATTTGTTTGCTACAAATTTCCTTTGGCTGAATTTTCAATTTATGAAACATTTTATGGAAAATCGGCTTGGCTTTAAACCCACATGAGATCTAACGTTTTAAAACTGTAATATTATGATTAAGTTCAAAATAGTTAAAGGTCAGGAAAGACCAAAGCGATCGGGCTTGTTTTAAGCCGGTAATGTGGTTTTAATTTTTTATTTTAATGCTCACGTTCGTATACCAGATGTTTTTCAAAAGTGCTTTATTTATTACAACTTGAAATGGTTTAGGGCGATTCTTAACATGCATTTTAAGAATTTATTCTGAAGCAAATACGTACAATTAAGAACATTAATGACAATGCTAACTTTGGATCTATTTTCATAAACTTAAAAAGATTCACGGATAATGTCGAGGAAAATACCTTTAGTTTGAGATTGAACTCGTTTAATTGACTTTTACACGGAAACAATTAATTTTAACTGGGGTGCTTATTCCATCTAATTAAGACTTGTTACTAGAAAATAAGAACATTTGCTTGATTGCTCAGAACAACATATGAATGCCACCAGGAAACGGTCACTACATGAACTATATCTTAATTACGTGCCAGATTTATAGCCATGTTTAAGAGAATTTCACAGAATTTAGCAAAAGTTAGTTCAAAAGTTTCATAAAATGCGAGCGGTTAAAAATTTTAATTTAGTTGAGTATATTACAGTACATAAATCGAATAAAAAAAATAAAATCATTTTTTAAAACACTTAGGGCACAATTTTTTGGAAAGATTGATTGCAAATGGGCGATTTACATATACCACACTTAATAGTTTTTCTATCCTTGTTGGTAGAGCATATGGCACACCTTTTAGTCTTGCTTTTTTTAGGGGGTGCTTCAGGTTGCTCAGAAAGAAGATTCGCGATTCCCAATTCCCAATTCGTAGTTTTGAGGGCACCTTATTCTTAACCATTCAGAGTTTGAATAAATGAATATCGTTTTATTGCTTTTCGGTTTGGTGCAAATTGGTACAATACTCGAGAATTTACACCTGCAATATTCAATACAACAAAAAATAGCCATTGGCCAACGGTTGGTTCTTCTGGATACCGAATATAACGCACATTTGCATCTAAAGCGTCAACTCCGGATTTTGATTCATTATAAAAATGAATTATTTCCGGCGTTTTGGTTGTCTCGTTGATGTAATTAGTTTTTACTTCTTTTTCGGGTTTCGGCATTGTCAAATCTAAGGCAGCTTAATAAAAACGAAAATCTTGTTAGACTCATAGTGGCACGAAAAATAGGTTTTCCTGTCCCATCTCTTATCCACATACAACGGATGTCTTCCTGACCAGATTTGAAGATAGATTGCAAATACAAGAAGAACGCTTTCATTTCAGACATATTGATGCTTTCAGTAAAATAATGTCAAAGTTTATGTTGAGACAGGGAACCTTTTGACTTTTTTATAGTTTTGAGTTTTGGCTGGTGGAAATTATCTTCAAATAGGTAAAATCCACTATCTT